>CM076455.1:23597466-24197466 GCA_038419695.1 Scomberomorus guttatus
CAACTATAGACAACAAGACAGAACTTTGCAGTTGTCGATAAAACCTTTTTTTGACATATTTGTGAAAACAGTGACTAAGCTTGAAGCCTCTGGGGGGTGTTTCCTATTCTGACTGACATCTAAGGGCCAGCATTGCTAGCAGATGAGCTCAAAATTTCCGTGGTGCACTATTGACTAGTGATCGTCATGATGTACTGACCTTATGCAGCCCGCCCGTCTTCTAATCTGTTCCAATTCTGGTTCTGTCTCTTAACTTCTGGTTGCTATTGCTGGCTATAGTAAATACAAGTAAAAAGTTCCAGTTGTGATCGGTTCACACAGCCTACAATACATTATCTCATGTCCACATATTTGAGGAGGTCATATGGTCGGACACGACCACATTCACCACAGATATCAGATTAAAAAGATGATCTTCAGCACTATATTACCAGCTAGCTTACTTTGTGTTGCTGTAGCTGTTTCTATGGTGAAAAACTGGTCTGATATTTGCTAAAATGCATGCGCAAGGTGATCAAAAGCAGCAGATGTCAATGTACACAATGCAACATATCCCCACTACCGGTGTAGACAGGAAGTTAAAAGTCAAAATTACAGAGATGGAGCACTTCCTTGTTGCTGAAACACATAAGGTCAATACCCTACAAATGCTGATACAAAATGTCTTTGGCCCTTTTTCCAAGTCCACATAGTGTTGGTTATGCATTTTTAGTAATGTAAGCCATGTGTTCCTTTACAACATTGTAGCTAACTAGCTTCCACTCTCTGAATGGCAGCTACTTAGCCTAGCCTGCTAACAATAACACTGGTTACCACTCGACATTACTAACTCGTGTTAAGACCTGCTAAGTTGCCAGCTCCTGCACACTCAGTGCTGTGTTTGTCCTGTTTTATAGAAAGGAGGAGGTCTAGCTAGTGTTAGCATCTCTGTAACCAGACTGTGAAAAGTCCCTGAAACAGACAGTTCTGTAACCTCAGCACTCAGTATGTTATACCCTGTTTTAAATCATGACATGAAGTAAAAGAGGGAGTGCTCAAATCACAGACGGGACTAAGTAACAGTTAAAGATGTCTGCTCGCCAGTTGGTTAACATCCTGTTTGGCTGTTGGAAGTGATATTTTTAATTTTGAACAATATTTTGAACACAGATGTAGCACCACTGGAATTGCCTGTACCGACTGTCTTTTCGGTAATTACAACTTTAACATAAGCACACCAGTCAAAACAAACACTGAGGATACTGCTTCTTAGCAAAAAAAGAATGTTAATTTCAGTTCAACTTTGACTACCAAAGTACAGCAAACCTAGATACTAATGAATATCATTCTACTTCATTTTTTTTTACATTAACCAATTGCAGTTGACAGATTGAGCTCAAACTGTTTTGTCAACAGACTGCTATCATCTGAGCGTGATGCATTTTCCCCCCAAACATTCCTCTCTTTATCAGCAAGCTCTGCCATATGCCTTTCTTGGTGCATACATATCACCAGGCAAACAGCGTCGTTAGTCATGTTCGTCTTGTCGGGCGACTGTGCTTCAGGTCACAACATCTGCTCCGTAACCTAGGGAACTGTGCATGTGCGTGTTTGGCTGTGTGACTAGTTTCCTAAGCCAGGTACATGTTCCATTCATGGTGAGATCTGCTCCTTACTCTCTGCCTCGCAATGTTATCTAGCCTGACTCAGATAAGGCCTTTAAAAGTGTGTAGATGTATGTTTGCGTGTGTGTGTGTGTGTGTGTGTGTGTGTGTGAGCGAGAGAGTGTGTGTGTACTGCCAAACAGATAAGCCTCCCTTGCAAGCCTCTTATTCACGCAGCACCTAACAAGACAAGGCCACAATCACTCTGAGACCGTCTTTTACTTGTTTGCACTTCAGCATGGCCAAAGAGAGTTTGTGTGCGACTGTGTTTATGAGTGTGCCTTCACTAATGCATGTTATGTGTGTGTGTCAAAAGATGTGTTACTATCTGGGGTTACATGTATGCTCACATGACTTTGTGTGTATGCGTGTGTGTGTGTGTGTGCACCCTGACAGATAAGCCTCCCCTGCAAGCCTCTTATTCGTTCAGCGCTGAACAACAACAAGGCTGGCATTACTAATAAACTCAGCGTCTACACTCTGATATGAGCAACAAATTTAGAGTTTCTAAGAGGCTCATATGGGCAAGGCAGATGTATTGTAAGCCCCAAAACATTCACAGCGCAAGAGAGAAACAAGGGTAAGAGAGAAAAGGTGAAGAAAAAAGAGAAAGAGATTTGGTTTGAGTCTTTAAAGGACCCCTTGCAGAGTGGGTGATAGACCATTACTGCGCAAAAGCATGGCCTGTAGAGCATAAAGACAAATTGTAACACACCATTAAAGCATTTCTATCAATGGCTACACACAGATACTCACATGGAAACAAAGCAAAGGCAGCGTGCCCTGTGACTAATGCAGGTGTCTTTTGGGTCAAGACGTGTCACCACTTCACATTTCATCGAGATCACATGAGATAATACTGTATGTTTCTTTGATGTTCGCATTCTTATCAAGTCAGTTAGAGTCATTTTAAAACAGCAAACAGCGACAAGATGAATCACACTTTTTATTTGCCAGAACGAGGCCGGTGATTAGTGGAGGTAATCAAAAACTGATTCTCATTTTGAATCAATTGCCAAATTGTCTGACAACTGAGAGTCACTTAGCTCTGTTATTGATGCTTACGCATTGTAAACAATGACTCAATGCCACGGTGCATGCTGCCTGAGAAGAAACAATCTAAATTGTAAAATGATAGTTTCTTTTACAAAATTGTTTTTTTTCCAGGAAAGGTCAAATGACCACTAACACATTTAAAAACAAAGCTGGGTTTTCTTTATTTTTTAATAGCCAGTAATTAATACAATGAAAAGACAAACCAATAATGAATTGGTCCTATTAAGTATTGCCTGCTTAGTCAAAGCCTGATATAGTTTATTCCTCGCTGCAGTAAAGCTCTGTTGTTGTCCAAAAGCACATAAATGAGCCACACTGTAAAACTGGGTCACATGTTCCTTCATTACCATGAGAACTGGTGGTGGTTTATTTTGAGTCAATCACACATACACCGTCCTGCTGCTGTCAACACTCACTAATGAACCAAATGTGTATTCATCAACAGAACACACATTAAATGTCTATTCACAGCTGAAAATACTCCCCAACAAATGTCTGAGTAATGTTGGCTAAAAGCTACAGTGGTCAGTTATATTTGGAAAATGAGTTTGTGAGCTGTTTTTACATCTTACATCTTCAGTAGGTACAAATGTGCTGTAATATAGAATAATGCCAGCCTTATACTTTAAACATTTATTGGCAATGCATGCCAATAAATGAGATGAATGTGGATGTTTTGACGGTGCATGGGCTTCTGAAATTGAGATTTGTATGGAAAGTCTGCATCATTGGGAATGTATCTGATTTTCAGCCCAGCAGAGAGACATTTCTGTAAAACCAGCATGTTTTCAGCTGATTTTCAAACTTGATTGGTGATTCACTACCTGATGCCCCTGCAATGCAATCCAGCAAAAGTTCAACTCGTCTAAACTTTTCCCGGCGCGCTGTATATTGGAAAATGCTCGCTGCTGTGTGAGACCTTCAGCACTGGAGGAGGCTCGCTGCAGTAGGAAAACTTTAATTTGATTTTCAGGTGACATGCACATACTTAAAGTTATCACTGACTAAGTGTGGAGAAAAAAAAGGTGAGGAACCAAGCATGATGATCACGATTCTGCAGAGAGCTTCAGTCTTGGCGTTGGTTTGCTATGTCTTCACTAGAAATCATAGGAAAAGAAAGTCAGAGACAGTCAGAGAGTCAGAGGAGGCAGTGAGTGGGAGAAGAGCAGGATGGAGTGAGTCAGCTCACTATGCTTCAGTTTGAGACGGTGGACTGTTGTATAGCAAAACCTATAAGACACGCTGAATCAAATCTTAAACCAAGTTCTGTTGTATATGAATACATTCATATGTCGTTTTTCATTGAAGACAGTTCCAGGCATGACTTGTAATTCTATTAGTTTTATCATACATGTTTCTCTCTGCTGCTCTTTCTAGCTGTTTGGCACCACACTGCAGAGTCCATAAGAGCTTTTATATTTTGGTATTCTAGGCCAAAACACTACTTGTCTGGAATGAATACTGAAAAGGTAAAAGAAATACAAGGAGCCACTGTGTCACTGAGCATTTTTATCACTGCAGTACTTTGGGCCACCAAAGCGCTGATGTCTTTAGTCCAAAGCTGCTGTTACAATCAGTAAAACAAGAACCTTGCAGATAATATTAAGATCTGTTTGACAGGCTGGAGTAATAATCCCAGGGAGAGTTCTCTTGTTTCAGTAATTGAGTTAGAATGGGTGTTACCCTGTTTTTTAAGTCGCCATGGGCAAGAGAGAGCACAGGCAAAAGCATAAATGGAAAGAAAATGCTGTACATAGAAATACAGACATTCCAAGAAAGTATTTCTTTATTCCAAAATGAAGGTTGGTGTGCCACAATTGCTGAATGGCTGTAAAGAGAATAAAGATTATACTGTACTTCTATGATAAAACCAATAACTGAGAGGGAATGTTTTTATTGTATACATTTTCAAAAGACTTCACTGCACTTGCAGGGGAAGTATAGTAAAGCACATAATAATTGCATATGCTAATTTTGTCTTTTTGGCATGATGAGAAGAACTCTATACATTTTCAAAGGACAATACTGTTTCTCTGTGTGTTTTCCCTCTCTGCTTCAGTCGCTGCCCACTTCATTTCAAATCATTTCCATTCTGTAGAATTGAATACATTTCTGTTTTCTGAGGCAGACATATAGCAGCAGCAATAACAATGTCTACAGCAACATGTAAGTGCCAACGACAAAGCTGCGGATAGCAATTTCTCTTTGCCTCGTTCTCCTTTTATTTCTCATCTAATCTCTGTCTCCTCTCCTGAACTACCACTTACACTGGTAATGTATTCCACTCAAAGTGGCAAGGCACTTTGCATGTAGGACTATCTCAGCAATGGGATATTTTGACATGTCGAGGTATAGTTGGTATATTCTTCACCAGACGCTGAGATCTCTGAGTTTGTTCTTTTCTCTCCAAAAAAACAACATTCTTTATTAAAACAAAGGAGCAAACACAGTCACAAGGTTCAGTCTGCTCTTTGTCATGGGTTTGATGAAGAATGCTCTCAAGCTCTCTGTGGTAAACTGAGACACCCTGCTGCCCTTTAATTTCATTACATGGCAGCAGGGTGTCGCCTTGTAATCTGCGCTGCTGAAGATTTCTTGAGAATCATTGGCAGCTCCAGGGCTTCATAGCTGACCTTGATCTTTGACATTTTTGTTGAAGCCTCAATGGATTACTTCATTTTAAAATCTGTGCTGTTACTATCACATAATTACAAATGAAGGGTGGGTGGATATGCAACCAGTGTTGCTTCTGTATTTTGACATGGCTTTTTGTTTTCATGGTAGAGAAATATATATATATATATATATATTTTTTTTTAACAAAATTCACAGGGTAACATTGTGGCATATTTCTTTTTTAGTTTGTACTCATTTACGGTAGCAGACAAGGCAGGTGCTGTCATAGACTTACATAGTTTCACCTGCATGCCTTCCCCTATCACTATGCTGACGACACCCGGCTATTCATCTCTTTCACTCCTTATGATATTCAGGTGGAGGCACACATCACTTCTTGCCTGGCAGATATCACAGAATGGATGTAAAGCTCAACCTGGACAAGACTAAGCTTTTGTTCATACAGGGGGAAGGATGCCTGTGTCGAGACCTGTCCATTACCATTGACAATACTGTGCTGGTGCTGGTCAGACAGTAAGGAGCCTGAATGTGACTGCTTAAAATGAGAGTTATAGCATGAAACTACCTCCTGTAGTTTCCTCCTGTACACAGACCCGGCCCGTCGCATAGGCGGTATAGGCGAATGCTAGGGGCGTCGTCCATCCACAGGGGTGCCCCATGATGAGGGAAGAAAAAAAATTCAAAATTTTAAACTTTTACTATTTTTTACTAATAGTATTTTAATACTATTATTTCAAAATATTACAAAAAAGGCCACAACAGCATAACTACATAGCATAGCCTATTAAATAGACCCTAATTAATAGGCTATGTTCCAAAATCCCCCACAATCAGGTCTAAATAGACCCTTACCTGGGTGGATGGGCGAGCTATCTGAACTAGTGAGTGACACCAACTGTGAAACAACTGTAACAACACACATAATACCATCATAAAAATACCAACTTAAAACAATTTAATATCCATTGAACAATTAATTCAACTAAAGTTGAACTAAAACAGTATAATTAATCATAATTATACAAATATAAAAACAATTTCTAATGAATAAGCAACAGAAACAGCATCACACACAATAAAACAGGGTTTCCCTTCATCAACATTTAGATATAGTTAGAGACATCAGTTTGTGCTTTGGCAGGCAGAGAGGGATCATCACAGACCATGTGCTTAATGAGTTTCATGGTTTCTATTTTGTTTCTGATTGGTGCAATTTGAGATTACAATTGCCCCCAGTCTACTCTTGCTGTTTGTGTTTAGAATGTAATAGACTATAATGGGGCTTAGGTGCTATTATTGGCTGGGTTTCACCATCAGCAGCTTTTTTATTAATATAATGTAACACCCAATGGTCACATATACTCCTCTTCTCTCTTCAGATGCACTTTTGAAATGTTTTATTTCAAAATTGTATTATTTATTTATTATCCCACCCCTGCAGACACCTTCTCCACCTCAGCACCTTCCAGCGATGCAGCATCAAGCTCTCCTGTCCCCTCCACCTCAGACAAGCCCAGTGATGCAGCATCAGGTTCTTTAATACTGTTTTTATTTTGTGTTTTTTTTTTGTCTCTAAAATAAAGACAATCCCAAAGACATAAAGCTATGCAGTTTCAGTATGAGTGTATGAACATTGCCTAGGGCACCAAATTGGTCAGGGCAGGCTCTGCTTGTACAACATCAGAAGAATGGGACATACGGGTGCTCATCCAGGCGCTTGTTATCTCCCGCCTGAACTACTGCAACTCCCTCATTTCTGTAGCCCCTGCGTCTGCCACCAGACCTCCACAGTTATTTCAGAATGCTGCTGCCTGCCTGCTGTTAAACCTCTCAAGGTTTTCCTGCACCACTCCTCTCAGTTCACTACACTGGCTCCCTGTTGCAGGGATCTACCTCAAAGCCACAGTTAAATGTTACACTCTGGCAATACCATTGTGCTCTGCGACTCTTGACAAATGGGATCCCCATCACTTCAAGGACCCTGCGGCTGCTCATCTCGGTCAAGGCGCTTTTCTGTTCTGGCCCCACAGTGGTGGAATGAACTTCCTACTGAAGTCAGGACAACAGAGTCCCTTCTTTTCAGACCTCACTGAGCACTTGCACAGTGCTTTCTGTCACACTTTTAGCTGTTTATTTGGAAATGTTGCATTTCCAATTTTTGATGAGATGCAGCTCTTGTACATTTGAGTTTGAATCCACTTGTTGTACTTTGGTCACTTCACTTGCCAAATCCATATAATGTCATTTTATCCCAGACTGAATGAGTTGAGCTTGAGTATTAAGAATGAGTGGTGAATGAATCATCTTTGAAAAACAAAAATGTGCTATTTTTTTTAGAAAATTAATGCTTTAAAGATGTTTTGTGCATTAAAGGGAAACTGTACAATTCACACATTTTGGAAAGCTGCTTTATGCCAGCATGCACTGGGCAAAATGTTGCCAGCTCATCACAAGGCTGAAATACAAACAGACAAAAAATATCACACACATCTGGGGTTCAAATCCAGGACCCTGCTACTGGGTGCTAATCACACTAAAACTGCACTGTAAATGAAATACATTACTATTTAGGTTATAGAGGGTTTTTGTCAGAGTCTCTGCTCTGCTACTGTTAACACTACACTAGGTGGATGAAAATTATGTGCTGTTTAACACATAAGGCAGTGATTAAACGTCCGTCTATATTTATAACTGAACTGACAGCGGGGTCATTACAGGATAAGGGAGATAATAATTTAAACCAGAGGAACTTCTCTTCTAATCTCTTTCCTGCTCACATTTTCTTTTCTTAAATTTTCTTTTCCTCTCTTTTTTTTTCTCTCTCTGAAGTGAAGGGAGGGGTTAGCCTATCTCCCCTTAGTCTTCATCTTCTTTTGTCTCATGCTCACAGTATTGGAGAGGTGATTAATTTGCATAACCGGTTGGCACAGTGTCAAAAAGCTGATTGATTGATTGTCAAGAAAGCCTGTTGGGCAGACTTATTTTCACTGAAGGGCTAGGTGAGGTTTTGCTGTGGCCTTGTCAGATCTGTAACAATTACTGTGGCACACACTGATTTTCAGGTAATGGCATTGTTATTGTCATTCAAGTCAAAAAGTCCTGTGAAATTGGTAACAGCACTGCTGGGCTTACAGGGCTTAAGTCCTGAATGTTTTTTTTTAAAATAACTTTCTGTTCATAACTTATGATGCCTTATTTCTGGCGCTGACAACTTTTATGCCATGAGTGTAAGACTCACACAGTGAGCTCTAATCACAGGCATTCACACCATACTCCCAATGCTCAGCTTTGAAAAAAATGATGTCAGAGTTTTTTAGTATTGCAGAAGCAGAAATAGCCACTAGTCTACAGCTGTTTGCTCTGACAGAACATCTTGTCTAGTCATTTGCAGAGCAGCAGCTGAGCAGTGAGCAGAGAGACAGGTAAGAGCAGCGACCCATGACAGATTCTCTGTCTTCTTTCTCTAGCATGTAAAATCAATTATATTCTAATCCCTATGAGGTGTCAGTAAGTTGTAGAAAGTGCTAATTGGACTCTCTTTTGTGCTAATGAAGCCATGTGGTGTTTTTTTTTTGTTGTTTTTTTTAAATAATGCCTGAAAGTGAAATTAATACCAAGTGCACTGTTAAGTCCTTATCAAGTTGCTGTGTGTGAGGACTCCTTATATATCAATGGACATGGCCACAGAGAAAGAGCAGCCAGACTTGATTGTTTGATCCAGAATCAACAATAGCAACCAGGTGAGAATAAAATGTATTTATGCTATTACTTTATGTTATTCTCTGAAAAAAAGCAACATGCTTTTATACAAAAAAAGCATGTCTGCAATGTTAGAATATGTATCATTAATGTTAGAATATGTAGCATTATTTGGCTCTTGGCTGAAGTTTTGTAAGAGTTTAGGAGTTTAAATATGTTTCAGGTTTTGACATGATCAGTTTTGGAGAGCTGCCAAGATACAAATCACTAAAACACAGATTTTTTTTGATTTTTTTAAAAATTTGAAGTAGCTATCGCTTGTTGTTGCCTTCCTCTTTCTGACCAGCTCAGACACACTCTATTTAGAGAACCTATTTTTGTTATACATGTGATTTTCAGTGAACCCCTGCTTCTTTGTCTGAGTGTTAAGACAAAAACCAAAAACCTAAAAGCGTGAAAAGTTTCCTTCTGGCAAGGCTTTGTTAAAAGTAAAACAGTCAGTGTACAGTAGTTCAGCAGCAGCAGCAGCAGGTAATCTAACCAGACAGTGACAGATCGGTTGGCTACAGATGATGTAGAGACTTTGGAGCCAGAGTGAGTTGCGTACACAGTGTATTGTTTCTTAAAGCTGTGTTTTAACTTGTTTTATTTATATAAAATAAACCAAAGGATGCTATGACTGATAACTGTGTGTGGAAGATAGAAATGTCTGTCACAACAATGCCTCAGACAGAACCATCAATCTGGTTTGACTATAAGAGAACAAGAGTGTGGACAGATAATCAAGGCAGATACAGGAAAGCAGAATCCGAGATAGAGAAACATGTGACATTGACATGTGCAGCAATATGATGTGACAGAGAGCCAGCAAAGAAAGGAGAAGGATTTTTCATCTTCCATCATCATCTTATTCATCTGTCTTTATGTTCCTGAACTCTAACTTATCATTGTGCTGGGCATAACCAGTAAATGTCACTTTGATGGCCTGTTTCAGATCAGGTGTGATCATTTGTTCATCAGTCAAGGAACATTGGCTTTTATGTCTGATGTGGAACATTTGAAGTTCAGCTTATGAAAATGCATTTGATTAATTGAATTACAAATGATGTCAGGGTGTATTGCAAATAAGGATCACCTGACTGGCTTAGGGACATTTGTGCAGAAAGAATAATGATAGAAAGATCTTGAAAAGTGTTACATTTAGTAACTCATATTTAGGTCAATCAGATACAGATTGACATTCATCTCAAACATTCTCTGAGATCAATATCAAATGATTAACTTTTTTGTATGAAAAGAAAACATTCACAGTCTTTAAATGGAACTTCTCAGCACAGGTTTATGGGCTAAGCCACAGATATACAATGACTGTAAAACTGCCCCTGATTTGCAGTATCGGTCAGTAAACAACACAGAATCCAAATACAGTTCACTCTAATGCAATCTATGCCTTTGAGGGTGTCTTCAAACTAATTTTATTTTAACACTTTTGCAGACAAAATGCTAATAAGCATACTGTGTCGCATTAGCTAAATAAACAACAACTACTTGAAAAGCCTGCTCCACAACTAGAGTGAACATTACTGCAGGGTTTTACTGTAGTACCTGTATGTATGAGCCATGTTGATTGTAAACTGAAAGACAAGTAAATGTTAAACGTATTGGTTCACTTCTTGTTAATAAACTCAGCCTCTTCCTCTGATCCATTTAAGCCTTCACCTTTCCAGTGATTGCTTGTTTTTCACAGTATTTTCTCACTTCAAATTATTTGTGCAGGCCTCAACAGTAAATCATCACTTTAACTTTTTAGAGTGTATCTATCAATGAAGATGTAACCTAAATGTGAGCTAAAGTGGAGCTACTGACCTCACAACCACCCACAACCTTACAAAGATTAATAGTATTGCCTAATTGTGCATTTCGGATTGTGTAAACATAATAAAAAGCAACCCCATCCCATCCATCACTGTATATAAGAGGATATTTAGGCAAGGACAGTGATAATGAAAACAGAGATTCTAAAAATAATTAGCAGCTGGCCTGAAACTGATGAAAGCACACACATTACAACAAGGTGAAAGCAGTGTTGACAATATCCCCCCTGCCAAAAAATGATAAAGCACACATCCCCATGATGAAGCTGTCAGCCCTCAGTGTTGCTATATGTACATATAGTTGGTTATTTGTTAATTTTTAACAGGGGGGATGGCCATAACCCCAACCCTAAGCCTAGGACTGCAGGATTATCATATAGGTCTAGTTTAATTCTTGATATTATAATTGCAATTATAATGTTGATTTAAAAGAACTGCCATTAGGGTAAATACATATCTTGTGTAGGCCTATTCTTTTGCTGGATGTGGACCATAAGCATTTTAATAATGCTTATTTTTCAAAACACACCATAGTTTGGTCAGTTTTCATACTATTGGTCCATTTTCATACTCATTTTCATACTTCAGTGACCCCTCGTGCCCGATGGATGGGGGCATTGTCATCCTAGAAGAGACCATTCCCATCAGGATAGAAATGTTTCATCATGGGATGAAGGTGATCACTCAGATCAACTTTGTATTGATTTACAGTGACCCTTCCTTCTAAGGGGACACATGGACCCAAACCATACCAGCAAAATGCCCCCCACACCATAACAGAGCCACCAGATCCCCTCACTGTAGGGGTCAAACATTCAGACCTGTACTGGTTTTTCCTTTAATTTGTCACCCATCTGTATATCTGTAGTCATGTCTTGCCTAAAATATTTTGTTACAGATGCAGCTTGGTCTGGAGGTGTATTTTCAGCATGCAATGATCATAGAAATATTATAGGAATATTACAGGCAGCAGTGTGTATATGATCCTCTCACTTTTCTGCGACTACATGTTGCTACTTGTCACTTTGATCATGAAGGTGACACTACTCTATAGAGTATATAGGCTACGATATAGTATATAATTGAATGTTTATAATATATAGTTTAGACAATATTATAGATCCAAGATGAAACTGACAGAAGGGTGGGACTGAGAGAAAAAGGCGCAATTACAAATCCCTCTGCTACTTCAGCATCACAGACAACGCCATGGATTTATCAATACATAGCACAGTTAGGCTACTGATATTTCAGAGCCATTATTGGGGCCATAGATTCTAACTTGCACAAACCTCAGTAAGATAAAGAGTCAATGTCTCAGGCAGACTAGACTAACATATTAATCTAAACAACCACTCTCCCTCTGCACTCTCTATGCTACTAGGGGATGGAGAGGGGGATGACAGGTTAACAAGAGGGATGCATTTTGGTCATTTTGCTAACAAAGGGGGATGGCATCCCCTCTCATATTGCCTACTGGGTACATATCAGTATAAAGGATGTGATAAAATTGACATGATTGTCACAGGCACGTTTCCATACATATCCTCATCATACAGTATCTCTGCACAGCAGGAGGAGCACACTTATGCACCCCAAAAGCCAATGAACTGCTATACTTTAGCTACATGTTTGGCTAACTACTCTACTATCATGTTAGCTAGTGTGTGTTTACATGAGTGATTGTTAGCTAAGCCAGATACTGTGAAATGTTTTGATCAAGACACCTGAACACAACTGCTAAAGACTGCAACAACACTGACAGAATGCTAGCAACATAGTCTTCAGTCAGATCTTGCGCTTGCTGTTTAGATAGAAAATTTGGATTTCCCAGAGGCATTAACTGTACCATGAAACGCACTGATAAGATGGAGTAATGACTGTAAATGATGGGAATTGTAAGTGAAGGGAATAAGCCCTTTTATCACTGATGGTCACCAGTAATGACAGCAAGCCCTTCAAACCCCAGAGGCAGCACAGCTTTACTGACAGCTGTCAGTCTTGTTACACACATAATTTAGAAAGACGGGTGATCCCTTGGTGCTACCATGCTGTCATTTTATCGGCCATTCTGTCTGTGTGTTGATCAATCATCCAGCACCCTGTAGCTGATCATGCCTTTGGCATTACAAACATATGTATGTTTGCTATCATGTATTGGCAAATAATAGTAACTAAGAACTGAAAACAGTATCCTCTTATAATAAGACAATCAAAAAGAGTGTAAATACATCCAAGAAACAGTCAAGACAGATTGTTCCCTTTTCTAGTCAGATGTTGAGAAGGTTTAAATGCATTTGTCTCTCCAAGATGCCTATGAAGACTTTACTCCCCCTAAGAGTAACTACATCAGTCTGTGTCCCCTGTGATAAAGGCAACTGAATTGCATGTTTGACCACTGAATGATCTGTGTGAGTGAGAGCCCGTGAACACAATAAAATGTTTGTTTCGTCATATTCGATTCAAGCAGGTCATCCACATGTTGCACTACTTTATGGATAGTTGTTAGCTAGCTTGCTAAGTGTTATTGTTGTAACTAAACTGCTTAAGCTCTTCTGGCAATTTTGGCAGTTACCAGTCAGCTTCAGAAGCATTACCAACACCCTCTGAACTGGAGTAGGGAGTAGCTCAGGAAAACCAAGATGAATGGCAATCAGATGTGTGATCTAGCCAACAGAATATTTGGTGTAACTGTGTGTACATGAAAATTTAAGTTCAAATCAATTCAATTCAATTTTATTTATATAGCACCAAATCATAACAAAAATCATCACTTTTCACATAGAGCAGGTCAAGACTGTACTCTTTAATTTATCAGAGACCCAACAATACCCCCATGAGCAAGCACTTGGCGACGGCGGCAAGGAAAAACTCCCCTTTAACGGGATGAAACCTCAAGCAGAACTGGGCACTAGGTGGACGGCCATCTGCCTTGACCAGTTGGGTTGAGAGAGAAAGAAGTGTAGATGAAAATGTATTAAAATTTATCAATCTAGATACAAGACACTTGAAATGACAAGTGTAAAAAAAAATCAGTGGAAAAAGGGTGCCCTCAGCTAAAATGATACTTTCTGTGTCCGCATAGCTGCAATGGTTTGTGTGATATATATTCTGTCATCTGTCTATGTCTGTGTGGGTCTTCAGCCTGTGCATTGACCATACAAACAACCAGGCACATATGCTATGCACATATGCGCCGACTGCACATGTGTTAACATGTTGTGTAGACACCCAATAACCACGCGGGTGTCAGCTGTCCACATCTGTATCTATTTTGCAGCCCATCGAGGTCTTATAGTCTTCACTGATAGCAAATATTTGGGGGAATAAATCACTGTTCAGACATCTAATAATACCATTGGTACTTATTCAAATGCAAATCTGATAGAATAGTTTCTCTCTCTGTCGTAGTCTTCTTTCTGTCTGCAATTTTGCATTTCAGTATGCTTGATTACACCCACAATACAAAACCTTTCTGTATTTTAAAACCCTACAACCCTGAAATCAGTTTGTTTTCTTCATCTTTTTTTCCTGCAAGATAGTACATATTAGGGTTGTGCCATTTTGTTCAGCAACTCACAAAGTCTCTCCTGGCCTCAACTATCTTCGCTATACTGTTGTTAAAGGTCAGATAGGAAAAGGTTTAAAAGGGCATCCCTTGTACAAAATGGTTTGCATCTGCATGATGTAACCTGGCATCTTTTGTGTCCTTAATATTGCTTTCAAATGTTGTTGTAATGTGAGTTAATGGAAGTTGTCGAAGTTTACTCTGTTAAAAATGTGGCGTAAGTACTATGGTATATGTAAGGGGTTTACATAGATTACATTTACACTTTTTGGGACAAACACAGAGAAGAAAAATCCAAAATGAAAACATTACAAGCATTAAAAAACAGGCTGATTTTCCTAAAAAGTTGCTATTGGAGAGTCTCTCTCCCCCTCAGTCTCTCTCTGTCTGTCTTTCTCTCTGACATTAAATGGATTCAGAGCTACAATTAGCATCAATCTGCCATACAGCTCAAATAAATGACTCCTAATAGACTCCATTGCAAGATGCTGCTACAGACTGCACAATGAGATACATTGATAGAGCCAGCAATCCCCCGCACACACCATGTGCTCTTTGAATTTCAATTATCTTTTATCCAAACACCATTTTGATGCAGTATATTTACCTACATAATCAAAACTACACATAAAACAGCAAGGTAAAAACACAAGCAACATCAGTATTGTCAAGCAATAATAAATTACAAGAACAATAACAAGAGATAATGAAAAACACAACACCTTACATCATAAACAACTCTCATTATCAACATCAGCAACAGTATCAACTACTGCAAAAACAGGACAAAGACAATAGAATTTATATAATTCTCATGAATGCAGATACATCAAACCTGCTAATAAAAATTTAATTGACAGATATCAGCATCAACAACTGAATTATCAGCCATGACAGCAACAAGTGTAACACCTAAAGCTTCAATATGTAACTGTTAGCAACAGCAGCCTCACTAATGTGATGTTTCACTAGTGCCATTAGTGTTGTTTCACACAGAAACAACACTAATGGCTAACCTAACAATATAAACTGCAACATTATCAACTGACTGTTCGCTAAGCCCCACCCCACTTTGTTACTGTTGTTGTCAAGTTTTCAATTCTATCAGCAGCAGCTAGCTAAATAAGCTAAAGCAATCTCTGGCTAATGTTTTTTTTTTTTTTTTTCTTGTAAAATCTTGTAAAAGTGGTCTTATGTGCACATTGTTATTATATATTTCATTCCAACATAATCATGTTTGGCTGCTTATCTTATTTATAAATACATATTTTCAAACAATGTTTTTACTGTTATCAGAGAAAAGGCAAACCTGCAAACTAATGTATGCTAGTTAGTTGATGATGTGTCCCTTGGCCTTGGAAGTAACTCTTCGTTACTATTGTAGGTAGTAAGCTATGCTTAACCGGACATGCCATCGACTGCAGCTTGTGTTAGAGCTGTTAAACACACAGTTACTGTGTGCTCAGACAGAATGCAAAGGCAAATTTTAGATAGGCCTCTTTTACAGGAATGCAAAAGAGAGCTTCCCTGAATAAATAAAGGTTGTAAGAGAAATGGAAAGATGAGAGTGGACACAAATTCGTCCAGGGCGAAGACGCAAACACACAAGTTGGAAATGTTTAAGTTTGGCAAAGAATTCATACATCGGGTTTTATGAATCTATAGTTTCATATAGATGCAGAGAAAATAGGAGAAAGGACAACCTAACAATGCCAGGATAGATAAAGAGCAACGGTAACCACAAATTGAATGTGATATTATAGTTATATCAAAACAACAAACCAAAAAGAGAAAAGGACATTTAATTCAATACATAATAATATGTAATACTTGTCTTTCTTTCCTTCTACCTCCACTACCCTTCATTGTCATCACATCTGTCCAGCCCTTTCTCAGTAAAGGTCAGCTCATCTCTATCAGCAGCCTGCATATTGATTGCTCACATCGTCTCGGCACTACAATCATCTTTCAATCTACATAGTCTAACAGCTTTCAAAGTTCCAAATTATGCCACTTGAAAAAATATCAATTTATTGATCTTTCATAACCCAGACACTGATTGAGTAAATCAGTGTAGAACGTTCTCCAAGATATTCAAAGATTTCAATATGTGGCCACCTTGACAACCAGATTTTCTGTTACATTAATGGGTCAGTATTGGAGCTCTGACATCGTGCCATGCATCATCCTGCCCTTCTCAACATTAATTCATGTGTTTTTGAGAATAGGTTTCATCATGTCGTGACTTACAGTAAAGTAGGCCAGAGAATAAGTGAAAAAAGAGAGAGGTGCTCTACCTAAACAAGGTTGTTCTGTACATCATTAAAAATAATATCAGCTCCAAGAGTGTCTGTTTTTGAGTGAGTCTTTATCCTGAGGCTGATAAAAGGGCTGTTGTAAACTGAATTATCTGAAAAGCATTATCTCGAAAAAAGCAAGAAAGTGGGGTGTTTATGTCCTGGCCTCACACTGACTTCAGCAGCAGTAATATAATCCTGTTGTTGAGGTAAAACTTAACTGTATAAAGTATTTCTGTTTACCTTTAAAACTTTTTGTGTGTGTTTGCCTGAACTTTGTCCCCACAGTTCTTTCTTTTCTTCTTAATGTTGAAGAAGAAAAGCAAGATTGAAGTGTCTGTGAGCAAGATGCTGAAACCCAAAGAATGCATGTGCATGGGTGAAAGAGAGACATTGAAAAGCCCTATACTGTATAGGAACAGTACATTCTTAGAGAGCTTGGGTTGGGTCTGGAACTGTTGTTGACAAGCCTGTTGAGACTCTATATCTCTATTCAAAAAAAGCTGACTTGATTCTTGCTCGTTCTTCTGACATTCATTGCTGAAGCAGCTATTGGCAACATTTTGTGTACTGATGTGGACTCACAGGAGTTATTCCTTCCTGCTACATGCAGGAAGCCACTTTGTTGAGCGCACAGTGTAGAAACAAACCAGTCTATAGCAATTTCCCATCCTCAACACTCACCTCCCACATGTTTCTTATTCAAAACAAGAACTTGTCAGTGTCAGATTTCGTATCTCTGCTTTAGATCCACAGTTATCTCAGGTATATGAGCGAAGTGATTAACCATAAAGGTTTAATCCTTCCTTTTAGTTCTGGTTGATTTGGTGACACATGCCATTATTTGTGGTACGTCTTTGGGCTAGAATTGTCTATGCTTGGAAATTTTACTTTACTTTGGCACTTTTGAAAGTTATTCTTGGAACAGAAGTTTCAGACTAAATAAGTCAGCGGGCAGAAATGTAAATCAATCCATGTCTCCCACTGTCACACACAACCCCAGCTACTAAGACCACAATGTTAGTACAATGTGACTCTGCTACATGCCCTCCTAGCTTCCACTACCAGGGTTATTAAAAACAGCTTACTGATCTGTGCAGTCCCACACATCAGGGGGATCCGTCAGAAGTCTAAATTATTGGAACAAGAAGCTCAACTCAGACTTTGTAGTGGTTCATATTTCACATCAAAGTAACGTGCGTATGATAAAAGTGATCTTTTGCTTTCTCTTGATGTTCCTCCTCACTTTGTATCCAATTTGTGGCATCAATTGAAGTCTCTCCTTGTAAGACTTTACTTTTACATGCAAGCTGGTGCAAGTGAGAGTAAACCATTGCTTTATATAAATATAGAACTGAAGCAGAAAAAGAACGCTTTTTAGTAGCCTGTTCGTAGCCTGTCTAGATTTACAACCTATATTTCTTTATTAACCAGATTCATTTACTCACACCTGACTGCATAACTTGACTGCATAACCCATCGCAGTACCTCACAGCACTTTTGGTTAAGTATAGGATTTGTTTTATTCAAGTACTGCAGGTGAGACAGTTTGTTTGGATGGGTTATGGTTATATCTGGTTAAAGAAAATGTTGCTGAAAATGAAATGAAAATGAAAACAGTAGAAAACTTTATGTTAGTTGGCAACTGAACATGAGTCATTGTGATGACAGAAAATCAACACCACGCTGACTCCCTCACAATTTCTTTTCAACTTCATATTGAAAAGACTTAATTTTCCACAGTTAAAAATGATGCATTTTTGGTTTTAATAGTTGATAGCACACATGATAATAACAGGCAGGTAATTGATACTGTAGAGGAACTCATATCATATCATGTATGCACTGTTGATTACCCCTTTCAAGACAAAGGAAAAGCCTTATATTTTCACACTGTTTAAGACTTAAATAAGTGTATAATATTAAGTGTATTCCCAAAGTTATTTTGAGATTCTTATATGGTGGAATTCCTTTGGTATATCCATGCTCTCAACCTGCCTATTCTATTTCTATTTAAAGGATATGGCTGGCAATTTTCTATATTTTTCTTGTTGTCAACAAATCTCATGTCCAGAGCTGAACCAACAATGACTTGATCCTACTTACAAGTATTGTGTGTGTATCCAAAGCCTGATATATCTTCTTCCTCTGTGCCGTGGACTTGTTGTTGTCCGAAAACTATTAAAAACACATCAATGAGCCACACTGCTGCAGTGGGTGACAGGTTGTTTAATAACAGCTCCAAAGACTAATAACAGCAACCACGATTTCAGTCTACAGCTTCCCGAGCTTGTGGTGCTAAGTATCACAACCTCTTGACTTTATGCTAAAGTTATTTATAATGTAATGCACAGAAAAAAAATCGCCCAGCCTTATCCTTTAAGTAATGATTGTGATGAAAAAGAAAACACATTTCAGGAATACTATGACTACCAATAATAATAATTCAAGTCTGTCACTGAGTTGAATGAAAAACTCAACATGTTGATAAAGACAGCATCAGCAATGTGGAAGCCGCAACCGGAGCATTGGTTTTAGGATTTGATTCAGTGTCTTCCTGCTGCATAAGCTGTGCTCCATGCAGTAATAGTCCATCACAAACTCTGCATGGGGCACATTTCAAACCACTCACTCCATCATTCTGCTTGTCCTCCTGTTTCTGATTTCCTGTTTCCTTTTGTTCTGTCTCTCTCATCTTTTCATCTCTTTTGCACTGTCCCTTCTTCCTCTTATCCCCCCTACCAATTTCTTTTTTTCCTCGACTATTGAACATAATATCTTCGATTGAGCTGTAACACTTAGGGCTTTCCACAGCGGGACTGGATTTAAGATTGACATTACTGTTGTCTTTGCTGAGGGAGGGAGTTGAATACGATAAAAATAAATAAAAGAAAGAAAGAAAGAAAGAAATAATAAGCATGCTTACACTTGTAGCTCTCTTTCTCAAATGTGGTTTTTCCCCAGAGAGGTGGAGGATTATAAGCATCCACGTGGCCTGTCCTGGACTTGAAAGAACTCCCAATTCTCTGAGGTAAAATGAACAGGTTCTGCTTCAGTATTAAAACTCCTCATGTGCCTTCTGAGAGAGCGCAGAGCTCACTCATCCTCTTGGCCAATTTTAAGACAAGCAGCTGAGTTGTCTCAATAAACAACATCTTGAGACAGATTCGGTCGATGGTTTGGAAGGGAACCTTGGATAGCGCCTCATGGACCACCGGTTTCCACTGATCGGCAGCTGCTTCGTCGTAATCATTTGACACAGGAACAGGAGGAGATGATGAAGACTGTTCTCTTTCAAAAGACCCACATTACAAGAAGAGATAGCTGAGGTAGAAAGTGAGAAGCTTCTTTCCAGTTTGAGTTGAAGGAGTCACTGAGTGGACCCCCATGTCCTTGGTCCACCTTTGAAACCACTAAATATGCCATGTAGACCACAGTGGTGGAGGATGCAGGCACGACCTGGTTCATCTTTACTATTCCAGGGGCCAGTCATCAATTCAGCCCACAATAACTCTTCCAGGCTCAGAGCTATCAGCAGCTGGCTTGGGCCGTTCGATTCAGCGATCACTCCATTCACCAACTTCTATCTCTAAACTTACAATATGCAACTTTTTGCCTTGAGTGACATTTGAACTAAGCACCGTCATCACTAAACTCATGTCCTACTGTTCCTTTCCTCTTTCTGATATAACCTTACTAAGCAGAAAACATTTACATTAAATGTGTCATGGAGGCAGACCACGTTAAGGTCACGTAACAAAGCATTGACAGCACAAATTTGTGTCATTCTTTTCCACCGTTTTTGTCGATATAAACTGCCAGTTGGGAAGGCAGAGCTTTTGTAGAATTAGCGTCAAAAATAGCAATGCCATCTCAGTGAATGACTGTCCTACTTTGGTAATGCTTAATGATCGCTGAAATAAACTTCACACAAATTATTGAGGCCAATGACAAAGTCTGTCTGTGTCTGATACAAGGACTTGTCTTCCTTATTCTACTCTTAGTGTTTCTCAGACACAGAGAAACAGTTTCTTCAATCAGTGGACTGCTGAATGTTAAATAGATAACACAAAATAAATATACAATTACTATAGTGATATCTCTTTGAATGAATAACCTGCTTTGGGCATAAATATATGTGTGTGTAAAAAGTGCCTTCTCTGACTTCATAGCATCTACTACTATCTACTATGAGACTGATTTAGTTTTATTCTGTGCTGTCAGTCATTTTAACATGTCAGGTGTCAGACAGCAGGTATCTCATTTTGAGACAAAAAAAAAAAAAGGTTTGAAAGTTCACTAAGGCTCAAACACATTAAACTTCTGAAAAAAAAGTCTGAAAATTTAGCAGCTTTTTTTAAACAAATAAAAGAGGTGAAAATTGGATTTAAAAATAAACAGTGCCAGCAAAGTCTGAAATTGGATTATAAAAATACCATTTACAGAGCAATTTGTTTTTTTTTCCATTGTTGTTGTTTTAGGGACTCGATAAGCACATCTTCCTATCTTATCATTAAAAACCTTTTCTGAGCTGTGCTCATTGCCTCATTTATTGTACGTGATGAATGAACAGTGTCCTCATTCAGCATGAAACAGAAACCTGTTTTTGTTTTTTTACATAAAATGTGGCTCCTTCTAAAATAACCTGTAAGTTTTAAAGTGAAAATATGTTTAAAAAAACAAAACAACCAAACAAAGAAACAAACAAAACAAAACAAAACAAAAACAAAAAAAAACGTCAACAAGCCCATGACCCTATTTACAGACACAAAAGATTTCCATGTCAACGTGTGAGAAACAGCAGTGCACTGGAAAGCTGTGACCTGTTTTACATACCTACTCCATACATACATTGATGCCAGTTCCTATTGTTTGCCTGAATTACAAAACAAGTGTTGTAAATGAACAATAATTTGCTTCAATAAGTTATAAGAGCAAAGGGGATATAGGGATGGAGGAGAAGTAGGGATTTCTGGTTTCACATCATAACTCCAGCAACACTTGTAGTTTATTTTCAAAGACAATCCATCCAGTAGTTGTTGAGATATTTTAGTTTGGACTAAAGTAGTGGATCGACTGACTGACAGACCAGCATTGCCATCTATAGGGCCACTCGCATGGCTAAAAGCTGATTAATTGAGAAGTGCTAACTGCGCTTAATCACTTTTATGCCTATAAAAAACAAAGATGAATGTTTCATTTCATCAAAAATGGCTGTGTACTGCTTCTTGTTTTCATGCACTTCTGTGCCTTGGGTTGGACCCTCACTGTGTTTTGTTAATGTACTTTTTGATCTCAGTTATGTCACCCAGGTGATAACGCAGGTGAAATGGGTCCTTTTCATGGTCTAATTCATTTTCACATTTGTTTATATTCACATATAAAGACTGAATGTTTTAAGGAATTAAGATTAAGATAAGGGATTAAGAAAATTAGACTGGGAACCTGTGTTTAGGGTTTCACTGTATTCTGCTCAATGCTGAAAGTAAGCTCACTCCCCAATGTGACACTAGAGAAGTGAATTAGGAAAGTTAATAAATACTCAATTTAGAAGGGAGGGATTCTTTTTGCCCTAATTTAGCATTGTGATGTGATATTATCTGAAGAGGCAAAGCAGAAGCAGAATTATGTGCCAACTAAAAGTGGATGAATTCAGAGCTGCAATTAGCATCGGTGTGCCAAACAGCTCAAATTAATGGATCATAATAGACTCCACTGCAAGATGTTGCAACAGACTGCATGGAAAGAGAGACAGACAGAGCCAGAATTTTGAGTCGCCCTGTTTATCTCTTTCTCAGGTTTCCCTCCCGACCTCTCCATTCTCGTCTCTTTCCTATCTCTCTCTTTCTTTTTGTCTCACTTCAACCCAAAGCCAACTTCCTGTCTCTGGAGGATGAACCAGGACAGGAGAGAGAGAGAGGGACAATAGAGGGGAGTATAGAGAAAGATGTGTCCCTGTCAAATAAAGCTGCTTATAAATCAGCTCAAGACTTTGTTTCCATTGTCTCTTGATAATTGTGTGTATTAGCTCCAGGGGCCATTTTGCGAATGTGTGTGTATGTGTGTGTGTTTGGGTGCGGATTAGAAGCTGCAGGTGTCTGCACACAGATGACAAAAACACTCTTGCGCTAGATTATTCATGCTTGCATAACTCTCCAGGCTTCGTTTGTCCATGCAGATGGGAAAAAAAATGGAGGTGAGAGAAAACAGAAGAAAGGTGATGTGGAAAATAAAGATATGAGAAACAGAAAATCAAGCAGGGAAGAGGAGAAAAAGCCTGGAAGGATGAATGAGGAATAGCAACTAGTGAATCTGAAGGCTTCTTAGGTTAGTTATCTGATGTGCATAAAAAAAAAACAAGTGTGTGTGAGGACTTTGCTGGGGAAACTCCTCTGGTACACAGAAAGCAGTTTGTCTTCTTCATTTGTTTAGAAAAAATAGAAGATGACAGTTAGCATGAGCCATGCTCCCATAGCAGGGCTGTACAGTGATTTTGGCAAGGTGGCCACAGTTGGAAATGCACGTCACATGACACCCACTATCCCGAGGCTTTTTCCAGTAAACAAAATGACCTCACAAACAATCTGAAATTAGTCTTTGTATTACACACCAATATAAATAAATAGTTCAACATTTTGGAAACTATGAAGCCACAGCCAGCTGCCAGTTTGCTTATCTACAGCTTATGTCTGGCTTTTATTCACCAAGAAATTGTTTACTGCATGTAACTAAAACCATAAAATGACATTTTTACATTTCAGTTTGTGTTCAGAATAAACAAACAAGATACAACATGTTGATTAGTGAGCTTTAGAGGTGTTAGTAAGTGTATTTTTTTTTAAAGTCTGGACAGAGCCAAGCTAGCTTTTTTCCCCTGCTTCCAGTTTTTAAGCTAAGCTAGGCTAACTGCCTCCCGCTTCGAGCTCCAAACTTAACATACAGGCATGAGAGTGGTATTGGTTACATCATCTAACTCTTGGAAATAAGGCAAATGAGCATATTTTCCAAAATACTGAACACATCAATGGCATAAGTGTTTTTTTTTAATCAAATAAAGAAAAGAGCACCAGTAAAGTTTGACTGGCAGCTGGTCTCTGGTAAAACATCAAAGTAAAGAGGGCTTAATAGGATCTCAAAAAGAGTAACAGAAGTAACTTCATATAGATCTCAGTGTGAAACATCTGTGTGTCTTTACAGCATCATAAAGGTTCTGTGTGGAACTACTACGCCATGGTGAAGTGGTTTCCTAAAATGTTTACAGCTCCATAAAGACTTCAGTTATGATCTAAAGAGCCATCTTACATCTTGCACTACACAGATCCAAAACCATATGTTAGGATTATTATAATGCCCACTGGCTGAAAGCACCCACCAGATGATATGTTTGGTGAAGGTTTGACTCTCCCATGAGCCTTTGCTCTGCATAATATCAGCATAGCAATGAGCAGGTGAACTACAGGAGCATCCTGTTCTCCTGAAGTATAAGTAGCAGTGCATCGCTGCATAGCAATTAATGCTTATAACAGCTGTTTATACTGCTGTGGGAACATTTACTGTAAGTCCCCCTTTGGATAACGTAGACTAACAGA
Organism: Scomberomorus guttatus; assembly: GCA_038419695.1. Taxonomy (NCBI): domain Eukaryota; kingdom Metazoa; phylum Chordata; class Actinopteri; order Scombriformes; family Scombridae; genus Scomberomorus; species Scomberomorus guttatus. Next base: position 23,621,830 of record CM076455.1, read on the forward strand.
TAGTTGCACAATGGTAAAGCACTGTGCTTGCATGTGTGTGTTTTGGCATTGTCGTCTGGTAGGCAGAGATCCTCTGTCGGGCTTGTTTTGCCCTCAGGACATGGTAAGATTTTTAAAAGATACTCACAGATGCAGGGGGTTTACCTGAATACCTGTATCTCAACATGCAAGCTGCTTCTATGCTGCATATAAATGAGCATCTGGGGAAATAAATATTATCTTGTTTTTTTCCCCTCTTCTATCTCCAACCCCTTCCACATATACAAACTCTAACACAGAAACTCACACATGCACAACCCTTCATAACCACTGGGCAGAGGGAAGAATTTCGTTTTAGATTATCAGCTTCATTATTTTGAACACATGAAAGGCGATGTGTGCTGAATAACCTGACTCTAAATTTTTCCCTCAGGCCCTTAAGTCAAATTAAACCAGGTCTGATGCATTTGTATGTGGAGCAGCGTGAGTGTGTGTGTTCGTCTGTGTCTGCATTAGTGTACTGATTTTTAAATGTAATTAAAACCACTTTAATCTCTGCCAGGTAAATGGTGCCTAATAATTAGGAGCAGATTCCTCACAGGTCCAATTGGCTAAAATAGAATCGACCACATGTATGCCTGCATCTACTCACAGACAAGGTCGGCCTGATCAGTATTAATGGTGCTGGCTGTTTTGTACCATCATTAGATTTACCACCAATTCTGATGTTTCCCATCATCCCAAAATCTCAAGTCACAGCATGCATAGAAAGTGCGAGCAGCTTTTTTGTGAAATTGGAACTCATTTTTAACATTTTAACTGCAATTTTATCTTGTACCTGTCAGTTGATGAAAAAGAAAGTTTGCTTTCTGTTGCAATCACAATAACTGACTTGACTTTTTTTTTTTTTTTTTTACTTTTGCCTTTCCAAACTAGAAATGTGAAATGAGACTTTGACAAGTTACTGTTAAGAATAATAGAAATCCATGCTTGTCTTGAATCATAACATATCCCTCTTTATGTAACATATTACTCTGTACATATAAAGACAAACATAACAACTCGATTACATTGACATAAGATTGAGCGTCTCCTGTAACTTCCATTAAATAACAGAAGAAGAGCAGAGAAAAACCGTATAAAAAGGTATTAGTATGCGGACGTAAATAATAGTGGTAAAAATGTAGATTTCATTAGTAACTGAATAACTAATTGTGAAACTACTGAATACTTAACGTTAAAATATATATAACACTGAATTTATGGCATTGAAATATTTTTCTTTAAAAAACCATCTAAGTTTCTGCAGTTTGAATTGAATTCTCAGTACATACACTGTACTGCATTGTTTTCACTAATTCAGATATAAAACTCAAGACTACAACATTCAGTTAACAAATTCATATTAATCAAATTCTGATCTTAAAAAAACAAGGCGGATGAAAATTCAAACTTGAACATCTAAGCTACAATACCAAGAAAACTTCTTCCTCTTGTATTTTAGATTAGAGGCCTGGCCCATTTGACTGACAGGATGCAACCTGATAGGACAGATGTCAAATCGGCAGGATGACATCATTTATCTGTGCCTTCCAAAACTGTTACAAATCACTGTTAAGGTCTGGTTAGGTTTAGGCACAAAAACCTTTTGATTAGGTCTAGAAAAAGATCATGGTTTGGGATAAAACAATCAGCACGTTAAGGTAAGAGAAACATGGTTTGAGTTAAAGTTACTTCCTTAAAGTCATGGTTACAATAATAACCATGTGGTTAGGGGAGGATCGTAGTTACACTTTTTAAAAAGCAGTCTTTACTCGTGGTTGGAGAAGGGAAACAAATGACGATCTTCTCCCTATGCAGACTTTGTCGCTATATATTGAAGTTATCAGATTTCCTCCTTATATCATAATTACAATGGCCACTGGATGGCATCTGTCACTTTAACGTAAATATAGGTCATTTTGGGCCAATGGGAATTATGATTGTGTCATTTTTCTTGGGAGGACACTCTCTTCTTTTCAGATTCAGTTGCTTGGTAGCCGGGATGTTCATCTTAAATTTTGATGTCTATTTGAAGGTGTTTTGGATCCAATTTAAGCAAACTTTTTGGCATGACTTGATGTTTTTAGATTAGAATTTGACAAATTGAATTTGAGCAACATTAATATAGTTTTTTGAGCATCGGGCACTGGAATGTTCTGAATTTGTGAATCCTACAAAACTAACAAACAAACAAAACAAAATCTTTGATGTTTTTAAACTTGCACAACTTGAAAGAACCTGCTGGAAATCTCTTAGAAGGGAGTTCAAACAGAATACATTCAGATAGTTTTCATAGTAAAATATTTCAGCTCTATCAATTTGGTGGTATTTAGCCGTCATCACTTTGTGTTCAGTTGTGGTTAAATTTCCCAATTTGGCATTCAGGTTGGTTGTAAGAAGCTAATGATAAGGTTAGGCTAGGCTAACTATGATCTCTACATGCTTTGGCCATGTTAGTGAAGTACAGGGTTAAGAAGTGTTGTAACCCTCCATGTAGACATGTCATCTTTTATTTCACAGGGAACCATCAACATTTAAATAGAGCAGTATAGTTATTATCGTGTATATTATGTTTGAAGATGTAGGACTGATTAATCCCCTGGTGGCTAATCACTGTCATTTGTCATTACTGGCTGAGAGAAACACTGCTGGGTTTGAATACACTCTGCAGGTGTGTGTGTGTGTGTGTGTGTACACTCATTTGCAGCATGTCTACATGTTTTAATCTGTGTTTGGATTGCTAATGACAGCAGCTGCATGTATGCATGTATAGCCATAGAGGCAGGTGTGAGTGTGTTGGCATACAAGGATCTTGAAGTAAGAAAAAAAAAAAAAATCACACACACATGCACACACACACACACACACATAAACCAGACAATTAAAACCCCATGATCTTCTAAGCGTGTGTAATTGTCTGTATCTCTCTGTATGCCTGTATGCCTGTGTGTGTGTGTGTATGTGTGTTTATTTGTGTGCAGCCACAGGAGGCCTATACAGCTCATCTCAATCAGCCGTCTCCACACCGAGAGCTACAACACAACTACGAGTCAATTAGCTTCTGTTCCGCTTCACTCAGCTCAAGGGTGAGGTGGCACAGAGAGAAAACTTTGAAATGCAGACTTAAAGGAATGCGCCGACGTTTAAGCAAATCAGCTTTTTGATCAACTTGCCATCATGTGTTCAGCATTTAGCATGCATAGCTTCCTCTACCACTGCACATGCTATCAGCCCAGATATAATTAGTATTGGTAATTAAAGGTGCGGTGAGGGGTAACCCACCTTAAGGTGACACTCCACCTACAGTTTAATTAGGATTGGATGGTACGCTTAAGTATTTAAGGCAGAAGAAAGGAAAGCAGTCATTGTTAAGCTGAAATAAAGCTAAAGACATGGCTTCCATTATGCCAGATTTTGACAGAAAAAGCTGTAGTGCAACATACTCAGTGACTGGGTAGTGAATAAGTGTATTATGCAGCAGAAGTGCTTTGAGAAGGTTATGTGAACATCGCCATATTTCTGCTATGAAAAACTTGTGACCATTAGAATCCATTGCAAAATTCAACCTGCCCCCAGCTGTTGTTTTTTTTTTTTTGTCAAAGTGCCAAATACTAATCTTTAACCTCTACCATGCAAGCATTCAGAGGATTAGTGTTTGAAACTCAAAAGATTCAATTGCTGAAAAAGGTTTTCTCATCTTCCTTCATCTTACAAGTCTCTGTTGGGGAAATTCCTTTTGTACATGAAAGTCACTAGAATATAACTCATAATTTATGTAAGGATGAGGATTTTTAAGAGATATATTAGTATATAATAAGTGTTCTGTGGTTTATGTTTATAGTAGTAGTTGTATTCCCTCTGGTGATCTACAAGTGCAGAACATAATTAATACTGACTGAAATATCTCAACAAGTATTGGATGGATTGTCACATTTTTGTACAGAGTCATGTGAAAGTCACTGATGACTTTGGTGACCACCCTGACTTTTCCTGGAGTGCCATCATGAGGTTGACACTTGTGGTTTTTGAGACTCAACAGCTACTTAGTTGATTGACAGATATCCATATCCCCGTCAGGATGTAATCACTTTGGTGTTTTTAATCCATCACCATAGGTAATTTATTTTAATTTAAATGTGTGCAATGTATGTTCATATATTCTGAGACTATGCAATTATGTCAGTGACAATTACAGGTAAATGACAAATGCTAAACCAACTCAGTGACATCCGTTATGCAGCAATATCTGCTTGAAATTTGCTAAAATCAGCTAACATTTTCCCTAATAAGCTACTGGTCATACCAGATGGTGTTTATTGCTTATGAATTCCACATTTTCTTTCAAGAGAAAGAATGTGTTATTTCTGCTTCTCAATGTCAACAAAACAAAAGAGATTACTGTGGACGTCAGGAAAAAACAACCAACACACATCCCACTGATCATCAACGGCAGTGCAGTGGAGTCTGTGAGAAGCACAAAGTTCCTGGGAGTGCACATCACAGATGATCTCTCATGGTCTACCAACACCACCGCCCTGGTCAAGAAGGCGCACACACGACTCCACTTCCTGCGGAGGATGAGAAGAGCCGACCTCCCCACATCTGCACTCACCACATTCTACAGGGGTGCCATTGAGAGCATCCTGACCAGCAGTGTCTCTGTCTGGCATGGCAGCTGTCTAGCTGCAGACAAGAAGGCGCTGCAGAGGGTGGTGAGGACAGCAGAAAAGATCATCAGATCACCACTACCAGCCATTCAGGACCTGTACACTTCACACTGTTCCAAGAAAGCGATGAACATTATCAGAGACCCCACTCACCCAGCGCACAAACTGTTCTCCTTACTACAGTCAGGGAAGCGCTACCGCAGCGTGCGGTGCCGCACAAGTAGACTGGGAAACAGCTTCTTTCCACAAGCTGTCAGACTCCTGAACTCACAGATGAAAAGTACATGATCATCTCAAGAAAACATTCCCTAAATATTTATCATTCCACGAACAATTATAATATTTATTCACCATGCCGTTGCACTTTACCCTTTGCACCTTATAATGCATCTGCACTACAGGTCTCAACCTATATGACCACTGATTGTACTCTCTGCTGCTGCTTATGTGAGTGTGTGTATGTATGTAAGAGAGAGAGAGAGAGTGTGTGTGTATTTTATTGTTCAGGAGATTTTTGGTAAATATTGTGTGTGTGTGTGAGTGTGTATTGTATTATATTTTATTTTATTTTTAAACTGCACATTGGAGGCTGGTCAAACGCAATTTCAAACTTCTGTGCTAACCCTGTTACATAGATTTTTGACAATAAAGTACACTTGACTTGACTTGACTTCTTTCAAGAGTACATTGTACAAAGTATACAATGTTTTAGTGTTGAAATGATCAGTTGTGTTCTGTGTAGATTAGTGTTCTAATTGGAGTTTAGGAACGCCGCAGGGTCTTTGAGTGGGTCTGCAGCAAAATGAATATATTTATGTGTCCAAACTTTTGACTGGTACTATATTTAACTCTGATTTAATTCATCAGAAATTACCCCAGTTCAGTCTCACATAATCACTTTCACTCTGTCTATTTCCTCTAAGTGAATACCAGGGGGGTATAAATATAGAAGTGTCCTTTTAGTATAAATATAATAAATTCAGGTCTTTAGGTTTCAGACTCTTTGTGGAAATAGGAAAATTGGTCTCTTTAGCTAATGCTGTTATTTTAAACAGAAAGACAAGGAGATCCTCAGGAGTACAAATCTCTCCTCCTGATATAATCCAGGGCTCAACTTCCTGCTTTGCTGGCACTATGCTCCACCCTGCGAGCTCCACGACTAGACTAACGGCTCAGCGTGGACAATAAAACTACTGCTATCGCCGACCACTTCAGCTGGTAATAGGTGTAATAAGTATATCAATGTTAATGACCTGAGGGTTATTTAGTGTAATTACTGAGGTATATAATACATTACAACTGTTCTCCCAGAGACATATATTCCAGTAATGGTAGAGCTTGTTACATACTGCAGTGCACGTACAGGTAATAGTTATTCTGTATAGTTATTCTTTGCTTTATTGCCGTCCTTGTTTGTCTCATTTCTGTTTTCTAAATTTTCCTTGCGTCCTTCCAACACATGCTCTGTCCTTTCAGCATAAGCTTGAAGAACATGTGTGTCAGATTAATTGCTGCAAATGTAAAGGCACGTTTTACAGCATCTTTGGTGTGGCATATGGTAGCTTATAGGTAGCTGTCACATACTGCAAGTCTGCATATTAAATTCACATTACTCACATTCTAAGCGCCTGTTGTAAAGATGATAGAAGTCACCTCCAGAGACATGGACACCGGCTTTTCAAACAGTCTTCCACTTTTTCCTCACTGTAGATAACAGGATGAAAAATCACAGAAATGAAAAGCAAATGGAAGACAGAGAATGCAAACAGAGAGAGGAATAACAGAAAGAAAAGCAGTGAAGGCTTCAAGGTTTTGCATCTAAAGTCCTCCTTTCTCTAACCTGACAGCTTGAATGTGTTGACTATGACCTGGATCTTACTTACTTGGATGTGAAAATACGGCAAATGAAAATTGTGCATGAAAATGTTGCCATGTATCACAAACCACTGTTGATCTGGTCTTTACTACCTGCTCTATTCACTCTCTGGAATTGGCACATTTGCACATTCAACAAACATCCAATCTTTTTTTTTTTCACTTTATGTTTTCATGATAATAGAAAGCACCAGCAAGGAAACTTTTGAATGAACATGACCTTGTGTGTCTGAATCTTACTTTAAAGAGCTCCTAAGTGATGTTGACATGACCCTGGTTCTAAATGTCATGTATTATGTACTTTAGATCATGACAAGTTGGTATTGTTATTTCCAGCTGAATATACCGTTGAATTGAATCATTTGTGGTAAATGTTTTTATCATCTCCAGTAGTCTCTTATGTATCTTCTATCGCTCTTACAGTATCTTATTCTCTTTGGCTGTTGCAAGCCAATTTCCTCACAGCACGTCATGAAAATGTAAATTAATCAAATTTAACTGGATTAGCCATTGATGAGATGCATGCAGAGATCTATCAAAGCATGCTGTTAAATGATAAAGCGAATAAACGGAAAAGCTAAGCTGTGGGTTATCTTTCAATTTGTGGACTTTTTTTTTTCCTTGTGATTATATGTCAAGTCAAGTTAAATTGTATAGTCAGCCAAAAACACATCAGGCTTCACCAGCCAAGCCTTCCAAGACAGCAAGGAAAAACTCAGAAGAACTGCAGCACAAAAGGAAACAAAGGTATAAATGTTCCACTGGGACTCTGCTCTCTTTTGAATTGACAGAATTGTATAGTCAGATGTTTCAGTGATGCATTTCTTCTGTGATCTGGTTCTTTCACTCAAAGAGCTGCAGTCTGGAAAGTGTGCAGACCATAGGAATTAGCTTAATGTCTCCTTCCACTCACGAATAGGTTTTGCTTATTGATACTTCACTTGGATGTCTGACCTTCTCTTCAGTTTGCACGATGATGCAGAATGTGTTTGGCACTAGAAGGCTGTTTCTGTATTCATCTGCTGAGAGGGGGAAGTTTCTCTGTGCTCACCTAAAAGGTCTCTTTCTTGGTGTGCGCTCACAGCACTGGCATTTTTCGAGGGCACATTGAGGTTATTTCTTCACCTGCACTGGTTGGTGTCTTAGTGACAGGCCATGTGCCCCAGTGTGAAAAGAGGACAGGTAGAGGGTGTGCTGTTGCCAATCCAGTAGTGCACTGAAATCTTGAGTCCGCTCCATTAGCCCGCCTGCTCAGAGCAGGTCGAAAGCTTGTGTTCCAAAAAAAAAAATCACATCAATTAGAACTTTTTCTCCACTAATAGCTCCCTCTGGAGTTACCGATCCTCACCGGGTAACAACTGTGCGCATCATGATTTTAAGAGTCTGGCCTGGAGCTCAGCATTTTTAATTGCAATACTTCTACATGTGTGGCTGTAATGACCAATGTGACTGAGATATGGATAGAGTTGAAATTTATAGTGGTCTTCCTAGAAACAAGAGTGTTATTTTAAAAATCCTAATTTATTTGTGGGTCATTACTACCATCACATCTGTTTTTCCCAGATTGTTATGTTTGTATATAAAACAGTCATATCTATTTGATTTCAAATAGAATTCAACTTAAGAGACATCATTGGCATCATTTGTATTTGAGCTGCTGCATTTATATTTGAAACTTTTTACATCCCAGACAACAATGTGTTTCCTGTGAGAAAAAACGCTCCACAGGATTCAAACTGTCAGTGTGTCATGGCGAGGACAGCCCTGTGTTTAAAGGGGATGAAAATAGTGAATGTGATTAGCCCTGATGGTCACAGCTTCTAACATGCCAACCTATAATGTATGATAATGTATTCTCTCTGATTGCACCCCGTATCCATGTGCGTCACAAGTGCGCCACAGGTGCACCTGGCCACGAAAATACCAAAAGTGCATTTGGCATGCTTCTGACGCACTAGGCAGGACGCACTTGACTGTGATCTGTGCTGCAGTGCTGGGTTCATGAAAATAGAGTCGATTTGCATAAGAAACTGTACAGAAAATTAAAACCGACAAGATTCATGTGCACGTAAGCACAGAGGTTTCTGTGGTTATTTTGCAACATTCTACACAAAATTTAACCAGTGAATCAGCCATGCATATTTATGCTTTGGCAATGTGCAACATCACTCCATTCACCAGAGTAAAGGAAGGCCATTAGTACAGGAGGCTGTTGTGGATGACAGATGCTGGTTAGAATAAGTCATTAATCTTTATTCAGTCTCACAAGCATTAACGCCACAATCGGATAGTGTGATGTTGTGTCAGCTGGTTGAAAAAACGAAGAAAGAAAATGGAAAGACGAGCAAAACATGAATAAAGGGGTTTGTGTGATTTTAAAGAGGTTTATATGGGTTCGCCCTGACCAAATAGAGTGACAAAATATTATGGAACATAATATTATGGAACATAATATTTTGACCTGCTCTGAGAAGGCGAGCGGCAGAAGGCTTCCACACCCTGTACTGTGCCTCTCCTCTGCCTGTGGAGCACGGCGAGTCACCAAGACCCAACCCAGTGCAGTCACGGCTGTACTATTTGAGAATCCCCACTGAGCTGTTATTTGTGCATTATGTCTTTCCCATTAGCTTGAGCAAATTTGCAAATTCTGAAGACTGGGCAGATGTTTCTAATCTACTCTAATTATTCAGCCACCAACACTTCTACCATGTTCAAAGTTGCTGAAATTACACATCTCGCATCTCTTCTAAAGTTATATTAAACATTAGTTGAACTTTTTGACAGTGTCTGTACCTCATAACAGGCCAAACTGGCCACTAAATGTATATCAGCTCTCTTTGATTGCAATGATTATTAGATTATTTTGTGTAATATTGTTTCTATTGTATCCATGTGTATCTATTAAGTCTTGTGTACTTCCACCTCAGTTACTTCCCGCACTTCCTAGAATAGCATTTGGCATCCCACAGAGAACCAGTGGGATGTCAGGACCCATAACTGAAGGCTCCATCTCCAGCAAATTTCTTTGGAACACGATGCAGAATTATGATTTCACTCCCGTACACCTTCTGTCCCTCTAGTCTGCTCTCCAGCTCCTTCTCTTTCTCTCATCCCTCTCAACAGCTCTGGAGAAGTCCGACTGAGAATTTGATTGACACGTATTGTGATTCCCCCCCCCCATTTTTCTACCTAGTTTATGCCATGGTGAGGTAAGCAGAACAGAACAACCCTATTCTCTCTGCCATGTGTGCACATAATTCTTGGATGTTGACAGAGGTTTTGATTGCTTAACTTTCTGTGTTATAAATGGATATGTCGACAAGGCCAGCCCTCATTGTGAAGTTTTAAAAGCTTACATTTTCACGCGTGAAATATATTGGAAATTCTGCTTTAGTATTACACCCAAATTGATAAAATATTGACATTCATCATAAAATCAAATGAAAGCAAAAAAAAAAAAAAAAAAAAACTAATTTAATGGAGGTCGTCACTGCTGCTAGGCAAAGTAAAGGTGACAAATATGTGTCCTTGGTTCTGAAAGCAGTCTAGCTTTGAATGAGATTGTTTTGTGTATCCTTTGCTTTTCTTCTCAACGTCTTTGTTTGCAGTATTGAATTTAAACAGCCAGGGAGCTCTCGTGTACAGCTCTCGCCACGGACACAAATGTGAGAACTAGAAGTGTGATGCAAAGCAAATTACTATCTGTATCTGATTATTTCACAAAAATGTATACAATATATCCGTGGAAGGGGTTTACACCATATGTTTTTAGAAATAATCAAGACTGCTTCATTGTTTTCTGCGCAGAAATAGGTGTTCGTTTAGCTGCTTACAAAATAACATATTACTGTATGTATGACTGTCAATTTCCTGTATTTTTCTTATTGTCAAAAAATCTCAACCAAATGAACTCATCCTATTTACAAATATTGTGTGTGTATCCAAAGCCTGATATATCTCATACCTCTGTGTTGTAGATCTGTGTTGTTGTCCAAAAACAATTAAAAACATGTCAATGAGCCACAGACTCATTGACATACCACAGCTCCAACGACTAATAACAGCAATCACGTTTTCAGTCTCCAGGGGAGTGGTTCTGTGTAAGGCAGACGCTACTGAGCATGTGCGGGAACACAGTTCCGTAGCTTGTTGTGCTACATAACACAACTTGTTGACTTTGTACTGAAGTTCTTTGAGAAATTTACAATGTAGTACAAAGTCATACCATGCTTTGGATACACACACAATACTTGTAAGTAGGAATAGTTAATTACTGGTTTGACTCTGCACATGAGATTTGTTGACATAATATAGAAAATCTATCCTTTAAAAGGCTATCCTTTAAATTAATCAAATAAAGCATGATTTGTATGTGAACCCTACTTTCAAACAAAGAAGAAGGTAAGTCTGTGCTGGTAACTGTTAATGGTCTGGGAGGAAATTAATAGAACAAGAGGTTTTAACAATAGAAAGTCAGAATAGCTAATTGAACAATATTACACGATTTGTCTTTAAAAATGGGAGGTTGTGCATATAACGGGAACACTTAAATGGATGTAAAGTTAGTCTGAAGCATCTATGATTAAATAATGGGAAAGCCTGACATCTTTCTTGGCCATTGGCCAAGCATGAACCTTTAGGATGGTCCCTTACATCATCCTGTCAGTTTTCCGTCAAAGGTTTTCAAGGTGCCTGGCTTCAATATTGGATCATGTGTTATGGTTCTATTTGCAGTCTGACTGTGTGTCCCTAGCTGCCTTTCTCCACTGGTCCTCCAGAGGCCCTCAGACTTCTCTCCCCTTTTGTTTGGACTGGACTGAGTGGGAGAAAGCTGATTTGAGTTGTGTCTTTAAAACACTATCTTGCATTATGATTATTTGGGTTGCCTATATTGGTTGGTTTGTCTTTGTTTTCACTCCAGTCTGAACTCGCACAGCATATCCTCTGTCTCACTGATACTGAAGAGGATTGGGTGTGTTTTGAAAGTGCTCTGGGTTACAAATTGTTTGTGATAACTGCATTTGCCAGCTGTGTTTCTTTGTGTAGTGCTTGAGCTTGGTATTGTTTTTTCCTCTGAGTCCAGGGTTTTCTTTAGTTTTATCTCTGCCTTGCCTTGGTTTTATTCTCTACAGTTTGTAAGCTTGTGTTCCTCATCTGTTCCTGTAACCCCGTCCAGCCTGCTTTCCCCTGCTCACCTGTCCTGTGTTAGCCTCGGTCTCTGCATTTGGGTCTACCTGCTCCGCTACCTGTGACATCATGAGGTAAAAACAACACCTGAGCAACATTAATCAAGCTTAATCCTGCACTGCCAAACAAATCTGGGGCTTGTACTATGAAGCAAGTTCAGCATACCCGGGATATCTTTTCGTTAGCTGGCTTCACTGAGCCTAACATTGGCAATCCAGATAACCAGCACTACAAACCTGGCCATCAACTAACTCAGTCAACTCTGGGTTTTCCTATCCAGGCCGGGTTGTTCACTACAAGCGACATCATCAGAACCATGAATGAAGTACTTCATATGATATGGGATGAAACAGTGATACCAAGTACCTGCAGAAAACGTCTGTTTTAGGGACAACAAAAAGTCATATTCAACTAAGTGAAATGTAAATGAGCCTGTAATCATACAACAGAATAAGAAGATGTAGAAACAAAATACTTTCCAAATTTTAAAAGTAGGCTAAGTCTTAAAATGCATGTAAGAATTATTATATATGACTTAACTATAGAGTATTTAGTTGGATGATGAAGAAACCATTCTGAATATGTCACATTAAAAAAAACTTAAAAGTAATGTCAGACTGTTTCTGCTACTGAAGCAAAGAGTGGAGAAGTAGTTAATGACTGATGAGGTCATCTGATCCAAATGTCTCATTTATAATCATGGCAGCCAATTAACACTATTTTTTTCTAATAAAAGACAAGCTTTTGTTTTTATTTCTAGTTATCACACAGTTGTCTCATGTTATTCTGAGCTGCAGTGATGGAATCAGAGTGTAAAATCATCCACACTGTCAGCTATCACTCCGGGGATAAAATTAACTTTGTACAATTAAAATGCAGCTAAAATCATTATGTGTTTGGTGTCATAAACTATCTCTCTGTCTGTTAGAAGCTCTGTTTTAAAACCAGAGTGGAAATAGAAACTCTGGAACAATGAAGGGTTTTCTACTGACCTCAGGACTATTGTCCATGTCGGGATCTTGTAGGAGTCTTTTTTTTTTTTTTTTTCAGTGATCTGATTGGTCAGTGGTTGGGGTGTTGACAGGTTGTGATCTGATCCTCTGAAGTTAATCTGCTCCGGAGCAGATTAGCTGTTGAGCATAAATTACCATGGCGATGTACCCCGGTAAGAAGTGAACCACCATCATAACCCTGTAAAAACCCAGAATTAAACCTGAAGTTACCTCGCTAACCCCAAATCCTGCTTTGTAGTACAGGCCTCAGGATTACCGTTAATACTAAACAGACTGAATTAGTATGAGCCAGGATCTGAAGGGTTTATGGATGTTTTTCCTCAATGGACATCGGATATCCTGCCACCATAGTAAAGAGTGGACTGATTGCAGTGGTGTGTGTATGATGTGTCTGTTGGACTGAGATATATGAATATTGTATTTGTATTCATATAGTAAGAATGCTCAAGGCTTACTTTAAAGGACAGTATTGGAATATTTTTTATGAAAAGGCCTCACGGTCACTCATTCATTTTCTTTCAATTCCTCTATGGATTTAAGATATTTCTTTCACCATTTTTCTATTCATGGAAAACAATTTGGGTTAATGTTTTGATGCAGTTGATAAGCAATACTTTATTAATGGCTTCATGCTGTCTGACTATCTTTTTCTTTTGTCAAGATAAGGTGCCATAAATAAGTAAGGTGTTCTTTTGTTTCCTGTTAATTAACGACAACTTGTCCTTGAAGGAAATAGGAATGAATGTCAGGTATGAATGTGCTGTTCGCGCGAGGATGAAATTCCCCATCGATAAAGAGCTTTGTTTTATTGTGTGACTCCAAGCAGATGGGTTTGTGTGCTTGCAAGTCCAAGGAAAGACACGCGGTATATGATTTCTTGAGCTTCAACACAGTGCTTAAGAGCCAGTATGTGTCAAGATTACAAAGGCTTTAAGTGCTAATGAGCTTATTGTGTCTTAAAGGAGCCATCACAGGATTGACTGGGACCCGACCAGTAAGGTATTATACCTCCAGTAATGGATTTAACTGGACTGTGCACCTGCTTTTCTCCTCTGTCATCTTACTTCCATCATCTTGCCAAGACCATGATTGATCTAATGTGTCTGTCTACGAAATGCTTTAAAGTTGTGAAATATACTGTGTTCCATTTTATACCTGTGATGTTTAGACTAGATTTTTAATATAATTTATTTATTGTTGTTTTTCATTGCTGTTTTATTAGATAGGTCAGAGTAAAAAGACTCAGAGGACAGTGCTCAGCTTCCAGAACTAGATATAAACTAGTATCTAAATCTGTTCAACCAACTAAATACGAAAAAGAGACGAATACAGATATTAACACATTTTACACGGATGATACTCGTGCTCGTAAAAAGTACATTATTCATACCAGATACTTGTTTCGTCCGAGTATTCAGCTCAACCCTAATACAACCCCCCCCCCCCCAAAATGTTGGAATAACAGAAAGCACTTCAGCCAGCTGAGCCAATAGGTGGTTCCCCCTGGGGCATTTTATCCCTGCAGCTGTCAGTCAGTGCACTCCACAGACTGACAGCAGCACATTTTTCTCTGTGCTTTTCAAAGCGGTGAAGCAGTAACCTTTTTGTAGTATTTTTCAGTCACCATACAGCCCGATGGGTATCTGCTGTCCTGTGGTCACGTAATATAACTGCTCTCTCGGTTTGTGTGATCCACGCTTGACATCTTGGGTCTGTGTTTTAAACCATGAACTCGTAGTTCATCGTGATTGTTCAGAGTGGGTTTCATTACGCGACATTACGGGTCCATTTGTTGGGTTAACTCAGGTCAGGCTTTTCACATCAAGCCCTTTTTAAACAGCTCCCTGGTGTCACTGTCATGTACAGGATGAAAGCCATAGAACACAGGAGCTCCATTAAGAGAGGACATAAAACAGTGGTCAGACAATTTTGGTGGCTTAGCGTTCCATGATAGACTTGACTAGACTATGTAACATGTTGCTGTGTACCATTATTTTAAAATGTTTGTGTTTGGGGTGGAGCACATTTACAGGCTGGCATCTCATCAGTTTGTGTTTTGTACTGTGTCAGTATTATATGCTTACAGCTTGTAATCAGGTATCTGGTAAAGTACCATCTACAAGGGGAAACTAAAGATAAAAAAAACTGAAAAAGTGAGGCTCTGTTATATAATCAAGCAATGCTTTCTGGAGCTACAGCTCTGGACACTGTACTGGAGTTATTTTCTGGGGATATGGGCACATTTTCTGGACCATAGCCGTTAGTGCTACTGTGATTTAAGCTCCTTCGGGTGTACAACCTCAAGCAAACATTTTATGAGTCCATAAATTCACCCTCCTGTACATTGTCAATGGAGCGGAAAAAAGTGTTGTTTGATGTTAGAGCAGATTAAGGTGTTTTCTAGCTTTGGGAATGACTTGTTCATGTTTTTCTATTGATTGAACTGTCTATGATCATAGCAGGGCTGGAAGACTGGAAAGCTGCTACATCAAGGTAGAGGGAAAATGTTGGCTACGTGACAGGGTCCTTTGTTAACAAGTGGAAATGTGGACAGGTAAGGTAGGAATCAGCCACAGATTTCTAGCAAATACACTTCTATTTGTCACAGTTAATGTGTTTAACCTGTCAAATACCACTCACCAACTTTAAATCACCAGGATGAAATTCTCCTCACAACAGGCAACACGAGAAATAAAGATCATAAATTAAGGGCATGTCCTGAAACCTGAAAGGCAAAGTCTCAGCAACACTGTTCTGTCCCTAATATCATTACCACAATATGTATTTTGTGAGCAAATTCCTCAGTATTGCACAGTGTACTTTAGTCAACAGTCAACTTTTAACTGGGTCAATACTCTTTTAGTTTGGAGTGAAACTAACTTTGTTACTGAGCATAAAGCAATACTGTTGTGTACATTGCAAGCCGGTAGTGTTACAGTAATGTGATTATGTCAATCTCACAGATGCATTTAGAGTCAAAGTAGAATTAAACATGACATCTGCACTGTCATGTTCTTACAGCTGAATAAGCACAGCAGAGTGCAAACAGATAAAGGGTTAGATTAGATTAGGCAGATTCAGCCTGTCAGGAGTTCTGCTGTACTGAGGTTTTTCATTGCAGTGGCCACAGTTGAAATTGCACATCATGTTTTGTTTTGTTGTTTTTTTTTTGGCCATACACATCCACTGTGAAAGAGCACCACATTCAAAAATTGCCTTTTGAATTATTATACTTTGAACCATGAGTCCAATACAGAACACACTTGAATCTGAGCAGCTTTCATTGCAATGAATGGATAGCTGTGTTTTGGTTTTCTTATCCACTGAATACTGTACAATACACTCTATATATTTATTTATTATATTTAAAATATACTGCTGTAGCACAATGGGCAGACTAGGACACTAATAGAGCCAGGATTTGGGGAATAAAAGCATCCATAGAATGGCATTATTTAAACTATACTAAACTAACCACTTTTGAATTACATTTCACATTGTGGTCCAGTGAGTTTGGAATTGTCTGGAAATCTGTGTTTTTGCTTTACAGCACAAAAAGGAAATGGATATAGAACATATTTCCTTACTCATAAAACATCTACAAAACAACTTTTTAAAAATATTTTGTATCTACCTTGTTTACATCCATGTTTGTTAACTTGCAGTGCTGTAGATGTTTATTAGTGTAATAGCATGAAGCCTGAGGCAGTGACGTAAACATTCAGTGTAAAAACATTACTCCATATTGCTGTAAGTGGCCAAAAACTCCACACAGCACCTTTAATCTCAGGCCCACAATTTCTAGCTGTGTAGTTTACTTTAGCTTAGTCCACTCTCTTACCACTTATGTTCTTTCTCTGCAACACAATACCCCACCTGTGATAGAAAGCAGACCGGTTTATGAGGAATTTGGTACACTGCTCTGTGTGGCAATGAGAGAGCAACATCACCTTAATAAGAGCTCTACTACATATCAGGTCAAATTTCAAAACATTTTCCAGTAATGTTTTACACTTTCTTGTCATTTTTAGGGAACAAAAATGTTGCTCATAGCAGCTTTGAAACATGCCGACAGGCAGCCATAGAGTAAATTACACTACATTACACACTGCAGCACTACCTCAATCAATGAGCTCATCTGCGAGGAACTCTGTATTGAATCTGTTAGTACAAACATTTGATGGATAAACACCATTGTCAGCAATAGCGTGGCAGTGTCAATGTGAAATTACATCCTGCTGCCGGGGAGTACACCTCAGAGTGAGGTGAAGCAAAGAGTTGGGGGGGGAGAAAGGTGGCGGCTTGGGAAGTGCTGCTCCGACAAGGCAATTAAACGCACCTTGGGCTTGATGGATTTCTAATTAGAGGCTGATCACATCGAAGGTGTGCTGGATTATAGTGTGGGTAATGAATGAGAGAGACAGAGCGTGACAGATTAGTGCTGTTATGCCTCTCCCTGAACTGTGGGGGGAGTGTGTATAAATCGCAGTCTGTGTATCAGTGTCTGCATTACAGTATTTGTGTATGTGTGTGTGTGTGTGTGTGTGTGTGTGTGTGTGGGTGGGGAGTATATGGGGGATGATGAGAAAGAGACAGCAAAAGAGAGTCATATATGTGTGTAATCCAGTGTATGCTGCAGGTATGTGTACATGTGTTTAGACTGCATGTCAATGTGAAAGGTTATTGATGTGTGCATTTGTGTGTGTGCGTGTGTGTGTTTATACAGTGGTATGGTGCTGCTCTAACATGTGGAAAACAACAGGGAGGGAATGAAGACAAGAGGAGGAGGGAACGCAGAAGAACAAAAGGCAGGGAGTGGGAGAAGGAAGTGCATGAAGATGAGCAAGAGAATATGAACTCAAAGAAAAGAAAAGAGAAGGACGGTGACAGCAACAATGGAAAGCAGGAAGAGTAAGTTCCCTTTCAAGCTGAAGTTATTTTCAAAAACTTAGAAATTCTTGAAAATACCAATTTTACTCTTTAAGTTCAGTTCACTAGTCGTTGTTAGTACTACTCATCTTGTGGGTTGCACTGTGGGAAGTGTAGGATCCAGGGATTTTGGAGCTTCACCCAGGTGCAGCATCTTTAAAAGGTTAAGTAAGAACATATGAAGAAAGAAGCTGTGAAAACACTCTCACTCTACCAATTTCTGCCATGTTGATCAGAGTGTTTCCTGTGCTATTACCAAGGTAGTCAGGACCAACTGGGTCACCATGTTTTCAACTGTATGATTTAGATTTTTTAGCCACACAGCTAGCATGTTGACCTGTCTTTTGGTTGGTCCACCGCTTTGGTCCAGACTAAAAAGACTATTGGATTAGTTGCATTCATGTTCCCCTCAGGATGAATTGTAATAACTTTGGCAATCTCTTCACTCTTCATCTTTGTCCAATACTCTGCAACACAAATGACATTCACATCAGCCTCAGATGCACTTTGTGCTTAGTGCTCATTAGCTCATTTTAACATGCTAAACTAATATGGCGAACATGGTAAACACTACACCTGCTAAACACCAGTATGTTAGCACAGCCATTGTGAGCTTATGGATGATAGCATTTAACTCAAAGCACTGCTGAGCCAAAGTGAAACATCACTGAGCAGCTAGCATGTCTGTAGACTATTAGTCTTGTTTATTCATATCCAAGTACAGGTAACAGTTAAATAAAACTTTCTCGTTTGAAAAAGTTTATCCAATTATAATATGTGTGACAAATGACAGAAAAAAAGAATTAATAAGTGGAGAAAAGAAATTGGGGAACACCACTATCATCAAACACCAAATGAGGGAATATCTTTTGGAGAAATTGTGTTCATCTCTCTAGAGACTTGGAGTAATCTTTATCAAGGACTATTGAATCTGCTCTGGAGGCTCGTGGGGAACCAATACATCACTGAGACAATTTATGTTGTTTTTTCTCTTAATTTGTCACCCAAATTTGAGAGGAACTGCATGTATAATGACATGAATGTAATGCTATTCTTTATTAACGACTGTCTTGCAGCAGTTTAACTGTATTTCTGCAGAATTTACAGTATCATCTGCTTGTAAAGCATCACAGTGCACAACGAGTGAAGTGTCACTCAGATGAGATTGAAAACATGAGTGAAGACAACAAAAAGGATGTAACCAGAGGGAGGAAGAAGATGAGAAGGGAGGGATGAAAAAGGGGCAAGAGAGGTAAAGAAGAAAAGGAAAATCAGAGGGAGAAGTCAACTTTGCCTGTTTTGAACGAACAGAAGGAAAGGCGGCGAGGAGGCGGAGAGGAAGAAGGGAGGGGGGGGGGGGGGTTGAACAGAGTGAGAAAACAGAAGGGGGAGAGAGACAAGACAAAGACAGTGTGTGCGTGTCTGTGTCTGTAAAGTGAAGGCAGAAGAAAAAACAGGAAGAAAGAACAGGCGAGGAACTTTTAATGGCCCTACTGTTGTCTTTGTCAGCACACTGTGACAGCCAGAATCAATTATTAAGCAGGACCACAAGCCTTTGGAGGCGGAGAAAAAGAAAAGTGCAGCGGGGAGGTGGTGAGAGTGAGCGAGATCAGGGCAGAGGATTGGAGGGAAGATGAGAGCAGAGGCGCTGATGTAAAGAAGGAAGGATGGTGAGAATGAAGGAAGGGAGTATGAAAAGGAGAGAGGAGGACAAATTAGGGGATAGGGAGAGCGGGAGGAAAGGATGAAGGAGAAATGAGGGGAGAAAACAAATTTAACGAGATAGGAGAGGATGAAGAAGAAGATGAGCAAGACATTTTTCCCAGCATTTTACAGAGAAGCAGCGATAATAAAGTGATAGAACAGTGGAATAAATAAGATGCAAGAGACGGAGTGCGTGTCTTCTTTCATGTTTTAGTCCTTCAGGACATGCTTTGTGTCTCAGTGTCTTATATTCAAGCAAATGAGAACTCGAGCCTCTGGCCATACTGGTACAGATGGGGTGTGGGGGGGTGGGGGGTGTTGATATGCACGATACTACAGAAGAAGACAGGCTCTGACCCCTGAATACGTTTCCAACCACCATTAATCAAAGACAAGTTTCATCATCATATTACCTCAAAAGCCCCAAAAGCAATAAAAAAAAAATTAAAGCTGCCATATTACTTATTTTAAACAAGCACCAGACAGTGGTTGTGTGCTTATTGGTGGCAGGTTAATGTTGCTAATTCAGCCAGTATGTCAGATGAAGCTAAGAAGGAAGAGGGTGATGCACTACACAAAATTAAAGCTGCCTATCCTGCTGGGAAGTATAGACTCTCATTGTTTATCATGAAGCTATCATGAAGCTACCTGAATCTGCTGCCTTTATCCATTCATGATGTTTGTTTGTATATAGTTCCATGGTGGAGGAGTAGCAGACTAATAGGTGTCAAATATATCAAAAAATCTAAAATCTCTCTATGCTGAGATCAGACTACACAATATTTTTTTGAATTTTTAAGGATTTTGCTTTCCTCGACCATGATTATGAATAGTTTAGACATAACTTATTTTTATTATGTAACTTCACATCATAATTTGACTACATAATGTAATCAGGTCATTCTGTGTCAAATCAGATACGGTTGTTGCAGCACCGTCTCAGATTTTGTTCAGACCTTGTCTGTATCATGAATGGGTCCCAAAACCAAGACCTGTAAAAGATTTTTCAGTTTTCATGTTTTTTCAGCCCTTGATATTATTTCATTTTTATAGCCTCAAAAACGCCTTATCTGAGAAGCCATGTTTGTTCCTAGCCTCACCAATCTTTGTAGGATGGAAGACAAACATGAGTTCTGTTTGCCAAAACTATTAAAGGCCTGTGCTGCATGCCATTTTATTTCTATAAGGCCGTAGATTTGGAAAAAAGTGAAAAAATTCCTAAACGAGTGATATTGCTCGCCAAGTGCTTGCTCATGGGGGAATTGTTGGGTCTCTGTCAATTAAAGAGTACTGTCTTGACCTGCTCTATGTGAAAACTGCCCTGAGACAACTTTTGTTATGATTTGGCACTATATAAATAAAATTGAATTTAAAAAAAACTGAATTGAATTGAGGGTACTACAAACCCACATTCTTGGACTAATATTATTTTTTCTGCAAATACAATCTTTGATTAATTTTGTGCCAATATTTAAGGTCTCTCCCACTAATGGTCATGAAGATATGAATAAAACAAGGCGTGGTAGCATATTTTGGTCATTTTCATAGGACCAAAATTGTATGTGGGGTAGCTAATAGGAACATTAAAATTTACATGGAAATTGCTTGATGTACAGTTATTAAAAAGGTACAAAGTGCCAATGTCCTTCCATTTTTCCTTCATACAAAAACAGACACAGATTTGAGGGAATTGTGTCTCTGGTAAGGTCCTGGATATTGAAAATAATTATCTGCTATAAGGAGGAATAAGTGGTATCCTAAATGGTCCTCTCAAGCTCCACAGGGAGTATCTAAATGTGTTTCCACATAAAAGGCTGGATGTGTTTATACATGTAATTTCACAGTGTGCATGTTAGAAAGCTATATACTCTGATAGTAAAGAATACAGCTTGCATTAGTGACCTATAGTAAAATGAGCCTACAGAAAACATGTATTTCTTCAGTCTAATCAATATTTCAGAGGCTGGGACACATAAGTACAGATAATAAGGGAAGACCCTGCTTCTTCATTATGGATGTTTTTTCCTACAGTTAAAACAAAGCCTTTAACTATGTGTATTTATCTATGAAGGGAACATGGAAGGACATTGGCACTTTGTGCACTAAATGACCATATATTAAGCTATTTCCACATATATTTTCATGTTCCCACTAGCTACCCCACATACCATTTTGGTCCTATGAAAATGACCAAAAAATGCTACCACGTCTTGTTGTATTCATAATATCTTCATGTCCATTAGTGGGAGAGACCTCAAATATTCTCAAAATTAATAAAAGATTATATTTGAAGAAAAAATAATGATTGATACCATATGGGTGCATAAAAAGGGTTTATAATACCCTCAATATCACTCCAAATCTAGGGCCTTATAGAAAACCAATAGACCAATAGACATGCAGTACAAACTTTTAATGGTTCAGTCATACTGAGAACATATTTGTCTTCCATCCTACAAAGTTTGGTGAAGTTAGGAATAATATTTAGGAATAATATTTTTCAAGATATTTATGCCCAAACATGTCGTTTTTGAGAGTGTAAAAATTAAAAAATATGAAGGGCCAAAAAAATATGAAAACATTGGATTTTTTGTTGTTCAATTGAACAAAAATATTTTACAGACCTTAGTTTTGGGACCCAAACATTATATAGACAAACTTTGAACAAAATCTGAGACCGTGCTGCAACCACTTTCCTGGATACTGTCTGATTTGACACTATATGACCCTATCATCATTTTTACAGAAAGTATCAGTAGCAGTGATAGTACTAGAAAAAGGTCTGATCCGAACATGAAGGCAGTGTTGCTCATCACTCAGTTATTCATCCATGATTCATTTTTTTGTAGACGGCTAAGATGTCACTCACTAAACAGATTAACAAACAAAGGCACCAGCTCAACAGTTAATAACAAATTCCTTTGATTATTTATTTACTTGAACTGTTAATTAAGCATTCAATTAACAAGATCGATTAACAAGGTCGATTAATGAGGAAACAAATTCTTTATTGACAATGACAGCGCAACAAAAGACACAAAGGCCTCTCGAGATAGTGATGGAAAAAAAAACAAAGAACAGTGTTATTATAACTGAATATAAAGGTCAACCCTGGAGGATTATTAGACATCAGAGCAGGCATGGCATGTCTGAGCAAAGTAAAAAATCAAACAAACTCAAAGAACATTGAAAATCAGCACACAAAGAGGCCACAGTGTGTGGTTGACCCAGCTTTAAGAAGTGTGGGAAAACAAATGCAGAATGATCCTTGAGAGGAGAGACGTTTTTGTAATCTGTGAACAAAGGCATGGGTGAGCACACTTGGATATCTCTAGATGAAGACTTTTTTTTAAAAGACACGTTGAAGATTTGAGGAGCAGTTTCACACAGCTAAAGATGGTGTCTTCCATCAAAACATCACATACAGTGGTTATCAGAGTTGCACACTCCTACAAACTGTCTCGTTTTGATCGCCTGATGCCTGAAAAGAAGAAAAGAAAACGGGCTGTTCAGTTCTGACGTTGATGGAGAACCAAGCCACTGTGACTGTAGATAAATCTTTTAAAACAACAGTTTCAGTTTATAATTGATTTTCATAGTTTTGGCCATCATCCCTATTGGTAGTAATAACATTGTACTCAAAGTTTACAGATCGACTACCTTGTTCAATTGTTGGCTTGTTTTAAACCTGCCTGATACTGTTTGTTTTTGTTTTTCGCCTCGTCAGACTTTTGCAGCAATGTCACAATGTCTCCAGATCACAGCAACTATTTAGTTGAGTACAATCTAATCATAATGATGTAAATGATGGCCAAAATTGCAAGAATAATACTTTGGTTTTAACAAAATGGAACGATCCTTTAATATGTGCTTGGCATAAGCAAGTTAGAAGTGTTGAACGTCTGTAGACAGATAAATGCATGGTCTATGCTTTCTATGAGTTTAGCCATGTATTTAGAGTTAATTAGCAAATATCCTCATTAAGAAAAGGAGGGGTGGTGGGAGGCTATAACCCAACAGTGGACGTTGCCACAGGAGACCACTGTTCGCTTCCCATTTCCAACCATAACTATGATTGTATTTTGGTTTATTTGGAGGATTTGCCTGAACTGTGCCTACTGAAAACCAGAAATATACTAATATTTAATACTGATATATACTAATATTTTTATCATCAGTCTAACTGACACAACTGAGCAATCAGCTGAGACACTTGGTATTTATTAGCTGGTGTTTCCTGACACCTCTGGTTATGTTTTAAAATAAAACTGAATAGCAATGTTTTTGGAGTAACTCCAAAAACAAATAAATGAAATTAAGTGAGTGTGTCAGTGAACTTTTGTTTTTGTAAAAGGAGTTGTATATCCAGAAGAAGCTAATTCTAATTTGACAAAAGGCACTAAAACATCAAGAAGAGATTTATTTACAACTCCTCCAACACCACATACATACATCCACTATAAGACTTGAGATTAAGAATTGTATATTTCTGTAGGATAAAAAACAGCTATAGAGTGACTTATTAGACAGCTATGATGAGTAACAAGATGCCAGTAAATGCACTCTAGGGCTTCTTCCTTCTCAATAACTGTTTCTCTCACAGTCATGTCACTTCACAGTCAGAAATAATATTTTGATGAGATTGTGTAATTAAAATAATTTGAATGGGATCTTAATTTACCTGTTAGGGCTTATTTTTTAATTATAACCTGACAGCTGAACATTAACCCATCACCTTCCTGCTCTAACAAGGTATTAGATTATTTGTGAATAATATGCGGCATCATCTGTCCAGAGTCATTTACATTATGATGAAGAAGTAGTCTTCCATTTGGCTGAACTAATATAACTGTCAAAGTTTAATACTTTACCATGCTAGGGCTGTACCGCCATAGCGATGGTGATGTCTCAACACCTAATAGATGGATTACCATGTTCTCTGGGGGCATTCATGGTCCCCAGAGGATGAATGAGGTTTAATGAGGTTTCCTTCCACCATGAAGTTGACATTTATGGTTTTGAGTGAAATATCTCAAATATTGGAGATACTGGATACTGATGATGATGATTTGGTACATTTATGTCCCCCTTTTAGGATAAATTGTAATTCCTACACTTGCTAGCACAGGACACAGATGTATTATAAAAGCTGGATACTGGACCGAAAATGGTGCCCATTCAGTTCAATGAGAATTGCTCGGCTCCTGCATACGCCAAAAAAAAGTTTCGGGCTCCCAGGTTTGCCTCCGCATTGTGTCACCCACTGAATATGCGCAGTAGTGTTTCTCCCGATGGCCCCAACCGCGAGTTCCCACTTGGCCCATAGACTTTACATTGTGATGATGTCACGGATTTTTAAATTACTTTTCTTGGCTCAAGGGAAGTTTTACAAATATAAAACTTCCATGGATCAAAAATTCATAATAAAAAGAGTCATAATTGACCTTGTTTGCCATTCGAGGTGTCCTGTCAACAGTTTTACAGATGTCTCTTTTACAATGGTGGTCTATGGGGAAAATGCTTTTTGTGCCGCAGTGGGATTTTTCACTGCAATACGAGTGACCACTGGGTCAACTACATAAAAAAACATGACTTTACACTTCCAAACTGCATGCAGTGCATACGCCAAAGTCCAATTTGGCATGCAGGTAATACGCCAATTAAACACTGCATTTTTAACCTTTTCATGTGTCATTTAACGCCGTTGGTTAGGCACAGAACGCAGTTGGCTAGGTTTAGGTACAAAAACCACTTGGTTAGGGTTGGGGCAAAATCATGGTTTGTAATAAAACACAAATACAGTCAAAAATGCAGAATGTGAGGTTAAAAATCTCTGCTAAAATGCCTGCATGTGACAATAAAAATGTCCGGTTTGTGGTCATGTTATTGTACACAGATTGAAGAGAGCGTTAGCATGCTGATGTTAGCATGCTGATGTTAGCATTTAGCTACAGCATCACAGAGTCTCTAGCATGGCTATAGACTCTAGTAGCCATGTCTTGTCTTGTTACATTTTAGTTTTGTGAATTAACACAAATATTTGTGTTATAGGCTGTGATAAATGCTTTGACACCTTAGATATGTAATGTTATGAGCTGGCTGTGTAATATTCTATAGTTCTATGGTTTTGAAACCAAAAATATGAAACAACAATTTTCTCATCATGCAATGACAAGCTAATTGTATAAATCCATCAGTCTTGAAAAACAGTTTTAAAAGCTTTTTTGGAGATAAGAATAAAATCTTTGGTCCATCTGTATTGATTCAGTGTGTGTTGTCCATTCAGGGCATTCATTGGATATTGATGTAGATGTTTGATGCATGGTTGATGGTCTGGTCTGGCTAACACTCCCGGTCACAAGTCACTCCCCTCCATATGAGACACACACAAGCCCAGAAAAACTCAAACACACACAGCTTGCTGTTTTCTCAATAGAATTAAACTAGTTATTCTTTGTTTGGTGGGTCGATAAGAGCAGGCAGGAGAGCAGAATGATCGCTAATGATCTCAGTGGAGCATGTTATTGGAGAATTGATACACAAAAGAGCATCTTTTTTTAAATAATCTTACTTAACCCATTAATACTGGATGTAACATTTGCATGTATATAAGACTGGGTGCGACGTTTGCATGCTTTTCCCTTTAGAGCTGGATGCAATGTGAGCGCATTTTAGATGATATTATCGTTTTCAAGACACCTGACTGATGAAATGCATCGTGATTCGCTGCAAAACACATGGAGAAGGCGAAATGCATTATGGGATGCATTTTTTTGTTTGTTTTTTTCAGCGCTCTTAGCCCATCTTAGCCTCAGGTTTTAGGAGGTTGTTTTCAAACAATGCCTTAGGTTTTAGATTGTTTAGAGGGAGTCTTAGGTCATAATGGGTTAAAGAGTGGTGATTGTAAGCAGTGTTAAACATTGCTCCAACAATTTGCTCAATGTTGTGTACATATACTGTGGTGGAATTTATAACCCACAGAGTTTAACTTTCCAGCAGCAGGCAGAACTTAAGGGGATTTTCATCTGGTGCATATCCTGTTTGGGAACGTAACTCTTCAAGCTTGCTCTTTTATTAAACCTGGAGGGGAACAGCTCTGCATTTCAGGGGTCAGATTGACCAGCAGAGCAGCTGTTCTTTGCCCACGGGGTCAATATGTGCAGTCAAGAAAGCAGAATGGTTACATCAGCACAGCTTACCCCCTTTTATTTGTGTCTTGTATTGTGGAATCACTTCAAAACAAAGCACAACCATTTAAAAGATTGAGCAGGCAAAGTTAGGATGAATCTGAAATCCAAACAAAACAGTTAATAATACAACCAGCACTTATTATAAAAACCAGACAGAGGGTGAAGCTATAAAGCCTAGTCTAGCCTACACTTAGTCACTTTATGCATCTTAAGTGGATTGAACAACTACCCAAACTCAAAAAGTATATAGGTATTCAAGATGCTTTTGATATGTTAGTTTTTAGTTGTTAGACAGCTAACTAAACTGTTATTGTTGAAACCAAACGGCTCAATTGCAGAAAACTTCTTGTGGTGTTATTAAACTGCTTTAGGTGGATTACCACCCTCTGGACTGGTGTAGGACCAACCCCGATTTTCCATGTATCTCGGGAAAACCAAGAAAGATTGCAATCAGATTTGTGATCTGTCCAAAAGAAATGCATATACGTGTAAAGTATATGCAGTGTGTAAACATAAGTTTCATCTCACACCTCCACCTCTCATCCCTCTGTACCCAATCCATCAAACCACCACTTTACCTGTCCTTCCAATAAACTAATTTACATGCAATATTATTTAATACAATAATGTGATGGACTTTATGAGCTTTATTTGTCTGCTGAGCACAGAACAAAGGTTTGCATTGAAATTGTTAATGTTTGTCGCTAACTTGGTGTTATATGAACTGGGATTTGTTTCAACTCTAATTCCTTCTATTTATCTACACTGTTTATCACCAGAGATTATTATGTTACACTGTCTTTCTTACTGGTTTCTAAACCTGAAGTGCTTGTGTGGTAATTTTGTACTTTAGTTCACCAGCAAGCGAGCTAGACTTTTCAGAAAATGTTCCGTTGTAAAGGCACGCTAATCCCCCATCACTCCTCATTGATTTCCTCTAGCTATTTACACTTTCCTTCTTTGATTACACCCCTCTCTCTGATGTTTGCTCTTACCATTACGCCCTGCAGATCCACAGCCTCCCAAGACAAAACAGATACAAGGCAGGCACTGTTTGAGAATTCACAGCACTAAAAGCCCACCACTGGGTACTTTAACATTATTGTTTTCATGTTGATCGTTGCCCTGGCTTGGTCCCACGTTCGTGACAGGAAGTGATGCGTACAATAAACAGTAGCAAAGAAAGAGGGTGTTTCAGGCACACAAACAGCAAGCAAAATCATCACATGAAGCCCGAGGAAATGCCAAATGCCAAACTGTGCCATGTCTCAGTACCCACCAGAACACACTGTAGCCCCCAAGCGCTTGCTGACTCTTACATAAACACTGCATTTTGACTTTCATGTGAGCATTTTACATAAAAGTTGTTGAATTGAATATGAAACATGGGAGCGGGCTCTGCTGCTTGTCCTGGCATTGAGCACTCAGGCAAACACACACACACACACACAC
The DNA here is from genome assembly GCA_038419695.1 of Scomberomorus guttatus. Lineage (NCBI taxonomy): Eukaryota > Metazoa > Chordata > Actinopteri > Scombriformes > Scombridae > Scomberomorus > Scomberomorus guttatus. Next base: position 23,649,868 of record CM076455.1, read on the forward strand.
ACACACACACACACACACACACACACACACAGGCAATCCAGCGGAGGAACAAAATTGGATACAAAACACAAGCACAAATAAAGCGCAATTACATCAGGGAAGCTCAACAACATTCAAGTAAAAAGTTCAGGTTAAGACAAACAGAAGCGAACACACACACACACACACACACCACTCAAGCAGAATATCTTCTGGGGGCACAAGTCACCAGACCCACATCGCAAATCATGTGCACTCGCATGAAACACAAAGTAATGCATAAAAGTTATTTCCCGATAAACTTTTGATGTTACTGTGTTGTTCACGAGGCAGTAATCTTCCATGATCTCAGCAGGCTTCCCTCATTCATACATGTGTAATGAAATGTTTTCTTATTTATGCTGTGGTCTTCAAATCAGTCACACAGCCAGAGAAAAGATACTGGGACAAGAGCTTTGTTCTTTTTTTATGAGTGTGTGTGTGTGTGTGTGTTATGCCCAACAAGAGCTAAAAATCCAACAAAGTGGTAATTTTTAAGGACAGGGAGGTCTGTGTGTGTGTGTTTTCAGAGTTTTGTTTATTCACAGAAGAACACAGGGCTTTACAGGCATGAATGAAGAAGCTGTATTTGTATTTTTTAATCTTCTGCTTGAGAGACCTGAACATGCATACATGCACAAACACACTGAGCACACCGAGCCAGAGAAAAGAGAGCATGATTTTAAACAGAAAAACACAGACAGACAGTTACTTATTGTTGGTTACTAAAGTGTCTGTTTCACAATTTTAGAAGCAAGTTGTACAGGAACAAAAATGATACTGTTGAATGCCACCATAGATTCCTGTATCATCATTTGAGTGTAAAGAAGCAGGACTGAGTGTGAAAAACAAAACCACACATTTCTGTTCTGCTTAGAGGTTCCATTCGATCCTGCAAACAGAACCAAAGCATGGCTAAAGCAACTTCCAGATGTCTTTTTGTTTAGTTCGATTTGAGCTTTACACATGCTGCATATTGCTGCCCATACTGCTACATGCACTGTACATTCTGAACAGTCAATTATTCATGTTCTATGCTTAAGCACACATGTAAAGGAATTGTACTTTAAGCTTGGGGGGTTTAGTGGAAAACAGAAGTTTGACAAAAAATAATTAGCATCACTTACTGGAAATTTTTCAAGGCCTTCATCCACATCTCATGGCTTTCATCAACAGTACTTCAAATTGTCCTGTTTTATACTATTTTTAACTTCTTCTGTGCTACATTTCCAACTCCGTCAGCTAAAAAATTGTGTTTATATGCCACAAAATAGTTTATGCAAATTAAATTTAACTGCTGCTTTATGAGCACTGGCAATGATTTTTACACAACAAAACACTTTTCCAAAGGTCAAGGAAAGGTTTCAGTGAAATACTGAAAAATTAAAAATGTTCTGTCTCATGTTTCAAGTCAGTGTTTACTTTTACTATATTAAACCATGACTCTAATCTTCCCCTAACCTTAACAGTGTTAAAACAATGCAAGGGGCTGCGTTGGTGGGGGTGTGTTGTTTAAGGTCGAGACAATGAAATAAGATCCAGGAAGTCGACTTGGAGCTTATCAGACACCAAAACACTACACAGAAAAAAAGAAAAAAGGAAACAGCCCTCGGAGCAGTGCGTTGACACAGCGGGGCTGAAGTCAGTCTGAACACAACCTAAGTGCTTTAGGTTGCCTAAACATGACCATGAAAATGTTAATCATGCATTGCAGTGGAGTTATGTTTCTGTCAAAACATACTTCTGTTCCAAATTAGAGACGGGGTTGACATGGTAACTGGTGAAGCAGATTCAGATTCCACATTCAAAATAAATGATCATCTTATACAATCAGATGCATTATTATAGATTAAAACATCCAACAATGTCTAAAGTAGCTATAATCATCTCCAGCTCAACCAGCTACAATATAAAAAATCTGCACATGAATGCATCAGTATTAGAATCAAACTACATAAGATACTGTATATAAACACTCAGAAAGGGGCCCTTTGCAGCATTACTAAAGCTCAACTGGTTGCTCACTGTGTGGAAATGTCACATGAAGTCTTGCATGATAATGTTTTAATGAAGATAAAGTGTAATAGTCTTGTGTGACCTTTGTTTTTATCCAGAGCGCCTCAGAGGATCAGTACAGCAAACCACAGAGGGAATCAAGCTGTTTGTCCACACATGACTCTGTTCTTCCTAACCACTCCTTTAGGTAACCTTTTCTCACAGAGCGCGGTCTACACTGTACACCAAAACAGACACTTAAGGTTCATAACTTCCATTTGTGCTGAATGGAGAGACCGTTTGGACAATTTGGTCTTCAGTGGAAACTTTCATTCTGAAATTTCTGACTCTGTCTGCATTGTGTCTGTTATATTTTGCTAAAGCCAAACAGGTGTTTTCAAGGACATATTAGCTGTTGTCATGCAACTGTAAAAGCAGTAAATAGTGATCTGACGGAGGAGGGGTCATAAATGCTGGCTGTGAACCAAGGCTGCAGTAATTCCTGGACTGGTACAACTATAGTCACTGATCAAATTCTAATAATACACTTGTGTCTGATGATGATCTGATGATAGAAACTGAAAAATATGCTATGTGGAAGTACTCAACCATGTCTGTGTGAGAGACTGACCCACATATATATGATCATATGCAGTATATACGCATTTTCGTAAGATCTGTCTCCCTGTACGTTACAGTACAAGATCTATTTTCTGTGTTTAATTTAGCTCTGCTGAGAGCGTCACACTGGTTGAACTGGTTTTTTGAGCAGCATCAAATTATAGGGCACCCTGAGTGATTTACATGAATGCAACAGCTCCAATGCAGAGACTTTGCTCAGGGAATGAGCAAAGAGAGGGTAGCAGGAGAGAAAGAATTAAGAAAGAACGAACAGATTATCGTGTTTACTAGAGCAGCTCTATTGTCCTCCAGGGCCATTTTATGTCTGTCTTACAGAAAATGATCATTCTTTGTTTGTTTACAATATTTATTTGTTCAGGATAAAGCCTTTATTTATCTTTTCTCTTTCACTAATCTTCAGCTGTTTGTGCCCTCCACCTACAGATACATGCCTTTCTGTCTCTCTCTCTCTCTCTTTGGAACACATAGTGTACGTGTGGTACATCCAAGCATAGGCAAGCAAACGTTTCCATGTGTGCCTAAATGCATGGTTTCTTCCTCTCTCACACACACACATACACACACACTTACACATATGCGCCTAATACTTTTGAGAAAGCACCAACACAATGTGGTTATGTATTCATGTGAGATGATCCCAGGACTTCTGCTTGTGTGCACAGAGGGGACTGCATAAAGGATGGGGCGAGGGGTGTGAGTGTGTGGATGGATTAAAGGATGGGTGGATAAATAAAAGGATACATAGACAACAAGGCACAGGTGGATTAAAGAAGGATAGGTACAGAACGCTGCGGACAGATACTTGAATTAAAAAATAAATAAATAGTTTAAGAGATGTATGAATGTTAAGATAGATTGTATATCTAACTAAATGATCAGATTTGGTGATTACATATCATGGGATTGCACTAATGTGACAGTACAGTGTAGTCATTTCTTACAAATGATGTTCATATGCCCCGCCCCAGATAGTTACTAAATTTATGTAAAATATTTTGTGACAGTGTCTTACTTTACGTTTACTACGTTTCGTTGATGTATCCAGTTAAGCTCTGCTGATGTTGCAAATATTCATATGCTGCCTGCCATAAAATGAGTTTCTAGCTTTCAGCCATGTGACTGTTTGTATTTTGCATCGTGAGTTGTGAAACGCTTCAAACTTGGAATTTGTAATTTTCAACATGGAAATTTCTGACCTCCGACTTGTGTGGAACGTATTTCAGACAAAAGTTGGTTTCTCATTTCTAGCCAGTGACTGTCATTTTTTTTTCATATAGCTGTTGCTATAGATTTTATTACTTGCAGCTGTCTAGCTAACTGAGCTAACGTTAACTATAAGTTTGTTGAGTGTTGTATGAGTGTTTAAAATGCTGTATCTGGCTGAGCAGTTTTCAGCTGACTGGTTTTAAAATGCAAATCTTGTAAAAGGGGTTTTAACATGCATATGCATGGCTACATACATGATATCGTGCTTAATGACTGAGGCTAAAGCTGTATGTTCCTGGCAAAAAGTCAGCTTCCTCACCAGCTGATAATTCATGTAGAGGACATGGAAATAAAGAAACAGCATTGTTCTTGCACTGCAGAGTAAAAAATAGTTAGCTTTTGTATTTTATAATCAAATGAGTAAAAATCTGGGACCGTTACAACCTTGTTTGGCTGCCTTACTAACATAGGCCTACTTATTCGTATTCTTAATCTTGTTTTCCCTTTGAACGTTACAAAAAAAATGCTTTTAAGATGAGAACTGCTTGGCCAACATAACACTATCTCAGATCATAAACTTACCCTAAACTCTGAGAGTGTCCATGACCAGCAACCACATAATAGGGAAATATGCAGCGGATGTTCCATTATTGGGACCTTATTTTTTATTTTTTACCTGTAACCTCACTAGCTAATGTAATTAACTAATTATGTGCTCTTTGGCCTTGGAAGAAAAGCTTGGTTACTACTATAGGAACAAGCTACTTTGCTGGATATGCTAACAATTTCATCTCACAATACAACAGATAAACACACTTAATATTAAATAAATATATAAAAAATAATGAGAAAAAATACTTTTAAAGTTCCGCTATACATTTTTTGCATGATTATGTCTCCAGCTGGGAGTGAAACCTGTGAAATTGGAGGATTTTAGGACCCAGAAATCCTGTAAGATGATGTCAACACTGCACACATACACACACAAACATATAGACAGCTATGATTCCCATGTTCTTCATGGATTCCTCCCAGCCACTTTTGATAGTTTTCTGGTCGATACAACATCACACACACATTTGAAATGTGATTTTGCTCTTCCATTAAATGTAAATCCAACATCTTTGTGGGAGTTTAGGTTATGTTCAGCACGGTGGCTCTGTAAACACAATCCCACTCATATACATCACCTCCACCTTGTGATATTGTTATGAATTTTAATGTTTATCTATCCTCATAGCATCCGGTAAACAACAGCAACGCTAAGAATCACTTATCTTTGTGCTGCTGCTGCTGGCAGCATTGTTTTAACACTGGAGGTGCAGTGTAGAAATCCCCTGAGCTCCCGGAGCCTCAGCCAAACAGCCTCACCATAATTTCAGGCATTGCTGCTCAACCACATAACATAGTGTCCTCAACATGTTTTCCTCTGCGGTCTCCTTCTTTTCTTTGTCCTCCTCCTTCCTCTACCTCACTGTTATCATCTACTTCCATGTCAAACTATGTAAGATATATATCGCCTGCTCTTCCAGCTCTTTGACTCTAGATTTCATCAATTTCCACAGTCTTTTGGGAGGACAGCAGGTCCCTTGGGAGCAACGTGATATTTCCTCCTCATTTCCTTTCATCTTGCAGTGGAAGCCACCAGGCTTATCTCTCATAAAACTATTGCCTATAGCAGAGGTAGACAGGGAGCATCAGTAGAACAAATAGTATTGATAGAGGAGTTCGGTATTCATGAGGATTGCATAAAAGCGTTGTCAAAGTAATGAAATCATAAGGAAAGGAGGCATCAGATGTATTTGAAGCATGTTGGAAGCATTAATGGATGAATGAGTTGATGGATGATATAAACATCAATGGCTACTTTAACTACTGGATGGATTGCAATGAAATTTAGATAAATTAGATAAATTCTAACGACTTTGGTAATCCCCAAATGTTTCATCTAGTGCTACCATCAGGTGAAGTTAGCAAAATAGGGGAAAGAAAGTGTGAAGTACCCTTAAAGATTTCACATTTACACTCACCCACATATATATATACTGTATATAAAAGGTATGAAATCAGCCACCTGCAACATACCTGATCTCTTTAGATGTATGCTCTGTATAATTCTTGTTCTCTCTTTGTTTCCACACTGTTACAGGAAATCCTCATCTGTCTTTTTTTGTCTTCTCTTGTCATTCTCTCACACAGATTTACATTGCATATGTACACACACACTAAGCTTATAATAATATACAGACAGGACCATAAGTATTCATGATGGGTTACATCAGCTTCCTTCTGACTGTTCCTCAACCTGAGCGCGCACGCACACACACACACACACACACACACACACACACACACACACACACACACACACACACACACACACACACACACACACACACACACACACACACACACACACACACACACACACACACACACACACACACACACACACACACACACACACACACACACACACACACACACACACACACCTTGCAGACAGTACAATCCCTTTTGAGACTCACAGTGAAAATGGTGATTAGATATCAAATAACTGGGAATAGATGGAGCACAGATACATAGACAGGCTGCACATAGTGTATACATGGCATTATACAGTACATGTATATGCTCAAGGTCAGACACACACATGCACATACTGAGGTTAACAACTGCATTGTTAAATACTAGAAATGCTAGGCTGAATCCAATAATGTAATGTCCCTTTGTATTTTTCCACAACAGCCTTAAAGCAAATGAAACCACACAGTAAAATGTTTTTTTTTTTTTAACACAACTGCATGACAAGGTGCTCTTAATTTATACAACTGGAACCAAGGATTTTTATGTAATTAGCAAAGATGAAGTTACATTATGATAAAAAAGAATCTTTAATCTAAATCATTTACCACTGCTGCAATGGTAATCTCCCTCCTATAATCCTCTTTGTATGCAAATCTGTTTCTCTGGTGTCACATGACAGGTCACCTGGGTTCTTCATCTTTGCATAAACTGCTGTGTAGATATGTATCTGTAAATTATCCGCTGCACAAGCAGCTGCTCTCACCACCAAGAATATTAATTGCTGCTTTTCTTTTTTCCTGTTATACCTAAAATCCAAAACATGGCAGCTAAAGCTAAGTATCAGGTATCAAAACCATAATTGGTATAAGGTTATGTACTGAACCATGAATTGTGGGTACTGTTCCACCCCCGATGTATCCTTGATGTATATGATATTGGTAAGTTGGTAAGTTATGTTGCTAACATTCAGTTTTTAACATTAACTAGCCTGCTAATGTGTGTGTGCTTTAGCTCAGAAGTATTTTCATTGTGAAGGCAGAAATGTGTGTGAAAGGTCACTTTAGTTTTGGCAGGGATAAGATCTACAATGACCATATCTAAAAAGAACATATCTAATAGTCAGCATCATGTCCAGCAACATTAAGGCATCAGTGTTTTCATATGGTATGTGTATCAGTATCAGTTGATTATAATCGTAAAAAAAAAATCTTTCCACTTTGAGTGCATTATTGAAAGTAATACTGCATCGTGACAGGTTTATGGGAATACAAAAGCATCATCAAACTTGCATATACTCCATTTCTGTTTGAATAGGCTGTACTTTGTGTTCTGTATAAGTCTCTTGATCAAAAAAAAACCCTGAAAGGTCATGGCTGAATGATCTTAAGTAATTATTGTACTCTGTGGAAAGATGAACTAAAGTGTTACAGTGTTTTTAAAAAGCTGTCTGACAACACATCTCTGGTGTCAGCCAAAGATGCTATTTCCCACAGGCATAAGATAAATGGAGGTCAATGATTAATACATAAGATAGTGGAGTTTCTCTCTCTTTTTGCTCAGAAATACCAAAGTATATGAAAGTATATGCACACAAACTGCCTCTGAGAAAGCCTTGGTTAACTTTTAGTTTGCAGGCAGTGCTTCTATGCAATTCACAACCTAGTAATATATTTTACATTGAAATAGTAGCAGCATAGCCTACACAAATCCATGACTCCTGACAAAAATAATCGATATGAAAGAGAATCACCAACGTTTTTGTGAGGACTATACTAAAGTAAAGTTTCCATTTTCCCATGTTCACTGCTCATTAGCCACATTCTGACAGCAGAAAAAAATGATTTTACTATCTGCAGCATGAATCAGTTTATTTTCATTTCACTTTTAAATGAATTACGCAACTATGGTTATTGTTTACAACTTCAGCAACAAAGTGTTTCGAGTTCTTTATGCTCTGATTCACATCCATGGCTTCTTCTCTATAGCAACAGCGGCCAAGGCTCATGGGTATTGTAGTATTCTTAGTTGTCTGCCATGCCAAAATCACAGACAAAACGTGATTTCTCAGAAACGAAGTTGAAATAATTGAAACTGGTTGTCATAACATAAACCTATAGAATTGTTACATTATCCGGCAGAGTTTTAAGTTTCTATGTTCAGCAATATTGAGGAGATGGTTAGAACAAATATTTGAAATGGGAATACAGAAGGGAGGACACTTATGGAACCGGTGGCCCCTACCTCATTGCAACTCTGTAGCTCTCCCTGCTAATTAACAGTTACACAGCTTGCTATCTGCAACTAAGCAAGCAAGCCAGCTTGGGTACTCACCAGAAAATAAGTTAACTCAGTTTATTTAGGAAATACCTGTTTTCTGGAGAACATAATACAGTCCTGCGTTATTTGTAAATGGATAGGGTGACAGACCTAATAAGATAGCTATCTCTACTCTAGTTCTCTGTTCTCTCAAAGGTCAGCACTGTCAAGACAGATGGCTATTGGTCAACTACACAAATTTGTGTCAGAAACCCTCTCTACGTTTAAGAGTAGGCTAAAAACTTTCCTTTTTGATAAAGCTTATCGTTAGGGCTGGCTCAGGCACCAGCCCCTAGTTATGCTGCTATAGGCTTAGACTGCCAGGGGACTTCCCATGATGCATTGAGCTTCTCTCTCCTCCTCTCCCTCGCCATCTGTACACATTCATGTTCCATTAATGCATGTTACTAACTTGGCTTCTTCCCCGTAGTCTTGTGCTTTCTCTTCTTGCAGGTGACTGTAGAGCTGTGGCTGCGGACCCCCTACTGTCCCCTTGGTCCTGCTTGACGCCCACTGCTACTACTATTGTTTTTAGTCATATTTCTATTATTATTATTATTGTTGTTGTTATTGTTATTATTGTTGTTGCTGTGTCTCTTGCTCTCTCTCTCTCTCTCTCTCCCCTCCCTCCACCCAACCGGTCAAGGCAGATGGCCGCCCACCTAGAGCCCCGTTCTGTTGGAGGATTCTTTTCCCATTAAAGGTGAGTTTTTCCTTGCCACTGTTGCTAAGTGCTTGCTCATGAGGGAATGTTGGGTCTCTGTAAATTAAAGAGTACGGTCTAGACCTGCTCTATATGAAAAATGCCCTGAGAAATCTTCTGTTGTGATTTGGCGTTATATAAATAAAATTGACTTGACTTCAAACAGCAACAGATGACATTTCTATTACAAAGTTAATATGTGCAACCCTTTGCTATTCCAATTACAAGCGACATGTTTTGCATCTTGCATGGTCTCCCTATCCTTTTCTCTCCTGCTCGATCGCCTCCTCTCCCTCCCTTGCTCTTGTTCTCTGCATCCTTTCTCACACACACACACACACGCACACACACACACACACACACACACACGCACATGCACACCACACACACAGACCTTGTAGCCATTTCTCATTGTTAGGGCACGCCAGATTGTGCTGTCTGTGTGTGCGTCTGTGTTACAGTGTGTGTGTGTGCTTGTGCAGTCATGTGCATGTATTTGGGTGCTTTAGTACGCGGCGAGATACAGAGCACTAAAAATAGCCAGTGATCATTTGTATTCTAACTCCCGTCTAAAGCTTCCCTGCTGTCTTTGAAATTCTGAACACACTGGAGATGGCTTATGTTTTGAAACAGTAGTCTTTATTAGCAGGAAGTATGAACAATTTACTGTGGCATGAGATGACATTTTAGCCAATTGCTTGATAGCACACTGACCTTCAGAAATTATTCAAAACATAATGCATGTCTAAGTAGTGCAGGCTTGTAATGTACTTTATCAACTAGTATTTAACTATTTTAGGAAAGATTATCAATTAATCAATCTTTTTTTTACTAAGCAGTTAAACTATTAATTGGTTAGTTAATAGCTAAAAATGCCCAGTATAAGATATTCAATTTACAGTCATATAAAATTGAGAAAGGCAGCAAGTCCCCCATTAGAGAAGCTAAAACCTGAGAAATAAAATGTTTTTGACTTTTTTGCTTATGACTTAAACATTTAATTGATCATCAAATTTATTGCAAATCAATTTTGATCAACTTATAAAACTAATACATTTGTTGTTTTAGCTCGTTTTCGAAAGGCCAAGTCACACCAAAAAGCGGCACAGTGAAATTTATCTGCTCATCAAAATAACAGATTACTATTACATACATTTTGAATGCTTAGCGTGATGCTAACAACATATTAATACAATGGGAAATCCCAGAGAAAAATGGCAAAGTTAGCAGAGTTAGCATTACACTGTTTAACTTAAAACAATTACTAGATGTGTACACAAAATGGTCTTTATGAACCCATAATTACTTTTAAGATGTAACAGGAGCATCTCCAAACAAACAACATGACAAGGAGACCTTGAATTAAGACGTGACGAACATAAACTGCCACACACAACTACAGCATGTGCGGTGCTAAACTACAAGAAAGACAACTCACTGCTGTCAGTCAGTTTCTTGTGCAGTTGCTTCACTTCCGGTGGAGCTATCGAGCAGAAATACGGACAAGTGCCACTGCAACTACATTGCGGCTGGAGGGGGTATTATCCTAAAATCCTGTCAGCAGGATTCAAGCACTCTGCTGCCACCTAGCGTCTACAGTTATCTAGTGCAGCCCCCTCTTTTACCGCCGCGGCAGCACCATGGTAATGCAGCGGTAAAGCAGACAAACAAAATGAGTAACATCTGTACATTACGGTGATTTTCTCAACACAACAGGTAAACATGGAGTAAGATTTGAGTTTGTATTAACCAGGCAACACCAGAAATAAAGAATACAAGCCTGTGTCTTATATAAGCCTGCCTTTTCAAAAATGTCTTGTTTCTCTCTGGGAAATAAAGACAGATAAAGGCAGCAGCTGCTACTTGAGAATTTACAGTATTCTCTGATTTTGGGAGATAGTCATAAGCCAGCTAAGATGATAAATTGTATTTCTGTTCTGTTTTTGGGTCGGTAGCATTAAACACTGTTTATATGACAGTTTTGTTTTTTTATATTATGACAGATGTCCATTTTACTGCCTTGTGATTTTAGTAGCAATCTGACCTTTATAAGACGTTCCAATGTGTGATGCTTACAAACATAACAGCTCTGTGGTGATAAAGACTTCAGGCTCCTGCTGGCGCACCTCCATTTGATCTATCGATCTGCACATACAAGCATACCCTTACACTAGAATAACACACAGACAGTACTGTGTAGCACCTTCTGTATGTTTCATGGCTCTGGACAGGTTCATCATTGCCATAGGCAGATTTCAAAATGTATATGAAACACCATGAATATTTTAGAACCACAGGCGGCCTATCACAGTGATGACTCAGCATAAATTGCTGCCAAATACCTCTGTTTTTATAGAAAATGATGTAAGTAGGCACATAAGGTTGGATCTCCTATTGGGGCGAGAATGATTTAGGACCCAGTGTAGAGGAGGAAACCCTACAGAATAGATCCATAAAAATGGCAGTGTGTCATGCTGTTTTCCTGCCTATCCTATCCCATAATGCTTTAGGCTAACAGCATTTCACTTCTTACAGTTAGACAGGTAATGACACCACTACCTGGTCCACTCAGGCTGTTAGAAATACAAGATAACTCTTTGTACCTTTGAGTATCTTCAACAAGCAAATTATTAAAATTTTTAGGAATGACCAATGAAAGAGTGATACAAAGTAGTTGTTTGATATTGGATATGTTTGCTTGAACTCAAATGAATCATACCAAATGATGACAATTTGACACTTTAATAGAAACAAAGCCAGTGAGTTTCATTTTCTTTCCACTAAGAGCCTTAAACAATCTCTAGGACAAAGAAGCATGCACAGAGTCTGTGGTCAGCTGTAACTGCTTTGGTAAACAGACGCTTTGGTTTTACTGATCCACAGCCTGCAGCAGGGAAGCTCAGTGAAAATATAAATTTACTGTGAATGTGGAGACAACACTTACAGCACAGGGGCACTTTGTAAAGCAGCTGATGAGCCAGTGATTGATGTTATGAAAATCCTGGAAATAGCATTTTTTAATCTAGTGGTGGACTGTGGTGTCATGTATTTAGAGGACCGTTTTAACAGCCAAGGATAACAGAGAGGGAAATTTGGGGTGCATGTAAAAGTTTCTCAGAATGAAACGTGCAGTATATGGTACTCTACAGTGTATGTTGCTTAGCAGCACACTTGCAAGAAAGCTAACCTTTATTTGCTGAATTCTGCCTTGAAATCGACATTTTGTGAAATTTACTTATTCACTTTCTTGCACAGAGTTAAATGAGAAAATTGATACCACTCTATGTTATACAGTGCTTGATTTTTTTCTGCTCATATTTGCGCTCTGCCCTGACACACTGCTGTTGGTACCAAGGAGGTAGCTCCCAGTCCGAAAAGTGAAGCCAATGCAGAAGTGACTTAAACCTGCATTCCTTCTAACAGCCAGCAGGGGGCGACTCCACTGGCTGCAAAAAGAAGTCTGATTGTATGAAAGTCGATGAGAAAATGACCCTACTTCTCACTTTGTTATTCAAGTAATTACCTCAGTAAACAGTTTCCTAATGAGTTTGTGGTCTCAATCGCGGGGGTGAGAGAGGAAGAACAAGATGGCGGACGTGAACCACGTGGGGTTATGTCACATGAAAGTTCCAGTCACAGGCTGACCACGAGATTTGAACAGAGACAATGGTTAATGGCGTCCACCGGCTGTCTCTAGCAATATGATAACTTGGGAGCAAAGCTGAGCTCTGTTATCGGAGTTATCTGCTCACCAAATGTGTGTCGGACATGTGCACATGCAAGTGGGTTAGTAGAGAGGAGAGGGTGGAGACAACCAAAGAACAAAAGATCTTAGCGATCATGAGGGGAAGTGGTGCTTGCTTTTATTTACACAGACACGTGGCGTGCAAATGTCCTTATTCACCGGCCACGGTCTGATTTCAACAAATAAAATGCAACCCACAGTCTCACACACAATGGCGAGATAACACAAAGCAGTCCAAGCAGTTGGACAAACACAAATCAGTTTAGTGTGATAAGTATCCTCAGCAACAGCAAATCTGGACTCACAGTTCATTAACTTCACAATAAACAACAGCAATAAAGCTGAAAATAACACACGCTTTAATGTTTATAGTATCGGTGATACACGACCGGAAAGGGAAATCCCCTGGTTTTTGGTGGGTCTCATCCAATGGGAGACGAGAGTTTGACTCTGCTGGATTTCACACCTGGGTGTGAGTTGAGCAGAGCATGATGGGAGTTGAAGTTCGTTTGGAGTCCTTTTGTTTGACTTGGCGCCTTTCTTTGTTATCAGGCTTTGTGACTGCCTGCCTTTGTCTCATGCACATGGAGTATATACAGTACAGTTTTAGTCTTAATACATGTGTAAATTCAGTAAGTGAATATTACCAGGTATATGGTACAACCACGACCAGAAAAATACCTCACTTCATTGTCTTTTTGGGACAAAACATCCAACATGTGGTTGTATTTATTGATATTGTGTCTAATTGAAAATTTAACATTTGGGTGAAACTGGTGTATGCTTATATGTGTTTTAGTAAAGATGTCCTTGAAAGCACATATACACATAAGTGCTGACACACACAAACACACAAATGCAGTGAACCCTCTCAGGCTGAGCAAAGCAATACTGGCCTAAAGAGACAGAGCATTAATCCTGCAAACAAACTGTGTATGTCACCTACCACCCTACACACACACACACACACACACACACACACGCACGCACGCACGCACGAGCATCTACACGCAAAGCTCACAACATGTGTACGTGTTTCAGTGTTTAAGGCCTGGATAATTTCAAAGAGCCCAAGGCTAGAAAAGCAGTACTGACCAGGGCCAAGGTTGTCACCACTGTGTCTGTGTGTGTGTGTGTGTGTGTGTATGTGTGCTTCATCTAGTATGCTTGTCCAGTGTGTGTGTGTGTGTGTGTGTGTGGTAGCAGGTTATAATTGGGACAGCAGCCTTAATCCCCTTGAAGACTGATGACCCGCGCTCTACACAAACAGTTTATGTTACCAAACAGCTTACAAAGACACACATCTACAGTACCCCTCTGTGTGTGTGTGTGTGTGTGTGTGCGCGCGCACGTTTGAAGTACCAATTTATGGCTTTTGTCAGGGAGAAATAGTGTTTTAGGAATAATTGGGGCTTTGGGACAGCATGGTATTGTTAGTTAATTGTCATCCACAGAATGGAATATCCCTGTGTTTGTGTGCATTCTAGATTTTAGCTGACTTTGAGGTCCAGATGTCTTGACAAAAGTAGGATGATCACTAAATCAAAATCTTGTCCTTACAGCACAAAAAGGTTAATTGTAGGTTCAAGGTTAAATGTTATATTTCACATATAAAGGAGCAAGTGAAATGTGACAAATGTCTCTACATTGATGATGACCTAAGTCCATAAACCTGAAAGGAATACTCCACCCAAAACCAAACACTCGAGGTCCAAGGGGAAATAAAAGTCAAGATCAAAATTGTCATATATACTTTGGAAAAGCTTGGTATGTTCCATTCAAATTTTCACCAAAGTAAATACACAGCTTCTGCCTCTCGCCACTATTCTTGCTAACCTTGATTGTATAGTGATAAAAAGGAACCTATGTATTTAGTTATATTTATGTGTATTTAGCCATATTTATACATATTTTGGCCATGATACTGGTGTTTAAAATATGCTGTATAGTATATCATCAGACGAGAGGTGGATTATACTGCAGGAGTTGTTTGATAAGTTTATATGGACATTTCTTAGCTGTAAAACTAGGCCACTGTTAGAATTCATTGTAACTCTTGTGAATCTAAACTGACAACAGCTACCATCCTCAGCAAGGGAGCAAACTACAAACTTTTCAGAGACACCTTTCAAATCCATGAAAGTTGCTCAGTGGCGCATGAAGCCAAAAAAGCCACTTCTGCTGTAAAGAAATACTCGGATGAAAACATACTGCGCACGCTCTATGGGCCCGATGCGTCCATGGAGCATGCTGAGTAGAGACTTCTGCCGGCCGAGACTGCTAACTTCTGGTTTTGTCCTCCAGCTAACTTGAATGGGGATAAAAAGATTCAATTGTGCGATTCTTCTAGACTTTTGAAGTGTGAACAGACCAAAACGAGTCATTTCGCAGGGGTTGTGATGCTCAAAAAAAATGTATCTGCTGATTTACAGACGTCTCTTTCACAGTGTAAGTCTATGGGAAAAAGTCTATTAGGGCCCAATAGCATCACGTGACGTTGTAATTACACGGTTTGGTCGCTATGTGAAATTGGTTTCAAAGCCTGGCGCTCTTCCTGGGGGCTTGCACTGAATCCTGATAAAGCAGTGCTATGGAGCTCCAGTGTTGTCCAGAATTAAAAAAAACATATCAATGAGCCACACCGTTGCACTGGGTGACATGTTCCTTCATACCATGACCATGGGAACTGTAGCTTATTTTGAATCACTTGCACATACACCATCCTGCTGCTGTAAATACCCACTAGAGCATCAAATGTGGGTAAAAATTGTCCCCAACCATTCCCCAGTTAGTCCTGTTTGAGTAGCAGTTGTGAAAAAAATACAGTGCCCAGTTGTTTTATAAAATTATTTAGCCTTTAAAAAAAGACACTATATATTTATATACTCCTTTTTAAATATTTACATCTTTAGTAGGAACACCAGCCTTATGCTTTAAGACACATTTATGAAAATAGATTCAAGTTCCAAAAGACTCACCCTATCATATACAGTCGCAAGATTTTGTGTGAAAAAAATCCCCATATCATAAGATAAGACAAACAGTGTATACTGCAATTACAGACAGGAACATTGTAAGATTTTTAATGGCCACTGTTAGAGACAACATGGTCCCTCCTTGTATAAACTAGGAAACCCATGTGACTGATATTACTAGCAGAGCTTCAAACAAACAGCAGCCATTAGCCATATGTTGTTAACATACAGTACTACATGCCATCAGAAAAAACTGTTCTGCACAGCAAACAAATGCCCTGAATAGCAAATACACTTGACAGCACAAACAGCTAAATTGAGATGTATGTTTCTCTATGAGCAAATGCTATTAAATGAATCAAGAGACCGCTACAGACATGTTTATCCGCATGATTTTGCATATCCCTTACAATAATAACACCCACACTCTGTCTGCACTGGGACATCAAAAAACAAACTGAATGGGAGCCAAGGCTTAGGTCAAGCATCTTCAGCAGGCATCCTCTTCTGTCTTTTTGTTATGCCACTCTTCTCCCATGTAGCCTCGCTGTCACTAAACTGCCTAAAAACTAAAATGTGCAACTGAAGAAAAGGTAACCAGCTAAAGCTGTTTTTATCTGTGACATCTGTGAATTATTGCTTCAGTGCTTTAAACTAATCTCACACATGATAGACAGTGAGTGGTTATATGCATTAGATCAGATCACATCCGAAGGCACAGAACGTGATTTATGTATCATCATTTTCTGGACTGATTGTTGTCACCCTGAGGTATCAAGTGCTTTGAGGTCTTTATGATGAAGTTCACGTTATCTATTATGAAAAGTTATATGAATATGTATATCTCAGCTGCCAAAGCCCTTTGGCTGGGATTGAGAATTAAGATTTTAATGTTTGCAAACAGTAATGTGATCCTTAGTAGAGCTTCAATATATTCTGTGATATACAGTATGATCCAGTGTTAGATTACAGAGAGAGGAAATGAATTGCATTTCAACCTAAATACCCTAAATCTTAGAAATACATTCTGGAGGTAAAGAAAATGTGTGGTACTCCTTTGAAGAGCAAAATTCAGGTTTATCTGTTTTAATGTTTTCAGCCTTATAAACGTGCAGTTTCAGAGCTTGGGCAAAGCAAGTTGTTTCTAGGATTTTGCCTTCAGGCTTCAGGTACGGTCTGTTTTGTTGTGTTTACTGTGGTTATTTATTGTATTGTCAAAATGAGACAATTTGCCATGGGAGTCTGGAATGGGCTTCCTATTTTGTCTGAAAATGAATGGATGAAAGGACGCGTCCCCTGTCAATGGACTCTATGTTAGCTTTAAAGGATGTCAATGTGTGTGTTCAGTCAGCATAAGGCAGTGTTCAAAGTACTGTCAGACAATGTAAAATACTGCAGTCAATTTGCTCAAGTTGCATCATCTGAGCCTCTCCAAATAGGATCATAAAAATGAAACATTTTAGATTTTTTTCTGAGGAATATCCTTAGTTTTATGTCATCACTTCAATATCAACATATTCCATATAGTGGATACTTCTCTCCAATGCCTTGCAGTATTTTAAAAGGCGTATTTTTAGTGTTGGTCATGTTGGCGCATTTCTCTCTACATGGAATATGTGAGAAATCATATGTATTTATCCTCCTGTTGACATGAAATATCACAGAAAGCAGTTTAAAGCCATCATTATACCGACAAAGCAGTAAAAAGATCCGATAGATGATGTCACCTTTAATCTCCTTTACCACAGCAGCCAATAACGTGGGCTACGTTAATGACACATCCCGCCTACCCTTAGTCTGATATCAACTTAGCATGCGTACACACAGATGCCCTTAAGCAGAGCTTATAGTGTCTGTGATATGGTGGTGTTAAGACAGTAGCATGTCTATCAAGACACAGAGATAAAACTAAGACTGTCAAAAGTTATATTGTGTCTAAACTGAATTTCCTATCACATTGGCCCTTAAAGGAACATGCATGACAGAAAATTCAGACATCTTCATGTATGGACAGTTTACTCATTCCAAAGCACACAATACAGAAAGCAACCCTCCATCTGTGTCCCTTCTGGAGCTGGTTGAAATAGCTGTTCTTAAGTTTATACATAGATTTTCTATTAAATGTAAATTCACTGATCACTAAATTAAAATGAATTTCATCACACAAACTAATTCTTACATAGAGATTAGCTAGTTTACACTAACTAGCTGCTCGTTGACAGAACTAACATTAGCTTGGTATATATGTCTCGTTTGGACTGAATAGTAAAAGTGGTAATATGGAATATGGTTGATCAAAATGCTCTTTAAAACTTATCTAAACTGGGAAGACTTGAAAATAGCCGGGTTAGTTCAGCTAAGTTCATAACTTCCTAAATTCATATGTAGATGCAATCCTGAAAAAATGACTGTTGCTATGACAATATTGTAAAGTGGGCAAATGGAGAGACAACAGTACAGTCTTGGTTAACTCACAGTGGTAAACCCCTGGCCTTCCTGGATTGTGCAGAATTCTGTATTGACAATAAATTCAATATTGATTCCTACAGATTCAGTCAGGTGTTTCCAATAATTTAATTGTGTTCAGTAATTTGATGCTCTTCAGTGAAGTGTAAAGTGTGACAAACCAGAACTCCCTTTCTCGATCCAGTGTAACATCAATACAGTGTGTGTTGATGTTGTTATTGTCTTCCCACACTAATTACTGTAATGGGAAGCTTGATTTATAATAGTATACTATCCAGCAAGCTGAGTAGAATATGAAAGTGCATATTGACAGTGCCATCTAACCTCCATGATATGATCTGTTCAGATAAATTTCAAAAAAATTACACAGAAAAAAACAACATGTATTGGAATAAAAGGTATTGGAATATTCACCCTTATTGTTGTTTTTGGTTGGCTCTTTTTTATCTACTCTGTTGAATATCTTTGCCTGGCAGAATATGGTCTGATTCAGATTGTTAATGTGCATTTCATAGAGGAGGTCTGAGGGGAAAACATACTGATCTCCACATTTTTGGTGAACGTTAATGATTTTGTCACACTCCAGCTTTAACTATCACAGTGAGTTTTCAGCCCACATACTCTTATTATATCAGGCCTATTCATTATGCCCTAATGGGATTTTAGAATATTAGACTAATGTACTCTGCCTCTAGTTGTGGTTTGAGGTGTTGAATACCTGGTCCACTTTTTTTTTTAATTTATTCTTGTATTTTTTCACTTTTTTTGTACTCCAGCTTTTGGGGTTTCTTAGAAAAATACATACTTTCTGTGAAATCACACATATGCTTAAAATAATGTTTGAAGAACTGTTGCTAAGACTTTCTCCCAGCTTGCATCTATACTGAGCTACGAAAAAGACTAATAAGTCTACAGCCAAGCTAAGCAGCTCTGTGAGGTTTATCAGATAGAATATTTACCATGTGCACCATCTTACTTTAGCATGTTAGCATACTAACATTTCCTAATAAGCATTAAACACACAGCACTGCACAGCTCAGGCTGATGGAAATGTTATTAGTTTTGCAGGTCATAAACAAAAGTATTGGACAAATAAACATTTTGACCTGAAGATTTCTCTATATGGAACGTTAAGGGATCACGTTACAATTTTTCCTGAACATCTGTCCCATATTTCATGACAATCCATCCAATAGTTGTTCAGCCGCACCGCTATTGTGGCCTATAAAAATAACACAAAAACACTGATAATTAAGACATTTAGATATAAATAGTTACCATCACATGCCTGACAGCTGATTAATCACAAACAATGCTCTCACTATCATCTACGATATTTCCATTTTGCATTTCCTTCAAAGCAAGAATCAAAAAAAAAAAAAAAGAAAGAAGTGGCTCTAGATTAAACTAACCTGACTAACCTCCACATATTATGACAGTGTCTTTGTAAGACAGGAAAAAACATTTTTCCATTAATTTTGCTTTAAACCACACACTGTTACTGCCGTGCCAAACAATCTAAGAAGTGTTGAGATACAGCTAACCTCTGAAGTAAACACCACTCATCGCATGACAAGATAATTAGAGCCCTCTTATCTCACCATTGGATACACAATGGAGCAGACAGCGGAGAAGTGCTCACGCATATTCTTACAGTCATTCATTACATTTACATTTTAAACATTTATCTGATGTTCTTGTTGTTAGAGTGACATTTAAGTGAAATTTAGCTCCTGGATTATCAACATTACAAGCCACAGGAGGTGTACTTGAGTAACAGATTTTCCCTGTTGCCACAAAGTAAAGCTCTAGTACAGGACATACATTTAATATTAAGTCTTATTTACTTTAAGATAAGAACATGTATTGCAATCAAAGTCTGTACACATAACACTGTGCTGTGGAAACCTTTTCTTGTCAGCTGACATTTCCATCATATAGACAAGTTGGCCCATGGGACGAAAGCAGAGGAGATAACATTGACATACAGCTAACACGAGATAACAGGATACCATGCGTTCATACTTCTACATTATTTATAGCATCAGTGTCGTGCCAAAATCCAGTCTCCAAAAAAACCTGTGTACCCCAATGGTCCATTCACACCTCTATCCATCCATCACTTTGAGCAGCAGCAGAGATTTATGATCACATCACAGAGTCTCTAATCTGAGCTCATAAACTCCGCTGGAAATCTGAGGCAATCACTTCAACCTCTGCCACTCTCCCGTTGTCTACAGGTTTATGTCAGGGTGTAAATCCCATATTAGAATTGACACATCGCTCACTCTCTCTGTACATCTACGTCTTCTATCATTTGCATTATAGGCTGATTGGCTGACATTCTCATCCACAGTACTTTAGCTTGAACGCATCACTATCACTATAGTCCCAGATGAAATTACAAGCTATGATGAATTAGTTGTGAAAGGGTCTTGCAAGTTGGTTAGTTATTGGTTAGACAATATACTGAGGCAAGCAGGTTCTATGAAACACACACACACACACACACACACACACACACACACACACACACACACACACACACACACACACACACACACACACACACACACACACACACACACACACACACACACACACACACACACACACACACACACACACACCAGTAGCAGCTTGTGACTCAAAAGATTGGGGAGGACAGGAGGAAAAACAACTCATGTTATTTTACACTTGTTGGCTACTTATCTCTACTTTCTTATGTTCAAGTTATGTTATGTTCTAATGTTCAAATGCAGGGCCGTGCAGAGAGACCTTTAGACAGACAGGTGCTTAAAGTTAAAAAGGGGCACATGGAACAAGATATTAAAACACCGTACACCAACATCATTCATAGCATAACCTGTTGAATTGTAGCAACAACAAACTGCATCATACTACATCATTGTCCCCCACCTGATGAAAGGAAGGGGGGACAATTTTATATGTCATTCACTGAATGGCATATAAAACCATTTGCTTTCAAAAAGAAAAACCCCAGAGTGGTGAAAAGGCTGCTCCTTTAAAGACATTTAGCATATACATACTGTTTCCTGTGTATGTATTTTCTTAGTATACAGAAATATATAAAGTACCACAAAGCTTATAATCTGATACAGGTACAGATCAGTGCTGAATGCTAGAAAGACTGAACACTAAAAACATTCACAGATCTAAAAGTGCAGGTTCACATCATAGTATTAATGCATGTATCAAATACATGACTTACACACTCTTATCTATATGCACAACATACAAAAAAATAACCTATAAAGCTGACATGTTAACACTGTTGTTATTCTAGCTACTTTTAGTATTTAAAAAATCTGGTTACTTTAAGCTTATTACTCAATATACGGCTCAGCTTAAAAACGAACAAGAATGAAGAAATTCTCACAAGCAAGCAGCCAGATATCACACAACATCAACAGGTGGCTGAACAACCACTCAATTAAAAACTGAATACATTCCTAATGAATCAGATTCTTTCCATGTGAGTCCAGACAGCTCACTGTGACTCTTCAACAGCAAACTACCTACAGAATGTGCTCCCTTTGCTGCATTCTTGTTAGGGAGATAAATTCACACAACAGCCAAAGAGAGACATTTAACCATCAGAGAAGAAATTAGCGACCAAAGAGACAGAGAGAGAAGGTGCATCTGACTCACATTATCCGATGTCTTCTTTCTTTCATGGAGATGGAGGATCCATGTTATAATGTCCCACTGCATTTGTGGCTGTTGGTCATCTTGTTTATTTGTTAACAGAACTTTGCCGCTGCTGGTTAGCCAGTCTGATATCATTAGCAACGATAACAAACAAGCTAACTCTCCCGGTTGTTTTATTTAAATTATGTTAACTTTCTACTGTTGAGAGGGGTTCACTTCAGAGCAGCAGCAAGTGGGACCACCGCACGCCACTGTAGTCCCGCCATGTGTCCAGCCCAAACAGCTGAAATCCATTCTGGCCGAACTTAACAGTCCTTCAGAGCTACAACAAGCTAACTGTTGCATCGGCTAACGGAAGTAGCTAGCTACTGCTACATAAAAAAAGGAAAACGTAAATCTTAAAACAGGAAATTTGGACTCTGTTGAAAAGGCCTAAATAAAGTGTAATTTTTTAGTGATGTGTTTAAAAGTATTTCGCAATTTTCACGTTATAATTTATTTTCTAATATACTACTGTATGAAATATAAATCTATCTATTGCTTTACCGCATACACTGGTGGCTGAAGATGACATTTGGAAACTATCATTGGACAAACGCGATGTCAATATTATATTCTGGTTGTTGATTGGTTGGGAAGGACGTCCTCTGTTGAAGCTCATTTTACGTTTTGGCCAATCATAGATTAGCATGAAAAAAAAGAAGTACATTAAATTGATATCAGAGATCCCACCCTAAGGAGGACAGCAGGAACCCGCCCTCCTCTGCTCTGCTCTCACCACTTCACACAGACTGCTCTTTCCCCTCTCTCCTGCCCCGCAGATGTCACTGTTGAAGCATTTTAATCAGAATTTCAATAATGGATTTTTTCCAAAGAGAGAAAAACTATTTTATAAATGATGCTGTGATTTGGTAATGGTTTATTTCAACCAATTACTGTTTTTATATTTTGATATCCCTCTTACCTCTCAAAAATAGGTGAGGAGCCACCTCCTCTGACTTTATGGACGAGCCTCCTCTGACACACACACACACACACACACAACTGGCATCATGCAAAAACATTTTTGTATTCTTATCCTCTTTTATCCATCAAGTTGAGGTGTTGCAAGTCAGATTCAACAAACTCTCAACTGGATGAATGCCAGATGTTCATGAATAAGTGAGTAGATTTGTGAGATGTGATGATTAGCATAATCAATGCCCCTAAATTGACAAAAATAACAAATATTGACAAAACATAGTCTGACACATTTTGCAGTCTCAACAATGTTATAAGAATTTTAAAAAAATAAGAAGCAGCTGTAATGGCAGAGCTGTGCCGTCAAGGAAAGTTCTGATATTAATAGATGCCAAAATACATCTTAACAAAATGGTTAAGATGGGAAGTGGTCAAGTAAAATGTGACATCACAGAGATGAACAAGAGTATATTCAATTACAGGTGATGTCACACTGTCAGGTGCTATAACAAAGGGTGTTCACCCGGACAGAAAACAGGTGTGGTGTAGTGTGAGAATACAAACATATCAGAGAAATGAGCACTTGGACAAACATCAGTGTGATAAGAAGTACCTAAAATGACAGAGACCATGTCTGGGAAAAATTTATTTTATATTATTATTATATTTTTTTTTTTTTAGTTTGGCTCACGTCCCATCCGCTAACATGGAGGGGGCGGGACTTATGACCCATACTGCAGCCAGCCACCAGAGGGCGATCAAGATATTTTTTCTTCACCTTTGGGGAGCTGTCACGACGTCATCACTGACGCTTTTAACAAAATATTATAATTACATGATGCTTTATTTATTTATTTTTTTTTTTATTTTATTGTAGTTGATTTCATACACATGTATTATATATACAGTATAAATATAAATTCATTCAGATTAGGGCATTACAATTATTAAGTCAAACAAGTGTTTTTCCCTCTGTGGAGACAGGCAGATCTGTCTATGTGTACATGACGCACATGACAGATCTGATCCATTCATGAATTTCTAAAATTGGAAATACATGAAAATTGGTCAATGCCACAAATTCTCTTAAACAACTTATACGTGCTACATAAGAACAAATCTGTTCGTTCAAGTGGTTCTTACATTAACCAATCACAGTCATCCACCTCCCATAAGATGGATGAGATACAGTTTGAATCTTCTGAAGATGTATGACACTGTAGTTTTTTAACTTTTCAGCTTGAAAACGATCAAATTTAGCAACATAAACTACCACCAGTTATAGTCAGAAGCTAATATTCCCTCTTATCTCTTTACAAAGGCATTTACAGTGAAAAAATAATGATAATAAAACAGCAAATGCACTTTGTTCCCCAATTTGGCCATTTATTCTTAAATTCTTTCGGCATCTCTTGCCCTCCCTTACCTTTTTCCGATTTTTTAAATTTTTCCTAATCTCTTTCTGTCTTTCCTACTCTCTCTTTAACCTCTCGCTACCTCCCCTCCTTCAGATGCTTTTGTTCTCCCAATGAAAACGGCAATTGCCCTTTGACCTCAGATTGATTTTTATTAGCCAGCCCCCCAGCCAGTAAGCTAGTGGCTAATGAGATCACCGCCAGTTGCACTAAATGCAACTGACAACAAAGAAACTGGTTTTCTACCTTGTGGGAATAGACACACACACACACAGGGAAAGCTACATTCACACCCACTGGACACAAACAACACACCCACCTGGTCAGTCAAGCAAAACCTCTCTGCATCTCACAAGTGCTGGGTCTCATCAGGCTAAAACTGA
Source organism: Scomberomorus guttatus (assembly GCA_038419695.1). NCBI lineage: Eukaryota > Metazoa > Chordata > Actinopteri > Scombriformes > Scombridae > Scomberomorus > Scomberomorus guttatus. The sequence goes on from CM076455.1 coordinate 23,674,671, forward strand.
CTATAGATACACTCCATTGGCTCTGTGTGCTTGTGTGTTTGTGTATGTGTGTGTGTGTGTGTGTGTGTGTGAAAAAAACAGAGAGCAAAACACCATGTGTGCAGGAGTATGCATTTTCTTACGTGTGTGTGTGTGTCTGCATCACTGCACCTCCATCTCACTCCCTGCTTGTTCAGCATTAGTGACTGTCAGGGGCCTGGAGGGAGGTCCCACAGCTCGAACCAAACCCACACCAGCTGCTGCTGCGGCTCTTAGCTGTTTATCGCTTCAATCTGGTGTGTGCGTGTGCGTGTGTGTTTGTGTGTGTGCGAGAGAGAGAGAAATGCAAGCCCAAAAACTGCCAATGTGCTGCAAATTGTTTGACCCAATGTTACACAAAGGGACTGAAACACTCTTATTTTCAAGACATTTACTGTACAGTACTTGACTACATTCATGTGCATTGAACTGGGTTTGTATTCTCCACACATAATTCTGTTAGGTGACCCCTTTTACAGCAACAAAGACCCATGTTTAACTCACATTTGTCAATTCAGGCCTGACCTGTGTCAGGAGCCGTGTGAGCCAGGCCTGTATATCCACAATATTTTTTTGTCAAATTATTTGACAGAGACTTATTATAGGTCAGGCCAGGCATCAACTTTAGTTGGGTCGTTTATACAGTTCACATGACAGAGGACAACCTTTTTACAGCATTGCTCCACCAACACTACCTTACTGCATCAGTATGCTTTAAATTAAGTGCTTGTCAGATCATCAAACATAGTCGGAAACCTCCTCCCTTCACACTTTTCAATGTGGGAACTGCAGAGGCTGTGTCTGACAATTTTTGTCACTCTCAATCCAACAAAAACACCCACTTCATGGAGCTATTGACTAGATGTGAGGAGGTGAAAAAGCATGCAGGGTCTCTTTTCATTTTTCATAAAACTACTTCTGTCACTTTTGTGTACAAACAAGTGCAGAGAGTGACTGTCTGGAAGTGTGTACCCTTGTGCCCCATTTGAGTGATTATTGCAACCTCTCCTTCAGGTGTGGCTGTTTGGAAAAGCTATAAACACTTTGGGGCGAATTCACAAAAGGATTGTGCAGCTTTTGTGGCTGCTAAACCTGCTCAAATGAGACAAAAAGAAACCGTGTAATTCACAAAGCATCCGCAAAGGGTGAAATGCACCCCAAACTGCACTGCCAAGCAAATAGTGTTTGCTATCTGCATGTATGTAAATTAGATAATATGCAGACATTTGGCACAAAATTGGGCCAGTACTCTGGCCATATCAGTGCTAATAGCCTAATGCAGTTAGAGTGAAATTATTACCGTCTTCAGAGAGTTGGTGGTAACTGAAGCACACTCACTCACTCACTCCTAACCGATCCGGTGTTACCGCTGAAGTTACCACTGCTGTGCCATGTGCGTAAATGCGCACAGCCTCTTTCTCAGTTTGGAGACACACTTATTGTTTCAGCTGCTGTGTGATGCTGCAGCCAGCTGTGACTCACAGCCAGCTGTGGGCAACAAACAGAACATCAGTACTGATGTTTCTGCGAAATCCCAGATACATTCAGTGACACCTGAACAACATTATTGTAAGATTCAGACATTAATCTAACACGTTTCAGACCTGCCTGAGTCACATTAATAGCTGTATTTTGACATTTGACATTTTAGTAGATGTTATAGATGCAAAATACTAGAGAAGTAAAAGAAGCAACATACGTGAAAGCAGGTTTGTGATTGTGGAGAGCTCTGAGTGTGCACACCTCTGCTAATTAAAGACATGCAATTTGAGTTTTTTTTGCTCTCTGCAGTTTTCATTATGGACCAATCTATGTGCTGAGATGTAGAGAAAAGTCTGAAACACTGGAAACTGCTCTGCTCACTCATTCAGACGCAAAACAAGGGCAAATTGCACTCAGGTGCAAAACTTACAGCCGTATTTGCGCCATCATATCATTAGCGCTGTATCTTTTGTGATATTGTGGGGCAGATAGCGATTGCAAATGATGCACAATCCATGGTGCTATCAGCAGCTGCAATCTGTTCTCTGTGGTTAGACGACAAAAGGTACAAACTATTTTGTTTCAAAATATCGCAGCCTTTAAGGTGAATGAGATATGAAATTTCCATCTTCTATTCATCCATGCTTTAACATGGTTATCCTATTCAAGATGTGTTGCAGTAGAAGTGGGCTGGAGCCTATCCCAGCATCCAGTGGGCAGAGAGGCCGACTACACCAGTCCATCACAGGGCTAATGTATGTAGAGAGACACACTTACACTCACTGGCACACCTACTGGCAGTTAAATATATTCAGTCCACCTGACCTGCTTGTCTTTGGACTTTGAAAAGAAACTGGAGCACCTGGAAGAAATCCAAGAAACTAACATTTTTGTTGTGAGGTGACAGTGAGCTACCCTGATATACATCTTAATCACTGAAATTTTTTAAATTCATCATCTAATGATCATGGTTGATTGTGACAGTTGACAAAAGCATACCTTTGCACATATTTATATGGATAACAAAAACCTCAACAGGACAGTCGGTTGCGGCTGAGATCAAAGCACAAAACGAAGAATTACAGCTGAGGATTTGAACATGTGCAGGCAGCAACACATGGTGACACAAAGTTGCCGTTAATAAATATATAAATGTGCCGTGAAAGGTGGTAACATTATTCTTCAGTGAGTGTTAAACTCTACAAATGCACCAACACTTTTGAACGCCACAGCTCATGCATCCTATCTAGAATACCTTCTCTCTCATTTAGTTGCTATGGTAACAGCTCTCCCTCCATCTCTCTGTATCTCGATCCCTCCTGCTCACTTCTCTGTGTGTCGCTGGCCAGTTTTCCACTGACCTTACACGAACACATTTGTCCCCAGTCACTGATAGTCAGTAATGTGTATATGAACTGGAGTTTCTACAACAAAGGCTTCACATGTTTCTGATAATATTTCCAGAAAGTAAACTTTATACTGAAACTGAAAGTGATGTATGATGAAGTTTAGTTCCAAGTGTATAAAAGCATAAAATAAAAGTGATAACAGCCTGTACTTTGAACAAAGAGCAAAAGAGTCCTTCAAAATGATGTGCCATTATCAAACACTGACATATTGTAATGCAAATGAACCATATTGTTGATTTAAGTGCCAACTCAATGTAACATTTGCATGTCCATTTATATGCAGAATTTGGTCAGCAAGTTTTTTAGAGATGTCATCCTTCATCCACCCTCTGCTGTCCTGAAATATGGCTGTTTAAAGAACAGCTTAAATCCATGCCACTTACAATGTAACACGATGCCTTGATGGGGAAACGTATCTTACCTTCTAAATGCTTGGAGCATGGCTAAATAGACAGATTGCATGTTTCACCCAATGCATTTACATGCACTTGTGTAACCAGGTTACTCTCAGTTTTCAGCAGTAATCTCATTTCTCGAATGCCATGTGTAGAAAAAGCCTGGTTTTCATAATATGGGTAGGCAATTAGAGTATATCCAGTTCCCCAAGTCAAGAAGAAAGCCCATTTCTTCAACATGTGAATGTGAAAGATTTTAGCGTGCATGAGCAGGATATTAATATGGAGCATAACTTTTAGACTGCTTACTCAGAGTAAGTCTGGTTTCCATGGATTTGACTGGATCCAGACCTGGCCCATGGCACAGGTGGGAGGGGTGCCGTCCATCAATAGGGACTTATCTGAGCTAGTGAGTGAGCAGGCATACATTTTTATTGACATCTTAGTCTAGTTAGCCAACGTTAGCCCTGCTTGTAATAGTTAATTAAAATGATTTTCCTTTTCCATCCCCTTTTGTTATTAATAGTTGCAAACCTTTGCATTTTCATTATTGATTAGTTTTATATGTTTAGCAAACAGCATGCATCATGTGGGAGAAGTGCTCATTGAATACATGTTTTGTGCATGAATGCTAGATGTAGGGGGGCAGTTGTAACAATTTTTAGTTTTGATGTCATTGCTCAAAAACCTCTTGAACTATTTTGATACAGTTTTTATGTAGGTAACATGTATCTGTGTTCTACCTGTTAACAGTCATCAAATGTTTTTACAAGTAATGTTAGAGTCACAATATTGATTGAAACACTAGAAATCAAATGTTACATCTGTCCCCCACATGCAGGGGTGATAGTAACAGCATATGGGGGCAACTGTAACAACACACGTAATACTATCATATAAATACCAACTTAAAACAATTTAATATCATTGAACAATTAACTCAACTAAAGTTGAACTAAAACAGTATAATTAATCATAATTATACAAATATAAAAACAATTTCTAATGAATAGCAACAGAAACAGCATCACACACAATAAAACAGGGTTTCCCTTCATCAACATTTAGATATATATCAGTTTGTGCTTTGGCAGGCAGAGAGGGATCATCACAGACCATGTGCTTAATGAGTTTCATGGTTTCTATTTTGTTTCTGATTGGTGCAATTTGAGATGTTACAATTGCCCCCAGTCTACTCTTGCTGTTTGTGTTTAGAATGTAATAGACTATAATGGGGCTTAGGTGCTATTATTGGCTGGGTTTCACCATCAGCAGCTTTTTTATTAATATAATTTAACACCCAATGGTCACATATACTCCTCTTCTCTCTTCAGATGCACTTTTGAAATGTTTTATTTCAAAATTGTATTACTTATTTATTATCCCACCCCTGCAGACACCTTCTCCACCTCAGCACCTTCCAGCGATGCAGCATCAAGCTCTCCTGTCCCCTCCTCCTCAGACAAGCCCAGTGATGCAGCATCAGGTTCTTTAATACTGTTTTTATTTTGTGGGTTTTTTATGTTTCTAAAATAAAGAAAATCTCAAAGACATAAAGCTATGCAATTTCTGTGTGAGTGTATGAACATTGGTGGTGGAATTGGCTGCGATGCAAGAGCACCAGCTAAAGTCTCGCCTAGGGTACCAAATTAGTCAGGACTGGCTCTGCCTGGATCCTGCTGAAAGTTTGAGCTTTTTCAAACAAGGAATACTCTCCTCTTATGTCTCAAGAATGTCATGGTGGCATCATGTAATGGATGGACAATATATTGCATGATAGTAGGTAACTCATATAATCCATTAGAATTAGACTGACCATTTAACAATCAAAACTGGTGGACACACATCACATGCAACAATCAACTACCGGTATGACTTACTGCATGTTTTTCAAGTCTTTCTTTCTTTCAAGTCTTTCTTAAAATAACAGCCAGGCACCCAAATGAACACTGAAAGAGGTTTTGCTCATTGTAATTCTTCCTCCTGTTCATACTGACCATTAGAAGATCCACTCCAAATCTACTTTCAATGTGAGACATGGGGGATTAAATCCAGTCCTCATTTTGAGAAAAAATGCATTCAAAACTTTATCTGATGTCATCAGCTGCCTGAGTTAAACAGACAGACTGGATGTCTTCCACAGTTACAGCTGTTTTAGTAAAAATGTGCCTTTGACAGACGGAAGGTAACAAAAAGATGGACTTTGGCATTAAAAACACAGTAACTTTGAAAGATATTGACTTAATTCGACTCATTTGGACGGCTGAAGCCTTATATTAGCTTTAAATAAACTTTTAAATCAAACCTTTGCACAGAAGGAGGGCTGTGGATTTTGGCCCCATGACTAACGCTTTAGCCACACTGGGAATGTAATATAAGCAAACCAGTCGCAGAGCAGATGTGCTGCGTAATGGTTCTTTCTTGTGGCTACACCTGCAGTGGACATACAGCATAGGCTTGCGTCACTTCAGGGTCAAAATAAGACATTGGACCTTGGTTTTGGGATTGTGTCCCCATTTGGACCCCATGAAAACCATGTAACTTCAGCTTTTTTCGCCGCATTTGTGTGATATGGGTAAGTTAACATCTACAGTCTATGTATGTAAGGGACAATGTTACAGGGCAACCACTAGCCAGTACTGGAAAAAGTAAACAAAGTAACTAAACACTGACAAGACCCTGAGGAGGAAGCCCTGTTTGATACAAAGTAGCTGATATATGGCTACTTATATAAACACTTTAATGGTCATCATTCAGAGGTAACTGAATTTCAACTAATGTTACATACATATTTCATATAGCCTATGTGTTTTTTTTCTATATAAATTGTTTTTACAGCACCTGCTGTAAATAGGAGGAAGGCACTCGCCCTACTTCTTTTACTTAAGAGTGAAGAAGGCAAATTTAGGTGCACCACATCAACCAACGCCGGAAACAACAACGTGCTTTTTATTAGCTGGATGCGGAGCTGCAGTTTGAAGGTGAGCTTCACCGCAGATACTTCCGGATGACTCCACAGCAAATGGACCGGGCCCTCTCAACTATAGGCACTGAACTTCAGAGACAGAGCACTAATTTCAGGGAATCCACTGAACAAACCCAAACAATGGCTTGCTGTAGCACTAAGGTAACTTACTCATTTCACTTGCTTTTAAAATATTTGTAGTTTATGCCTACAAAATGTAGTATGTATTTTAGATAAAGTGGATCCTATATTTGGCATACAAAATAACTTAAGACCTACAGTATAACTGGCTTGGTTTAGAATATGATGGGCAGTTTCAGTAAAATATACAAAATATAAATATAAATAAATAAAATATACACAGAATAATTCTTTTTTTATTGTGGCACTAAACACCAGCCAGGAGAGATTTTGAAACATAACTCAACTATAAACAAAATGAATAAAGAACAATAATAATAACAAAATAAAATCTAAATTTACAAAGTAAATCTACAGGTCAGTGAAGTGAGAAGCAGCTGAGGACTGAGTGTTCTCACCATGTTCCCACCAAGGCTCCTCACTTCTTGCTCTGTGTATATACTGAGACCAGATGGATGGGGATTGATGAATGGGCTGAAAGCCCATACATGTGGTGGTATTGCTGCTGATGATCCCACTGTCTTACCATTGGACCCTGGCCCTGAGTAGTAGAGGAAGGCCATGTTTGTGGTTGTGCTTGTTCCCAATCTGAAACACTCTATAGTACTTCCTTGCTCGTATCTTTCCCCTCATACTTAATTTTTTAAGGGGAGGCACCAGGCTGAGGGCAAAGTAGTACATTTCATCCTCTTCCCCTGGCACATGTAGTGTGGTGCTAGCAGCCTGTCTTCCAAGGCTGGTGAAGCTTTTTTCTGTCGTTCAGCTCTTATGGAAGGGACAGAGGTTCCAACTCTAGATGTAGTTGTGTGTTCTTGTCCCTCAAAGCATGTAGTGGTCTGTCTTGGCTGTCCATGTCTCCCACTGCAGGAAGTTCCAGGTATGGATTGTTAATCCTGAACGTCCTCTTGTAAATGCTGAGGGAGTGATGTGGGCATACTTGTGGGAGAAGTTCCCTCTCCCACATCCTCTGAGTTCATGTCATGACTCAGATCCATAGTTTCCCGGGAGTCATCTCTGCCACACACAGGATCTAGGCTGCTTCTTCAGCTAATAGAACAATAATATAAATAATACACAATAAATTAAATTTAAAAGTGGATGTTGTGTCAATAAATCTATTTCAAACAAATCAAACATGATAAAATAGAATAATTTCAGTATTTGTGAACTTACCTTGTCGGCTGGTGTAGCAGGAATGACATTATTTGAGAATATTTCTACTCTCTGGGATCCTCCTGCTGATCCTCTCTTTGGTTTTGTTTTTTGATTGATCTCTTAAATATTCCAGCATTCTTGACAGTCCTCAGCTGTCGAGGTAAAAAAGTTGATCAGTTTAAAAATACACATTTAAAACAGCAAAATCTCACTTACATGTACACTATATATCAGTTAACAATTTATCTTTTTTTCCAGCAGGTTACTAGCATCTGGAGAGTCCTTTAGTCGGCTCAGGAGGAAAACAGTGGCAGACTCGGTTTACATGACTTGCAGAGCAGTCATGAGGCTCATGATAGAGACCCACATCCCAAAGCCAACAGAGGAGGCATGGAGAGAGATAGCATAGGAAAAGTGACATTTCTCAATCTGCACTGGAGTCATCGACTGCAAACATATCACAATACAAGCACCAGGTCACTCAGGAAGCCAGTTTTTTAAATTATAAAAAACATTTTAAATTGTTTTTTAGCACTTGTTGATGCAGATTACTGCTTCAGAGTGATTCAGGTTGGGGATTATGCCTGATCCAGTGATGGTGGGGTGTATGCAAACTCAGCATTGGGGAAGGGGATGGAGGCCGGAATACTACATGTACCAGAAAATGGACCTCTTCCTGGATCAGGCCAGCATGGTGATATGTCATTCACAATGTTGGGGATGCTGCATTTCCTTTAAAATGGTACCTGATGAGGCCCTACCCAGGACACAATCTTTCCAAGACCAGGAAGATTTTCAATTACTGGTTGTCAAGGGCAAGGATGGCTGTAGAGTACGGTGGAGGATATTCTACACCAGTATTAGCATGTTGCCCTGTCATGTTGATATAGTAGTGATGGCAGCATGTGTCCTTCATAATTACTTCCTCAGCCCAACAGACAGCCAGAGGTACACTGAAGAAGGAGAGCACAGTAGTTGAGTTGTTCTGTTCTATTCTTCAACTCCCCTGATGAAAGCGTCTCACAGCAGCACAGAATGATTCCCTGACCAATAAACACAAGGCCACATTGGACACCATTTGCTTTCTACAAGGCAAATTGTTTTCATCAAGTCATTATGCCAAGATTACTAGATCGATGATAGATTGATGGACATATCTGTCTCTCTCTCTCTCTCTCTTATATATATATATATATATATATATATATATATATATATACACACACACTATATTGTCAAGGCAACATGACATATAACATAAATGTTTTGTACACATAACACATCCAAACTTTCCAAAGTTCAGACATTAATTCATTGGTAAGCACATAAACACAACAAAGTAGTTGCTGCTCAGTAAAGATATCTGAGCAGCTGTTTTTGTATATATATCTGATTTTGTATAAATGTTGAGTTTGATTTGTTTAATTTTATGGCATTTTATTAAGAAGGTAGACTGTAAAGGGTATTCTGAGATGTGTGCCACATGATAATGTAATATTTTTTATGAAAGACTATTTTAATAACAATATCTTTTTCTAAAATGTAATCATGTATTTCTAATTCTTAACCACTTTTTCAATGAACATAATAAGCAAGGACAGTAACTTAGTTGTAGGCCTCTTAAATTAGCTATCAAACTTGAAATGTAGCATATTTAAAAAATCAAAGCTCCACTCGAAGCTCCAACCACCGATGAAATCTTCCTCCATGCTGCATCTTTTCTGAGGTGGTCCATGTAGTAGGGGTCATTTGGGTCATATAACTCTTTAAATTACTTGACCTCGTCCATATTGATCTTACCTAGTTTGGTTTTGTTAACAGTTTCTATCTTGTTATTTTAAACTGATACAACGGATGAATTTGGCAAATTAATTCTGACTGAACCCACAGATCTGTCATCTCCATGGCAACTAGAGTCATCAAGGATTCAGGCCAATAAACTTTGATCGCTCATCTTTTCTTCCCTTTTCTAAATTGAATTTTATTATTTTCATTTCATTCAGTCTGCTATTTCAATCTCTGTTGTCAACTGTTATCAAGGAAAGCAAGGGACATGAAACATCACGAAACAGGAAAAATAATAGAAAATCTCACAACCAATCTGCCAAAAGCGAGAGTCATCAAACATTATGAACCTATTCTTTAAGATGTTACAATTACTCTGATTTATGGCAGCCTACTATATGCTTCATATTGTACCGTATATGCAGTAAATACAATTCTACTGTGAAATCATATATCCATGACATTTCATATGCATGGCATAGTTTCCATCACACCTGTGGTGCTCATTTTCCATTTAGCAGTTTCACTCTCGCTGTTCAGTTTTGATTTAATAGAATCTGAGCATCCTCTCTTCCCCTTCCAGATCCTATTCTGAGAAAACGTTTGTGTATTTCTTTTCTTTTTCCATGGTCGTGTTAACACCTCAGGATCACAGAGCATTCAAATAAAATCCTCACTGACATTTTACACTCATGCACACATGAACAGGCACTTTTTGAGTCAAAACAGCAATTTCACCTTTGGTAACAAAACTGAAAGTGGTTGGCAAAAAGAACAGAAAGAAGAGCTCATCACATGTTTATATAAAAAAATATATATTTTTACCAAACACATCACATTCACTTTGCCTATACTTAGCTTAACTTTTACACAGCACATATTTCTTGGCGATCCTATCGATGTCATCAACCTCCCAGTGTCTATTTACATCTTAACAGATCAGGACAAGAGAAATCAATAAAGAACAATTGCTTTTACTAGAATTACCCAACTCAGTTTATTATACAGAGACGACAAAGGGTCTGAGTGTTTTGCTCAACACATTCACCTTCCATCCTTGGTAAGATCACCGAGGTGTTTATGCAGACTGTGCTGAGTACATTAGAAAATCCTTTTAATAACCTTTCATCGTGCACAATGCGGTTCTTAAATGCCACAGTGTTCCCGCAGCCGTCTCTTCCCAAAATGCAAAACCTGACACATTTATTACTACAAACACATTGGAGGACACATTCAAATCAGTTGCAAGATTAAAATCAGAAGATTGAAAAAAAAAGAGTAAAGAAAAGAAAAAAAAAAGCTTTAGAAAATACTTTGACTCAGGAGGACTGAGAATCTTTTCTCCCTGCAGAAAACTGAGGCTTTTTCTGCACTCAACAGTCCACAGTCTGTGGACTCTGCAGCAGGGACAGGATGATGTCATCAGAACAATTTTGCAGAAATTGCCAATGGACTCTGTACAGATTGCGTCCAGACACATATTCAGGCCACATTTAAACACAAGTGTAAATGTGTCAGCGGCTTTTAACTTCAGACGGACGGCCTTTTACTAAATGTTTTTTAGATTTTCGAGTAACGTCATTGTGAGGTGTGCATGCATGTGGTGGGTAAAAAATAAAGGAGAATGACTGAGAGCTTATGAGGAGATCAATGTGAGGACTTGTTTCTGTGCGTTAAACTGCAAGGACTGCAAAAGTAATGCTTGGAAAACTGTCATTTTCCAAAGATAGAAACCTCCCTGTTAGCTCAGAGTACATAATTAGCTATTAGCATCAAGAGATCTGGGCCTCGTTTCCCAAAAGCATCTTAAGGAAAAGATGATCGTAAAATCCGTCTTACAAACCTTCTTAAGTTTAAGAGGTGTTTCCCAAAAGCATCGTAACTGAAGACACTCTTAGAAATGATCGTAGATTAACGAGTGACTCCTGGCCACTTGTAGGAGGCTGAGAGCATCTTAAGAAGCTCCGCAACTTGCAGGAGGAACCAAAAACGATGAGTTTTATTTAAGTTTTTAATGAACCCTGATGTTGTTAAATGAAGTGATGTTGGATGTAAAATAAGTGAAGTTGATGTTTAAATTGGAAAGTAAAACTAAAACAATACATGCAAAAATGAATTCAACAACTGATCTGTTGGTTTGTGTCGTCATTGTCCTCCTCTCCATCTTCTACATCATATCTTCATCTCTTCTTTTTCCATCAATCTTCTCTTTTCTTTCTATTTATGGTGTGCATGTTGTTTGTCTCACACTTACATAAAGCGAGTCTAATACAAATGAAGACGGAATGATGCATATTCATGAAACTTAAAGGAACCTCCACTGCCTTTTAGTTTTAATGTGATCTCCAGAGTAACATCTGTCTCCAGCAGCAGCTAAAATCAATCAAAGTTTACTTTTGTAAACAGGAACATGAATTATAGACTGTGGACAAGAAGAAGCTTCATTTTCATAGTGAAAACTGACTTTCAAGTATAAAACATTTATTTGTGTAGTTTACAACACTTACACTTTGTGACTGTAGTGTAGGCTATTTTCATTGTATAGCACAGCTTACAGACAATTAAATAAGTCACTTTAAAATGTATTCATCATCACCTTCAGCACCACGGACAGCCAGCGTTAAGAAGCTCTTAACAGTGTGTGCACTGGCTCTTTAGTGCTGCTTTGGTAATCACGTATCGAAAATTTAAGAGCGTTCGTGGAAACACTCTTAGGAAGATTAATCGTCATTAAACGAGGCCCTGGTTAGAGCTCTGGATTTTAATAAAGTGGTGGATAGTTTTGCACAGAAACTGATATGCAAGAAATGCCAGTTTTAAGGTAAGACACACGTTACTGTGTGTTAATTGCTCACAGCATTAGTAACACAAACCACCAATAGCTGTGCAGGGAATTTTTGCCTGTAAACGCAGCAGAAATCTGAGTTCGGTGATACGTGCTAAAAGTTCATACATGCTAAAATGCCAACTTGTGTGAGGGGTATTCTGTGCTCTTTGTGAAGCACTTGGCGCATCTAATTTCTTTTGCTGTAAAGCAGTTTGAGCTGCATTTCTTGTATGAAAGGTGCTATACAAATAAAGTTTATTGTATATGTAATTATATAGTATATTATAGTATAGTGTATATTTATTGTTGTCTGGGACTCACTCATAGTTCCTCTAATTTTGTGACGTATGTTGCTGTTATTGCTGCTGGTAGCTGCCATTTCTCACTGGAAAATCATGTGTCATGTTAGCCAGCTAGCATGCAGGAAAAAAAAGGGTTTGGAAATGTGAGCCCAAGTGCTGCATTCAAATTCATCTCTAAAGTAACTTAAAAACCATGACACACATTGAGACGTGAAATTATGGATACTTAACTAGTGGAATACTAAAATATCTATAGTTAGTAACTCTCCTGCTATATCAACTTGTTATCTGCTGTACTCTTATCTTGCTGCATGTTTATGGGCAGACTGTAAAATGGCTACTTGAAACCTGACGGCCTGTTAACTGGCAGATGGTTGATTGGCTGCCTTTAATTGGCTGCTGCTAACTGACTGTTAGTCCCATCTGTGGACTAACATTACTCGCAATTCTAGCTTTGACAGCACTTCACTTAAGCATCCCTTGGCTTTGCCTGCCTCTCCCTCGCTCTCCATGCCCATTAGAATTTGAACCATTTGTAACAACACAACACTTGAATCCTCCGAAAAAGGGGACACACATTACCATAAATCTGGCATGCACTTTATCAGTTTTTATCTTTCCGTACTCCCTCCACTCCCAGCATCCTCACACGCACCTCCGTGCCCTCAGGTTACAGATTATCAAGACGTGTTGGTTTTCTACCTGCGTACCGACACGCTTCTGCCTCTGCCTCTCTGTCATTTGATAAAGTCATTACCATAAGCCTCATCATCTTATATTCCTACATATGTGAAACCAGCCTATTTTGATTGTCAGGTGTGAAGCCAGACACTTCACTCTCTGTGCTGACAGTAATATTTATTCCCAGTAGAAAGACAAAAGAAAAACATCTGCTCTTGTGATTTACTCTATTGTGACTTCATTTGTTAGTCCACACATTTTTATCAAGGGATTTTCTTGGTATATTTTGAGCTTTATCAATCCACAATCAACAGTTCTGTACATGTAAGCTTGGTACTTTTGCTTTTTTGAGTTATTTTTTTTACTGCTTTTTTCATTCTGTCAGTCTTTGACAAATTTCCAAACTGTCAACATCAAGGTTTTCAAACTTACTCAACAATCTGTGTGGAACTTTCACAGTGGCTGCTGAGGGCTGCGGAGGCTGAAATCTGCAGGGTGCTGTACCTTTGCTTCTGGTTTTTGCTGTTAACCTTTACTGATGAGTTTTATTCTTTCACAGTAGGAGACTGGGAGGCTATCCCATATGTGCTTAATTAAAAAGTCAAAGTAGGTTTTAATTGATTTTAAAGCGGATACTCAACGGAGTCCATCAATGAGTGAGGAATACCTTATTCCCATCAAGGTGGAGGTTATGGAGTAGACATACATAATGTTCTCTTACAGTGTATATTGTGAAAAACTTAGAGAATTATCACCAACCACAGCTCAAGGAAATATTTTAGCATCTTTCAGCTCATTTTGGTTTTTTACGGCTCACAACTTTACTCTTGGTCCCATTTCACTGCTCTTGTAAACCTTTCCTTTATCCAGCAGCAGGCAGCTGATTTCCTCAGAAAAGCTCCAATAAACCCACTGTACACTGACTGTCCAGCAACAAACGACAGACAGACAAAGTTGGCAACTGGCTGAATATAGTGGATGATTTAGCAGCAAAAGAGCCAGATATTTCCCTCAGGAGTTGGCGGAGTCTAACACAGAGCTAAAATGAGAGTGAATGTTGGACTTACATTCGTCGGCTGGCCAGAAACACGACTGTGTGCCGGCAGGATGTGTAAATATGCAACTCTTACTGCTAACATGGTTACCATGGCAACTTTATAAGGCGATAATATGTAGGGAACAAAAATCAAATTAAATTAAAAAGTTGAAACAAATCAATTAGTACCACTTTAATCATGCTTGCAACAACACCAAATTTAAAATGTTGCTTTTGTCAGATCAACACTGCTTCATGCGAACATGGATATTTATAATCTGCAAAACACAAGATTACATTTTCCAGCAATAGTAAGAGTGGTGAAGTCACAACAAATCGGACTCCAGTCCCCCTAATTTAGAAAGACCTCTGCTCTCTGCTTTAACTGACTGTCTCTGGAAGAGGACAGTTGTATTTTCAGGTATCTTAGCGCAGTCATTTTGTGTCACTTGAGTTCAAATGGCACCATTCTTACCTTTTTCAAAGAATCCAAACTGAGGGACTAAACACATGAATCAAAGCACTCAAATGATGCTTGGCATGAACTGCCCTCATCAGATGGAAAGTTGCATTTGGCCTCAGCAGAAAGGCTTCAAGCACATGGTACACAGTAAAAACATGGAGCCATCTGAGCGTTTTGAAAGAAGCCTTGTGGAGCATATGGTGAGCTGAGGCTGAATATCATAATATTGTTTTGGGTTTTCCACACAGGCTCGGTTGCCCTTAGTAGCGCCTTCTGCATTGAATCGAATCCAAGTGTTGGGTGGCTAATTACATATTGATGTCCCTCTGTGTCTGTGTTGCTTAGACCTAAGGGCCACAAAGGAAGTCATTTATATCAGTTGTCAGCTAGAGTGTTTATATTTATTTATATAGTTAATATTATCTATATTTACGTTCATATTTATTAGTCAGTGACAGATCAAAACCGCAACATTATTAAATGTAATGTAGAAAACACTCAAATTCAGAACATCAAATCAAACCACATCATTAAAGATGAAACATTAGGTAAATGACAGGCAGAAAACAGGCATATCACCTTCCAGCTTATTAATGTAATTGCAGTATTGTTTCCTGACTACCTTCGTTTTTGAAGTACAAAAACGTGTATCAAAGTAAGTCTCCTTGTCCCCACTAACGTTTACAGTCCTTTCATCTCATTTCCAGTTCCTTCTTTTATCTTCACTTTTCTTCTGTCATATGTGGTAAAAAGTAATTTATGTTTTTTTTCTGAAGGAGAACAAAGTGCGAAAATGCAGCAAAAATACTTAATGGGAGTTGTGGAGGGGTGAATATACCCACTGAGTGCTACTGATTGATGACAAAATTGTTCGTCTGTCAGTGCCATATTTCGTCTGCCCAAACCATATAGTGGATTTGAAAGGCACTGACGAACTGACACATAGGTGTGACTTGAATTGGTCATCTTGCTCGAGCATTTTGTGACCTGCAGCTCCTATATAGTTAAGTTTAGACAAGAATGAATTGAGTATGGCTACAGAAGGATTACCTTGATGGTTAAAAGAAACAAATATTGACTGTCGGTAAGAGATGGGACACACACCACTGTCTCAACCAATGCTGTTGTTTTTTCTGGTGAGGACAGTCTTGCCAATGATTTCTTCCATTCAGTATGGAAATGGAAAATGGATTCTTGTGACTGAAATACTGTTCTGCCACGCTACGACATCAGTCACAAATTTCTGCTTTAAAGTCTGGAAATCTTCCAAACATTCATTTCATCAGACTTTTTGTTATTTTTCATCTCTTCCGTCCTGTTTGTACAAAAATGAAATAATTACCAGCCTCGAAAAGAAAACAAGTATGTTTACCAAAAGTGGATAGAGCTGTTGGTACAGTTACATGTGCTTCAGTGAGTTCAGATTGAACATAATGTACATATATGTAACTGTCCTGACTTGTGTGGGTTGCACATGTGTTCATATTTGTGCATGCACATCTGTGCACGTGGGTGCACTTGTCTGTGCGTATAAATATCTTTCATCACCTCAGGTGTGTTTGAAGCAGATTTTCAGGGGAGTTAGAGATAAATCATCCGAATCCTCGCTGACATCAAAACCCCTGAAGCACTAATCAGCAGTAGTCTCAAACAAATGCGAACAGGCAGCGAGACGGCCACTATGTGGGCTTCAATCACCACTGCTGATGTCTTACTTTACGTGTGTGTTTAACAGGTATCTGGGCTGTCAAGGGAAGAGATAAGGAGATGGAGGAATGCAGAGAGGAGAGAAAAGCAGAGGCAAAAACACAGATTGGATGCTACAGTCAGGATAAATCTGCTACTTTCCTCCAGTCCAAAAGAGTGTCAATGCAGGAAGCATCACATCTTTCAGGAAGACCTGATTTAACATGTATTTAATATCTCAAACATGAGCCCTTTGACAAACCAATGTTATATCCCATTCATTCATGAATGTGTATTTCATTTTAGTTAAATGACCTTGTAAGTGACCTTGTAAGATATTATACTGTATATGCACATACTTAGCGCTCGTGCTTTCTATAAAACTGAGGGAAAATTAAGGTGAAAGCCACTTTGTTCAAATCAAATTAAAGCAGCATGTGAACCACACTCCAGAATATATATGATTCACTTTGAATTAAATACATCTCTTGAAATGCAGTCATTGTGCAAATGTGACATTTGTCACAATAGCAGGAAAGTGAATCTCTCAGACCTGTGCTTCTAGTTTAATCATGTCAACTTTAATTAACAGGTCATGTAAGGCTGCAATGAAGAAACAAGGATGAAAAGAATGACAGACACAGATAATGACACTGCAATTGAGGGATTTCAGTGTTTGTAAAGTTGCTTTTAATGTCAATATGAGTGGCATATTTCACATGTGGGAGGACAGTGGAGTGCACTGAGCAGCTGATGCAAAGAAAATGTACACAGTACATCATATATATATATATATATTTATACACACATACATATGTATGCACTGTGATTCAAAGCCAAAACGATACTATTTGATTCAGGCTTCAGCTTTCATTTTTACTCTCTTTAAAAATAAATGAGATAAAAATGAATCAGTTTCCTCAATTTGTATTTCAAATCATGAAATTCCCCAGAAAATCATGTCTAACCACAATAACAGTAGTAAAAGCAGGCGGTTACACACTGGATCACTTTGTAGGTCTCTGAGGATGAATTGTTCACTGGTATTCTCTTGTATCTGTTTTCAAATACTTATGGGTTCAATTTTACACCCTTACTTTTTTCCCTAACATTCTGTGTGCTGCTTTGATTAATCAATTAGTTCATTAATAATGTTGAGCAAACATATGATGTGATTGACAGATCAGACAAATCCTGACATGTCTCATCTCATCATCAGTGTAGTCACCAGATGACAGTTGAAATAATCAACTTAATCATTGAATATGTCGCCTTTGCTATGTGATGTAGTGCCACTGCTCTTTTCCCAAAGCTTTATTAGCCTATTATATTTAATGAAAGTGTAATAATTTCTTCTGACATTAGTGGAGGTACTCTTTACTTCGGCTGAGGCAGGGCTTCCACTATTAAACACTGCAGGAAATCCTGAGAGGGACTACTCACAACACAGGTACTATAACTAACAGTTTGAATAGCACAAATTCCCAAGGTACTCAACATATGATAAATATAATTAGAATTACTAGTGCAGTGCTCGTTCAAAACGTGCCTGTTCAGAACAGGCCAATGGCTTATTATTTCTTATTATATATGTATCAATTGACAAACGTATCAATTAAGACAATAAGGATTTAATAAATTAAATGGTATATTCTGTCGTATTTCTGCTTGTTGACTCCACGAGCAGAAGAAGAAGCAAATCAACGTTATTTGAGGTATTTTTATATATTTCTCGAGAACCCCTAATCGAAACAATTTCACACATCGACATTGCACTTTCTCGTCTCCCCAGCAATCCACCTGCCAGGTATACATACATACATACATACATACATACATACATACATACAGACAGACAGACAGACAGACAGACAGACAGACAGACAGACAGACAGACAGACAGACAGACAGACAGACAGACAGACAGACAGACAGACAGACAGACAGACACAGATTCCTTGCTTTATATAGATATATTTTCAGTATCTACAAAAATAATCTAAAAAATAAAGGTCTGGACCTTGCTGTTCTTCACTATTTTTTTCCCATCTTAACAGCAGCAGGGGACAAGTGCACATACATTTCAGTCATTTTCATTCATTCATTTCAGTCCTTCATCTGTGTATGGCATAGCAACAAGGGATTCTCAGCATGTATATCCTGCCACAGGTGTATTCAATTAATCTGTTCAATCACAGTAATACCTCCACAGAGAAAAAGAAGTCAAGTAGAGCCAAATTGACACATACAGGTAGTATACTCTGCATACAGTATATATATAGTCTTAAACAGCTCATCTAAAGTTATCTTAAACATAAAATTGCCTTGAATTAATTAATTAGAAAAACAATTGTATAAGGTAGAAATCCTCATTAAGGCCAGAAGGAGACACGACTCTCCTCCTTGCCAAGAAGCTCCACCTTTTTCAATCCTGATGTCTTTAAGTTGTTCAATAATTTATCTCAAATAAAATATAGGTTAAGTCTCATCCATGAATAGCAGGTTTAAATCACTGATTCTGCTTTTCGAAGCTTTTTTCCCCACATATATTCTTGGGCATGGACATAAAGGAGCCTAAATCACACTTGAAGAATATAGTTCTTTGTCCCAGTGTGAATACAAAAAAGTCTGTCAAATATCTGCAGTATCTACCTACAAAATCCACCTCACTTCCATGAGTAAAGCAGCTGTTCACATCGCAGAAAAGTTAAAAATATGGATTTTTCATCCCATAAACCATGGAAAAGTGCCTCAGTTAAATACGATCAAAAACACAAGCTGCTCCATAAATAAACTTTTTAAAGTACTTAAAAGTGAAGTGAAGAAGTGAAGAGTGGAAGCTGTGAAGGAAATGAAGATTAAATGGAAACAAAGGAGCTATGCACAACAAATCCACACAGGCGTCCTCCTGTCATACAGAAATCAGTGAGTTTTAAAGGCGACTCTACTATGATGAGAGCAGAATGGCGAGAAACAATGAAAGAGGGGAGAAAAAAAATAGTGAAAATCCTCCTGTCAGACCTGAATTTCAATCATCAGGTCTCTATCAAAACCCACTTTGCCATGAATAGGTGAGGAGATTTATACCTGAATTTCACACCTGAGGACACATGCAGACACCCCACTCCTGCTGCTTGGGGAGGATATTAGAATGATTGTGTTCTTCAGCTGTTTTAACTATATTTCTTTATGTATGTCAGTTTCAGGGTTATCAGTGGGTTTTAGAAAGGCTTTTTGGAAAAAAACTTTCTGTGACCTTGTTAATGGTATTTGAAAAGAGATTGAAGACCCATTTAATTACCAAAATAAGCAAATGTGTAGTTGTCTTAGTTTATAATAAAAGAGTAAAAAAGTGTTTTGTCTAATTTCTTTTAATTATGTGTCTTTAATAAAAATGTTTTGCTTGATTATTTTTCAAGAACATATTCTACATTTATGGATTTTGCTTCCTTCAGATATAAATGATTTAAGTCTTCACTCAGTATTTCCCTACTCAGCCAAGATTGTGTAGGGGGGGTCAAATGGACTCATTATTATTTTTCTAGGTCACTGCTATCCAAGTAGCACAATAAACACTACTGTGAAAACTGTACATTCAGTGCACGCTACAAAATATTTATATGACAATTGATATTAGACATATATAACCAAATCTAACATCTGGATTACACCAAACAAATTACCAGTTTTAGGAAATTATAAAATCATATGGATCAAAAATAGAGTGATTGAGAATACACCCCTTTGATTAACTGAGACTGTGCCACTAACAAATATTGTAATTTGTTTAGCTTGAAGTCAATTTAAAGGAACTTGGAAATTCATCTGTATCAGGGAAACCAGATCAATTTACTGTAGTTCAAATTTAATGAGAATATCTACATTACTGTGCAAAACTACTTTTTCATTATCAGATATCATCTAAATTGATCCTGTTAGCAGCTCTCTGTCTACACTTTGGCTGCTGAGCTAACGTTAGCTTACAATGGTGTATTCTGGCTCAAACCCTGCTAACTGTAGCCCCTACGATGATTTCATCCGTATTTGTCTTTCTGTATACATACACATTTCTGTAGGGTGGTTTTTTAAGGTATTTTCTGCATTTTGATTCCAATACCAATATTTTACATACTGTAAATCTGTTTTCATCATTTTTACCAGACTTATAAAAACCATACTTTAGCTTTGGTTTAGGTGAACACAAGTCTACCCCTTATACTCTGTGTCAATTTAACCTAAATACCCACCTCTTCATTTCCCTCTACTCCAACAGGGCTGAGAAGCAGGCAAAGCTAATTACAACATGATTTGTCTTTTTTCTTTCCTTCCACTGCAGAGCTGTAACTGCTGCTCCATTATCAGGATTTGTATCACGTTTTCCTTTGCTTCAGCTTTGACTGTCGCTCTATTAATTACTCCATCATGTTGCGCCATCTTCTTTGGTTTACTGCACTTGATAGGAGAATCAGTGCCACCAAATGTTTAGTTCGATGCACTCAACTATAAATATTTGTAAAACAGTAGTGTGTGGAAATTTAAAAAAAATTAATTCACTTTTTCTTTTATCGATTTTCTGAAATTGTGGTTAAAATTTGTGCTAGATTTAGATGCAAACTTTATGAGATACATGCTCAGAAAAAAAAACTGTGACACCTGTTCAGTATAGACTGAATCTAGTATCTGAACTCAATGTAGGAAAACAGACCTGATCTTTAGGTTCTACACTGTATTTATAACCTTGGACGACGTGTATACACTGAAGCTGTAGGTAAATCCTGCAAATTGATGAGGCCTTAAATCTCAGCATTTACTGTAGATCCTCTATCAACCTAAATATAATGAATAAATAAATGTTACAAAATTTGATTTTGATGCTTTTCAAGGTCTTGAATTTACACACTTTGCACCTGTAGACACCCTGGAGGAAAAGAGTTAGGGTATTACAGGGAATTGTCTGGGTTTAAATGGATCAGAAATGGTGGAACTCTCCTAAACCGGAACTGTTATGCTCCATAAATACTCCATAAAACCTGACCTGCTGTTTGAGCTCCACATGGTGACACAGGGGGTGATGATTGAAAGGTCCCAAGCTGAGCACAAAAGACATTAACGGGACACTTTATATGCTTTTTTATGCACAGAGTCAATTTATCAGAATGCCCAGAAATCCGAGCAGCTCACCCGATCGCCTGTATTTTCTAATCTAGCCGGAGGTTCTCAGTGGGGTTGTCTGGGAGGGCTTACTGTAATTCATGAAAATTCATACCGCTTAAATACAGTATAAGAAGGGCAATGGGTGTCTGTGAGCCATAACGTGTATCTGTCAGCTCCTGTATTATTAACTGGTTGGATTCAATTCCTCGTATCTTAGTTTTGGTTGGATGGGCTCCAATCCCAATCCAATTGACTATGGTATAATTGGGTAACGAGTTAATATCTGGAAAGAGCGGGGCCTATTTGAGTATAACATTTAATTTTTTCAATGAAAATGTATTCATTTTGTTAATTGCACTAATAGACAGCTGGAATATAATTACAAAGTACAGAGGCTGCTGAGCTCCTGGTGCTAAAGCTTACTGCTACGATATAGACTATACTTTATATACAGTAGAACAGTAGGACAGGGGTTCAAATTTATCCAACCACTATACAGTATATTCTTTTTCTACTACCTTTGATTGTGGGGGATGTGTTTATCAATTCAATAATCCTTCCATCCATTAATATATCATCTGTTTAGTCACCTGTCCAGCTGTCCAGCCAACCATCCATGCACATCATCCATCTTGCCTGATAGTTTGGATAGCTCGACTGCTGATGCATTCCCACTGTTACTGTAATTCAGTTAAAGTTCTAAAAGGAAAGCTTTTTACATTTCCAGAGAGTGAGTGAAGGAATCAGGAGAGAGGAGACAGAAGTGAGGAAGAACTGCAGGATGCAATGCTGTTGAAAGAAAAACAATGAGAAAGTAAAGAAGATGCAACTGATTGAAGATTAAAAGAAAAAAGTTTAAGGAGGAAAGAGAAATACATAGAAGCAGCCCAGGTGTCAGGTGATGGAGAGACATGAACACAATCAAAGCAGGAAAACTGGTAAGGTCAGACTTACACCTGTATCTAATTACTGTTCTGTAAGTATTTTTAAAGGCACAATCTGTTATCCATCTGGCATCCCCAATAACAAAAGTCAAAGCACAAGATTGAAACCTGCTATAAAAACGTACAGAGCTTTTAATACAGATACGTACACTACACAACAACATGTTTTCTTAAGCTGTTAAAAGGTTGTTGATCTCAGTAACTATATCTTAACATATTAGGTGAGATGTCAGCAAAAAAAATAAAAAAAGTAAATATTTATATACTTCGGAGACTATTTTGCCTTTCCTGAGAAAAAGTATGTTTGGAAACAACTGAAAATGATCCCAGCTCAGTGGATGTTTCTTGTTGTTGGAAACCTTGAAGATGTGCTGACTAGAACTAGAAGTAGCAGAAAAGTACTGTATATATATCAGAAAAACATCCAGTGGCAAATAATCACAATTCATTTTGCTCTCATTTTGGTTGGGAAAAAAATGTACATTAAAGAATTCTACAAAGTTGAGTATTTATTCAGTGACATCTCCATTTTAGAACAATTAAAAATCCAACATCCAATAAGATATTTCAGCCAAAATACAGTATGTTCTGAAATACAGAAAATGGTGTCAATATTTATTAAATATTTTTCCATTGTGTTGCTTGGAGCTGTTCAATATAGATCTCGGAATGTTTTCTTTCTTTTGCAGAAAAAAAGATCGAAATTAAAATAAATTATGAAATGGCAGCAATGTGCTGCTTGCATCTGACTTGTGTGGTTTCTTTTAAGATAAGACTGTGTGGTTTTGTGTAACTGTCTCTTTCACTACTTTTTAACTCTGCCTCTCCATTATTTTTAGCTGTATCTTACAGTCTTTAAAGATTCTCCCCTTTTCCATCCCAGTTGTTGTATGTCTTGTAGTTTTTTAAAGTTTCTTTTTAATTATGGGATTTGAAGAGCTACGTGTTATACTCTGGATCAGGTTTTTGTTTTCGAAAGCAAATTGTTTTATATGCCATTCAGTCAAACATTATAAACTGAGTCCTTAAGACAAAAATACTCGAAGCCTTTGGCTACTCCTGCCATTCATTTACCCTAAAAAACCTCTGTCCTCACAGTTTATGATCTATACTGTGGCCATTATGGTTCTCAGCTATCGGTGTGCCTCGTCCAGCCTGCATAGAATGTTGCCTTTGGCTGTGTGATGTTTGATAGGTGCCAACAGAAAACACACACACACACACACACACACACACACACACACACACACACACACACACACACACACACACAAGAGAGAGATTTCATTGGGTGGGGGCCAATGATATAGTATGATGTGGTTTGTAGTAAGATTTCATGTTACATTCTGTTTGAATATGGCTTGCTATAATTCAACAGGTGCTATAAATTATGTTGGTGTGTTTTAAAATCTTGTTCCATGTTCCCCTTTTTAACTTTGAGCACCTGCCCCTCTAAAGGTCTCTGCACGGCCCTGATCAATCCATCCATTTATATACCGTAAAATCATCCATCCATCCAGCTAGACAGCCATTCATGGACATCATCCATTAATACATCATCTATCCATCAGTTCATCCATGCAATCATCTATGAATAGCTAGACAGCTGGACAGCCATTCATGGACATCATCAATCCATCCATCCATCCATCCATCTATACATCATCCAGCCAATCATCCATCCAGGCATCTGTCCATCCATCATCCACCCATCTACCCACCCAACCATTCATTACAAACATAATCATAGTGGAAAATCACTGTATTGAATGAAAAATATGGACTCTGTGGGATTTGTGACATCAGATAAGAGGGGAGGGCGTCACATGATTAATTGTTTTCAGTGGCTGTTCTTTAAAATGTTGCTATCTGAGCTACAGTATCTCCAAAGTGAGGTAGCTTTAGCTTTGTTTGGCCAAGCAACAGCAGCATCCTACTGAAAGTGGTGCGTCGTAAAGCGAAGTTTACCACTAATGACTTTCTACGGGACAGAAACGATTTGCTTGTCACTTTGTATGTAATCTGCATCTACAGATTTCCACGTAAAATCCAACAACATCCATGCCGAAGATGTCGTGATGCATGTTCACTCTCCAGTTTTATCACTCTATGGATCAACACGTATCAGTTATTTTCCTTGACTGCTAGTTCTGTCTTTATGGTGCGTTCAATGTTTCACTGCAGCTGTCCTCGAGTTCAGCAGTGAGAAGTGGTCGAAGAAGAAAAAGCGAAAAAAAAAAACAAAGCTGAGCAGTGACAAAAAGCACTTGATATCACAGACCAAAAACAGAGAAAATGATTAAGGCTGCAACTATCTGATTTATTTATTTATTTAGTTAATTATTTGATTAACTGTTTAGTCTATAAAGTGTCAGATAATAGCATAAAATGCTCTTCATAATTTCCCGGAGCCCAAGGTGACTCTCTTCAAATTAATTATGCCATATAAAACCCTAAGATATTCAGATTCCAATGATATAAAACATAGTCACAATCACATCGGAGAACCTGGAACCAGAAAATATTTAACAATTTTGCTAAATAAATAATGAAATTTGTCACTGACTAATGTGATTATGGCTATAATGACTTACTGAAGACTTACTGCAGTAATCACATTTAATACATAATATCCATTGACTCCCCGCGACTGCTGCTGTACAGTAATGCTAATATGTTGTCCTTGATTTGAATAGCAATGCGTTTAGAGATAGAAAGACAGCCAGAAAAAGGGGGAGGGAGGAAGACAGAGGGTCAAATAGACAGAGGAGGAAGATGATGAATTTGTATGTATAGATGAAAACAACATCAATGAAGGCATCCATTCTTCAGACTATGCAAAGATTAGATAATCTCTCGGTGTTTGTCCACCCCTCCCTCTTTGCATCTCTGTCCTCAGCACATCAATTTCATTCCATTCAATCTGCTTTATGGCCACGGCAGTTGAAAACAAACTCTGCCAAAAGCATCAAAACAAAACTAATCAACATTTTTGGGCCATAAATCGCATCCTATCTCCTGCGCAGACCTCTCAATCCCTGCACCCACCCAACACACACACACACACACACCCATCAGACAATCCATCTCTTACTGAGATATAGATTGTTCTGTAGTGGCACAGAAGGGTTTTTAATGCAGGAGGGGTGGGGCATGGTAGGAGATTAAAGGGCAATTTTACTGAAAAACAAAGTCATATTAAACTGGGTTCATCTTCATGGGCAGGTAAGGAATGGATTCCATCTATCTTTCATGGTGAAACACAGTCCAGCTAACAGATTACTTTTAATGTTTTATCTGCCTTCCTCTCTGTCTCTGTCACGCCCCCTCTCTGACTCTTTGTTTGGTCTCTTGATGTCTCTCACTCACTTTGTCTCTCACCTTAAAGCAAAATCTCTCGTCAGTACTGACATATATTTAGCATCTTGTTGGAGCATGCCACTACATTGTACAGCCTCAAATACACTACATACATTCAATACATACAAGTATTTGGACATCCAAACAATGTATTTTGACAGCCAGCCATTATACCTTTGTGTGATGAACATGTCATTCCAAATGGGTGTTAATATGATGCTCTAATGCATCCTATTCAGCCATAACAGCATTCGTCAGGTCATGGGAACACTGTCATGTTGAAACAGGAAAGAGCCTTTCCCAAACTGTTGGAAAAACATTATTGTCTGTATACAGAAAAATCTGTGAAACTGGAACGTCAGGATTCTGTTACGGAAGTTAAAAAAAAAAAACTCATTCAAAATCACAATGACATTTGTAATGACAGTTATTTCATGACAGTTATTTTAAGCTATTTAATTAGAAAGTGGATAATAGAGAGCTGTCAAGAAATGAGTGGCGAGAGTGAGAGAGATGGAAGAATGACATCTGACAAAAGGTCCCCGGCTAAGTCAAGCGAGGGTTGTTGTCATTCGTGATCAGTACCTTAAACCCCTCGGTAAGATAGTCCTTAATTGGAATCAAGGAGCCTGGAACAAACCAAGAAAAACAGACACAGGCCAAAAGTATGTAGACAACCTTGTCTGCATACTGAGAGCACATACACACTACTTTAGGATAGAAATTTGAAAACAGTAATATGCTCAAGGGGTTCGTTTTATTATGAATGCATGTATGAGCCAAAATTGAGTCCTTGCCCACTATTTGTACAGCAAAGAGATGCCATCTCTGTAGCCTTGCATGCAGACAAACAAAAGAAGTCTCTTTCCAAACTCGTGGCCTCAATTCACTCTGTCTGTCTCCATTTGGTTGTTGCTCAGGAGGAGAGAGAGTGTGTGCGTGTGTGTATTACTCAGTTGCTATGCGCAGCCTGGCATGGAGAGGCACATCTAATATGCTATATAAGCAACACTCTCTTCCTCAGTTCCCTTCTCAGTTGCTCTCTTTTATTTTCTCTGTGAGTCTTTCTTCCTCTCTTTATTGTCATTCCGCTCTCTCTTCTCCTGATGTTTCGTCACACCAGGTCTGCCTTTCCACAAAGCTATTCAACATCTGCCGACTGTTTACTTTGATCACTGTATGTGTGCATGTGTGTGTGTGTGTGTGTATTTCCATGTACCAGTCTGCATATCTATGTGTTCGTAGGGTTTGTTATGGTTAGGATTTGGGTTTAGATTTAAGATGATATTTAGGATTATAGCATAAGTGGTGGCGCTATGTAGGAATTAAGTTGCATCTATCTATTACGTAAAAGAACCTCTTTTGCAGAAGACCAAGAGCTTTGTGTACATTTTATTTAATGAATGTGCCTGCAGGTGCATATTTCGTAGCAGCTGCAGTTTAATCCAGGATTTGATACAATTCTCACAGAGCTAAATTTGTGCTATTAATTGTTTCACCTTTCATAATTTACTGTAATTCTGAAATATTAAAAAGGCCACAAACATGCTCCACGCAAGTACTCAAACGAAAATAGCAACGCTGGGCCCAGCTGGCGCAAACGTGCGACCCTGGTGATAATACTCAGCATAAACTCTAATGTAACCGTGGAGGTGATCAGTCTCAGTCCTCAAGGAGGCAACATATGCTAGTTAGTAGTTACCCAGATAGTGATAGACTCAGTTGGCAGATCCGTCGTACTGTCTCACTCATTTGGACCATGCACACAGGATATGATCCACCTACAGACAGCGCACTGTCAAACAGCGGACTACGGGATTTATTACTGTTTGGGAGGTGGGGTGATTTAACATTAATAACATGCATGAGCCTGAGTCCTGAGCGCATATGTAATAGGTAATTTCTCACCCCTCTCCAGTAATCATTGCAGGTGAAATTAACACTACCTACTTTTTTCAGTAAACTCCCTGGTTCTCCTGTAATTTAAATCCCGTACACATACATCAGACCAGCACATCCCGGATCTTTGGTTTGCAACACGCCCCCTTTTGGGGGAAAACAAATGACAGTCACCATAGACTTTAATGTAAAATAGCAGTACAAAACGACACCAATAGAAAACCACCAGAATTAGTTTATAAATTACCCAAAAACACTATGTCAAGTAAATATATGTCCACTCTGCCTGCCATAGAACATGCAAGATACATCAAAAAGATTAATTTAATTTTGCAATATGTTCTGTGGCTGACAAGCATCTGTGATACTAACATTAGGCTACAGCTACTAATATTAATTTAATGGAAGTAAAAATGGTTTGTCTTTGCGCCCCTAAGATAAACTAAGCTAAGCTTACAGGGACAAGTAACAGGTGACTCATTTCACACACTGACAAATGAGCAGTGCAGCAGCCAACACACAAGCCTACCTTAGTGTGTTGTTTTCTGTCTTCTTGTCAATAATTCCATCCCAACTATGTCCAAAGCCATTTAACGTCCCTTTTATTTTAATCAATGTCTGTTTTCTCTTTCTGATTTTGTTAAACTCTTTACTTCACACACCCATCCACTATGGGAGGGGCCACTCCTCACCCTACACCTTGCTCCAGCTAGCCCCAACATCAATTAGACTGTGGCTGTGTAATTCAGTGATTCAGTTTTATGTAACCCTACTCTGATTGGTAGGGTCTGATTGGTAATTATATGCACTTGGTAATCAACAGAATTAAATAATCTAAAAAAATGTTCAATATTCAGATAGATACCTGTAGCCTATGCCTATGTGAAATTACTTGCAATGTAATAAGTGATGTTGTCATTTTAATTTTAATGAATGTGTGCTCCTGGTAATGCCCTACAATTCGTCTACCTCTGTATATTCTGTATATAA
Organism: Scomberomorus guttatus; assembly: GCA_038419695.1. Lineage (NCBI taxonomy): Eukaryota > Metazoa > Chordata > Actinopteri > Scombriformes > Scombridae > Scomberomorus > Scomberomorus guttatus. Next base: position 23,703,363 of record CM076455.1, read on the forward strand.
CTCTCACATCACTGTGTCCTTGTGTGCTATAGTCAAGACTCTAATAAAGACCATGTATAGACTCTGTATATCCTCTAGTCTATAGCAACAACATTCTGTCCACCCCTGCAAATATTTCTTCTTCTTCTATTACTATAAATTCTGTACAGCATTGACAGTGATCCTTGCCCCACTAAATTTACACAATACCTCCAACACGTCCTTGTATTTAACCTACCTCTACTTATTTATTAATATTATAGTAGATTTATTTTTGTCTCATTTGTGTGAACAAGCACCAAGCCAAATTTCTTGTATGTTTAAATATACTTGGCCAATAAATCTGATTCTGATACTTTTTTTTTAAGACTTGGGGAAAGCTGGTCCCATGTTGGGGCAGTACTGTTTAAGCTGGAAGCCTGTGTCCGCCTGGGTTACACCAGAGTTGCATGAAGTAGCATCGCCTGTGCCTGGAACGATGCCTTAACCGAAACCGTTGAACTGGCAATGATGAAGGACATTGAGTTCTACAAGTGGCAGGAACCAGAGACCTATCCCAAAAGCTTCGGCCTTACAGGAAAACCAGCTACTGCAAAGGATCTCTAAAACAAAGGGGCGCCCATTGGCCTCAGCACTTTCAAGAACCTTGCTGATGCTTTCATCCCCAAACCCCTGGTTCAACAGCTTAGAAGGCTTTACGAAGAGCAAGCCTCTCAGGTGGAGGAAGAAACAAAAGACCAAGCTGTCTGTAAGGCTTGGCATCAGCATCAGGTGGGGCAGATCACGGGCTCCACTGCACACAGAGCCATGCACACATCGCTGGAAACACCATCGCAAACACTTATAAATGACATCTGCAGTCACTCTTCTGCCAGTGGGGCTAGGACCACAAGGTGGATGCCACAGACACCTACAGATGTGCTCTCGGCCTGTGCACTGCAACATCCAACACCTCGTCTTGCATAATGGTAACACTTTCCAAAGTAGTTAAACTGGGCAGTACAATTACAGGCTGCAAACAAACCCAACTGTTCTATCACCATGGCAAAGCAGTCCAGTGCTTAAGTAGCAAAATCTTAGATGACCGCAGCCATCACCACTTTCAGCTTCTGCCCTCAGGGCAAAGATACGGAGTCCCCTGTGCAAAGAAAAACCGTCTATAGAAAATTGTTTGTCCCTGTTGCCATAAAATATCTAAATCAGTAAGGACAGCCACTTTTTGAAACCAGCCTGGTACCTCAGCGCACAGCACTTTATTTATTTAACCTTGATTCAGTCCCCATCATCACTCCTTTTAATGTAGCTTCTATTGTTTTTATGTAAATGTGTTTTTAATGTGTCCTGTCTGGATGTGATATGATGTATTTTAAAGTACCCTTTTTAATAGCAGATTTCTGCACATGCAAGCCAAATTTTTTGCCTTTTGCATGCAAAAAGTAGACAGTATTTTCTCTTCTCCTCTCCTCTCTAATCATGATCAGCTTCTATTCAAATTACCATTATGTCTAGATTTCAATCTGAAAGCACAATACTGAATACTACTAAAATAAAATGTAAGTAAATTTGTAAGTATGGACATTTATGCTGTCAGGTACCTTTTCCTTGGATGGCTTAGGGCCATTCTTAGTCATCTTCTTCAGGCTAGAATTAAGAGGCCCAACCCAGGATTTTTTTTACCCTGTCAATGTCTTACAGGTGCAGATGCAGATGTTTACCTGTCATGCAGGCTATGCTGATTTCATAACCTGGACCCCACAGCAAAGCACCATCTTCTGTGACCCCCAAAATGAAGATTTCATGTTGAAGACAGTAGATACCATTAGCAGGTTCTGGGCAAGGCATATATACCCTGGGCTGACTGGAGCCTCAACTAAGCAGGATGGACCAGGAGTTTGAGGTAAACCAACTTACAGCTAACACTAATCAGAGTAAAGACAGTGGATTTGTGATAAAAACACATGTATTTATTATTAAATACATTCTGATGAATGCAAAATGCATTCCTTTGCTTGGGCTTCATACAGAGCTGGGTGATATGGAAACAATAAATATGACAATCACAAAAAATAATTTCAATATTGTGAGTTATTGCCATCCCCAAGCTACATGACAGGTAATTTAAAATACTTGTATCACAATTAACTTTTCAGGAGATGGAAGCAGTATCTACAGAGAGTGCAGTGTTTTAAGGTAAATGCAGGTAGATAAGGGACATGGTATATAAGCTAAGAAGCCACTGTATTAAGGACATATGTTACAATTTATTCCTAGAAGTATATAGTTTACAGGCAGACTTATGCAGGTAAAGCAATGCAAATGCGCACAACAGATATGAATATCAGAATACCAGGCACATCCAGATTAAGTGAAGTGCTGGTTAGAACAAAATAAAACTAAACATAGTGCACAAAATAAAAAACTGTATTTTGTGCATTCTGCAGTGAAAATTGAATCAAGTTCTGTCCTGAACTTATCCTTGAAGCAGTATGATTTTGATACGTGGTGCGTCATGCATATTGTATGTGTATTCTGTGAAGGAGTGTGCAGTATTTTCTATGGATGAGAATCCTGGGGAGAAAGTTTAGTTTTATTTGTTTGAACTTTATTTTGGTCTAACCAGCATCTCCCGTACTCTGTATGTGCCTTATGATTTCCCATCTCCAACCCTGTCACGGTTGAACACAACACTTGATGACATATTGACTAAGGGAGCGCATACATATAGTATGCGGTTTTGTCAGTATGTACAGTTTTGTCAACTGTTGCCTCCTCTTTGCTTCCCATTTCATCCCACAGAGGTTTCACAAACTGTACAGGAAGTGGGCCGTCGAGGATGTGGAACCTGTTCTTCAAGGCGCCGATCACACACTGTATGAGAAAAAGCACATTATTAAGTTCATCCACTTGTTTGTGAAATTATTACAACTAGGGCTGGGTAAAAAATCTATACTATAGTAGAAGAAGATACTAGCACTCGTGGATAATATCCTTCAATGTATTTTTAATGCATGGGCAGCAGACAGAGCCATTTTTGTTGCCAAATAAACCCAGAATATTGCACTTCTTACTGAAATGTTGTTGGTCTCCCTTATTGTTTGTGAACATTTCACTGGGGAGAAATTGAACCTACTGTATATATGCTCAGTATACAATGAAGGATATCGAATTTGTAGAATCATGAAATACTTGGAATGCAAGTGAAATTATATTCTTGTGATAAACTTACCAATATGTATTCAAATGTTGGATTTCACCCTGGATTCTTCAACCTCTCTTCCCAACAGCTGCTTCCTCCCTTTGGTGAATTCTGGGGTAATTAGAATGACACCTAACAGAGCGAAGCCCTCCTGAAGGGTGAACCCCCAATCGGCCAAGATCTGGAACACATGAATAAAACAATCAAAATTATTTATTAAATATCTGTAAAGAGTATCCAGGGCACCCCTGCCTAGCAATGCAAAAAAGGAGGCGACTGTTGTCCTCAACTTGGACTTTCAATTCAGAAAACAAGTCATCTTGCCCAGGATACTATGTACACATACTATTCATTATGCAATCTCGATCTATTCACTTCAAGCTTACTCTAATATGTGATATGGCCAGATTTTGATGTTTTGTAATGAGAGGGCTTAGACCCTATAGAAGAATGCTGATTACTTAATGTGTGGTGGGCAACAAATTCACATTAAAAAAGGAAAACAAGTGCGCACAGTCATATGCCTCAACAAACCTTTGCTGGAGAATCTCTTTGCACCTACGGGCTCTTCATCAGGTTTGGCTCAATAAAGAACCCTGACACATTCAGAACAGCTATGTTGGAGCACATAAGCATGCAGCTCATTTTCCTTTTTCGAGGTTTAGATCAATAAATAGTCTACATTACCTGTTCTCCAGGTTGGTGGTACAGTGGGGGGTGGGTCTGACGATCTTGACATCCCCAACCTTTTGACAGGAACGTGATACTTCCAGCTGGGCTACAGGCAATGAGGTACTTCACCGTTGTCCTTTTTTTTTTTTTTTAACAGTGTAAGTAAATCCTTGCCCTGTGTGAAATCAAGATGGATGGATTAACCTTTTTTGAACCCTGGCCCTATATATATATACATATGTATGGCAAGATGTGGGCTGGCCATAATTTCATGGCCATTTTTTAAAATCTCTTCAGCATTGAGAAACTAGGCATTGTATTGCACCCTCTCACCAATTAAGTGGGGAAAGTGTATAAGCCTTAAAAAATCATGATACGTATCATTTACCAAAATTGTAAGCCCCCGCTGCACTCAGACAAGGAGCTGAGTGGCTTGCCATTCGCTTATTTATTCAAAGTTAATTAAATTAAAATTAAATTAAAAACCAAACAACTTCAAACTCAAAGCTGCACTTCCTTGGTTCCTCAGCAGTACACCTGCCAAGTGTGAAGTTGATCGGATGAAAGGTTTTTGAGACATGCGAAGGACAAACATACAGACAGATGAGACAGAGATTCCTTGCTTTTTAGTTAGTTGAACTGCAGTGCCCATTCAAAACGTGTCTGAGACATCCTGCAGTAATTCTTGAATATACATGCCAAGTTTTGTTATAGTAGAGCTTAAATCTCTTTTTCAAGTCATTATGACTACAGATGTAATCCCACCTCCAACCACAATGTGGGCTGCAGTGGCGCTGTTTGTATTTCCGCTTGTTGACTCCATGTGCAGAAGAAGAAGCAAATCAACGTTGTTCATGAGGTATTTTTTATAAATTTCTCGAGAACCGCTCATCCAAACAATTTCACACTCGACAATGCACTTCCTTGAGTCCAATACAGCAGTACATCCACCAGGTATGAAACATACAAACATACAGACATACATACAGAGATTCCTTGCTTTATATAGAGAGATGCACATTTCCTTTCTATGGAAAAATGTAAATCATAAACATCATGCACATTTCACAGTTCTATTTTTCTTTGTACTTACCTTGCCTTTAATGTCCTGGAGTATTCAATACAAATCTCAAAGCAGTCAATGACTGATGTAACACGAGGAAATTTTACTTTCACCTGTGGCAGTACAGTAGTTGAGATACATTCCCTGTCAGGCCAGTGGATGAGGAAGGTGATCTTACATACATCATGTTTAGCCACCTTGTGAACATGTCCTGTACAGTTGAGTGTCCTATGTCCAGCACAAGAGAGCTATGGATGGATTCTGGTGCAGTTTCAGCAAGGTGAGGAAAAGCCGGTCTTGAATGGACAATTTGAACACCCTCCTTGGCTTAATGAACTGGACAAAATTCTCATGCAAGCATGAAAAAACTGCCCAGCTGAGCCCAGTCATGGCTTTGCATGCAATATCATCCCCTTTCACTGCATTGGCACTCAGGTGCCCTCCTCCTCTCAGTCCAATTTTCCTTTGCAGGATCTCTCTCTCTCCTCTTGCTTCATCTCTCTCTCTTCTTGCTTCATCTCTCTCTCGCCTCAGATCATCCATTTCATGTCCATGATCCACTACATGTGACGCTCGCTTTCTGGAACTGTGAAAACGGCTGACTTTTCTTGAAACAGAAAGGGTCTGTCTTCGGTGGGGGGAAATGGAGAGAACATAATCAGGATGAAGTCACAGGCATAGTATAGCTATCTGCCCCATAAAATATACAGTAACTGACCTGATATGAAATGTTTTGCACACACATAAGTGTGTTGGAGATGCAGGGTCCAATAGCTTCCTGTTGTCTTCTCTTCATAGCTTGGAGCCATAAAGCCCTTCTATCAGGATCTTTTTTAGGACATGGCAGGAGAACAAATCGGAGATCAGCATTTTTGGATTCATTGTTGGTGCATCCAACTACACAACAATTCTTCAGCATAGCGTTATTAATTTAAACCGGCTTGTTTAAAGTGTTTATGCTGTTGCTGTCTATGTGGGATGCAGCGTTGTTTTCCCCTCAAAAGGGGCATGGTGATAAGAGCCTACTCTGGATGACGTATTGCCAGTCTGATGTATATGTCCATTTATTTAAAGTGGATCTCTTGAGTTTTTTCCACAGGAAGATCTGCCCTTTAACTAAAAAATGTTTTTGGTAATCTGATAGATGGAAACATACTTACACCACATATAGACCTATTTGGGAATCAATATGACAAATTGATTCCATTAAAATGTTATGTTGAATAAGCTATTAGCAGTTCCTGTTTGCAATGTAGCCATGGATGTACAGAGAACTATCACTGGATGACTTTGATACTGAAGAAAACTTCAAAATGTCATGATGGGCGATGGTGGAGAGGAAGATGCTAATCAAGCTGGTGAGCATTCTAAACACCACCTCCCACCCCATCCCCTCCACGACGGGCTTGTTAAACAGAAGAGCACCTTCAGCAACAGACTGATCTCCCACAGAAGGTCATTCTGCCGGCAGCCATCAAACTTTACAACTCCTCCCCTTTCTGCCGCAACATGGGATTAGGCTGATGCTTTCCCCCTTCTCACAATAACTGATAACTGGTTAAGAATTGCACTATGTAATTATTATCATCATTCTGCACAATATATAATAATAACAGTATTTCTACTGCACACCGTATAATAATAATAATAATAATAATAATAATAATAATTCTACTCATTTTATTTTTTTATCATGTTTCATTATATACTATGTATATAATCATTGCACACTGGATAATAACAATTTTTTCTCTGTCACTACTCTCATTTTATTATATACTACCTATACAATTACTGCACAATGTATCATAACAACCTTTTCTACTTTACGATTTAACTATTTATCTCACTTTGTTCTATTGCTGTGTGTGATTTGTGCTGGATGGTGCTGTTGTGACACTTAAATTTCCCTCGGGATTAATTAAGTATTTCTTATTCTTATTCTCAGGCAAGTTCTGAAGGATCTTTTTTTCTCTGAATTCTAAGCGGATTTATGGATGTAAATTGGTGATTTACATTGGAGATGTCATCCTCAGGAAGTTTAATCACACTGAAAGATACACTGTGTTTCATGTTTGTGTATTAAGAATTGACTGAGTTATGACTCTGAGAAGGATGATGATTTTTGACTCAAATTCACCTCCCTCATTAGCTTTGCCTCACTTTCAACTCTTCCGCGCTCCACTGTGGAGACTTTTGGCTTCATCCTGCTGAATGTCCGTATCTATTACAGACCAGATCCTGTAATTTCCTGATGGTTAAAATCCCATCCGGTAAGATGAGTTAAATAACCGAGGAGCACCTTTATTATATACTCCACCTCCCCCTGTAATGTTGATCCGAATGGGGCTTAAGATAGGTAAATGTCCACAATTTCTTTCAGATAATTAAATTCCATTAAGATATATTAACGTTACACATTACACATCTGTGTTCTATTGCAGCTTACAGCTCATTTACAAGTGGCACCAGTCTGATTTGGGGTCTGCCTATTTCTCATCCTTTCCCGCCACCTGAGTAAAGAATAAAAAGATTAAATACAGTTTTAAACTTGATTTAGCCGACTATTTTGTCAAATGCTGACAATGTTCCACACACGCATCAGCTTTTAAAAATCTAATAAATGTACATATTTTTCTTTTTGAAAAGAAAGGAAATGACCACAGGGCTCTACAGTGTGTGCATTTTGCTCTCATATGTGAGTGAAAATTATAGTGTGACAGTGTGAAAAATTATTTGGGCGCACCAGTGTGAATGACTCTTGAGTTTTGGCACTCATGTTAGCAAAGCTCAGTGTACAAAACATTCATATAGCACCTTCCCACTTTTAGCTGGCGCTGTCGCCAATTAAAATGTGAAACATCACGTCATATCAGTTGTTACTAACATATGTTAATTGCATGATTTAACTTGACGCAGGCCAAATTGAAACTTTGGTGTTGTTCAGTTTGCGTGCTCTCTGTGGGGAAACAGGCTTCAACACAACACAGCTGTTTGCACTAAATCAAAGATTGTTTATGAGGTAAAAGAAACATCAGTCTGTAACACCGCTGTACAAACAGTGGACTGAGTGTTTCTGTAGCTCCAACAGCTCCAACAGAATGAGACGTCCTCTCTACTAGAAAAGCTGATCATGTCATGTCAGTTTCAGTAGTCAGAATCTTTCAGTAAAAAAAAAAAAAAGATTCATATCATATCAATATTTAAAGCAGATCAACTTTTAGTTCTGAATCAGGACCTTCGTTATTTGGAGCAAGTAGTTGTTGGAAACTAAGGTGTGCCAAAGTCAGTAGGTTGTTGTTGTGTGTAATCAATATGTGACATATTTGCTAATATGTATATATTTATTTTTACTGTGTATACTGAGCATCTTTGGCAAAAATTACTTTCAAGATGAATTAAGTTCTATCTAATTTTCAGGTTGTTGTGAAGATTAGACTAATAAGTGTTTCTGTCTTCTCAACCTACAGATTTTAGCTGGATATTTTGAGTTTTAGTTATTTATAATTTTAGTAGCTTTCAATAGTTGAACAATAACTAATAATAAAATAATAAAAAAGAGGTTCTCTATGAGTTTTGAAAGGATTTAGATTAAAAAAGCAAATTTTATAATGGATTATTTAAATGTGCCCAAGAACCATCAGTTCATGTTTTTTATCAGAAGAAGCACAAACCCTGTCCAGGACCTCGGCTTGTGTCTGCATATCCTCAACTCTGTATAACAAAATATGCGTTTGTAAATATCACTATATATTCAAAACCAAAGAAAGCAGGAGTTGATAGCTGATATTTGATGCAGTAGTGCAATGATGTCTCGTAAACAAAAAAACGCAAAGACAAACAGTGCAGATGAATTAATGACTTTCATTTTCTGCTGTTTGTGCTCACACTGATCATTTAAGTGTGCTGTTATTAGTTGAAGTAGCTGGTACTGCACAGCTGTATGGGATAGCATTTATTTTTTTAAAATATGCATAATGATGATGCCTTTGCAAGTGTTGCAGTTCTTTTATCATTCTTGCTCAACTGTTTTGCACATGTAAGACTAAAAACAGAGATATGTTGTTTTAGGCTTTTTGCATTTGCCCAAGGAAATAAAAAATCTTTGATCATTATTTTTATAACTGGGTAATGTTTTAACTGTTCAGCCTATAATTTGCACTTTACACAATTTTATATTCAAGGAAAAAAATGTTGCTCACTTGTTGAAAGTAGAAGAAATTTAAGTTCCCAGGATGAATCGAGAAGCACTGTATGCAATATTAGTATTTATCTTATGTAACTGAATCAAGAATTGAATCAAAATTGAAATGAATCCATTCTGGTTTTTGTGAATCGTAATCAAATTGAATCTTGAGACCAGTGCTGATATCCAGCCCTATTTCATGCTGTGTTTTATCGGTTCATTATATCACCTCTGGCAAACGTCATGAGACATTTATCATACTTACAAGCAATATAAAGAAATTAAATTGTGTTTCTTATTTTTTGTTATTTTCTCATTGTCAGCTTATGGTAATATTTTTTTGTAAAAGACCAACTCCTCATTTTTATTTATTTATAAGCACCTTTTTCCACTTTTTCAGTTGGTGCTACTCTATCAGAAGTATAAGCTTCCTAACTCATTTGATGTTTGTTAACCTGTTTGTTAAAATGTAGTTTTTTTTTTCTCACTTCTCAGTCAGGAGCTGTGGCCAGATACTTGCTGATTGATCACTCACTCACTAACCTAGGGAAGGTGATGTGATGGACAGTCTAAAGCCACTTTCAAACAAACTGCAACCCTAAGTCCATTAAACAGACTTTACCCTGTTAACTCCCTAGTAAAAAGTCTGTGTAATGTCTGACTGAGCCCATGTATGAATACAGTCCGTCATTTTCCAGAGAATTCACAGCGAGCGAGTGCGCGTGTTGATGTTTGTCACAAATCATGCCCGTAGGCACACCCCTTAAAATTGGATTTTCAATGAGCACAGAGAAACTTTCCACTTTCAACAGATGAATGTGAAAACAGCCTTATTGTTAGGTGGAACGGAGCAGGTGGACCCAAATGCAGGAGACTGCAGGCAGAGCAAAGCTGAAAAATAACTTGTTTATTTACTAAACTTGGGAACAGAACTCAGGAGTGCAGGCAAAGTGAAACTGAACTGAACAATACTGAACCAAGCAGAACAGAGCAGAACAAAACTGAACAATACAGGACAAAGAATCCAACAAAACTGAACAATACAGAACAAAGAATCCAACAAAACTGAACTAAAAACCAGTACTTACTGAACTAATGAAACAACAAGGAACAGGTGGCAAGACACAAGTACAGGCTGGGAGCTGATTGGCTGAGATGACAGCAGGTCAGGGCTAAGGAGACTGATGGAGGGCAGGTGTGGAGCACAGGAATACAGAAGGGAAACACAAAGCAAACAGAAAACCAAAAAAAAAAACCCATAAAACACAATATAACCTTGCACAAACTGTCCCAGAACTCACATGAACACAACTAAAATAAGCGCACAAATCACAAGCACACAACAAAACAAACTTCAGCACATATTGCTGTTGACAAAAATATGAAACAATCAGTCTGTCAAGCAGAGAGGCTCGCATATTAAGGCTGCATGTAACAACATAAATCAAACTAAAAGGCAGCTGCAGCTCTGAATAACATAACTAGTGTTTCAGTTCACTTCAGCACTTAGTTCTGCAACCTCTCTTATCTGTCCACGTGTCACCACTTCCTGTATCTGTCGTTTCAAATTAAAAGCCCTCTATGTACTTTTGCAGCCAGGCAGACAGACTGACTGACTGAGTGTGTGACAGAGAAAATCGTTTTTGTGTCATTTAGATGGAAAATGTGTGCATTTTAGCGTTTTAGCACTTTTCAAAAGTTGCTAAAAGGTTCCAAATCAATTTTAAAAGTAACTAAATTTGTTGCTAGCTGCTTTTTGAAAAAAAGTTGTTCAAGAGCTCTAGTTTGCAACTGTGGCCCATCTTTGGTCTGCTACTGAGTGTTCCTATGAAATAACCAGTAGTGATAGGTTTGTTCTGTGGACCAAAGTAACCCAGCTCAGCAAAAGAGTTCCTTAGAGATTTTGTTACTGAGTTACAACAGCTTGAAAAAGGTTTTGATTTAGAGGATAAGAAATTGAAGCTCAAGCTGGACACAGTCATTTGTGACACACCAGCCAGGTCCTTTGTTAAAAACACAAAGAACCACAGTGCCGACCATGGTTGTGACAAATGTGCGCAGCCTGAAAAACACATTAACAGACCCATGACATACCCATGCACAGACTATGCTTGAAGGACAGATCAATCATTTGAAAACATGTTTGATGAGAGTCATCATCATGAGGGCCACATCCATTTCATGGCAGCAATGTTGGCATGGTTTCACAATTCCCTCTAGATTATATGCATTTGGTTTGTTTAGGCGTTGTTAGGCGAATGCTACACATCTGGTCCAGGGGTCCTCTGAATATCTGAGTACCTGCAAACATAGCAGAAAGAATGTCAGCAAAACTGTTACAAAATACGTCCCATGTATATTCCTGTGGAGTTTGCCTGAAAGCTCAGATCGCTGAGGGAATTAAATTGGTGGAAGACCACTGAATGAAGGCAGTTTCTACACATGTAATGCCAGGTAGCTTTCTGGACAGAAATATGTACAGCAATTTCATGCTACTTTTCTCTGGTATTGCTGTTTTAGTAAGTACTAGACTATCCTGCCACACACAGTATGCTCACACCTAATTTAGATCTAAGCTCACACCTTACTTACATCTTTTGTTAGTCACTTTGAAATTTATGGCAAAGATCAAATTGTTTATAATATACATGCTTTGGTCCATTTGGCAGATGAAGTACAACGACATGGTTGTCTTGACTCTAAGGTTCCAGCCGGGGATAATGTTTTTGTCATTGGAAATGACATTTGTCGCATACATAACATTGTAGAATACAGAGTTTATGTAGTATACAATGAATTTTCAGAGAAGCCTTCACTTCTTCACTTACCAATTCAACTCTATCTGAATATTCATACAATTTCATTTGTAAATGTGCTGTTTTGCCTCATAGGGATGGTTTTGAGGCCATACCCCTACTCAATACATTTTAGGGATGTCTAATGTGTTTAGAAACAACAAAAACTCCACAGGTCTGTCATTTGTCCAATTTTAGAGTAGTAACTCTACAGCTTTTGATCTTTGATGTGTGTTTTATTAGATTTTTCTTAAAAACTATTTAAGGAAAATCAAATATTTAAGTACACTAAAGCAAATATGCACTTGCACACACACACACAAACATGGGCCCATTCAGCTAAAACTAAAAGAACTGTCTGGTTGGCATACAGTTGTCCCACCGCTGTACAGATTTGGGTCGGTACCTGGCAGCAGTCCCTCTTGCTTGGCTGGCAGTTCCACCGAGCACAACTGACAGTATTCACTAAGCAGCCATTGAGGCTTATCAGCTTTTTCTTTTTTTCTAATTGGCAATTAAAAGACCAAGGATGAAGCCATTTTTTTTAGCTTGTCATATTATAGGAAGAATGATGGTGTAGTAGTAGTATTGATGGTAGTATTAGTTGTAGTTCTTGTGTTCTGATATTAGCAGTTAAAATTGAAGAGGTTGCACACTTTAGTTTTGATAGGATGGGTGTTTATGCAAAATGAGGCTCAGAGACTGTGACAAAAACTGACACTGACTGCATCACCACAAACACTGCAATCTATGTTGAACTGGGTAACAATCGACTGTAAGTACTTTGTGTAAGTTGCTTGTCTTCAGTGTGTGCACCAAACCTATTACTGCTGTTCAGTCATTACATGTTATACAGTATACATAATGTTTTCAAACCCAAATAAACTACTAAAACATTGGCCCTTATTTATTAAACCTTCAAGTGTACATTCAAGTGGCGGGAGAGAAGTACAAACCTCTTCAGAATGTTAATATGTTAGGAAAGAATTGAAATGTTGTCAGTTTTGTCAGAGAATATAAATAAGTAAATTGTCTCAGATAAGAGGAGCTTAATCATCACAGTACGACTGATCAGATAAATTGGACCTTTCCTTTTGTTGGTACTCTGGCTGCCACAGCAATTATTGATTAATAATGTAGGTTATGTAGGTAACTGGGGAATGAGTTTAGTCAGAAAGTATTGACAGCCTAACACAATGTTGGTTGTGGACATTTTGGTTTGTAGTTGTTGACAAAATCAAATATAGAATAACAGCAGACCTATCCTTTACTTAGGTTTGTAAAATTTGAGTTTATGATACTTATGATACTGATAATTAATTCTTATAATATATAGTAACATACATTTTTTTTTAGTTACTCAATAGTGAATTTTTCTCATATGGTATACAGTATAGCAGCATAATGTTACAGAGACAGACTCTCCAGATAATGGTAATGCACTTGTAAAGGCAGAACTCTGCATGCAGAATATTCTTAACACAACCACCACAGGATCTCCACGGCATTCTCGACCAATTACACTAGTTTACAACTTAAGTTCTTTGGTCAGTGAAAACATTTATGGTATTAGTAATAAGGGACTCTGCAATTCCAACATTATGTTGATAGCTGAGTGTGGTTATTTTTCCAACCCACTTTAAAGTCATTTCTTTGGGGACTTGGATGATGACAGTGAGGAGGAAGGTCATCTAAAAAAAGAGAGCCAGGGGTCCAGCCAAACCCTCACCACAATCACCAGCTCCTATTATCCCCCTATTATCCCACCACCACCTTGCCGTTAGCTGCACAGGTGCCCCTTCTCCACCTCACTGCCTGCAGATGGAACGTAGCAGACCAGCAGAAGAGCAAACGCCTTCTGCAAGCCAGGTCTACAGACCTACCTGGCGAGGGGGAAGATGTGCATCAGACACCGTTGCCTGCTCTGGTGAGCAATACCTCAAACAGCTATGAGATTCAAATTGAACCTTTCGATCCTTTCACTTTTTAAAATATTCACAATTGTTAATTATATAACCCATATACAACATGCAAAACACACACACACACTGCCACATTGAATCCAAGTGAATATAATTAGTAGGGTTGGGTATTATTGGAATTGTATTATTTCAAAGTTCAATTAATTCAACCTTTATTTAAACCTGAAGATCATTGAGGGCATGTCAAGTGTACAAAACAGAATAATTACACACAAAAAAACAACCAACAAGAAAGCAAACAAACAAACAAACAAACAATAACAGAACATACCCAAACACAGATTAAAACAGTTACATTCAAGAGCGGAGTAGTTTGTAATCATGGTTTTAAATTGACCTATAAAGTACAATTTCAGTGTATGTTGCAAAGTGTTCCAGGTGTGTGAAGCACAGAAACTAAAAGCAGTTTTCCCGAATTCAGTATTTGCATGCAGGACTTCAAGCATTAGCCAATCACTTCAATGAGTTGAATATTGATTATAGGACCAGTTCACTTCAGAAGAGATATATGATAGCAAGTTGCAATTAAGGGCTTTATGAATAAATAGGAACCAATACCTGTCACATCTTACTGTTAGAGATGCCCACCCAGCCTTTTCATACAAGCAATAACAGGCAATAATGTGTGGAATAACTGTCACTGTTAATTAATCTTAGGGTGGAGTGATAAATTGAATCTAGGGGTTTAAGAGTTGAGGTAGAGGCGTGTCTATAGATAACATCACCATAATCCAAAACAGACAAGAAGATGGCCTCAATTAGCCGCTTCCTACTGAATATAGGAAAATTAGCTTTGTTTCTGTACAAATATCCAATTTTTTTTGCAGCTTGCTGACAAGTGTGTCAAAGTGAAATTTAAAAGTAACTTTTTGATCCAGCCTGATACCAAGATATTTATGCTCCGAGACCCTCTCCCTTGTGTCCATTCAGGGTGGTAATATGCAAACTATTGTCCACAGCATCCCTGGCTCTAGAGAATAACACATATTTAGTCTTGTTTGAATTCATAACTAGTTTCAAATCAAAAAAGTGCATCTTGCAATTTTTCAAAGGCTTGTTGTTGGATTTCAGTGGCTGAGTGTGCAGTATCAGCAAAGCAATACACAACTATCATCCGCATAAAGCTGGGCATTACAGTTTGTTATAAAGGATGTGATATTGTTAATATAAATTGTGAACAAGATAGGACCCATTATTGAATCTTGTGGAAATCCCTTTGACAGTGATAAAAATACAGAACAATCATTTCCCAAGATCACACATTGCTGTCTATGATAGGTAGTCCTGAAACCATTTACAAGACTTATAATCGATATCACACAGCCTTTGTAGGAGCATAACATAATCAACAGTGTCAAATGCTTCTGTTAGATTGACAAAGAGGGCAGCACAATATTTCCTTTTGTCAACAGCAGATACCGTGTCATTCATAACCAGAATAGTAGCAGTGACAGTACTGTGCCTAGCTCTGAAACCAGACTGGTGTGGACTTGACACTGAATTTCTTGAGAGGAATGTTTTGAGGAGATTATTAACTGACTCCAGGACTTCAGCAAGACAGGACAGTTTGGAAATTGGCCAACAGTTACTAAAGGACCTATTATGCTTTTTCCTTATTTTCAGTCATATAAAATGTTACAATGTCAGATGTTCATATTAAATGTGGCCAAGCTGTCAAATAATGAGGTAAACGTATATAGCAGTAATTCCTGTGAGCAAAAAGCACTGGCTACAGACTGCTCTGAATGCTCGGTTTCCAATATTTTTTTTCTACTTTCAGCCCGAGCCGACATCAGCTCATGACAGGTTTCTTTATATGTCATTTGCGCGCCTGTTCACTGCTCCACTCCGCTAACATTATGGCATTTTTTCCATTGTTTTGGGGGTAGTCACGTTCAGTCATGACTCGAGTTAGCACACTGAGTGTTTTTCCATTACACAGCACGGCAAAGTAAAATAAGTAGTTTACCTGTTGGAGGTATGCTGGTTGTCTGCAGCTCTTCATCAAACATCATCATCACTGTGGCTGTTTCTGCTTGTAACATTCCTCCCTGCATTATCTCTAACTAATCTGCTGAACAAAGAGCTCCAAATTTCTCAACATCTTGTTGTCGCCCCATTTTTAGCACCACTAACAAAGCTGTGCTAATTCGATGAGGAACATCGGTTTCATTTCCTGTAAATTCTTCATTTGAAGGTCATTTAAAAGTTTTTAATTTGAAGCAGGAAATGTTGGGTTTTCATTAGTGGTAACTTAACACGACTCTGATATGATATACCTCTCAGCAGGCTTCTGGAAAGCTGGCCAATCAGAACAGAGTGGGCTCATCAGGAGGGGGGCCTTAAAGAGACAAGAGCTAAAGGCTTAATCCCACAGGGCGTGTCTGCATCGCATTCCGGCTCCGACATGGCTGCTGGAACTCTCGTCAATGATCCCACCAGACATGCCACAGCGCGTTTCAGAAGTGGCTCTCCACTCCACTAAACATACACAGTGTATTTTTGACGGAAGCCAAGTCAAAGCTGCGTCAAGCTGCACAAAGCAGATCAAGCTAGGCAGAAACAGCATAGAGTATCTGGTCAATTTTCAAAATAAAACAACCAGTGCAGACTCCTGATTGTAATTGTATATCAACAATAAACACAATTAAAACAGACAAATTAAGAAACCATTTAACTATGTAGCCTCCTTACCCATAGTAGAAGCATAAAAATAAAAAGGAAAATTACCAAATGAACAAAATCTGAGCAAGTCAACAAAATCAGGCAGTTTAGGCACTGCTACTACAGTAATTACGGTAGCCTAAAGGCACTTGTTGTGCTTGGACTAGGCTGCCGTAATTACGTAAATGTAGTAGCAGTGCAACTGAATTTAAAAGGCGGATGGCTTGACCATAGTCAAAATGCTCCACTTCTGAAATGCTCCTGGTGGGGTAGGACACCATGTGGATTGGAACAAAATCGCATTGGAGCCAGAATGCAATGCAGACGCGCCCTTTGGGATTCAGGCGTAAGACTGCCTAGAGACAGAGGCTGAACTGAGGGGCTGCATAAAGGGCCAGTATAAGATAAATAGGGAGTTTTTTAAACAGTGGATCATGCAAAGATATTCTAGTGGAGTCCCAGAATAAACATATAGGGAATGAGCATAATAGGTCCCCTTTAAGATCATTTTTATCACCACCCTTATTCAGTGGGACTACATGTGCAGATTTCCAGACCTGAGGGACAACTCCACTAGAGATAGAAAGATTAAAAAGTTATGTAATTTGTCCAGTAATAAATGGAGCAGAGAGCTTTAAAAAATAAGGGTCTAGTTTATCCTCTCCAGTTGCTTTCCTGCAATCGATAGCTTGAAGTGCCTCCTTAACAGCAGAGGGAGTGAAGGCCTGTAGGGTGAAATGTGAGGTGCAGTTTAAGGAGGGCACATGAGCCAAGGGCTTATTATTTAGAGCTGATCCGGAGTACACCATATCTAACAGATTTCCAGCAGTAGCAAAATGTGTGTTTAAAGCATGGCAAATCTCTCATGTCTTATTTGTTGAGCAGTCATTAAATGTAACCTGAGAAAGAATAGATGTAGAGGATTTGTTTTTATTTATATTCACTGCTTTTCAGAATTATGGCAGATTTGTAGAGGTGGTAGAGATTAATTCTATGTAATAAATGGCTTTTGCTTTTCTCAGGGAGGATGGGCATTGAATTCTGTGTTGTCTTAAAATCAGCCAATGGGTTGCTGCATCGGTACACCTCACTAAAGCCCAGGCTTTGTCCCTTGCCTTGAACATCATTGATAATTCTGTGGAGAACCAGGGGCTTGACCTATCTTTAACCCTAAGCTTTTAAAAGGTGCATGTTTATCAATAATAGGAAATACTGAACTTGTAAAATATTCCAATGCCAGTTCTACATCTGGTATTTCACATGTATGATGTATATTACTGTCTCATCAATTTCTTGTTCCTGTTCTTGGCATGTAGTTTGAGCTAGAACATAAGACATAAATGATTAGATATTTTGTAATTCTTTCGCACCCTTAACATTTCTCAAGTGCCAACTAATCTCTAATGACAAGTAAAAAACATTACTGCAGGTGTGACATATTAATTGCATTAATGAAGTGGACTGTAGTACAGTAAATATGAATAACATGTAAGACATTAATTTGACCTTTACCAAATCAAGGCTTCTTTGTAGCCTACAGTACAAGAAAAAAAAAACTTGCTGTTCCCATCTGCTCAGTGAAATCTGCCTTGAGTTGTCCAAAGCAGACTGGAATTTATTTATATATTCTAATGTTCTCCTTTTTTAACAGCTGCAGAAGTCAATATTATGAGCTTACTGGAGTATAGAAAACACCAGCAAGAGCAATTAATTGCCAAAGTGAACTGTCTGACCAGCAAGCTGAACCCAACTGTCCAACAAATGGAAATGCTTGACCCTGTACACTTTCCACTGGGATTAATGGAAGAAGTGGAGGATTTTGAGGACTGGCTTAAAGATCCCACCAATTCTCAGCTGAAGCAGAATGTGGCGAGTCTTTTTTGTTTTGTTTTGATCTCATTGCAATTTAATTTTACATTCAATTCGAGAGCAGAATATGAGTTTTAAAGCCCCTGAAATCTTGGTTACACATCTTAAGTATTAATCCAGAACATTAAAGCTCCACTAATCTATTTTTATATGATCAATGGGTCAAATGGCTTTGTGTAATGTGAAAAGTGTCGTTGGTAATGACAAACTCACAGATAATTATCACTTGACTCTTCAGTTTCTCTCAGCGCTACAGAGCTGTTACAGAAGGAACAAATGATGTTCACCTAGTTATGGGTTTAGATTTAGAAGGTGCAGCGACGAAGGGAGCAGACCCTTGTTTTAGCGAAAAGCCTAAGGTTAAACTCTATTACCAGATGGTCCTATTAATAGATTTGGCCATATCTCGTATGCCTTAATATAATTTTGAGTGTAGTTTTGCCCAGTCATGATCTATGCTATTTTATACACTAAACATTGTCTAGCACAGTGAAAACAGAGGTTATTGGACAGTAGTTACTAAATCTGTAATAAATGTCACTGATTCATTCAAACACAAAACCATAGTAATATGAACATGCACAGACTATTCCAATACATTCAATTATGCTTTTCATATGACCTACTGTATAGGTTTTCTGAGAATTGAGAAAATGGCAGATCTTGGTTTTATAACATAGATCTGGAACAAAAGAATGCTTTGAAGATTGACTATAATGGAATGGGGGTCTTCCATAGAAAGTCCTGTTTACATTTAAACCTCTGTTACATGCACACACATAGGACCATATCTCCCTTAGATTGAGACTGATTGAGAAAATTTGTTATCAAGGTCTTTAGAAGAAAAAATGTAATTAACAGTAGATTATATACCCTGTCTGATAAAAAAGATATTGACAGGTCTTTTTGGTCCATTTTAAAATTCCTCCCTGGCAAACATCAGGGGCCATCATACAAAACGTGTCACATGGAACATCCTTGCCCGCATGTTCCATGATGATGTTGGGAGGAGGATAATTTAGAAAGGAGAAAATAGCAATAGAATAAATAGGAAAAAATCTTTCAGCCAGATGGCATCGAGGATGTTGCTCCTGCGTAAGTAATTGTAATAAACATTTTAAACAATTTGAAGTCACACAGCAGTCTTAGGCAGTGTTCAAACTGACATTAACACTACATGAAAAAAATACAGCCATGCTAATTAATTTGACTGAGACTGCTGCATGGTGGGGGTCAATGCAGGGGACTTAGGAAAACATTGCAGGGTCTGTCTGGCTAAAAAGCTGAACCAGGCTCAAGCATCATCCGGCAAAGCACTGAGTTGGCCAAGATACATGTAAGTGCACATTTCTGGTAGACTCTGTGACTTTACTGTTTACATTACATTTGTTGTCATGCAAGACAAAATACTTTTTGCTGTGACAACTTTCCATAGATTACATACAGTGTATCTAATAAGCTGTAAAACACATGGATCTTTCACTCCAACCAGCCTTCCTGGATCATATTTCAGGGTCTAACCGGCACATGAGGACACATGCCCCTATCAACAAAGTTTTTGAAAGCAGTGCTGTTTTTCAGTTTGAACACCGATTTAATTTAATCTCCAGGAAATTCTTGATATCTTAAAAGCTTTTCTTCTCAAAAACATGTAATAAATGGAATGATTATTTTTAACTGGCCTCATTTTCGATTGTAGTTCTGTGGAATTACATGTTGATACTTATGACTTAAAGCCATGATTGTCTGACAGCATTGATCAATCTCATAAACCCCCTCTAGTGTTGTGAAATGTATTACCATATTTTATTAATACTAATGTTGTGTCGAGTGATAGCCATTCATGGGCCATGGAGGGCCAACAGTAGGTAGGTTTCATTCTACCCACTGATTAGAACTTCTTCAAATAGAGAACTTGGTCCTTGCACGATCTGATATTATGATGATCTGATTATTATGATGTTCCTACTACATCATAATTAATGTTGCTGGGACCATCATTGCAACTGACCAATCACGATGTTGTAATGTTATAGCTTTGTGACTCTGGGAAAAAGACCAGAAAATACAAAAGCGCTGCTCCTTGCCTGCTCGCACACATACTGTATGGGGTGGGGAACAGAAGGTAAGCATTAAAAATACTTTAATAATATAAGACATTTTAATCCTGAAATCAATCTTTTAATATATGCCTTTTCCTGTAGATGCGTGAAGCTCTAACCCTGTTAGTCTTGAGTCGCCAGCATTTGGTAAGACCGACTCATTTATCTTTATTTAATGATAATTTACCGCGTTGCTGCTCCCGCTGCTGTCAGACTGTTTGTTCTGGCAGTTTGAGCTGCTGACAGCCGCCGTGTGGACACCACAACATGGCTAATGTGCGTTAGCCATTTGAAATACACTGTGCATTTTTAAACCGTTAATGGAGCTAAGGGCTAACAGAGCTAATGTCTAACGGAGCTAACAGCTAACCAAGCTAACAATTAAAAAGTACATTAATGTAACTGCTTTGGGATCAATTCTTAATGTAAACATTAATATTTTTAAGAGAGAATGTGAAGGTACGTCATTGCATGTTGGGACGTGGGCACCATCTTTGGAGGAAAGCACTCTGTTACCTTTCTGCTACGGTGGTTGCCTGCTCACCTTTTGTTTTGTTTGGCTAAAAAGTTTGTTAAATCGTTAAATAGTTTAAAAAGTTACAAATCCCTAGAAACTCATGAACAGTTCTGCAGTCATTGGGTGCACGATCTGCTAATTCACAACCCGCCAAAGCACAGTCATACTTGCAAGGTAAAGTGGCACTCTTCTTTTTGGCTCAATTATAAACCAAACAAAATACAAAACTCACTAGACAGTCAAAGGACAGACAGCGATAAAGTGTCTGTTCAGCGTGAAGAACAATAACTATCTGAACTTTAGCTACAGTTGCAAGAGAAAGTATGTGAACCCTTTGGGATTACTTGGATTTCTGCATAAAATGTGTTCTGATCTTTATCTAAGTCACAGCAATAGACAAACATTCTGCTTAAACTAAACAAAAAAAAAAAAAAAAAAAAGATGTTTTCATTTTTTTATTGAACACAACATGTAAACATTCACAGGGCAGGGTGGCAAAGTATGTGAACCTTTGGATTTAATAACTGGTTGACCCTCCTTTGGCAGCAATAACCTCAACCAAACACTTCCTGTAGTTGCAGATCAGACCTGCACAACAGTCAGGAGGAATTTTGGACCATTTCGCTTTACAAAACTGTTTCAGTTCAGCAATATTCGTGGATGTCTGGTGTGAATTGCTCTCTTGAGGTCATGCCACAGCATCTCAATCGGGTTGAGGTCAGGACTCTGACTGGGCCACTTCAGAAGGCGTATTTTCTTCTGTTTAAGCCATTCTGTTGTTGATTTACTTTTATGCTTTGGGTCGTTGTCCTGTTGCATCACCCATCCTCTGTTGAGCTTCAGTTGGCAGACAGATGGTCTTAAGTTTTCCTGCAAAATGTCTTCATACAATTGGGAATTCATTTTTCCGTCGATGACCACAATCCGTCCAGGCCCTGAGGCAGCAAAGCAGCCCCAAACCATGATGTCCCCTCCACCATATTTCACAGTTGGGATGAGGTTTTGATGTTGGTGTGCTGTGCCTTTTTTTTCTCCACACATAGCGTTGTGTGTTCCTTCCAAACAACTCAGTTTTGGTTTCATCTGTCCACATATTTTGGAACATCCAGGTGCTCTTTTGCAAACTTCAAACATGCAGCAATGTTTTTCTTTGACAGCAGTGGCTTCCTCCGTGGTGTCCTCCCACAAACTCCCAAAATTTTCGTAAGTCTTTATCTGACACTCTAGGATTCTTTTTCACCTCATTGAGCATTCTGCGCTGTGCTCTTACAGTCATCTTTACAGGACAACCATGCCTATGGAGAGTAGCAACAGTGCTGAAGTTTCTCCATATGTAGACAATCTGTCTTACCATAGACACATGAACATCAAGGCTACTTCTCTAACCCTTTCCAGCTTCATGTAAGTCAACAATTCTTGATCGCCGGTCTTCTGAGAGCTCTTTTGTGTAGGGTTCACATCAGGCAATGCTTCTTGAGAACAGCTAACTCAAAACTGGTGTGTGTTTTTATAGGGCAGGGCAGCTTTAACCAACACCTGCAATCTCATCACATTGATTGGACTCCAGGTTGGCTGACTCCTGACTCCAATTAGCTCTGGGAGAAGTCAATAGCCCAGGGGTTCACATACTTTTTCCACCCTGCACTGTGAATGTTTACATGTGTTCAATAAAAAAAATGAAAACATATAATTTTTTGTGCAGTATTAGTTTAAGCAGAATGTGTGTGTTTGTCTATTGTTGTGACTTAGATGAAGGTCAGAACACATTTTATGCAGAAATCCTTATTGATGTGAAAAGTTAACCCCATATTACACATATAATGGTTTGAATGTAATGTACAGTAACAACATTAAAACCAATGTAATACAAGGCCAGTAGACTTGTCATCATGGATTATTATTACAGTTTTGGTTAATGTGAACATTTGGTAACACAAACAGCATTAGATAATTTTCAGTAAACTTGCAAATCATTTATGTTCAGGTTCTCTGTAATCATGTTTACACAAAATTGCACTCATAAGTTCTACATGTCACATTCAACACTAAGTAGAGGTAGTGTATAATATGAAGGAAAAACACCACATCAGAAATGTACAGGATACAACTTTATTTTACAGAAGGAACATGTGAAGGATTACACTAATATCCAGCAGCCACAGTCCAACCCCTGGATGCTTCTGTCTGAAAGTACTGAACAAGCTGATGCTCCCATCAACACACCAACACAGGGTGCCGTCAGGCTGTCTCTCCTGGCTGGGCAGATAGGGAGGATGATATTCATCTAAGCAATGGTTGCTGGATGTCCTGCAGCTTCTGTTTCAGTCCTGCATCAAGCTTCACTTTCTTCAGGTGTCCCATGTTGCTGCTGTGGTCTTCATCACTCACTGTGATGCAGCCCCTCACTGCAGGCTGTGGGCCTGTTGATGGACAGAAGTATAGCACAAGATGTTTCAAACTTTAAATATTACATATTTCATGTAGACAGGGTAGTAACTGTTCAGGAGTAAATATATTCTAAAATATCCTTCATTAAGCTGTGGAGTGGGTCTTAACTATTGTTCAGTTTTATCACTGGTTATCAACAGTAAGTGTCAAATAGCAGTCAAACGTTGAAGAACTTCATATTTTTTAGGAAGCTATAGTAATCTGGTGGATTGTATGACATTGATGGATGTGAATTGAGAGTAAACTGCTGGACATAAAAAACATAATGTTACTGTGAGAGAAAAAGGCAGATGTGTATGAGTTACTAACAAGCAGTTACTAACAGCAAACTGATAGCTGTTTGCTAAATAAAGCAACAGGGATTACCTAACACTAAATCTTAGTCAGTTAGCTTGAGTGTGTTACAGGTTCAGAATGAAGCTCTGGTCCAAACTGGTGCAACATATTTATTCACAGAGGTTACTTGTGCAAAACATATTTAAAACAGTTGTCAGCACTTTATTCATATCATTGTGGCATTAACTCAGCTTGCCTCAGTGCTACTATCTCTGAACTGTAAACTTCAGCTTCATAACTTCAGCTTACAGTCTTGATTTAAACTTCTCAATGAACATCACTTAATTTAAACATCCTGTACACAATGCTACAAATGCCTACACGTGTAAGCTGCTGAACACACTTTAATTGATGCAGAAATTTTGTTAAAAGTAACCAACTCATAGCTCCAACTCACCAACAGAAAGGCAGCAGGTTAGATGGTTCTTGTACAATTTACAGCATTAGTTCTTTGAGAATCTCTTTCATATCCAAGCAAAACTGGTATTGTACCTAAAGGCCTTAACTGTACCTACCAAGACTGGCATTCACAGTGAAACATAGTTTTACCTGACCCAGCTTTTTAAGGTGCCTTTTACAAGGTGCTGGGTCTTTACAGTTATTGAAAAATTAATAATAAATGAGTTTAGAATTAGTATTAATCAGTGATTACATACACAGCCTGGCCTTATTCAT
Organism: Scomberomorus guttatus; assembly: GCA_038419695.1. Lineage (NCBI taxonomy): Eukaryota > Metazoa > Chordata > Actinopteri > Scombriformes > Scombridae > Scomberomorus > Scomberomorus guttatus. The sequence goes on from CM076455.1 coordinate 23,727,847, forward strand.
CTGTAAGAAAGAATGCAGTGATCCAGAGAGGCACCACACAGTGTAATGCAAGACGTTTTATCGAATGATAAGATGTACAGTGGCTCATACTGGTCCCATAAAATGAATTCTTCATCATAAATCACTGTGGTATTGTTTTGTTGGATTTGTATTCATTAGTGATGGTGCACACAACATGGTCTACTTCTGTCAGTAAACAATGCAACAATTCATGAAATAAGGTTAATTTTACTTGTGTATTGTGCCCCCTCCTGCCATTGTTGAAAGACTATTAAAATGCTAAATGTCTTATTTAAGTGGAGGGAGTTATAAATACCTGCTAAGTTAAAGAAATAATGTGTTGAATGATGTTTTTTACCCCCTTAAAATCAAATAAAGAATGTGTATTGTTATGAATCATTGGTGGTAATTAAATGCAATACATTTGCAGTAAGTACACAAATTGTATTGTAATTTGTAATTTTCACTGAATTAACTGAGTAACACATTAAGGCATGTTTAAACTGTCTTAAAGGAACTGTAGGTTATCAGTTTGAACACAGCACAAAAAAACATCCAGATTGTATGATAGTATCACTCACTGTATGTATGATATCGTGAGAGGACGACAATATATACATAGACACTGAATTGTATCAACACTTCACTGAGTCTTAAAGACACCAAACACCAACATGTTATACAGTAATATGTATTATTGGAAACTTTGTGATCTTCCACTATTGTGAGTTTAAACAATGTTTCATCACACAACAGTTTATAAAAAAAAAGATGAATTGATTCATATGACAAACTGGTTTAAAGTTTTATGTAAATGCGGGAAAGGCCAGTTGTATTATACCTAGCCCCTTCTTGTTGATCCTCTGTAGGCGAGTGGAGATCAGAAAGAATTCATTAGAAAATGAGGGATGTTTGCAACACTTGAGGCCAGCTGTATGATCTATGATACATTTAATAATGTCTGATCTGTTAAATTTGTTTTTTAAAATGCTACTCATGCTCCATTACGAAGGCTTTGAACTTGCAAGAATTCTCTTGACAGTATATATGGGTCTGGTGAAGGCCAGATAGGGTTAACTCAGTCTGAATTTGGGCTCTTTTGCCACATTTCACTTACAGTAAATGAAATATTGCCAGCCTTAGCCTTCTACCAGGATATATTACTGTAATGAATCTTGAAGAATGAGGGTAAGATTGCCAGTATTAGTTGATCACTTCATAACATACCTGACATTATCAATAAAAACATCTTTCACCTGAATAAGTAATCCTGTAAGCATGCAGATACCATTCATTCAGGATTATGCAAAGCAGAGTTTTGGTAACAACATTAAGTCTCACATCCAATCAAAGGTTGAAGACGAAGGGAATACTCTGATATAGTTTTATGAAATGTGAGGAATTTTAAACATTTCATAAAACTATATCAGAGTATTCCCTTCGTCACTATCTATAGGATGGTGAAGTCACAAAACACAACATAGTGATTGTTATGTGAGCCACTGAAGTGTTTAGCCTGTTAGCAGGAAAAGGTGGATGAAAATTTCAACAAAGAGAGACTATACCTTTTATTTATTTTGAAGAAGACAGAGGTCATATGACAAAACAAGAAGATGAAGGATTAATACATGTGTACATTAACTGTACAAAGATTAACCATCTCTTCTTATCATCCAGTAAATTAAAAGACTGCTTAAATTCAAAAAAATTCATTTTCAGTTTTTGTTGACATGGTCAAAAAGGTGATAATTCTGCCTATTTATTATTGAGGTTGTACTGGGTGGTGATGGTGTGCTGGAGTGCATTATATTGAAAAGAGTTCCTAATATTTTGTCCACCCCCTCAGGGTGCTGACCGGTGTGTTTACAGTGCTTGTGTGCTCTGAAAGATGTCACGGCACAAATATAAAGTCACACAGCTGACAGACTGTGAGCCTACGGATGAGACATGTTTACATGTGGGTACCGAAGGCACCGAAAAAAAGGTACCGTTGGGTAGCGGTACTGAATTCCAGGTACCAGTACCAGTTCAAATGTGAAAGTCATCCACCAGATGAGGTTTTGCATCATCTGGAGGACTCTGGAAGTTTTCCTTTGACTACAAATTATTTCTCCTTCTTTTTGTAGTGGTGCTTTCAAGTACTGTCAAAGGGGGGGGGTCTTCAAACTCTGACCAAAACAGTCCATCCAGCATGTTGGTTTTTTGCTAGTGATAGGGAGAAGCAGACACTAAAATATCAGTATATTTGGAAGAAAACTAGTTTCATGATATGACGTTGGAAACAGAGATGTGACACTACTATTATAAGGGCCGACCGGCATGTCTGGCAGATGCACCATGATGGAGACAGAATAGAAAACTCTGCACTGCAACAAACTTCAAGATGCTGAATTTATTTTGGGTAAACTCTGTGATTCCACTGACAAGGCCCCAGAGAATGTTGAGCCTCAGAAAAAGCTGAATCTAAAATGTATTTGAATAATATTTTACAATATAATGTTGGAGTCATACCTAGGTTACGGTGCTACTGTTATGAGGCCGAATATCACGCTGTGGAATCAGACACAACGGAGTATGGAGGAGAAAGAGACCACCGGAGCAACGTTACAGCCGCAGCCGAAAGAGTGATGCTGCAACCGGAGGAGCATTGACCGGTGCCTGATGAGGACTGTCAGAAGGAATGGAGACAGAACTGAGAAACTCTGCGCTGCAACACACTTTGCGATGCTTTGGTAAACCTGATTTTGTTTTCTCACAGAATATTATATCGGACTCTGCTACGAAATAAATTCACCACCTGCGTTACGTAAGCACACTATCAGTAACCTTGGATGGGACTGCATGCAATGTATTCTGGTTGTGGCGATTGGGGAATATACAGGCTTTTTCTCATTTTTCTCTAGTCATATGGCAGTTTTAAGAAATCATCCTATTTACAGCGGTAGAATTCCTCTTTAAAACTTAAAAAATGTGTTAAATCCAACTTTTTATTCAATGTCCATTCCATAACTAACTCTAACTCTACCAGTGTGTGCCACTAAAATCCAACTGACAATCAAGCGTATGTACTCTACAAAGCATGTGTGCTACAAAGCGTGTGTACTCTACAAAGTGTGTGTGCTCTACAAAGGTGCGTCATCTTAAATCTCTCCTTAGTCTGTTCAGTGGTGTAGTGTGTCCTCAGCCTAACCAGATTATCTGTCCACAGCACTGATGTGTGTTGCTCTGTTCTGTTGCAGCCAATTCATTCTAACTGTGTCACACTGTCAAATTACTGTACGACGCATTACCTCCAGGGAGTCACACACACAAATATACACAAACTTTGCAAACACGTAAGATGAAAGGACAAAGCCGACACACAGGCACCCACACTGATTGCTATCAGAGGAGACAGAAGAGACGGAAGCAAAATCTCTTCCTGCTCTTCTGTCACATAAATCATGATGATGATGTTCTGTACAGATGTACAGATAGTTGTGCCATTTTGCATAATAGCTTATTTAAAAATTGGAAAAATGAACTAGGAAGGCTTGCAGGGGAATAATAATAAACTGTGTTGTATTGTTAGATCTTTTTAATGGAAAAGTCAGTTTTGCCATTATTTGTCTCATTCATGACAATATGTACTCATCAAAGTGACGTCTGAGATCTGGGAACATGGTGACATTGCTACATTGAAGTCAGACAGGCAAGAAAAAGCACTTGGATGATCAGATTGAAAAGAAGCCGACAGTTTAGCCAGATTATCTAAACCACTTTATTTGAGCTGAAATCTCAAAGTAAATCAAAAAAGTAAGTGTGCTCAAAACAATAAGCCCTCATTCCACAGAAAACTGTGCACATACACAACTACAGAAAGTACGGAAGGTCAAAGTTTAACCCATAAGTTTTTAAAACTGATGGATGTGTACAACGGGCAGTTTTGGGAATAATTTGGTTATATTATCACCTGACTGCCTGTGTTTCTTGCCCTGTCAGACCTCTATGGAAACTAAGATAGGCCATAATAAATTGAATTTTAACATAGAATTATCTTAGATTGGCAAAGTGTAAAAAACTGATTACTTCTGTTGCGTAAACTTTTAATCCTCAAAGCATCAACTTTTCAAGAACTTAAACAGCCTGGTGTGTAGCTTGACCTCCATGCTTGTGGTTTCTTCCAGTGGGGTTGTTTAAGGTTTTCATAACCCCCATGGGCTTCTTTCAACCCATAAAAGGCTACACCTTATTATTATACAGTCTAAGTGGACTTATAAAGTGACAGCCAAGCTGCCCTACATTTGTCTCAGTATGTCGAGAGCAACCTCACACGCAGCAGAGCAGCTCAATTAAACAGAGATAGCTTAGCTGATGGGTTATCAAGAAGAAAACGTGTGTGTAGTCACTGGATAATGTCGTGGGAGGTCTCAAATCAAAGATATAGCAGCCTTAATCCAAAGAAGGAGAGATTAGACTTTCACCGATATGTCTCAGGTGGGTGGATGGATGGATGGATAACCCAGGTGATGTCACCACCTTGAAGGCTTGAAATTTGTGACAGAAAGTCTGGCCATTTGCCAAGTTTGAAGGACAGATGAAAAGTGCTACTGGTTGCTTTATGGGAAATGTAGGATCCAGTGTTTACTGAGCTTGTCTGAAACTAAGGAGTGTTATGCCAGGTCTGGGAGTGGCTGAGACACAACATGAAAAATACCCATCTCCCCCAAGACTGATGATATTTAACAACTGATGTGTTTATTTGTATTGTGATGCAATGGATGTAGCTAGATCTGGCTTCAGGGTGGACATAGTCCAACATAACAAACAGAACAAATGTGGGAAAGTGATATCCTAACAAAATCAAAGAAAACTAATTAAAATGAGACTGTTTCTACAAAGCAAGTGTAGCATGAGCAGCATGTTAGCAGAGCAGCAGCAGCAGCAGTGAGTGCTCCATTTGTGTGTCTACACATGAGGTGTTCAGGCACAGTGTAGATCACCCAATATTTGGAAGCGCTCAGAGTTTGAAGCATAAAAATATGCTTCGGGCTATGATTACGCGTGTATAGTGTAAGTCAAACGCAAGCTGTTACATAGCCTGTGTAGACAACTGTATTCATTAAAATAGAAGTGTATCTGTTCCGTCAGATGCGCATTAGATGGATGACTGAAAAACATGACTGCAACACTTTCTGTGTAGACACGCCATTAAGTAAAACAGGAAAAAACAAAGTGAACAAAACTGGCAGCCCAAACTTACTGTTAAACAAAGCCAACATGGAAAAGAGCATCAGATGATGATACAAACAGGTGGAACAAGTGTGGCTAGTTGGAAGGAGAGGGAGATTAGTTTTGCCTGTGCAGGTTGGGTGCCATTTTTAGCTCCTGTGGGAGCTGTCAGCCAGCTGACCAATCATGTTATATGGAGTGCAACACACAGATTACACCTGTCATAACAGGAGTAAAAGTCAGGATATCTCTGCCTCTGTTGCATCAATTTTGACATTTTTTTAAAAAATCTGTCTCTTTTAGTCTCCCAAACTTTATGGAAGCAAAGTATTAAACAGCTGGAGTACCCCTTTTAAGTGAGTTTTGGGTTCATCACAAGTGCATGAATTAACTATGAGTCTGTATTTTTATCCTTGGATGGCGAGGGGCAAGGTAGGCCCAGTTTTCATAAAGTAGTTCAAATTTCAAAGAAAAGTTTTGTGACACAGGAAGAAAGACAAGTGGAGAAATGTACAGTTGTCAAGCCAGTTTTATTTATATAGCGCCAAATCACAACAGAAGTTATGTCAGGACACTTTTCACATAGAGCAGGTGTAGACAGTACTCTTTACCAGTTCACTTTTATTTCTGTAATTCTGCTTTTGTCAGTTTTATGTCACTGGAGCTGAGCAAAAAGGCGCATATTGTACCAGGCAGGGCAGATAACCCTCTCTAGTACAGCTATGGATGGTGCTCTGTACCATCCTATGAAAAAAACATTCTTCCAGCTGCACAGAAACAGTGAAGTGGAAGTGATGTACATGTTTATTTGCATATCAAGTGGGGACATGTAATCCAATCAGAATTTATGACAGGAAATAGATATAGAGATGCATGTTGAGTGAATACAATTTGTCTCAGACACAATATCAACATATCTTGACTCTAGTAGCCAGTTTGAAATGGGTTTAAGAGATGACCACATTTGGGGAGAAGTAAAAGATATAAGAGACAGGTGAAGAGGCAGGGAAAAGATTTGAGTGTCCCTGCTAAGCTCTCCAAGACTCCTGCTGAGCCCCTTGCTGTGACATCAGTCTCGTTAAAATGTACCTTTTTACCACGTCAAACACACTCACACACCATATCACGTCTCTCAAGGCATGTCTTATGCAGCCCCAGAGTGTTGTCTGCCAACTGAATTATGCAGAGTGGAGGGGGAATGGTCTTCTGTGCTCCTCTTAAAGTTATACAGTACATACTGGAGGACACACACACAGCCTCTCTCATTATCTCACCAACTAAATCAAATGTGGTTATGCATATCTAAACCTCCCCTCCATTTCTCCTCTGTTGTTTTTAGTCCCCAGCGTGTCAGTGTTTGAAGTAGCGTCGCTGGAAGCCATTTTAAATCTGCTCTCTCTGTACCCGCTATCAAAGACACAATCTTGAATTTATATTTCCGTGAAAATTCTACATATATTCAGGTTGATTCTCCGACGGCGTTCTCCTGCCCCTCTACTTTCACAATCCTTCATTATTTAATATAGAGATCTAAGATTTTCCCCCTGAATTTACTATTTAGTAATATCCTCTAGTAGCCAGATTAAATGCCAAGTCGCAGCACATTTAGTCTCAAAGCTCAGCAGATCTTATAAGCACTTTTCAAAATGCTTAAGAATAAAACTCATGTCTCAAGGCATAAAAAAAACAAGGACCACTTGTTGATTATTGTAAAGGCCTGCAAACTCAAGTAGAATGAAAAAAAGGGACAGTTCCAAAACCAACACCAAACCTACACCAAAAAACCTTTGATTTGAAGACATCACTGTCGGCTCTGGTAAGGCATCATTCTTTGTGTCTTTTGGCCTGTAATGAGTTTCAAGTACTTGCGCTCGCTGTTTTGCCGTGTGCCTCTTTCTTGTCACTTCTTCCTCAACCACATCTCTCCTTCTCTTTGCTGCACTTGAGGATAGGTGGTAGTTAAACTCCACGACTGCATCTCGTAACGTTGTGTCATTTAATGAAGCTGGTAGCGCACATCGGAAGCACCATACAAGACAGGGTGAATTTAATTGTATAGCGCATTTCATAGGCAGGAGAAGCAGCATACAGGAATAGTATTCAAGGTACAGTTAGTCAGATGTGCCATTTTCAGGGAGCAAATGTGACATAACTGCTACTTTTCTGGAGAGTTAACATAAAGAAGCTGCTGGTGTGTGGGATTTTACATGGAAAATAATAGGTGTGGGTGGTTTCACATGCATCATATGCTGTCAGCTACATTGCCTTGGGAAGCAAATCACTTGCACTCCATAGAAGATGAAAAGGGACGGATTTTGCTTCGTGACACTCTGCTTTTTGGGTCACGTTTTGGGAACAAAGTAATGTTACTGCGGCTCAGTTATTCAGTGGTTTGTCTACAAGCCCTGAATATAAGAATGGGATTTTTGAATATTCAGTTTCCATTTTGTCTTAACATCCCTCCTTGTTTGTTATTGAATGAGAACTTACATGATTTAATATGAATATCAGAGTGATTGTTTGCAGAAACACAAACATCACTCATGTCATTATCTGCTGAAACAGAGGAAGCAGTGACTGCCAGTGGTAGACAGTAACTAAGTACATTTAGTCAGGATGGAGGTACTTACTGTATACCTTACTGGAGTATTTCCATGTAATGCTACGTTACACATCTATCTTCACTATACTTCAGAGGGAAATATTGTAATGTAAAAAATGATCCCACTACACTCCAACTACGGCTTTACTACTAGTTACTTTACAGATTAACAATTTGCATTCAAAGCATGGTCATTTTCTAAAATACAATGCATTGCTACAGATTAAACTACTATATAAAATTCTTTTTTTTAACAGGGTTTCCACCTTAACCAGCAACGACAGTAAAACACTACCTATACATCAATTAGTCAGTATTAACAATCATATATATTATACAGTAACGCTTAACACTTTAAGACCCAAAGGGGGCATTTCTCTGCATGATAAATTTTACTATTGATACTTAAGTGCATAGTTCTGTACTTAAGTAAAATTCTGTATGCAGGACTTTTCTTTTACTGGTAACAGAGTATATTACATTGTATTATTGATACATTTACATAAGTAAAAGATCTGAATACTTCACTGGTGAATGCTAAATGTCACTCATTTTATTACAGAAACAAACATTGAAGTCTAATTCAAGTAACTGTTTCAAATAATGAACACTTTCATCTAAATTATGAAAACACAAATTAATAAATTTCATATTAACAATTAAATATAATTAAACCTAGCTCCCTCTAATGACATTTGGGACCCTATGTGACCCAGCCCAATTTAACTGATGATGAGGATGATGATAATTATGAATGTTATTTGGGATAATGGCAAAGCCTTCTGTGTTGAAGCTTCCCCTTTGGTCATTTAAGATGATCAGAGGCAGATGTATTATTACAAAAATGCTTACTAGTGCAAGTTGCATAATTTGACATATGAGATACTGTAATAACTCGAGTACACTGTTCTGTATGTCTGATATTTTTGTCATTTTATGAATCATTAGGGTAATCAAACTGTTTTATCCACTTTAAGAAATGAAGGCTTTATTTTACTTAATTGATCTGTATGTTGATGTGTCTTATTTAGTTTTGTTTGCCCCTTTTTATTTTATTCTTGTTTCAAATTTTGCTATTATTTCTATCCATATTGTAAAACCCACTGAAACAGTGACTATGTTTACATGCACACTAATATTCCAAATTTGATACAGGTCATTTAAACATCATATTCTGTTTGGATATTCCGAATTAGGCCTTATTCTGAATGTAGCATTTTCCGTTTAATACACGTGGGACATGCCGATGCTATCCAGGTTTTCAGAAGCAATATTTGGAACATAGTTCATTCGGAATATGTGTCTCATTTGGGGTTTTTATCACAGTTTCTGACACACGGCCTCTTGCCTGTTTACAGTCAGCTCTGTGCGTTGTAAACAATCGAACTAGCCAACAGTTTGCAAGGCTGGGATAGAGATGCATGACGGGCTGGTTGTGTAACGCACCCCTGCGCAGGCAAAATGACATATGCTGGAGCAGGAAGGCAGACAGAGGAGAGGAATGAGAGGAGAGTGGAGAGCTGTTCAGGACAGGCTGGAAAAACAGAGCGCGCCTTCTCCACAACAGGGACGGAGGGGATTGTTTATTATCCTGACTGACGGTGACGACTCGGTGTGATGCATCAAAAACACTCAGCAGTGTAGTAAACCTCATGGGACACTCTAGGTACTGTATGTGCCTGGAACTATACATTTACAATATCAGTCATATCAAAATCACTTATAAATATCAGGCAGCAGCTCACTAATGTGTTTCACCTCGATGGTTTACTTCACTGCCTGAGGAGATCTTGTGATCCCCGTTTCCACCAGAGCAGAGGAAAACCCTGAAAAACCCTCTGCATGTAAACGGGAATATTAGTGGAATATTCATTTTCATTAGCCATGTAAACAGCTTAGTAGGAATATTGTCTTTTTCGGAATGAGGGCAAAAAACTGAATATTTTGTGTATGTAAACGTAGTCAGTGTTTTGATAAGTGCTATATAAAGAAGGTTAGTCCTATTACACTATGACAGGAGGATTATTGCTACTCTTTTCTTTATTACTCTTCTTGTTTTTCCTCTGTTGCCCTTTTGCTGTGGTGTAGTGTTTGTTTTTGAAGTTGCTGATTTAAATGCAGGAATGACATTAAGGTAAAAAACATTATTTTTCTCTCTTGCTGTGGTGAAGTGGGTTTTGTTCTAGACATGCTGATTTAAATTCAGGTCTGACAGAAGGATTTTCACTGTTTTTATTTTCTGTTTTTCTCTCCCTCCACTCTCTGCTCATCATGGGGGAGTCTTGCTCTAAAGGAGCTTATTTAAATTTGTATAACAGCAGGACTTGCTGATTTGTTTTACTTTCTAAGTTTCCATTCAGTCTTCTTCTGTTTCTCTATCTCTCTCTTTCATCCTCTGCCCACCTCCATCTCACTCTCTCTTCTGTGATTTTTAGAGTTTAGTTTTTGTTGAGATTTTTTTTGTAGCCAGGAGAGGAAATGATGGCAGTATTGGCTCACTACTGTGAAATACTGTGTGTGTGAGAGAAATAGGCACAAAATTGGTTTGACCATTGGCCGACTATTGTTCTGCCTGATTGGAGAATTGGCCCCATTCCGAAACTTGGTTGATGTGGCCTCTGAGCCTGAATATAACTTACAACTAACCATTTCATGTCCAATAAAAAAAATCTCACCTGGTGCATACACAAAGTTTTCTCTTTTTCTAGTCTGCTCCCATGATGTGTGGCCAAGCAGCAGCTACAAAGCTTGAGGTTGAAGCCAATGTGGAATGAAATGCCACTGATGGCCACTAGATGCTGGCTCCCTTGCTCCTGGCTACTGTTCAAAAAGCATCAACTTCTCTCTAGAAATGTCATTGTGGTCTCAATTGCTAAATTCAGGCCCTCTAATAAGTGTGCTGGTGGTCATTTTGGAAATGATTGTTCTGTTAATAAGATTTGAAGACTTATAGTAGCTTTGAAGTCTGCCCTGTGGGTGTTGATTGACAGTTGTGATTGACAGTTGGCTCACGTGCTGCTCTTCTCGACTCCAGGACTCACACTGAGTCTGACTATTGTTGCGATATTTCCGTAATTTTAATGTTACTTGATTACGATACCTGCCCTGTTAGCACAATTTAGCTAAAGTAGCTAATGTTAGCCCAAGTGTGCACTGCTTGGTGTTCCCAGTAAGCTAACGTTTGCTTCAGTCCGAGTAGAGCGTGTTTCCTGAGTGTGAAAGGCAACACCCCGCACTCCTTATTTGGAAGGTTATAAAATATTAAACCTTTATGGTATAAACATATCTTATACAAACAGTAATAACTGATCTTGTTTGCAGTTCAAGATGTACTATCAATAGTTGAACAGATGTAATTGCGTTCTATGGAGAAAATGTTTTTTTGGGCCACAGGCCAGCCAGGCTGACTTGTTGCGCTAAGCCAGCTGACTGATTTATGTGTCGACTATGTGAGTGTAGTGAATGAAAAATATGTACAGAGTTGGTATTTTCTGTCTCACTATGACCACGTCACTCCCCAAAAGGAAGCACCAAGCTCAGCACAGCAGGGAATGGGGAGTGATGATAATCACAGACAAGCGTAGACTCTGCTACAGGTGGATGCTGGGTGATAGAGGGGCTTTTGGCACTATACTATATGAACAGTAGTGGCGGTGTAGCAGTATGTGGGAGCATAGCTTGAGTTGACTGCCTGAACTAGTTTTAATGTCAGTCATGTGTCACTGAGATAGTCCAAAAAACAGTGAGAAACGAGTCCAGTTTTATCAGAAAGGATCCATAACACTGTGATTCAAAACTGATTCAACAACAATTCGATTCAGCTCAAATTTGATCTGATTGTTTGTATTTTTAACTGTTAGGCTAAAGATATGAATCAATATTTCCTCACAGGTGAATCAGGTTTGAGAGGTATTCAGTGTATGTGCAGTATATAATGTATATATAATGTATGGCATATTGTTTTGAAAATTATTGAGAATATGGAGTGAAAGTCTGAATTTATGGACTAAAAGTCTGAGAATATGGAATGAAACATACCTTCTCAAACTCAGTGATGGCCATAATTTTTTTTCAGATAATGTAATGTCAGCCTATCATGTAGGTAACGTAGATAGCAACAATGCTTGTAAATCAGTTAGTCAATGAGCATTTATAAACTACTAATTTGTGTGTTTACACTTAAATAAGTGTTTACTGTATGTACTATGTATTTGCAACAGCAAGTACATCACACAGATTATGTTTTTATTTTAGACTGGTTTGTGGCAAGTAAAGCCTGATTCACATTTTTAAGGTTATGTATGGGCAATTGGGAAAGATATTTGTCTTGGTTAAATATCGAAAAAGTCACAGTGACACAATGTGTTGACTTCATGATATTCCCCTAAGGTAATCCAAAACATTACTTTGTGGACAAGGAAAAATGTTTTCAATGAACGTAATCTGAACTGCAAATATGTTTCCTGCAAAACATATTAGGCAAAACCATTTAGTGGTGCATACAGTAGGAGACAGGCTTGCAATGAGAAACCTGACAGCAACCATCTAATATTGAAAATACAAGTACACACAAGGTTTGTCTTATCAGCATTTTCAGTCATTCAACATTCTCAAGTTTCATTCCATAACTATTCAGTCCATATTCTCAGACTTTCATTCTATATTTTCAAGTTTCCCATTCAACTTTCTTACAAATAATTTCCTGAATGGCACGCCATAACAGTGACTTGTGGTAAATTGTTTTTTGGGTCTTCCCTCTCCCTGTCGCCCAAAAGAGCTCTCTTTGATGCAGCTCTAAAGGTAGTGACACACTGGGCTGACGGTTGGCTGCCAGCGAATGTCGGGCCATCGGTGAGCATCTGTGGCCCTAGTTTTTGTGGTGTGTCCCGCACCACTGGCACTAGTCGGACCCCTGTCAGCGGCTTTTCGGCCAATTCAGCATGTTGAATTGGAAGTGGAGCCCGCCGGTGAGAAAGAGATCACTCTGATTGGCTGTTCAGCTTAGCGAATCAGTGCACTAGAAGAGAAACGGAAGTGATGAAAGCAAGCAATCGACTTTCCCTTCTTCTTCCACAACCAAAAGACCAAGGGCTGACAACCCCAGTGCCATTTGCAACTTCTTATCAGACATATTCTTGAATAGAAGTAGCTATATTACGAAACCGTCTGTGGGGAGCGTGAGCAGTGAAAATGGTAAGCAAATACTGCTTTGTTTACAGTTTGTATATCCAAATTCCTGGGTCTTCTGGTTTCCCTTTTTGAATGACGAATACAGACTACCGGCTGGTATGGAGAGTTATTTCCTCTCACGCAGGTGCAGAACATACATGCTAGTTGGCTGTTTGTCTGTAGTCTTTGCGATGTGTTCAAGTGCAACTTTTTGGCCCAGACACAGGAGACGTGGGGCGACACAACAGTCAGCCTTTGTCGCCGCTAGTTCTTTGATGTCGGTTTGGTGTGTCTGGGCCTTAAGGGAGAGGGATTTTAGGCAGAGAGACTCAGATGGCTATGTGAGGATAATACTATCATTAAAGAGAGAGAGCAGCAAGAAAGAGCAGGAGATGCAGACAGAAATGTGGGATAGGAGGGAGGGATATAGCAGATGGGGAGAGTAGAATCAAAAGAAGGCATTCATGACAGACTTAGTGGGAGTGAGAATAGAGAGAGCAAAAAAAAGTAATTTTTATTATTCAGGTTATAGCAAAATCCTCTGATGTCTGCATGGCTTGCAAGTGTTGGATTTTTCCCCTTGCAAGAATATTTAGGTTTCTCAGTAAGCACCTTTGTGCCTTGCAACAATAAAAGACACTTGAAAATGAAAGAAGACAGTGGGAGAGAGGGCGGCGGAGGAAAAGTAAGAGGAGGATGAGAAGAGGGAAGGATTTAGAAGTTACACTGACTGGTGAGATTGACCTGTCTGCAACCCAAGGGTACACAACCCCTACATTTCTGTTACGGTGTCTGTGCCTGTCCTTCAGAAACACTGAAGACAAATCCACTCTTCTCATACTGTAATAATTCAGGCACTTCACTTCATAATGCTTTGACACCCTTAAACTTTCAGATTTGTATGAATCATATATGTTGTATATCAAATTGACAAAAGACAGGAAATGTTAAATGTGATGTCTTCTTTGACCCGTCTTTTGATATCTTTATGTAGATGCCACTCTTTTCTTTGTGTTCAGTCATGGTGGCTCTCAATGTTCATGTTGACTACCTTCTTCTTCTGTTTATTCCAAAACAACCAGTAACGTCCTGATCACTTTCTTTGCAGAAGACTGGATCACTGTAGTGTTAATCCATCAACAAAACAGAACTGTGTATGGTATATATAGTAATGAACAATGCGTCCGTGTCTTTGCCTCAATATGTTCTGTCTGAGGCTAATTTGTATGTATTTGCTTCATTTGCATCTATTCCAAAGTTATTTAACTATCTGACAGGCCTGTCTGAAGGAGTGTATCAGCCCTATAAGGCTACAGCCAGCAGCTGGAAAGCTTAGCTTAGCATAAAGATTGGAAACAGCTAGCCTGGCTCTGGAAAAGATAACAAAGTCTGTCTAACAGCACCGTTAAAACAGGTCACTAACACTTTATATCTCCATGAATTTCAGGAACCCTGTTGTCACCATGAGATGACCAGGTAAGTCGACAGGAAGTCACTGCGCCTGGCCAAGAAATGGTCCCACACACATGCCTCCGCAAGACCACAGCTTGCCAATTTTACACTTTGGTTTTTGTACAGATTAAACAAATGAGATCTAACATGCACATTTCATGACAATCTGCCTGTTTGGTTATGAGATATATTCAAAGTTAAAATTTTGGTATGAGGGTGGCATTTGAGGAAAGATGTACTGTCCAAAATGGAATGAGTTCATCCTCTGGGGAGCATGAATGTGCTGAGTGAATGTCATTAGAAATTGATCCGAGTTTCTTGAGTACAAGTTCATATGGTCTGATGGTGGCTTTAGAGATAAGGTCTGAGGTGTCACCAAAAACACTAGTGATGTGTTTCAAGGGGAGTAGAAGATTAAAAATTCAACACACCTGCCCTCATCTACAGACTCAACAAAACTATTCAATGATGAATCATGAAACAACCATTTGTGTAACTGTGCATTGCAGTTAGTTCATCTCAAGTACCAATTAATGTCAGTGAGGAGATGGCACTCTCAGCAAATCCTTGCAATATATGATCATCAGTGTCTTCAATAATGATAAAAATAACCTGCTTTGGAATTACATTTTCTGAGCAAGGTTAGAGAAAAAAAGATGGAAAATAAAGTTTGTAAATATCAATCGATGCTGGTTCTTACAACCATGCAATGCATGCTGGGTATTATGCACTGTATCATGTAGACACTGTACGTCTATATAATTGTTCGATTGCTCCCTTGGCCCTCAGAGGGTCGGTCTCACACAAGTCCACTTGAGTATTTGAAGTGGACGCTTAATGTGGTGGGGGATGCATCTGATGGGAAGTGAAAAAGACTCAAACATTAACCATTACTGATACATACCGCAGGATTTATCTTGGAATCTTATCTATCTAGGAACCATGAATATCGAGGAGATTTAATGGAAAACTGGTCAACCAACATCAACGTCATTAGTCTTTCTCGGCAAGTCACATTATTTTTCCATCGGAGTGAGATTCAATCCATTCATTTCCAAAAAAGTTCTGATTAAAGCACTGTAAAACTATTACCATAATAAAATTGTGTGCTGTAACAAAACAAGCAAATATAGGAAAACAATATATCCTTAAAAATAATAAAGTCAATAATAAAGTAAGACGATGCCAATATTCGGAATCCTATCTGGGCCAGAACCATGTGTTTTCTCTGTTTTATTGGCATAATATTGAATGTTCTGTCTGTGAGTCTGTGGTTTCCTTTCTGGTGTATAAGGACTGTAATTCCCTATTGACAGTCTGCAAAGGTAGAAGCCATTAGCAGTCTTGCAGTGCGCTGTGTGTGTATGTTTGTGTGCGCATTGCTGAGAGTTGAAGGTCAGGGAAAGGAGAGGCAAACACTATCACACTTGTCAATCAGATCATGACAGAGAGAGAGAGACAGGGACGTGGCTTAGAGATGGAAAGGACGTGATGTACTGATAACATTAGAGAAATGGAGGGAAGGAAGGACAGATACAGAAATGCAGAAGAAAGAAGAGATGGGAATCTGTACAATGAATAATTGAACCAGCGCTGAGCTTACATTGCCATTGCGAAGAACTGCTTTAAAAAAGGGACACCTCCACAGACACACCCAAACACTCTGCGCACTGTAACCCAGATTCCTTCCTCTGATCTGTGTGTCTGCGTGTGTGTTTTGCAGCTTTTACCGCCTCCCTTACTGCCAGTTCATCAAAAAAGACTTGTAAAAGGCGGCCAAGTAGCTTGTGAGTACTAGCAAACACTCTGTAGGAACTTACTGGAAGTCCCAGTCGTAGTAGTCTCCCATGCTGCCTTTAAGGTTGGAAATCCCAGATAAACTTGGGGTAAATATGGACAGAAACTGAACTAGGCAGGTTACACCTCACTAATACCTGTTTTGGATCAGTGAAGATGCCACCTCATAGCGTGCAGTGTTATTTTTTTGCAGTTTGAAAGAGGTTTTGAACACTAAGAGACATGTACCTTTAAATGGAAATAAAATGCATTAGTCAGAAAATGTAACTTTAAATCTTCACATCTTTGCTTTGCTACAATCCTCTTATCTTATGCAAATGAGAATTCACAGAACTTAATGTTACTCCACAGAACAGACAAAGCCATAAAGCAGTGATCACATAAAAAAAAAAAAAAAAAAAAACTTTTAAGACCATCTGTAATCGCCACAAATGCACCGTGGGACTGGTGAGAATCTGAATTTGTTTATTTTTGTGTTCTCTTCTGAAAACGGGTGTCTCTTCCTGCTAGCCCGCAAGCCCGATGTCTAGCAAGACTGGTGCATAATCAAAATTTTGCAGCTCACCGACGCAGAGAGGCTTTGTGGCCTGAGGGCAGCCATAACTCCTCATGTGTGGACATACACAGGCCTGTTTAGGCATGATAAGTGGAGTGATAAATCCACTGTAATGACTCTGCTTTTATGCCCCTCTGTCATGATACGTGATATGTGGGACATTATGTAGTCACCGTGCCATCTGTTTGTGTGTAGGCACGCTCCTATAAGCACAAGAACTTCAGAACAATACGAGATAAAGAATTGAATAGTTACACCACAGGTTTCTCCAGTAGAGGGTCTGATAGTTTGCAACAAGTGGGAATTTGAATAAGTTAAAACTTCTATAACACGAAATATAACTATGACACAACAGAATGGTTATTCATGATCGGTGTTCAGACTGCTGCAACTTTTTAGATATATACTACAGAGAGTAAAAATTGATCAGGACAGTTATTTCACACTAGCATTCTTCATTTATCCCATCATTCAAATTCCCAGTACATAACAGCATCTGGTGTCTTTAAACAGTCAAGTGCAGAAAATGTACTAATGTATGGGGGATTCACAGGTAAGAGACGGGGTCTTGAAATGCCAACAGGTGGATTGCATCAAAGATGGTGTTTGGCGTTGGATGTGAATGGATATAGTCTCCACCCCAGACCATGAGATGCAGTTGGAAGCTCCAGAGAGCTAGTAAGTGGACATTTGACTTGACATTATTTTGTCACAAATGTGGTCCCAAGATCAAGAACGGGCTTCCACGTTCAAGCAAAACATCATTCGTTTAAAGCAGCAATGCACTAATAATAGAGGAGAAAAGGAAGATTGCAAGCCAATGAAAACAATTCAGATTTCAGATAATTAAAAAAGGCTTTGCAAATTATTTATGTGGCCAGAAATGCATTTAAAATATTTTGCAGCACAATGTTTTTTGGTAAGAAACGAATGTAAAATGTAAAATTGTTTCCACATGACACGATATATTTAAAGTGAAATGTTGGAAACAAATTGCTTGAATGAATTAACATATTAAATTCTCAAAATTTGTATTACTGTAGAAATGTGTAAAATCTCAGCGTTGTGCTACACTATTTGGTGCCATCATTCTCTCTATAGAAACAACAATGGCTCATCACAAAATTATTCTGCAGGTGATAATGTGCAGACTAAGCCTAAGAGGACTAAGTGTTTTTGTGTCTAATGGCAAGATTAATAGCGAGGAAGTTGAAATAGTTTCTATGTGAGTTGTGAACCAAGTCAAGAAGCTACGCAAAAACTACAGAATTCTGCTACTGTATGAGGTGAGTGACACTGTTCAAGCACGAGCAGCAATGACCTACAGATAACAGAGAGGTTACTGATCCAACAAGAAGTGAAATGAAAAAACTCTGACTTGTCACTCTGCGGATGAAAGCCTAAAGTAAAGGGACAAGCTACTCTGTCATGTAGTAAATGGTTCCCAGGATGCCAGCCTGGAATTTACTCGGTGGCTCTTTGCTAAGTGTGAGGCTAGTGTCCTGAAACCCTCGAGCTTTTTGATACAGATGTCATCATTGTTCGAGAGCACAGCACACCCAGGGGCTGTCTTTGCATGATGTAATTGGACACTGCTGGAGACTTCTCTAGTGTCTCTTGAGGTATTCACCTTGTGGCAGAAAGTAGTAGCCTGGTGGCCCAGAGGGGGTTTATTATCAGGTGCAGCACTGCACTGATTACCTGCTAACACTGATAACAAGCTTAAACAGGTGTCTTTATGGTATCTTTATGATGTAGGACATTTAAAACTGGCACATAAAGGAATTTCTCCCAACATACCAATAAACCTTAAAAGCACGTCAATGCTAGGTATATGTGTTAGCTCTTTTCAAGATCTTATATTAGTCAACAGTGAGCAATTTAGGACTACATTCATGTTTTCATATAATCCTATGTGTGAGAAACAGTGTACAAATCCGAAATCTGAAAAATCTGAGAAGCAACTATGAGGGCCTAGAAACCAGTATATATACCTAGACCTCTGTCTATTTCCGTACTCTCATTTACTCTGTTGAGTGTGTGGCAAAAAGTGTGAATATAGGTCACATTATTTATAACAACAGGCCTTTTATATGAGATACAATACCTCATAATAAAAGCCATTTCAGCTGGAGTGCCTAAAGGTCAGCATAGTGTAATTGTCTACATAAATTGTATTTATAAATATTTGTGCAGCTTTGTGTAGATTTAATTACCAATGTTAGATGTTCTACTTTCTTCTTCCCTGCTGATGGAAAATGAAAATAGAATCTTTTTTAAGTTGATGAGTCATTATCATGTTTTTGTATGTACTGTACACTTTATATATGAAGGTTGTGTAAAGAGTTTTCCATTATATGATTTCCAAACATGTCTTCTCAGGAAAGAAACCATGCCCTCACTCACCCTTTCAAATCCGGGGAAATGCTCTTCATAAAAGATTATTTCAGTCACATTTCTGCTGTATTAGACACCTGGTGGTGAAAACAGTCAGAAAAGATGTCAGAATGTCATGCAGCAAAAGTTTTAGGCTGCATTCACTGCCCGAGGTTGACAGTAGCTAAGCCTCAAGGTCACCCTGGAAGAGATTTGTACCCTTTCATTTTCAGCCTGTCACATGCCACTGGGTTTGAATGAAAAACCTGCATACTCCTGGGCTTTGATGGCACATAGTTTGACACCACTGCGGCATACAGATGCAATGTTTTCAACAGGAGAACAATGGTTTAAAAATAATGCTGACAGAAGGCCCATTCTACATGCAAACACAACTGCAACAAGAGCTGCATTTTCAAGACTAGAAAACATAGATGCAGACACACATGGTCCATCTTCTACTTTTCCAGTGAAGAGAAAGAGTGATGTCTTCTTGATTTCCCTTTAGCTTTGTATTCTGATTCAGCTGAAACCACATACAGTACAATAACCGTATCTTACACACTGTGTTCGAGGTCTGTCATCTGGCCTTCAGACCATTCTTGCTACTGAAAAGAAGAAATACACTACCCTACCCTATATGCAAACCTTTGCAGTTTAAAAACACTGCAAAACATACAGTATATAAACTAAGATTAAGAGTCTGCAGCCACGCTAGCAGCTCTGTGAGGCTGTACAGCAGTGCTTTGAACTAAATGCTAAAGTCTGCATGCTAACATCACCATCTTAGTTTAGCATGTTAGCATTCTAACATTTGCTAATAAACAGTAAATTCAAAGTGCAGCTGAGTCTGATGGGAATGACATTAATTTTACAGGTAATCGGCCAGTATTGGATGAATTAGAAATTTTGACCTGATGGTAGCACTACATGAAATGTGAAGGCATCACCAAAGTGACACGGCAGTGACTTTTCTCTCGAAACCACAAATGTCAACCTCATGGTGGCGCTATAGAAGAAAGTTCAGGACCACCAAAGGTATTAAGAATCATTGTCCTGGGATGATGAATGTCTGTGCAAAATGTTATGCCAATCCATCATTAAAATGTATCAATGGATAAGTAACAACTTTGACCTGGTGGCACTAGATGAAAAGTCAAGGGTCATCAAAGTCAATAGACTTCATCCTCTGGGGACCAAGAATGTTTCTACCAAATTTCATGGCAATTCATCTTAGTTGGATTGTCAGATGGCAATCCATCTGACAGTCTGGACCAAAGTGGGGGACTGACTGATGACATTACTATCCCTAAAGACCCAAAGAGTTTTTCTAAATACCTGTGATGTTGATGTTGATGATGATGATGATGATGATGATATGGTGGATAAGGACAATTTTATGCTTGTATGAATCTTTGAGCCTGGGCATGTGACTCCCTGTTGTATGTTATCAACAGCTGCGACAAAAGCAATTATTGTCAAGAATTGAACATGGGCAGCAAATGGCCTCATACCTCTTTTGTGTGTGTGTTGTTTTGTGTGTTTTTTTTTTTTACATAAGTGAACACATAAGTGTGCATATTCAATATAGTTGAGAGTGCAGTGTTTTTCAAGGGAAACCAGTAGTTAACTTGATTTTCAGTGTTGTAGGGTTGCATGCCAACAGCAGCAGAGTAAAGCAGGGAGTGCAGTAAAGACCAGCAACAAAACACAGATAAAGACACACACATCTAAGATGGTATCACCCAGAAGGTATCGTAATCATCTTACACTTCTATATCTATATCCACACTAGTGTAGATCCAGTTGTTCTCTGGATGTACTGCACCATTGCCTGAAAAACTTTTTTTTTCTTTTAAAATAAAAGAACACTGTTTAGACATGAGTTACAGATAATCCTAAAATAATCCCCAGATAATCATACATGGCGGACGTGTTTTTGCTGTCAGTCATATGTCAGATTGAACTCAACATCAGCTATTTCTTTGAATAGCATGTTCCTGCAGTAGAGGAGGCTGCAGTTTCAGGTCTACATTTCTAGGACCCTAGTCTTTGGTGACACTGCCACCTACCGAATTGGATAACGAATTGGATAAAGGACCGCATTGCTAGGACACATGGACAAGATGGACTTGTAATCAGAGAGTGAGTACTGAATGTGAATCAAGTCTTATTCGTTTAACATTAAAAACAATATCTTAAAGGCACTACAAACAATCATCTGTTAGCTTATGATAGCTTAGATAGCTTTCTGTAAAAAGAACTGCTAGCCTATTTGTTTATTTGTTTAATGAAACCGTAGTGTGACTTTGGCCAGCCCAACTATGTGTCTTATATTAATTGTTGAATTAATGACTATGATAATTAATTCTAGTCAGCACATTAATTAAACTTCAAAAGATGATAAAAGCATGTTGATATGATCTGTGTCTGTCAGCTACATTAAATCAGCAGTAGCCTACTGTCTTAAGTGTAAATGCTTGTTTAATACTCAGTTTTACCAATTTAATTAAGTTTAAATAATCTTAATTAAACTGTGCTGACTGCCTATTTACCCCACAATACATGTTATCAACCAGTCTCTTCATTTTGACATTGTTTCATAAGATTGGATGGGACATTTTTAATGTCAGTTATTATGTAGGCCTATACTGCAGGCCTACACCACGTTACCATGTGTTAGATTTTGTCATGTACTGTATAGCCTATATGAAGTGATTTCATGGACACAGATTAAGCTCAATCCAGGACAGAAGATTCAAAATGTTTTTTGGTCCAGTACTGGGTTTAGGCCTAATTTATGTCTGTGAAGTTGCATAGTTTCATATTACAGTCACAGTGTCGTATTATACAAAAAAAGAATTCATGGTACTGTCCTTGTGCAAGGACAAAGAAATCATGCCCACACAAATATATAGCAAAATGGCACTTATTTCAGACACACCGTGAACTGTTCAGGAAAGTCTGGAGCACTGAGGAGGTGGAATGCCTAAACATGCCTAGACATTCACAATGAGGCTGATCTGGGTGACATACCATATCCACCAAAATATGACCAAAAGATGAGAGGCATGGTCCAGTATATTCTGAAGTACAAAAAGTTACATTTACAGCTTCCATCAGAGGAAAAAGGATACCCAAGGCATCTCATTCCAGAGGAGGTGATGTGCCTGCACTGCCCAGGCAATGTACCCCTGAGAGACCCAGTCCTCATTAAGGCCAGAATCCTCACCAACTATTGTTCAAGGTAGGTCATTGATGTTGATCTATTGATATCGTATTACAATCTACTGTGGTAGATTTGTTGTACTTTCAGTAAAAATTTAAGGTGTTGTAAACTGTACTGTGATTCTTCTTGAATCTTTGGATTTCCAGATGTCTCTACCTACTGTAATTCTTGTCATCAACGTGGAACGCACTGGAAGATTTATGCCTAACCCTAAATGTAAATGCACAACTAAATTATTACAGTACATTTGGTTCGTCATTATTATGTTTCTTAGGCCCATACTGCAGTGAGCAGAGTGGTAGAGTATTTGAAATTGACTACAGGGGTACAGTTCCCCTCAGCTGATACAGTTCTCCATGGGTATCATCACTTCGAAGCACTTACAGAATATGATTACCAGTATTCCTGTGTGACCTGTGGTGATCATCTACCAGTGGTCATCATGAACCTCCATAAGAAGGGAGCCTTCCATTTGTTGGGTAAGAATGCTTTCATGGAATAGACTGATTTAGATGTTAATTACAGAATGGATTACTCTCAGAATTGACTTTTTGTGTATTGTTTTCACATTATTTCTTTAGTAAGTGACCTTGCACAACCTCCCGAAGACTTCAACAGAGAGTTGGATATGGAACGTTTTTGGGCGGCACTTTGAATGGAAAGGATCAGTTGAGGTTGAGTAACAAGTAATGCAAGACAAGATTAACAAGCAATTAGTAAACATGTTACACCTTTTCAATCAACACATGGAGATAGATCCATAACGTGTTTACAATATGTCACTTAATATCAACTCTGAGATGTATTGACATATTTCTTGTGTTCAAGATTTGGAACTTCTTTCACTTGATGGTTTAGCTTTTTTAAACATGCACTGACATGTATGATTGATAATCTTCATTGTGCTTTTCTACTTTAGTTTCAGCGGAGGCAGTGCCCCCGACAGCGGCCCTCAGCATGCCCTCAACAGCAGCCCTCGGCGTGCCCCCGACATTGGCCTTTGGCGTGCCACCGACAGCGGCCCTCAGTGTGCCACCGACAGTGGGTCACCGCGGCGTGGATCAACAGCGGCCCTCAGCTATTCAGCAACAATTAAACCCTGGGAAAAAGACTGGAATCCTATCCAGGACCAACTGGTAAGCTAATTAGTACAAATGTTAATTCTTTGACATGGCACACACTATTATCTGACTAATAGCTGTTATTTGCAGCTTAATTACGTGCTAGACACAGGACAGCTTGGGGCAGAAATTATTGTAAAAGAAAGGCCCAAATGTCTCACGCAGGAATAATTTTGGAGCCTGGGGTTGCTATGAAACATGGATTGTCATGTGAGTTGTGGGAAGTTGGTAAACATGAGGAAGGGAAAGGCCATGTTTGTATTTGCTTTTATGCTCGTTCACTGACGAGCTTTGAATGTTTCTTGCAGATTGGGAAATGCCTGCGTGAAATTGATTTATGAAGCAGCTCAGAAACACGTATGTAACGTATATAAAAGACTAAAGCCTAAATTAAACAGTATACACGTTACTGTATTCTGTTACACATTTGTCTACTTTCAATTTTGTTTTTTTCCATAGGGCAAAGACACTTATATAGAGGACATGTACGTCGTTCCTACATACACAAGCATACACAAAGCAACATGGTTGCCAACTTTCCAGTGAGTGTATATAAAATAACAAAATATGTACAGTATGTAGTCACAAAAATATAGATCTGCATAATACCAGGATGTTTCATTAATGTTGGGAGGATGTTGACATGAAAGACTTCTTATTCTTTCCGGCATGGAGAACACAAGCGGGCCAGAACATTTCATTCTCTGTGTAAGGGAATGTTACTGTTACTAGATAATAGATACTAGATGTAGTGATAATTAAGTAGATTAATTCATGTGTATTCCAGCAGAGTGAACTCCAGCTCTACTCCCTGTCCAAATGACTTTTAAACTCTTGTGCATCTCTTTACCCATTACCACATTATACATCATGGAGCCACTCCTGAGAGAGATGATCTTTTTAGACTTGCAGTACACAAATGCATGAGTCTGGGTGTGGTGATACTGAGTACAGAGCCTTTTTTAGGTCCACAGATGAGACATACTGTTTGCCATGTTCATATAGCAAATTACATTTTGGCTATGTTCCTACAGCCTGTACTGGTATGTTGTGGCTATGTTCGTATACCCTTATGTCTCCGTGATTGTTACATCTATCTGTTTCAAATTATTTTTATTACTTTTCTCTGATCTGTGATCTTTTCTCAGATTTTAGGATAGAATTTTAATCTTTTTTAAACATCTGTTCATGCCAGTGCTCCAAGTTAACCCCACACAGAAGAACTCTGTAAGGTACATTTTAACACCTATATGTGGCAGTCACTGTAGACTTATGTCTACCAGTACTGAACTGTAATAGTTACATTATTAATCCCAAAATATCCTTTTATTAATTTTTGTATTTTTTTCTATAGAGGTATTGCTCAACAAATTGGTCCTGGGAGCTGGACTGAGAAGACTGGGCATGATATTGTAGTGAATAATAAGTGCATAATTAGTTACTGCAAAGAAATATTACTATTGCCTGTACTCTGCACTTCATATAGAAGTCATCATGTGATGGAGAAGACAGCAGCTTTTATCTATTAGTCATGTATCTAATCTTTTTTTGTTGTTGTTGATTTTAGGGCTTGCAAGGCCAGATCTGCGGAAATGAATTTTTATGCTCATGGAAAGGTCTCAGTTTTGCTGGCTTCTGTCAACATTGCAAATAAAAAGCTTTGTTTTTCAGTATACCCTTTCCATTGTTACAAGTGTGGGGTTTGAATTCCAGGAGGAAGAAGAAATTGCCTACTTAAAATGTTGCTTATGTTGCAACATACTATTCATTTTGAAGAGAAAGGATACGTTATGAACTAAAGATTCTCCTCATCAGTGTCACATTTCCTTCAGATGGACATGCCTTTGATTCGGAAGTGGTGGTGTCTTCTTCTCATGGAGCATTACAAAATACAATCGTATTCTTAAACAATATGTGTATATTCATTTCGGTAACACTTTATTTTGAGGGTCATTGTAGATGATCTACAAACTATCAGCAGCATGTCAGTAGAACATCTGTTGACTTTACATTAATGTCATTGTTATTGTTTGAAAGGTATGGCCAGAGGTTTGCCTTCTGGACTGATGAGGCCAGAAGCTTGCTGCAGGGAACCCTTCAGCAAGTATACAGAGTACCATCACTGAGGATGTTCCAGTCCACATGCATTGACTACACTGCCGAAGAAAAGATTTAACCAGGGCCTTTGTTAGAATTATCATCAACAGATGTATCATTTAACTAAGCGGCTCATTTTAATTTATTGTATCTTTATCTTTAATGTATGTATGTATTTAATGTAACTGACTACCACACAATGCACTCAAAAAACCAGTTCCCACAAAATAATTGTTTCTGTACATTGGTTTGCCCATAGGGTGTACTCAACGGGAAGCCTTCCAAATGGTTTCATCAGAAGTCTTCTTCCCAGGTGCCTGTCTACCTCGACAGTGAGGAACGACACGACACCCTTTTCGCCTATCTGAAGGCAGTACTGCATTGAACACCAACACAACTGAGCTTCACGCATGAAGTGCAGTTTATCTGTGGTGGCAGAGGTAGGCCTAACCATGTAATGTATTTGTGCATGTTCCTGCTCCTGCACTTTCAGTGCCAATATAAACAGCATAACATGGTGCTACTTGTGTATGGACCCGTGTATAATGGCTTGCTGTTCTGTATTGGTATAATGGTATATTTAAATTATATTGTTTAAAAATTAACCATCTTCTTTTGGTAGGCCATCATATATGGCCTGGCTTTGCTGCAGAATTTATACTTGCAGGAGGCTGAGCAGGTCTTCCTCTCTGTCTGGTTACAGGTAAGAGTAGAAAATGTAATTTTTTTTTTTTACACAATGCCATAACATCTTTATCAGCTATTTACGAATATTAGTTAATACCTTAATTAAGAAATAATAATGTTAATTAATATGGAATATAATACCCTTTTTTTAAATGGTACCAATATTTCTATTAACCCAGCAGTGATTATGTTGTCCATTTACTATTTCAGTGCAGTGGAGGAATTTAATAGAGGGATAGACAAGCAATTGAGGAAAGAAGGGAGACCATGCAGTTGGCAGGTAGTGCTGTTACCTACTTCACAGTCTGGGGTTTGAGTATTGAAGGGTCAGGAACATGTTATTTCTATTCGTTTTCTTGCATCTCTCTGTCTCTCTGTCTCTCTCTCTCTCTGAGTGCATGCTGGGAGTGGAAGATGGTGAGAGTGGGTGTGTGTTTCAGTGTGAGCGTGTTTTATATCTTTTCTGTCTTTTGTTATTTATCTTTGGTTTTGTATTTTGATAGACTCATCATTGTAGTGGTGTTTTGTGGTTTAAAGTTTTTTTGTGGTTCTGGAGTGGTTCTGACAGGCCCGGCTGGGAGTCATGCAGACTTGTGGAGTCGGGGTGTGGGGTTGGAGAAGCTCACACGCCAGCGTGGGGTTAAACTCTATCTGGCTGTCAATTGCTCTATGGAAGAGTTCACAGCCGGATAATATGGGTGCTGCTGGTTCAGGTTCTGCTGGTCTGGGTTCTGCTAGTAAAGGTGCTGTTGTGGAGGTTATTGAACAGTCACACACTGACAGTATTAACTGTGACACAGTGGATACACAGACTGAAACAAAGGAGGCAGAATGTTTTCTGGGGGAGGAAAGTGAGATGTTGGTAGACGAAGACTCTTCTAAAGACAGGGATGAGAAGAGGAAACCTGATGACGTGTGTCAGTCTTCTAGTAAAGTGAAAAAAGTGTCTCTTCAGAGGAAGTATCTGCAGTCAGAGTCAAAGTTCCTGCAGGACACTAATGGGGCTAGAAATGTTAAAGTTGAGAAAGTTGAACTTAAATTGAGCAAGGGATGATGGGAAAAGTGCCTCTCTTTTCAAGTTGTGTTCTCTTAAAAAGTTAGATATGATTTTTGTATAAGAGACACACAGTACTGCTGATAATGAGGCTGATTGGAGAGTAGAATGGGCTGCTGAAACATTTTTAAGTCATAAAACCAATAACAGTTGTGGGGTTGGAAATATTTTTTCCAGGTTTTTTATTCCATTCATTAAAGGCGGTCATAAGAGCAGTGTATGAAAATGTAAAAATGGTGTTTATTAATATTTATGCTCTAGTTGTGGGAGTGGAAAGATTAGTCGTTCTAGATATTTTCAATGAAGTGAATGAGAAATGTAACAGTGGAGAATATTTATGCCCTCTCTGGCATGTTGTATTCTCTAGCAATTGAGCCTTTGTTGCACAAATTTAGATCTGACCTTCAGGGTCTGACTATTACAGGTTGTAATGCACCTTTAAAACTGTCAGCCTGTGCAGATGATTTGGTCATTCTGGTGAACGGTCAGCAGGATGTTGGTGAGGGATGTTGTCCAGTTTGGCTTAATATCTTCAGCCAAAGTTAACTGGGACAAAAGTGAAGCTCTCAGTGTTGGAGGTGTACTGGAGAAGAAGCTTAGTTTGCCGGGGGGGTTGATTTGGAAGGCAAGGCAAGTTTATTTATATAGCACATTTCAACAACAAGGCAATTCAAAGTGCTTTACATAGAGCATAAAAGGCATCAAGACAGAATATAAACGCAAAGAAGACGAGGGGGAAGACAACTCTGCCTCCAGAGTTGTCCTTGTATCTTGCCTCTCTCCAACCTTTCAAATATCTACTGACTGCAGAGGCCACAGCATATGATTCCATCTTTATTTTACCTTATAATGTGCTAATTATGCTAATTACAGAAATTTCCCAACATGCAACTCTTAGCAGCCAAGTTCAATTGCAAGACTGAAATTAGTATTTGGGTGGAATAAACCTTTAAAATTATAAGTTGTTAGACAGAAAGTAGTATTTAGGTGTGTAGCAGCCAATAATGTAATAACTACCAATAACGTAATAATTTTTCCATTCTTAATGTAATAAAAGTGGATAATGTAATAACTTACCCATAATGTAATAAGATTTCTAAACCAATAAATAAGTTTTTGCACATAATGTATAAGTTATTATACTATTGGCTGGGTAAAAAAAAATCATAAAAAATGTTATAACTGGAGCCAATAATGTAATAATATACGTATATCACCTTATCTAAGTTTTATTTATTGGTTATAAAGTGTCACACTTCCATGACACTTATCCTCACTGTTGCCTCTTTCAAATAGCTGCTCAAAAACCTGATCACTGTCTGATTACTTGTTTTCACATTTTGGTACAGCACTTTTTTAAACTTTCTAATCTTTTATTATTGGTTTATATTGTTGAATTAGCCCGCTCTTCTATTCTGATGTATCTATATATTTTAATGTCCTTCTTTCTTCTCATTTTACTACAAGTAGGAATGTGCTGAGGCCCTGTCCTGGATCCCAACCAAAGAGGATCTTCAACTACCACCTCTCACGGGCCAGGAGAGTCATGAGAATGCCTTTTGGAATTACTGCTGCACAGCAGGGGATCTACCACCGGGTGATTGGAGTGAGCCCTGTGAATGTGAATGCCATTGTGAAAGCAGCAGTGGCCCTTCACAACTTCCACAGGTGGAACTCCACGGCAGAAGCTCCCATCCCACTGGCAGAAGAGAACATCCCTGCACTTCAACATATGAGGAGAGTGGGCGCCAAAAACTCCTTCAACAACTACTTCTTCTCTGCTGCTGTCATCTCTGCAACCCACACCTGCTGCTGCTCTTCCTCTTCAAAATTTATCTTTTGCATGCATAAGTAGAAAAAGCCCAGCCCCTACTATGTACAGTCTCAAAGCATTCCTGATCACTATATCAAAAGTGGTCAAATTCATATTTGTGTTAGCATAGTCATTCTGTGCTTATTACAATATAAAAGTAATCATGTAACCAATGTTGACAGTAAGCAAATACTGAAGTTATTGAATTGAGAAAAACTGTATATTGCATCTTGGAGTTTATCATCACATGGCTAGATCTGTACTACACAAGTAACCATAAATGGTAAATGAAATGTGATTGTACCAAATATACATTTCCCGACATAAAACTAACAGATAATGTGCAGTAATTGCCACATCAATCCCTTTTCTTCTACATCATCTGTTATAATAAACATTTATCTTTACTTCATTCACCATGTCTCTTCTGATTGAAATACATAGATTAGAACTCGACCACCCTCCTTAAAAACATACACATTAAATTCATTACCTTAATTAATGGTTGTTTATTTGCAAAGTCATGCAACAAGTTTGCAAGTTTGGACACAACAATACTGGTACTTTTCTATTTACAGTCTTGGAAAAACATTTTTAAGGTACATAGTTTGTGTCTGAAAGGGCTTTTAGACAGAAAGTAGTATTTGGATGTAATACTGCCTTTGTTGCACTTTTGCGGTCATCCAATGTGCTTGATGTCTCTGTCACGAAAAACTAGGGTCCTAGAAATGCGATCCTGACACTGCAGCCTCCTCTATTGCAGGTACATAGTATAGGTTTCTTTTGCTATATCACTCTGAGGTGATTTTTAATTCTGTGTGGATTCTGATTGACTGTGTTTATAGGTCACCTTCGTGACTACAATAACAAACAGCTGACAGTTTGTCAGCAAAGCAATGTCCAAGATACAGTGAATGAGTAAAAAATGAGGCCCGATGCTCTAAAAGGTGCCTCAGCCTCAAACAGGCCTCGACTGATGAAAGTCATAGCGTCACAGATTTGTCAGTTCCTTCCTGCTCTATCCTGAACTCCTACCAAATCTCCTTCACACCAAAGATATAGCTGTCTGAGAGACAGCTTGGCTAACTAACTGACTGGGTGACTGATTTTTGTGTGTAAACCTATACTAAGTGTGTAAGACAGCTAGAAAACCCATGCTTGAGTATGATAGGTATTGGTTCCTGTATACTGTTGACAGCTGATGGATATTGTCTGTAAGAGATGAAACACTAAACCTCCAAGTGATCAGGTGTTGATCAGCTAAACCATGAACTCTAAATTCGTTGCATTTGGTATCACTACCACTGAAATTGTATTTCTGACAAAAAGGTATAGCATTGAAATGAACCTCTGTGGGATTTTTTTGTTTCATTAGGATGTTACAAAGTGATGGTTGCTGTGATGAGACTTGTATAAGAGTTAAAGGAATAGTTTGGTTTGAGTTAGTTGAGAAAAATCAATACCACTACACTGCCATGCACTAAATATTAAGCTACAGACAGTAGATGATTAGCTTAGCCTAGCTCAAAGACTGGAAGCAGTGGGAAACAGCTAGCCTGTCTTTGTAAAAGGAAATGGGAGTTGCATGCTGGGGTCTTGTCTTCACCGTGCATGGGTAGACAGGAAAATCAGCATAGATGGTGCCTGGCTAAGAAATAGTCCAGCACATAACCTCTCATGAAAAAAGCAACCTGTCCTTTTTCCACTTTGTTTTTTGTACGGATTAAGCAAACAAGATACAGTGCGTTAATTAGTGCTGGTTGGTAGATTTTGGTTACCTTCAGAAAGACCCAG
Source organism: Scomberomorus guttatus (assembly GCA_038419695.1). Lineage (NCBI taxonomy): Eukaryota > Metazoa > Chordata > Actinopteri > Scombriformes > Scombridae > Scomberomorus > Scomberomorus guttatus. The sequence continues at coordinate 23,758,805 of CM076455.1, forward strand.
GCAAGCAAATTTCCCCCTGCTTTGAGTGTATTTCTCAAAATGTCAAACTATTAACTTTTAACCAAATGCCAAAACAGACAACCATACTTTTGGTTTGTGGCTGCTTATAATTGGTAGTTTATGCCAATACTGGAGTTTGTAGCATCTTGAGACAGAGTGAGGCAGGTTTTAATGCAGGTGTGACAGAATGACACCCCTAAAGCAGCTGAGTCAACAAAGGATCAGCTGCAGATCAGTTGTTCAGCTGTTATATGGAACATAAATTTAGTTCAGGCAAAGAACTGAAATCGCGTTTGCATTCGATGATTGGCATCAGCTGCGTCATTCATGCTTCACCAATAAGTGGCTCATTCAGCAGCTGCTTAGCTGCCAGCTAACTAGTAATGTCCAATCATATTTATTCAGGTGTACAGCATGGCCATTATAACGTGACATTCTCATGCCAGCGCTGTTTGCCGCCACAGTTCTGGCTCCATCACCCCAACCTCCTCTGTATGTTAGGTTGTGTATTGCATCTCTAACTGAAATAATATTTAGATCATATCAGCCCTAATCGAACTGATGATTTACTCTTCTGGTTACTTTCCAAGGAAACATTTTTTAACATCTTAACTACAACGAGATATGAAGAATTAGAGCCAAAGTGGTCAGAGAACATTTTTGTTTCATCTCAAATTCCAGCTATCATTTCACCGGAAGTCAAATAAAGAATTAATGGAGACAGCTGTCCAGATATACTTGTCATAACTGCCCACAAAAAAAGCCCAAGAATAGGACTTCACAGACTATGCTAATGCAAAATTCAACCAACAGAATGTGACTGCTGCTGTGACTGTACTCAGCTGAATGATGGATACAGCTGTCTGACTGAATGACTCCTGTGTATTTTCTATGTGTGTGTGTGACTGTACCAGGCTGAAGATGAAGGATATATTTCCATCTGAGTGACTTGTGTGTGTGTGTGTGTGTGTGTATGTGTGTGTGTATGCATGTGTGCATACCTGTGTTTGTTTGTTTGTTTGTTTGTATGTGTTTGGTTTGTGTGACTGCAGTGGTGAGAGATGATGGATGTGTATGACAGGTGTCTTGTAGGTGATGGATGGCTGGTATTTCACTGGTGCCGACAGCAGGCAGGAGTATTAGTGACTTGCCGTGCTAAAATAATATCACCAGGGTATATCAGTATTCAACCAAGGTGAAAACTTGAATAGACAGACGATAAAAGTTTTAATGATACTTGTGGGAAAACTGGGTCACAGCAACCACAAATAGTTATAGGATATACAGCAAAGACAACTGAGAGTTTTAATCAGAATCAGAATCGTCGTTATTGGACAAGTATGTTTACATATACAAGGAATTTGAACACAACACAAAAATCTTTAGAAATATATACAAGGAATGACTATATATGTAGAAGTTGGAACAGATTATGTCCAGCGTGTGAGGGGTCTGCAGTGATTTTCCCTGCCCGTTTCCTGAGTCTGGAGGTGTACAGGTCCTGGATGGTGGGCAGGTCAGCATCGATAATCTTTTCTGCAGACCTGACTGTCCATTGTAGTCTGTTCTTATCCTGTTTGGTGGCTGAACCAAACCAGACAGTGATGGAAGTGCAGAAAACAGACTTGATGACTGTAATATAGAACTGGATCAGCAGCTCCTGAGGCAGGTTGTATTTCCAGAGCTGACATGATGGAGGGCTCCTCTTTACGTCCACTGTCATCTCCACAGTTTTGAGCACATTAAGCTCCAGGTTGTTGTGACCACACAAGAGAGAGTGAGATGTTCAACCTCCCGTCTTTATGCAGACTCCTCTCCATCTCGGATGAGAACGATAACTGTTGTGTCAGCTGGACAGAAGGGTCTTCTGAGGTGCATTCATTTGTGTAGAGGGAGAAGAGCAGTGGGGAGAGCACACATCCCTGAGGGACGCCAGTGCTGACTGTTCGGGTGCTTGATATGGTACTCCCTGACAGGTGGAGGTGGGCACAGTGAGCTGGGTGAGTTTGATGAGGACTTCTGGGATGATGGTGTTTAACGCCGAGCTGAAGTCCACGAAAAGGATCTTTGCATACGTCCCTGGGGAGTCGAGGTGTTGCAGATCTAGTGCTGTCCATGTTGACTGCATCATCCAATGACCTGCAGACGTCAAGACAATGGGCCTGGTGGGATGTGTGAAAGTGGGCTGATCAAACCTGCAGCAAAACACATTCAGGTCGTCAGCTAGTTGAAGATTCTCTACAGTGTGGGGGGAGGGTTCTTGTAGCTGGTGATGTTCTGCAGGCCTTTCCACACTGATGCAGGATCGTTAGCTGAAAACCTTTTCATTGTAGAACGTCTTTGCTACTCTGATCCCTTTTGTCAGTGTCTTTCTGGCCTGGTTGTACAGGATCCTGGACCGTACTCCAGTAGGCCTCCTCTTTGGCCTGACGAAGCTGCCTGAACTTTGCTGTGAACCAGTTATTGTTATTGAAGGTGCAGAAAGTTTTGGTGGGAACACACAAGTCCTCACAAAAGCTGATGTAAGATGTCACAGTGTCAGTAAGTTCGTCTCGGTCTGTAGACGCAGCCTCAGAAACACTCCAATTAGTGCAGTCAAAGAAGGCCTGTAGCTCCTGTTTTGACTCTTTGGTCCATTTTCTCACAGTTTTAACCACAGGCTTTGCAGATTTTAGTTTCTGCCTGTAGGTTGGGAGAAGATGAACCAGGCAGTGATCAGAAAGTCCCAAAGCTGCACGCGGAACAGAGTGATATGCATCCTTTAATAATGTGTAGCAGTGGTCAAGTGTGTTTTTATCCCTGGTGGGACACTTAATATATTGTCTGTATTTTGACAGTTCGAGGCTGAAGTAACAGAGAATATTTAACAGAGAATAGCAAGTGCCATTTGCACACTAAAACATATACAGTACAGAAATATATTAATGAATTTCTGACTTACAGCATGAATACAGAGAGAGATGCAAAATGGCAGGAGTAAAATGTTAGCAGTTGCTTGAAATCCAGTGTATTGCAATGGAATTTGATCAGTTCTGTGTGCTGTTATCAGTGTTCACAGGTAGGATGGAGGACTGCCTTGAGTCTCAGCAAAAAATAGATAAGAACTAGGTGAAGTTAGGTGTGAGCAACTGAAATAGTACCATCACTGTTGGGTGTGGTTACATGTGCAACAAAATGTGTACACTACCAACCACACATTCAATAATGCTGGGTGTCATCAAAAGTGCAACAGACTTGAAACACTGCTTTCCAGCCTGGTGTTAAAGGTACCCTGTGAAGTTTTTGACCACTAGAAGTGTTATGGAGCAATTTTTTTGTGAATGAGTTCTTGTTTTGTTTAAATCTGTATGAGGAAGCACATGGACGCTTGTGAGCATGCTGGTGAAGCGATACACGTTCATGCAGCTGTTTTAATGCTATTCCATTGATTGACTGTTGGCAGTGGTAACACGCAAAGAAATGTAGTAATATGCTAACAAAGGCAAGAACTAGACTGAGATAACAACCATGGATGTAAACAATGTATGATTTTTCAGAAAACTGGCTTTGGAAGGAAACACATTCACACATGCAGTTTCCACCACGCTCAGAAGAATTGGTGCGTTATCCTTATTATATGACATAGTAGCATCACATTCAATAAAAAGAGATCACTTTATGTACAAAAGACAAAATGTTTTGGGCCGTCCGGCCTTTATCAGTGTCACAATCGTGCACTAAAGCTGCCTTTTAACTAGCACACACAGGTGATTTCACTCAAGGTAATTAGCTTTGCACCTAGTAAGATAATCAAATACATGACAAACAGTGAAAATCCAGTATTTAAAGAAGAAAGAAGGCAGAAGGAAACACATTATGTGTTATGTCAAGCAACAGTGAATGTAAGAATAACTTTGTTTACAAGAAAACTACACAGAGTACCTTTAAGTTAAGTACTAAATTTAGTAATGGTGTAGTTTAGCTGTATTTAGCCGTTGTTTACCTTCATCACATTGTGATAAATGTAACCTTGTGTTAATGTATCTACTGCTAATTCAGTATAGTTGTTACTAAGATGTTTTCAGACATTTGTGTGTGTGTGTGTGTGTGTGTTTGGTTAGTCAGTCATAAGGCATTATAGACAATATATATGAGATAAGGGTTGTTTGTTAAATGTTGTTTGACTGACTTAGTGATTTGAATTAGGCTTCTGATTAATATTTGTTATGAGGAAAAGATGCACTAGCTTTATTAGCCAACAAACACATTATAACTTTATTATCCTCCTAAACAGTGTAGTCTATCCATTAAAAAAGGTCTGTGTATTTTATATTAAACGCTTGATTATACAATGTTTGGAAAACAATATTTGAGTCAGTCTTTTTGTTTATTTTTTGCCATTTATTGCAATTTTCCTCATTGTTTTGTTGATAGGTTTTCCCATCTTCAATCAAATAGGTAAGGCCAAAATGTGAATAAAAACTTCCAAGATCACCAACAACCAGACAGTAGCACAGTTCCACAGAAAATTTGGAACAAACTTTTCATTTTATTGTACAGAGAGCGAATATTTTCATTCTGGTAAACAGATGAACAAAACAAAATAAGAGAGAGAGTACAACATGGAATGTAGCAGTGAAACCCGAGGGAATGGGATGTGATGAAAAGTAAGAAGCGAGTGCTCACAGTGGGAGGAGGAAGTGACAGGCAGAGGTTATGGGAGAGAAAGAAAAGAGTGCTGGGAGAGAAACAAAATTTAATGGAAAGACAGAGACAAAGAACAAGTCAGCCAGTCAGAGAGAAAAAGGGTAAACAGAGACTCTGAAAAAGAAGTGAGGAAAGAAAGAGAATCAATCTGCCATCTCAGGCTCCCATAGCCACAGACTGATTACAGCTCCCTGCAAAACAGCCTGTGGTGTGTGTGTGTGTGTGTGTGTATGTGTGTGTATTGATTAGTCACAACCCTTTGACTGTTACAGCGTGAGGTGTCCATGACTTAGCCAATCACTGATAAGAAGGGCCCTGCTCATTTCCTAGTCTCTCTCTCCCAAACACACACCTGCACACCTGACCTGCACTCTTTTATCAGCAGTCATCTTCCTGGCTTACTGAAGCATCAAATTATATCAGTCCGCAGGTACACATGCAGCCACACAATCACACGCATACTGTACAGTATTAACACACACACACACACACACACAAAAAACAGACTTCTGTGATAGAAAGACAGTGAGTTTTCAGTCAGAACCCAAGAGAGAGAGAATATCCTCAGTGCCCTGCAGAGGAAAGCAATGATGAAACCCTGGAGGATGAGCCAGAGAAGCAAAATATCACTATCACTGCGTTTCTCTTCCATTCGCAGGGACCATAAACTGGGCTTTTTGGGCTTCCTGGTAAGTGTAAAAAGCTATGGGATAACTTGCTAAGTGCTGCAATTTCAAAGCACTTTCTTGGACAAAGTAAGTGCCCATCAGTGACATCAACTGTGTGTCTCCATGAGGCCAGGTTCAGACATGTTTTTTTTTTTGTTGCATGTAATAGTTTCAATGGCATTTCAATGGTTATATATTAATATGAGGCAGGAGGGATCTCATGGATATATATCTTGGCAAAAGCTGCACAAAAGTGGTAAAATAAGAAACAGCTGTGGACATATTATTTAGGGCCCATAATAATCATGCGGCTAAAAGTGAAATTTGGACATAAAAGATAAACTCTTACTCGCAAACTTAAGAGAAAAAGCTATTTATCAAAATTCTGACAACTTGAAAGGCTTTTAAATCTAAGAGAGCTCCAGAGGTCTCTTAAGTTAGTTAAGATCGTAGATGACTGCACTACAGACACAGGTGAACACACACCTTCTGAGACATGTTTTGCAGTGATTGTACAAAATAGCATTGGTCATGATAAAGAATGATATTTTTCACTTAAGTTCAAAACTTCACTTTTAACAGTTTGATAAATATGGGCCCAGAGCTTTTACTCAAGTAAAAGGGAAGGTATTGGCAGTAAAATACTAATGTATCAAAATAAATGCATTGTAAAGAGTGTAAAGAGTGTTTTATGTTATGTTTGTAATATTATTGATGCTTTAATATGTAATATCTTTGTGTATGTTTACAACATCTCTAATGGGACACTTAAGTGTAACTAAGTCATCATTAATGTGATTAGATATTCAGATAGTTGTTTCATGTAGAAAGAGAAACATTTATGCAACCAAACTGGGTAGAACATTTTGCACAGTGCACTGGAGTAAGAGTCTGAAAGTAGTGCCCCCTATTCTATTTATTGAATCCAGAAGCTTTTTGTGTGGTAAAATATCTTTCTGGGTCACAAGACATGCTCATAATTCTAAATAGGAATAAGGGGATAATGGGATAATGAAAATGAATGCAGAATACAAAAAAACAAGCAAAAAAAAAACAATGGAAGAAAACTGAGGAATGAATATACTCCTTGTGACAAAAGCAGGATGAAAATGAATAGAGCAAAATAGTGTATGTAATTACAGAGGACAACAAAATAAGACTGGAAGAATGGACAAATTAACAAAATACAACAAAGTTCTTTTCATTGCAGTACAGTAAATCAATTAACAGGCTAAATGGAGCAGAATAGGGTAGAATAGGGCAATTTGTAACTCTGCCAGCAGTAGTTTTAATAATCAGCCGTGCTTTATAGCCTTTAATTTCATCCATGTTTTAATCTCATTCCTCAAGACAAACACAGTTACAGGGGCAGAAACACAGCCGTAAAAATTGACAGACAACAGCAGAAATGCACGTACACACAAAGCAGGTGTTTTGTGTGGGGTGGGTGGTGTAACTAACAGGGTGTAATAAAGATTGAAATACAACAACAGGGGATGTTAAGTATGTGTGTGCATGTGTGGGGGTCTGTATCACACTCATTTATTATGTCTGAGGTGTATTTTTCATTACTGCTTTTTTTCTAACGTTTTTGTCTATTGAATTTGTAATGAGTCTCCTGTTTTCGTGTTTGAAATGAGACGTTTGTTGTCCTCTGTCGTGCTCACACACTGGAAAGGAGGATGATGACAGGCTGGAGCAGATTATTAAAGAATATGAAGCAACGCTTGTGTATAATTTTACGGCATTTAAGCTATTGTATCACACCAAGAAACACTTGGTTAAGCTAACTGGTCTTGATGAAGGTCACTGTCTGATGAACAGAAAAAAGAAGTGTGTGGAACAATATATTTTTTTAATTTGAAGTGAAGTGAACTGCAATAATTTGTCTAGTGTTTGTCTATGTGTTTTGGGGTTTGTGCAGTTCCAAACATTATTCTCCAGCAGTGAAGAACAGCGCTTGCTAGCATCAGGGAAACCCATCGTTATCCACAGCACTGTGCAGACGCAGGTCATTGGAAATGAAACAGACTATGGGTTGAGCTCGCTCAGAGTTGGCTGAAGTTTTTAACTGATGAAGTGTGTGTTGGTTGGCCAGCTCGCTGACTGGTGCTGAAGTTCAGTGCTCTGCTAACGTTAGCATGTGCATGGTTCTGTATGATGTATTCACAAACAGGGGTGTTGTGCCCATTCGATTTGAGGGGGCATGTGCCCACAAAAGGTGGATCGTTGCAAATTGCAGTTGTGTTAATATGTTAAATCAATTATAGTGTGACACAGAATGACACATTGGAGCATTTTCTAATCAGGCACCTCTATCAGCAGTCATCAGCAGGACAACATCATTTGTCTGTGCTTTCCAAAACCGTTACAAATCACTGTTAAGAAATAATGATGTTTTATGATGTGACACTGTGGTCTGGTTAGGTTTTGGCACAAAAACCAATTGGTTAGGTTTAGGGAAAGATCATGGTTTGGGTAAATATAATGACTTTGTTAAGGTTAGAGAAATGTGTGATGTGGGTTAAAATTACAACGTCCTTAAAGTTGGGTGACCTTCGTTGTCATGGCTACAATAATAGCTATGGGGTTAAAGTTAGGGGATGATTGTAGTTATTATTTTTTAAACTGTCATGACTGGAAACAGGAACAAAAAAGTGCTCCTCTCGTGTGGCAAAGTCCACTGTTTGCAAATTTGGGTTAAGCCAACCCACCAAAGCAGATAATTATTGGTAACAACTTGGTTTGGTATGAAGATTAACATACTGTATGCATTGTGAAACTGTGCCCCCTCAAAGTAATTGACACGCCTATTCATAAAATACTAGTACAAATTTGATTTGTGGAACCTGTGATAGATAGATAGATAGAGAAACATCTGTTGGCAGGCTTCTGTGGCATAATATGGACAAGCATGTTTGAATTTGCCATCCATTGTTAACTACATAATGTATATTCCTGATTGTGTTAGTGTCTATTGCCGCATGCACTGTGGGGAGAGTAGGGAAACACCCTGAACAAGGCTGCCACTTCTCCAGTGCACCTGTAACAGATTGTGTCCACTTCATATTGTAATGGCCTGCTGGGCTGAGGTCAGTGTGGTCTTGACACCACAGAAAAGAGGCGACTGCGAGCTTCAGAGTGTTTACTGCCAAAATAACCAGCTGCTTTGAGATGGATGTGTCTCTCTGAGGGAGTGTGTCTTAAAGCACTCGCTTCCTCAGTGCACTTTGAATGAGATTCTCTTTGTGTTTTCTCTTTCTCCCTTTGTCAGTTATGAAGAAATTCTAGCAGTCTGATGGTCTAGCCCTTCAATATCACAACAACATATCATTGCTCCTCGGTCTTAACTAATGGCAGATGAGAAAAATGACTGAGAGACAAAGGAACACATAACTGTTTCCTCTGAGTCATAAATCAATGTCTGAGATAGATCGAGTTTGGTGCTGTTTACTCTGCTTTCACACAATATGAAAACAATTCAGCTCCGAAACAAATGATGCATGGATAGCTAATCAAATAAACCAGCATCAGAGCCATTCAAATGATTTTTCCTCAATATTTGAAAGACTTGTTAGAGCAAACAAGCACTGCAGCAGAGAGCATGAAAATGAAACCACTACACTACAGATGACAGGAGTGAAGTAAATATTAGCTATGGAAAATAGCAGGTCTAGAAAAAAATAACTGAGTAAGTAAAAATCTCATATTTATTATAATACACTAGGGTCTGTGGCCCTATTAAGGAAATATCCAGTTTGCACTGTAGTGTAGTATAAACAATACCTGACAGTTTTTCCTCGCATGGCTGCCATACAATTACCCCGGGAGGATGTTCTGAAGTTTGGAGGCAGTTATCTGAAATTTTTATCACAGTGCAGAAAAAAAAATTAATCCTTCCTCTCTGACTGCAAAGGTGTATTTTGTACAGTTGATTTTTGTTCTTTCTTTGTTCAGTTTTCAAGAACTTGAAGAGAGTAAATGTAGTGTAATGTCTTTATTAAAAATAAAACTATGTATATAGGGATTTTTGCTTTTATTGCAGACTGGAATTAGAGATAATTGGTTTCACAGGAAGTTTCACTAATCCATAATAGTTGACAGCGCTGAGTGACAAGATCAACTGACACATTATCAGCTATGTTGATAAATGTCACAGACACATTAAGTTTGTTATGCCGACGAGTTGATTTGAATCTTCCTCAACACAGCTCCCCAAAGCAAAATATATAATGAGACATACAACAATATATTATGCAAGATCACAGCAGACATCCTACGCATATGTATATACATCCAAGACATTATACCTACTCACACACTGTATATCTTACAGTTGCTTAGCAAAGCCTTTAAGTGGTTTTCTTTGTGCTATTATATTCAAAGTGTCTGTGCTCTAATGATTGCAGAGCTCTTATAAAGAACAAATACATCTGCATGAGTTTAAACCACCACTTGAGACACAGCAAATTATCACAAGAAACATGAACCCTCTGAGCCCAAAATGAGTAGCCTACTGAATTCAGAATGGCACACTGAAACACACATTGGAATAAGACAAAAATGATAAATAAAGCCACACGGTAACCGAGAAAATAAAAATGAATCACAGTAATGTCTTTACATTTCCTGTCTCTGTTGCATCTGGCTAGTGATTTATACCCACATCACATCTTCATTTGCAAAGAACAGATGATAAAATCTCTTTGAGTGTCTTATCCACCAGTGGCACTGCTGAGCTGTAATGTCATCACAGGCCTCCTCCGTGGCCCGAGAGAGACTAGCTGCTCATGTTCTTTATCTCTTAAGTCCAAGCTGACAAAAAAAGTCTGCACTCAGTTAAGAGAAGATAAGTAGGGTGGCGGAAAAAATGAGGCGAACTCTCATGTTGCTGAAAACTACAATCCCCATAGACAAATACTGAACAAACATTTGAGTGCACTAAAATTAGGAGGTGCATAAAACCTGTAGAGTTTTTTCTTCTTTAAAATTAACTACACCTTGGTCCATTCGAGGTCTGTTAATAATGTCAATTAACTTTTTATATTGAGTTCAAAAGAAACTACAGAACAGTGGCTGTGTTCATGGTCATGAAGGAACATGTCAGCTAGTGAAATGGTGTGGCTCATTTATGTGTTTTTAATAGTTTGTGGATACTTAATAATATTGTGAATACTGTGTATCAGGCTGTGGCTACACTGATCAATTCATTGTTGGTATTTGTCTTTTCATGGGATTTCTTGACAATAAGAAAAACATGGAATATTTCCACCTTTATCCTTTAAGGTAAGAATTTTGTAGATCAGATGGATTCCCAGACACCATACTGTTAATGTCCCTGTGTGAAGATTACTGCATATCAAATAATCAATCAATCAATCAGAGTTTGTATAGCACCTTTCAGGTTACAGGTCAGTGAAATTCAAAGTGCTTTTCAGACATATTCTCAGAGAGGCACAGTGAGACATGCACAGGTACACAAATACACAAACACACACACACACACACACTGTACTTTTAAGGGTACCAACCGAATTATGTCGGTACTACTGAGTACCTATTCACGTTAGATCAATTGGCGTCCAATTTTGGTACCTTGAGAGCGGGTCGTGTTGTGAATTCAAATAAATATTGATAAGATTCCTTATCAGCTATTTTTGTCTTCAGGTGGCTTCTAACTGTTTCCATTGAGTGAAACGTTAGAATAAGCCTTCCTTCCTCAAACAACATTACAAGCATCCAATACCACAGAGGGCGACAGTCAGTTCTTTGTGCCTCTATAATATTCCCATAATCTCTTCAGGAAAATCAGTCAACCTAAAAAATTCTCCACCAGTCACAAAGCCAATCAAATAAAATTCACATACTGTATGCTGCGGGCAAATCAGGGTCAGGTTGCCTTGTAAGTCAATAATTTGCTTGCAATGCTTGCTTGTTGCTTGTTTAAAATGTCAAACTACTGGCGAGAAAGCGTGCTTTGATTTTCCAATTCATTACTCAGTGATGTATTGCTAATGCCTTGATCGATGGACATCAGGGAGCATGTCAATTTTTAGTTCTCACCTACTGTACCTGTGATAATTACATTTATTAAATATTCTATCATCTTAATCGATCATAGACTGCAGTCCCAATACTTGAATCTTAATATCAGATGCTGTATTTTCATGCATGGTCTTGAAGAGATAACTTTGTGACTGAATGATTCTTTTTCTTTTGTGCCCTTGAGCAAAACACTCTGTACCCCACCAGTATTTTATCCTGTTAAACTGCTCTACACATGGCAAACCTTAAAAAGGCTGGAAATACAGCAGAGTCATATTTATTCTCTGGCCACTGTCACTGTATTTTTTTTTAACTCAAGCATTAAATATGTTTCCAGTCTCAGTGTGTACAACTGTAATAAAACACCTCCAAACACAATATATCAGCTTTTATCTGCATTCTGGGGTTTTAGCTAGAGGCTAATGTTCTGCAGACTTTGTTGTGTGTCACAAAAGTGCTGTAAATGAAATATGGTGCTTATGGTAATGTCAGCAAAACAGTGCTCTCTCTCTCTCTGTCACACACACACACACACACACTATAAAAACACCCCGCAACACAATTGGTGTATCTTCTATAGAGGACCATGTACTGTATTACCTTATCTGTAAACACATGCATACCCATATGCATATTACTCCTTCAAGAAAGGGCTAACTAATGGACAAGCTGTAAACACACACACAGAAATACCTTTTTGGTAACATGCCAAACACTGTATTCACCATATTCAAACTGACAAATGACAAAATAATTATGTCCTTGGTAAAAGGCCAAACAATGTTCTCTCTCATTTTTAAACACACACATGCTCACTCACATACACACAAAAGACTAAAAGCTAATAACCTTTTGGTCTAACTCCCAGTAGTTAACTTAGAGAAAAGACAATTCATTATGTGCACACACACAGCAAAACATGTGTATTAGCAAAGTATGCCTTTTATAAGTGATAACACAAAGTAAGAGTAAACACATATGAATCAGCACCTTATGTGTGCATGTGTGTGTATCTGTGTCATGTACTGTATGTATTGGACTGAAAAAAACAACAACCTCTTTTTATACCCTCTTAAACAGCCCTCTTAGAAAGTGGAAATTGTACGCTTTTCCTTGCTGAAATGTTGACATTGTGAAGCAGCAGCATTGTCTTTCAGCGAGATAAATTATTAACATTCACTAGACCTACTGTCCTGAGAGACAGAGGGCACGAATGAGAAAGCGGCAGAAAGACAAATGATATTGAGAGAAGATAGAGAGATGGGAAGGAAGAGATACTGATAGGAGTGAGAAAGAGAGACACAGCAGACACAGCGATATCCCACCCACAAAGCCTAGGAATCTGCTCAGTTCTCAACAGAGCATACAGATGCAGTCAAACCAGCAAAGGAAGCAAGCAAAATACAACAAATAAAATCTGTATACAACCAAAAAAAAAAAAAAGAAAAAAGAAAAAGCAAAGAAAAAAGTTTGGCACACAAACTTATTACTAATACTCTCTCTAAACAGCTAATCCAGGATAGAAAATCAGTGTTTATAGAGCAGGTTAACAGATAAACAATGCCGTCCTTATGATTTTGACGACATTCATATGGTTTCATACATATCAAAATTTTAATTAACAAAAAAGAAATCTAAGTGCTAGTTAGCATAGCTTGTTAGCCTAGCTTGCTCACTTGCACTTTCAGAGTAATAGTAGAATACAAACTTAACAGCAACTATGCATCTTCCCAAATGTTGAATGTTGCAAGACGGCTTAAGTTGCTAATGTTGATCAGCAATGCTCTGTGGACTTCTTGAAAAAGAGGTAAAAACGCCTTGTATCTATGGCCCCATTTACAACTGGTATTAAAATGTGATCTGTATCCGGCTACGTTATCTGGATAATGACATCCAATCCATGGGTCTTTGCATTTACACCTGGTATTAACCTGGTACAAAGTTCTCAATTGTTCCTGCATTGTGATTGGATCTCAATATGTAAATTAACAAGCCAAGCTGGCGGACTCGTGAACAAAGAGGGTGCGTCCAAGGTCAAGGAAACTGCTGCCAGGAACAGTCATCATTCATTTCTAAATCATTTTTTGGGAGGGAAGACTGTGATTTTTTTCTGATGAATGTGCTCAAGCTGTACAGATTGCATTTACACTTGGCTGAGATCCGATCACAATGTGAGCCTGACCACCTCCAAATGTGGTCTAGCCAATCCGATCGCATTCTGATTGCAATGCGTTCTGAGTGCATTTCCATCTTGCATTAACGTTTTCCCATATCCAGATAACATATCCTGATACAGATGGCATTTTAATGCCAGGTGTAAATGGGGTGTATGTTTATAAACTACGCAGTTTCAAATTAACCAGTTAGTAGAACACAAAATGGAAATTGACCACATTCCTCTTAGCAACACTGGCTCTCAGATGTCAGACATTCCTCAAAGGCTTGAAGCTTAGTCACTTTCCACATGTCCAAAAATGGTTTTATCCTGTTTTGAAAAAAAAGTACAGTAGTTGCAGTATTTTTAATTTAATTTTCAAATTTAAGTTTGACCTTAACATGGCAAACAAATCACTATTGTTAGCCTGATATAGCAATGGATACCATTGTAATTCACACTGTACTGTGCATTCTGAGATGTACACAGTAATTCAAGCACTGCTAACACTCCAGTTAAAACTTTTTTTTGATTAAGCTGTGATTAATATGTTATGAAATTTTTATTTAAATGTCTAAATGTCATTTAAATGTCTTACTAATGTACAACTGGCAACTTAATCACACTTAGATGTGATGTTCACGTGAGGACTGCTGTTATGTTATGTTGTGTTATACGTATGTCACTAATATTATTCAGTAACATGTAAGTGTTTATGCATGGTCCTGCGTTTTCACGTTTTTATGTTTAATCAGGCCAACTCACCCCACAGCTGCCTGCTGAGGCCTTGGCAGCATGCGTGGACAATGACCTCAGGAACCAATTTATCTTGAATGATTCGGACACTCTTTTTAAGTTTGCAGCAGGGTACCTTTGGGTCCCACACTGGTCTCTGAAAAGCTCTATATGTCAAGAAGAAGCAGTGGCTATCCTCTGTAAGCCAGCACCATGCAGCAATTTGCTGGAGCAATGTGACACAAAATCCCATTTCCCACTCCACAGTGGTTAACAGGATGGAAGGTGCTCTCTCTCTCTCTCTCTTCTTCTGTTCCATCTTGCTCTATCTTTCCCTCTCTTCTGGCTGTCTAAACATTTTGCTTGGAATTGCTTTTAAGCCTGTTTTTTTCTCAATCCCACCCTCCTGTTCTCTCCTTAGTCTATGCTCCCCCTCTCTCCCTCACATTCTTTTTTCTGTCTCTCTTGTTTTCCTGTCTTTCTCTTCCTCTCTCAGCCTTGCTTTCAAATATGTTCTTATTCTCAAGCTAATCCTCTTCCTCTCTGCTCAACCTTCACTGTTCTCACTCTATCGCCGTCCTTTCCCTCTCTCTCCTCTCCTCTTCTTACACCTCATTCTTACTCTTACTATGACCACACTAAGGCAGCTAAGTCTGAAAAAGCCTTATTACAACTTAGTCCACTGGGTTCTATCTGTTATGTTAACATTGCACTCAAGAAAGTAATTGTTTTTGCTTTTTTGAATTATCTTGGACCAGAGAAATCAGTCAGTTA
Source organism: Scomberomorus guttatus (assembly GCA_038419695.1). Lineage (NCBI taxonomy): Eukaryota > Metazoa > Chordata > Actinopteri > Scombriformes > Scombridae > Scomberomorus > Scomberomorus guttatus. Next base: position 23,773,868 of record CM076455.1, read on the forward strand.
TTAAGGGCCTGCCTGGGCTTGCTTGGAGAGTCAGGAATGACTGACTTAGTATAGCTAAATAAACATGTGTTTAGTACAATTATACTTATTATTATAGTACAATTACAATTATACAGTACAATTATAATTATTATAGTTTCTATTTTTCATCTTTTTTCTAGTTTTTATTGAGTTATTGATGTTTATTATTTGAAACATGTAGGTTCAGTTTCTCATTTAAATATTTTGTTAATGCTCTATCCCTACCATGAAAGGTATCAATATATTATTTTATACCATGGTCTGGGTGAATACTCTTTTCTGATTGGCTGGCAGGTGTGCGTTAAAACTGTGTATTGCACACATAGTTAGGCTCAAGTTTAATCACTGTTCTAAATTCATCCATTACCCAACCTGTAACCATAGCAACATTAAAGAGCACAGCTGTCAAAGCTTACTCGTTATGAAGTTTTGAAGAATGGGACGCAGCAGAGAAAAAAGAAAGAGAAGAAAAGAAAGATACCAAGTGAAAAACGACACAAGGAACCAACACCTGAGGAGCTTCAAATGATAGAAGAAGAGAAGGATGAGATTAATACAAAAAAGGCAACAAAATAGGTAGTTAATATACTGAGAGATTTTTCTACCAAAAACAAAAGAACACTGATTTGGAGATACACTCTGTGGTTACGCTTAATGAAACATGAATTTTATGCCTCAGTTCAGGCTGGCGGCGAGTACAGTGTGGCAAGTTGTCATGACAACGGAAAACTCTTGCTTCATAGCCTTTCGATTGTGAGTGCAAAACTTCCACCAAAAATTTGCGAAAGCTTTTATATTGTTGGCAAATGACCATGGTATATACAAGATAATCAATGAGTAGGTGTGCGTTTAACTCATTGATTGATTAAGTAATTAATGAGATCCGGGAACAGGGTGACATAATTAAAAATAGGTCCAAAGAGGCAACAAAAACAAGCAGACAATCAGACAAGTTTTCAACAATTTAATCAGATTTATTTGGAAGAGAAAATGAAAACAATTAGTAAAATGTTCACTCAAATGTACAGCTGTAAAAGTAGATGTGCACACTTACAGATTTCCTGTACAATGAGGGATTATTGTCAACATTACAGGTGCTCTCACTATAGGTTTTATCTCCAAATAAAAGGGTTTAGATAATCTGGCTAAACTGTTGGTTGATGCTTGTGTCTGTTGCTCCATTGGATTTATCATAACCAATAGAACTGATGGCCTGAGCTATGAAAAGAAAACCTAATTTGTAAAAATAACTGTATTTTTTCCCTAACTTGACAGTCCACTAGTGAGCTGAGCTGTTAATAAAATCATAATTTTATGATTGTGAAGATGCCTGACATAAATACAAGTTAATGATAACAATTGTACTGTGTGACCGGCTATGCTGATATTTAAAATGAGTCATAGAAAGGGTTAGAGGTGAAATAAAGTTGCTTTTAACTTTAACTTTAATGCTACACCTCATCATTGTTCACATTAAAATGCGAGGCGTTGTTTTCAGATTCAGATTTAGCTAGTTTAAAAAACCTCTGCTGTCAGAGAAAAATGCTAGCTTTGTGCCCATAACGGAGAGAAAAAAAAGATTCAATTTCACAGTTAGCCAGCTTAGTGTGGATGTACTACTTCTCTGTCCTTTCTTCTCTCCACCAACGCCCCCCTCCAACCCCCCCCCGCACAAAGAGAAACAACACAAGTGAAAATGCCGAACAATGCTTGAGCAATCACAGCTTTTTACTTAGTGTGTGTGTGAGAAAGAGAGTTGATGCATTGGAGACAGACATGTGAGACAGGCCTGTATGGAATCAAAGCCTTTTTAGACAGCTTGTACGGATAGCTGTGAGGGTTGCTACAGTAGGTGTGTGTGTGTGTGTGTGTGTGTGCATGCGTGTGTGTGGGAGTGTGAGAACACTAAGGGTCTGTCAGGAGAATTGCAGGCATCTGAAAATGGTTTGCTCATGCTTCCATGCACACACACATCAACCTATAAAATCACATAGACACACATGGTAAGTCTGTGGTTCTGTGCATGGGGTGTTTTTTGTAACTGCACTAACACACATATTCAGTACACTTAAATGAAAAGGATATACTTATTCATATTTTTCCTAATGCCATAGATGTCTCAGATGCTCTGTGAGAATGTGTAGATAGATAGATAGATAGATAGTCTCTACTTTCCTTCTCATAAGTATTATATTTTCTCAGTGCAGTGAGTATCTGCATTAACAAGGTGACATCTTTAATCTAAACTGTCTTTGAATTTCAATGATTGATGTACCTGCTTTTTTCAGGCACTTTGCAATGAATTTTATTTGAAAAAGGAAGCACAGTGAAATATTAGACCTTGAGGCTATCCCGACCCAGACTATATTTTTTAATAAAGACAAATTGAATGAGTCATAAATATCCACTCTGGTACCCGTTACATTTCTCATCCTATTTCAGTGAGTCTTTAAAATCCTTGGAAATTGAGATAGAGGTTCATTAAAACAAAAAATTTAAAAATCAAATGAAATGAGACATTTACTCATACATACACATGTTTCTGCTACAAAAGAGACCACCCGGTTTCAGATCTCTACCAATACATAAAGGTAGCATTTCAGGATTAAGTGTATTCTGCATGGGATCATTTATTTTCTCAAATGTAGCTTGATGTTGTTCCTGTGTATGACCAGATCTGTAATATACTGATATGTTATGGAAACAGAATGAGTCAAGCTACTTCTACAAACCTCTGATTTGTGCCACAAAATAGACAGATGGGTTTGGATGAAATGTGGAAGTGTGTGTATTCATTTATTGAGAAACTGCGATGGAAACTGCCACTAAACACGCAATTAAACACAATTTTTCTGATTCATATCAGAGAAAAGCATGGCTAATAGTCAAATGATCAAGAGATAGTAATTCTATCTCTGACAAAGTACTTCCCCAGTACCACCCAACTCCCCTGAAATGGCGTCATACTTACAGTTTACCCTAGCTAACTCCTTGGATGGAAAATTTTCTGATCACACAATTCAGCTAGCCAGTGAAGGTGTAGGATCACAGGTGACTTGCCATGATGGTGAAGATAATTATCTCTGATGGTGCTTTTGTACCTGTCAGTAGCACATCTTTCATCAGCTGGTCAAAACTCCAAGATGGAGACTGAATCCCAGCCCAATTCAGATGTGAATTTCAAAAGGAGGACGACACTTTCCACTGAACAAGGCATAGGGTCCACTTGTCTGACATATGTAATGTGGGTAGGCAGAAAACCATTGTACAAGAAGAAAGTATTTATTCATAGATATTTGTTTTTTTGTCCATAGCTTAAATTACTAAATGCTAACCCCAAGGCCTCTAATGGCTAATGGCTTAAGATTTTCAACTTGGCTTGGGCATAAGTCAGGTACAACTTTTGAAAAGTTCTTTGTGTGATTGCCATTAAGCCACTTACTACCAGTGACAAAGCGAAACCTCCCTAAGGTCAGAATCAGTTTTTAGTCATCCTTATATGCAGATGACAACCTGGTGTTTTCCCCTGAACTGAAAACATTCCTTCCACTGTTTTTTGCCTGCATCCACTCATTCCCTGAGGTCTTACAAGTTAAACAAGTTGGACTGAGCTCAATCAATACTCCCTCCCTGTGCTACCCAATGCCTGTATTTCCAGTGACAAGACACTGCATGGTCAAAGACAATTAAATATTTGGGTAACTTTTTTTTATCCCAACTATCAAACATGATCATGGTGCAGTTTAAACCCTTTCAAACTGGCACAGAAAGACTCAGGCCTATGGAACGAGCTTGCATCATTCCTTACAGTATGTCTGGTTCTTGATCCTCATTGAACACTCCTTATCTTTACCTGTGTCCAATCCATTACTTGACAGCTTAACTGGGCTCTGAAGGAACACACACACCTAGCAGTTGTTTTTTTTTTTTTTTTTTTTACTTTAACCATTTCTTCAATCTGCCTATGGCTGAGTTGAAAGTTTATGTGGGTTTGTTAAAGGTTCATAGTAACATTAGTGCATCTGTAACAGGGACACAAGCTCAAGTTCTCCCTATAACCATCTGAGATATTTGGGGAAGTTCATGAAACCATCACGATATTACACTTTAGTGCAGAATTTTCAGCATTTGCCCTCGATGTAGGTGTTATGTGTAGAGATCTTTGAACAGATTTTCAGATGAAGAACGGGACAAGATCCTCAGAAATGTCTGAAATGTGTCAAAACCTAACAACAGATCTGTTCTAGTTACTTTACAGACAACTGTTCAACTCTGAAGTGGGCTTTGTTGGAAATGTCAGGACGAAGAGGGCAAGCTGCCCAGAATTCTATATTTTTGGTGGAAGTAAATCCGATGCATCTAGTGTTATCACATTATCCAGTTCTCTCCTGGCCTCTATGTGCTTGAAAATCCTTTTTCCATTAGTGATGCAAGCACATTGTGTGTATATTACCATTTTTTCTGATCTTGCAAGGTTACACTCTATCTATCTTGGGAGACTGTACCACAAAAGCAGTGGGTAATGCAATTTTTTTTCTTATTTGTCACCACGAATGTGTGCTTTAGCATGTGCTTTATACCTCTTGGTAGTTCCCTGTCAGTTCATATGTGTTTTCTGTGTGTGCGTGTGTGTATGTGTGTGTGTGTGAGAGAGACGGAGAGAGAGAGAGAGGATGGATGTGTTCATAGATTTGTGTGCATGCATCTGTGACTTTACAGTGAACTGGATTTTGTTTTGCTGTCCCTAACAAGCACCACTTGCAGCTATGTTTTTCCGCTGTGTGTGTTGTGTGCGTCAGATGCATTAAGACTAACCCTCTCACACCAATGATAACATGCACTTTTTTCCTAGTAGCTTCAGAGGATGTTCTACCAATACCTAGAGCCATTACAGTCCCTTGCCTTGATCCCAGTTGGATAAAAATACTGTGGGAGAAAATTAGACTGAAGGTGTGTGGTAAGGTATTTTTCTTAATACATTGGAGATATTTACATGGTGGTAGCATGTGTGCATGTTTTAAAGAAAGCATTCATGCTGATGCTGAACAAGGGGGAAATATCTGTGCGATAAAATTTTCATATTTCTCTCTTAATTAAAAGTCCCAATGAGAATATAAGACAAATAAAAGTCAGATTTTTTTTGGTCTGTTATCTGTTTGTCTTACAGAGCCTGCACTGTGTGAAGCCTTGTGTAAAATAGCTTTGACAACTCTTTATTACCACTAACTCACAGTTGTATTAAAAAAACAGTTTTTAGTAAATGTATTCAGAGTGAAGACTCCTGTTTGTAAGTTAATATATTAAATATATATTCTTGTGTTCTCTTTTCTTTTCAATATCACTACTAACAACACATTGTCTGTCCCATGACTTTTTGCTTCAGCTTAAGTTTCTTTACTTTGTGTCTTGTTCCCTACAGTGTAACACCAGAAGCCTGCCAGGTAGTGTCAAACACAGGCACTTACCCCTCCTAGCTGGATGAGACAATTTTAAACAATTTCTTGATTTTAATAATACAAAAATATTAACAACAGATGAAAAACATGTTGATTTTAGTTGGAATTTAAGAATAAATCTGTTTATACACGTGATTCTTGCACTGCCCAACACTGTTGCATTGGAAATATACAGAAAGCACAGTGTGCTGCATCACCTTCTGTGCAGTATATGGTTTGCTCTTTGATTTGATGTCTATGTATTCTGGCATCAAGTTATAAGAGCTGTCTTTTTATCTCCATAACAGCACAGTTCCTAGTGTCTTATGAAGGCTGAGAGAGTCAACTAAAAGCTCCTTTTGTATAAAGATATTTCACTGCATTTATAATATATTGAGGAGTCAGTCTTACATGCCTGTCTATAATTCATCATCTGTCTCTTACCTTACATCTTGAAAAACCTTGTGCATGTTTATCTGTAGGTCTCACTGCTTGTGATGCACAGTCTGTGTGTTTGTACTGTGTATGTGTATTGACCTGGTGTATTTAGGTGTGTATGCGCACTGACTTTTCTGTCTGTCTTCCATCTAGCTGCTTGTGTGTGTGCTGATGTCTCAGACTGTGTGGGTGTGTGTTGTTATGTCTGCCTCTGTCTGACTTGTTATGACACAGTGCGCACATGTCTCTGTGTGTGTGTGTGTGTGTGTGTGTGCTAAAGCCTGTGTGTGTCCAATTTTTCTACACTGTGTTAATTTATGAAGTCTGTGATAATTTGGCTGTATGTGCCAACTCCCTCATCTAGAGGATTGATAATTAAATCTCCCGGAAATAACAATGGCGCGCACACACACACACACTAAACAAGGTTAGAGAGAGATTTGAGAGGGCTGAGAAAAGAGAAATAAATAGTATTTGAAAAGAGACAAGATGTAGGAGTGAAGAAAAGAGTATTAGAAGGAAGAAGAGGATGAGAATAAAAGATGAAAAGCCTGAATATTACAAAATGGAATTCATATTTGGAGAAAGGTGCAAAAAAAAGGAAAGAAAAAGAGATTGAGAGGTGGCAGTGATGAACAAAGAGTTCAAGTGAGTAAGAGGAAACAGGAAAGAGACCCAGCTGAAGAGAGAAAGAGGGAGAGAGAGTGAGTGGGAGGATCATGGGAGAGTTGGAGACAGAGAGAGCGGCTTTAAAATGCCAGGAGACAGTGTGCGGTAAATAAAAAGCTCTTTATGGCCGGCTGAGCGATTTAGTGGATTATCCCTTTACAAAGGTCAATGCCGGTTTGGAACACGACCAAAACAACAACAACAGAGTGAAAACAAGAAAAAAAAGATACTGACTCAAGCTGTAAATGGCATGACCAATAAACAAATATGACAACAATGACAGCAGCTTAACAGACGGCGCCGTGATGAACTGAAAAAAAAAACAACTGAAAGCAAATGAAAATTGACTGTTTGGAATTCAAAATAAAAAGCTTAAAAAGTAAAAATCCCAAAACACAAGCTTCAGCGTCTGGTGAAAATGGAGAATAATGCAGCTGGACACAAAAGGAGATACGGGGGCTTACGACAGCTTGTGCATGTTTTACTAGAAGATTTGCGTAATATGCAATACGTAATATATTCTGTGGCATAACCAGACGTGGAAATGAGCCAGAATACCATTCTAAGAGTAGAAATTAAATCATTTTCGGCTGAGATTTTGAAAATGTCGGATACGTTTCACTGAAAAAAATGGTCTGAATGCATAGCTGTTTCACAGCTGCTTATAAGCTCAACAGCTGTTTCACAGCCAAGGTTAAACGTTTGACTTCATGCATTCAAATACTGCATCAACTTCATATCAATGAACTACCAAATGTACAATAGTAGTAGTTATTTACTGGGTAGGTTCCGTTCAGTGTCCAGGTTTTCTATACATCACTTTTCTCTTTGCTCTCATATACAGTATATATAATAATAAAAATAATGCTCAGAGTGCTTTACATTACATAGATAAAAAGCAAAAGACATAATAGAAACTACTGGTGAGAAAAAAAATGGCACACTGGGAAATATTCACTAAGAATTTGGCTCATGCAAAATGTATTAGACTTTACTATGTTACTGTTACTATGTTATATAACAGTTAAAAAGAGAATAATACACAGTAAGTTGGTAAGACAATTTTTGTCCGGCTTCAGTTTTAGTGCAGACAATTAAAACATACCCAAACTGTAACCGTAAAACACTGACTGCAGTAGAGAAGAGAGCAGTAGAATATTGCTGCAAATTCAATATGAAGTTATCTTACATGTTGTGGTGCTCTATGTTCACCACCACAACACATTTAAAGATCAGCAACTAGCCTGTTATTTTTCACACAATCTGTGTCACTTGCCTCCTGATGCAGCTAATAATACTTACAATTACTGTAAATAGGCCTGTTAAAAATCTAATCAAAGAAATTCAATCGCTATAACAAAAATCTCATTGAACTTCTCGATCACTCTTTGTTGTGCTGACAACATTAGGCTACTTAACTAATTTCCTCACATAAAACCTTTCGTCTCGGGATAAGAATGCATGATTCCAGTTAACCCAGAAAACGGACCTCCTGCCGGCGGTCTCGAACTGGCTGCAGGAGATCGTTGTTTGCATAGTCCTGTTCAAATTGATCTAAAATAAAAACCATAACAGCTAGAGTGTTCATTCTTTTTGCAGCTGAAAGCTAAGGCACTCGTCTTTCATGCCATCAAGTTGTATGCTCATGTCGGGAGTTGATGATGCCATTATGTTATGTTATGTGCGGGTAACAAAAACAGGTAAAACGTAGTGCCAATACAAGCAGAGAAGCAGGTCGAAGTCAGGTTCATGTCAAAGAGAGATTGAGAGAAAGTTGAGAGATTCAGATTGAGAGATTGAGAGAGTAAGTGTATTTTCGTATTCTTTATATAAGTGTCTTTTTTTTTGTCTTGATGGCCGAGGAGGCTTTGGAGTCTTTGTTTGTGGGCAGTGACAAAACAGAAGAAGCACTTTCCTCTGATCTGACTCCTTCAATGAAGACCATTTTGTTGAAGGCATCGATCTGTATCAGGATATGTAAGTACAATTTTAGGGATTATTATTTATTTTTTTGTTTGTTTTTTATATTTTAGAGAGTTGTTTTTGTGTACCCCAGCACAGCGCAGCACCCCAGCACCCCAGCACTTCAGCAATTCCAGCAATTCAGAAGAAGATGTGGAGTTCTTTCTCCAAGTGAGAGGCCTTTGCCATGATCGCCGGGCTTGTGAGAGTGGCTGCCAGAGGCGTGGCTACAGGAGTCCAAGCTGTGCTCATGGGAGCGGTCATAGGAGTCGTGGCCAGGAATCCTCAGCACTCTGCCCCCCCGCACACCTAATGGGTGGAAGACAGAGAAAGAGCCAGATAGTCTGCTTCAGCCACTCCCCAGGTTCCTCCCCAAAAGGAATCCCTCGGTCCTCTGGGCACACCTCAAGCCCCATGGAGCTATTCAAGCTCTTTTTTGATAGAAAAACGATTCCAACTTTGTGTGACAACACAAACAAAAATGCTGAAAAAAATATTGCCGCTGGCAAGAAGTTCATGTGAACTCCAGTTACACCTGAAGAATTGTGCAAATACATGAGGTTAGTATTTTACATGGATGTCAGGTTCCTCTTCATATTTTTGAACATACATATGAATGACCCTGAGGAGGATGCAGTGAATGACAGGAAGAAAGGCACAGAGGATTACGACAGGCTGCACAGGCTCCACTCGCTGTACGACAGTCTGTGAACAGCTTGGAAGGCTGTCTACCACCATCATCAGAACCTGACTGTGGATCAGCATATGGTGGCCACCAAAGCTAAAATTGGGATGGGACAATACATCAAAAACAAGCTGAAAAAGTGGGACATAAAACTTTTTGTTTTAGCAGACTCAAATGGCTACACGGTGGACTTCAACATATATACAGGAAAGGCCAAAATAGTCACTGGGAGGAGACTGTCCTTTGATGCTGGTAAACAAAGAATACCTGGGATCCGTTTATCACATTTATTGTGATACCTTCTACACCAGCCCGGTACTCTTCAGGCATCTCAGGGACCTTGGCACTGGGACCTACAGGGAGGGCAGAGTGGGAACCCCGACAACCACGGTCAACGCAGTGATGAGGAAGTCTCCGAGGGGATCCATATGGTGGATCAGGGATGGCCAGCTCCTGTCTGTGAAGTGGATGGACACAAGAGAGGTGTCTGTGTGCTCCACGGTGCACACTGCATACTCATGGGAGACTTGAGAGGGAGGAAAACAAGCAATGGCTATGAGAGGGTGGCAGTTCCAAGACCTGCCACTGTGGGGGAGTACAACTGCTTCATGGGTGTGTTTCTTCAGTAAAATTTGATGAAAAAACATGTCTGATTTTTGTATTTTTTTTATTTATGACACAATTTCAATACCTTTATCAATTATTATGGTTTACTGACTTACATAACCTTTTAGCTTAGATTGTACAGGCATATGAAGCATTTGATGATACTACAAGAAATGACATCACAATAAGCAAAAATACCAATGTAGGCATTTCTATTGCAGAGTTCAAAGGGTGAAAAAGATGTTTCTTCTTCAACCACCTTATTGTTCTCCATTGCTTTCCAGAGAAGCACAAAGCATCTCTTAAGCAATGCAGAATCTGACTTTTTTTTTTTGCACTTTCTTGCAAATCAAATGACCTGTGACTGGGCTCAGTTATACCTCCTGGTACAAACCACATGGAATTGAAAAATTGCTCACACAATTTTGTACCCTTGACATAATTTGTGGTGAGTGTAAATATCCTCAGTAAATAACCTTTAACAAAAGCAAATGCTACTACTACTACCTTAATTAAGGTATTTAGATTTTGGCATGAAGGAAAAGTGTGCCACCAACCAACAAAGAAAACACCAGCTGGTCTCTGTGAAAAATCTTTCATCATGAAACAACAATTAAGTACGAGTATGCGGTTTCATCCCTCATTGTTGAGCATTATCAATGGCTGAACAGCTTCTTAAAGACCTGGAGAGAAAAGGCAGGTAGGACTGAGAGTAGAGGAGGATCAGTGAACACATTTTAATCAGAACTAAATGAGGGAGAATGAGTGGGCAATAAGGGAGGAGACGGAAAGGGATTAAAATGGAGAGAGACAGCGAGAAAGAGAGACAGAGGAGGGTCATTAAGAAGTCTCTAGTGGAATAAAATGAGGCATTATCATTTTAATGCATAACTTAATATTCCTGCTTGCGAAATATGTTGGAGGCACACATACACAGCCTACATATCTCCTTATCCTCCCTCTCTTAGTCACTCCTTGCCATTATTTTCTTATTTTTCACCCCCACCTACCTTTTCATGCCAATCCATTTATTAATTTAATTATAATTTGCTTAACCATGATACTCTGAGATCATAAATGTATATTTTACCAGGTCTGGGGGTGCAGCACTGCTGCTGACCCCGTTTGAGATTTTAGGTTTATTTTATTATTTATTCTGAGCAGTTCTGATGTAGATTACATTTGCTTCAAATGTTATTGCACGGTGCACTTTGTCATCATAATGAACCTCACACCATTATGGATACTATTTTGCCTAATGGCATTCATGCTTAGGAACAATTGCTGGACAGGCCGACAATATGCCCTCACCTGCTGTCACTACGCCTAACTGGTGGGACCTCATCTGTAAACTTCCCTGCAGACCGTAATGAAATCCGGCGGCCTGAAAGATGGCTGGAGAGAAGAAAAAGCAGGGCACAAGAGGAGACATGAGACATCGACACTGGAAACGCTGGAACAGATTTCCATCATCACCCTGTCAAACGTGCGCTCAGTAATCAACAAACTGGATGATCTTATGCTAAGAGCTGAACATGACTGTGATTTCAGACAGAGCAACCTTGTTCACAGAAACATGGTTCAAAGACCATGCAACCCTGAGCCTAACAGGGTATACTATACAATAAGAGTGGACACAGATGAGCGCTGCTCATTTAAATCTGTTGAAGGAGGGCTGAATGTTTGTTGACAATAGCTGGGCCACACAGTACTGTATATGGGAGCAAGTGTGCACACAATGTAATTCATCTCTTGCCCAAATACAAAGCTGTGGTGAAGAGAGTGACACTTGTCACCAAGCCAATACAGGTGTGGTCTGACAGATGTAAAGAGCAAATCAGGGACTGCTTCGAGGAGACTAATTGGGAATTTTCTTTCAATCCTGCCAGGATTGAACACCGTGTCTGAAACCAAAACTGTGAAAATGTTCCCAAATAATAAGTCCTGGATATCAAAACAGCTGAAAAGCTGTTTCAATGAAAGGAAAGTTGCTTTCTGCACTGGTAATATGGAATTACAATGTAAAAAGATAGTTAAGAGAAATAGTTAAGGGGGAAAATCTTGATTGCAGAAATTGACTTTAAAAATAAAATAGAGGGCAAATGTTTAACTGGTAATATAAGACAGGAGTGGGATGGTCTAAATACATTAATGGGCAGATTCAGTAAAAAGGGTGATAGTCCTGTAAGTAACAGTCATTAACAGTTGTTAATGACTTGAACAAGTTTTACTGTAGATTTGACTGTGGATGGCAGAACAGAATGTGATGAGATATTCAAAAATCTCCCTGTAGAGACATCAATAGTTATTGAAGAAGATGATGTTGCTGCAAGTCTTTCTAAATCGAAACGGAACAAGACCACTGGCCCAGACGGTCTAAAAGCCTGTCTTCTTAAAGACTGTGCTCCTCAACTAAAAGGAGTCAAAATCACAGAAATTCTCAATAATCAGGCTTGTGCCAAAAAACCTGGGTGCAAGTATGCCAAATGATTTTCGGCCTATTACAATAACCTCCATACTGTGTAAAACCATGGAAAGACTTCTGGCCAGTCACTTGACCACCACTGTGGCCAGCATGCTAGACCCACTCCAGTTCGCCTATAAGTGCGACAGAGGCAAAGATGATGCTGTGCTGACTCTGCTTATTGCAGTTAAGAAACAGCTTATGCATCCTAAAGGATATGCCAGGGTTCTATTCGTGGATTTTAGCTTAGCTTTTAATTCAATGAAGACACATATTCTCCTGAAAAGGCTCATTGATCTCAACATCAATAAGGGGTTAGTTCTCTGGATCAGAGATTTTCTTTCCTGCCGCCCACAGAGGGTCTGTGTCAGTGGGAGCATGTCAGACGTGTTCAATGTGAGCACAGGCTGCCCACAAGGTTGTTATTCTTTCCCCTGTGCTATTCTCTCTTTTCACTAATGAATTTATGCACAATGAGACACATTTTTAGATGGGTTAAATAAGCTGATGACATGGCCTTAGTTGGCCTCCTACAGAAAACAGACCCTTTAGGCGAAGCTGCCTATCTGGCCCACACTAAGGCTCTTGAAACATGGTGTCACATTAGCCAGCTAGAAATCAATGTGGCTAAGACAAAAGAATGAATTATCTGTACAAAATAAGATTTGAAAACAGAGCCAGTTTCACTTGATGGCCAACATGTTGAAACCTGTGGAAAGCTTTAAATATCTCGGTACAGTTCTGGACTTCCAGGTGAGCTTCTCTGAAAATACAGAGTATATTTTTCAAGAGTCTGGTCACAGCGACTCTGTCTTCTCAGAAGACTCAGTGGCCTTGGTGTTAGTCAGCAGATTTTAGAAATAGTGTACAAAACTCTTGTATTTTAACTTTTCATCTTCCTGCCTAGTATGGTCACCTAAACTGTAGATCTAAGAATAAACTTTCCAGGATCGTGTTAATGGCCAGCAGAATAGTTGGTAAACCCCCAAAAGCCCTTGACTCAACTTTTTTACAGAAAGGACAAGGAAGAAAGTGAGGCTGGCAGATAGCTCCTATCCTCTCTTCAGCCAGTTGAGCCTTTGAGCTCTGTGAGGTGCTGTACTAAAAGTGTATTTAAGAACTTCATCCCAAGTGTCATCAGTATTCTTAACTCTACAAAGGAACTGACAAGATTTAAGCCACAGACACTGACATGAACTGTTTTTAATGTATAATGTGACCTTGACTATGTGTTTGTTTTACTAACTGCTTGCCTGTCTTGTTGTTGTTTCTTGTGTTTGGTGAGCCGAAGACAATTTTCACCTTGGTGGACAATAAAGTTCTATTCTATTCTACTTCCAAAGGAGACCTGGCCAACAGCCACATTCAACAGAAAAACAGAGGAATAAACAGATTTCATAAGCAGTAACAGACAGATGAAAAAAATCAAAGAAAATGATGAAAGAGGACAAACATTGGCCTCATTCTACAGCTCTCAACATTCAACAGCTTGCAATTCATTACAGGTGACTTGTTGATTGTTTAGTCTTCCTGCAGGCTACAGAGAAAGCTTTGATGAAAGACAAACCCAACCACTGGAATGTCAAACTATATTGCTCTCCACATTTATGAATATAAATACATAAACTACACTTCTATTTTTCCTGACGGTCATGGTTTGCATCTAATTGCTCCCCTTGTGACACACTAAATTTAATGTGAATTTCAATAAATAATCAAGCTTTATCAGTATGGCTAAAGGAAGATAAAATATGACCTTATACTCACAAAAAAATCTAATTCAAGATCGCCAACAGAGGACTATGCCCCTTCCAGAGAGCAACCCTGAAAGTCAAGGATAACGGGACGCTGCATTTCTTTGAAAATGTAGTGGATACTGAGAAGTTTATGTCTGCACTCGACCAGTCTCCACATTCAGCAGCACCCTACAGTCCCAGCGCTCCCCACACTCCATCCCCCATCACATCAGATGACAAAGAAATCTCAGTGGACACTCTAGCCAGCAACCTGATTGGGACAGCGGACTGTTTCAGGCTGGTAAGCGTAGGAACCCCCTACCAGAGGCTAACGTGACTTGGAGCCAAGGTTATTTCACATTCAACCACTACAGATTATTATGGTTACTGCAGCAGGTTATCTCATAATTTGCAGATTACATTGCTATACTTAATTTTGATTTAATGTAGAAAAGTGACGTGCGCCTTTTTTTTTTGTTTTGTTTTTGTATAATATAAGCATACTGTTTTCGTGTCACTTCAGTTACACTAAGTATACTTCCTATTATAATATCAGACCACGCCGCAGTGATATATAATTTTCAGATCCTTCAGAGCACCCATAAACATACACACAGGTGGCGCTTCAGTACAACATTACTCCAGAATTCTGAGTTCTTGGAACAACTGAAAAATAACCTTAAAGTATTCTTAAATTAATTCAGAGACGGCATCTTCACCCCAAATACTTTGGGAAACGACTAAATGCTTTATAATGGGAGAATTTGCTTCCCATTTAAAGGCATCCAGAAAACAGAATCACACAATTAGAAAGTGAAATACAGGCACTAGAATCTGATCAAAAGTGTCAGTTCTCTGATCAGACTCACTCAACTGTCTTGGCTCTAAAATTTGAATGAAATAATTTTCTCAAGGCTAAAGCTGAATTCATAATCCACTGTACTAGAGTTACATATTGCAGTCAGAGTGAAAGTTCAAGTCGACTGCTAGCTGCCAGGTAAAAACAAAATTCATTCTCCACCATTAGTGCACTACAAACTCCAACAGGACCCATTACCCATGACTCAGGTGAAATGATTGATACCTTTAAATTGTTTTACTCTCATCTCTACACAGCTGAACCTACTCCTGATCTGACAGCTCTCAAATTATATCTGTGAGAGCTCAACCTATCTTTGTTTATTAGCGAGGAAGCAGAATCCCTTGAGGTAAAATTTACTCTCTTAGAACTTAAAGAGGCTTTGAATTTGATGCAAAGAGCAAAATTGCCAGGCCTCAATGGTCTGCCTCCGGAGCTATTCCTAGAATTGTGGGATGTTATCTGGCTTTTGATATGAAACTTCATATCAATGGTTAAAACACTAATCCTTGTACAAACAGGTAATAGTCTGTCTAAAACATTTTTTCCTGCAGCATGGTACTCATCAAGGCTGCCCATTGACTCTCCAAGTCTTTACCTTGAATACTACTTTTCCTGGTTCAGTCAATTTCTGCTTATAAAAGCAATTGGGATAAATCTCTTCTTGTTCCTCTGGATGCCATAGCAAAACACTTCACATTACCAGCTACTCTGCTAGCTGTCCGTTCTGTGTGTGCGCTGTTCATACACAGCCCTCGCTCTGTAAATGAGAAACAAACAAAGTGGCTTTGACCGAGCCACACAACACATTCCAGCCAATCAGCAGGGGGGCGTTCATACTCGTGCACAGGACAGGGGTAAGTCATCAGAGCAGCTGTCTGTGATGACTTGACTGTCTCCCATCTCCAGCACCCTTTGAATGGTGGGGGAGGGCTGGCGAACTGGAGAGAGAGGCCGTGGCCAATTTGCATAGAAAGTGTTTTCTCACAGAACAGATACACTTCCATTTTAATAAATGTATCAATCCACACTGAGTCCAAGACAGTCTCATGGAGACCCCCCACGTTTTTTAAGCTCCAAGTCTATTTCTGTTGCGTTTAGTGAAGTGTAATCTGCACAAACAGCTGTTTAAATCACACGATATCCCACTGTATATGAACTTGGAACTCCTCTCAGCTCCCTAGGAGCTGCTGCTGACAGACGGCTGCTTCTGTGGACAAAAACGGTGAACACAGGTCGAGTGAGGAGTGAGGAGGCTGCAGAGAGGTGGAGAGTGTGGATGGACTGTTGTGCTCACGAGATGAATTTTTTTTTCCGCTTGTGATAATGTGTGAAAAAAACGGAAGTGACTCTACAGCTGACGCATCGCTCTGGATTCCGCCATATTTTAGTCGGCTAGCCCACTTGTTAGTGTCGTTGCCTTGGCAATGCGTGTCCATGAATTTGGGGTGCAGAGCTTTTGAAGGAGCACAGAGGGAGGGGTGTATTTGTTTGTTTAGTTAAAATATCAACAATATCTGACTCTACCTTTACATACTCTCTCACCCAGACACATCACTGCTGTCATAGCTCTGAAACTGTTGTGCCAATCACAGTTAAACATGATAACGACAGCTCAACAAATGGAAGGTTTTTCTTCAGGAAATGTCTGGATGGTTCAGAGTGTCACAACATGAATACACATCACCACAAATCTGCAGCCAAAGACTGTATAGATTTGTTTCATCAGGTAGATACTATAATAACGACAGAATTTAAAAAATACATTTGGTGAAGCCATTTATATAACTGCATCAGACTATTTCAGCCATCATTTTTAATGTATCTCATCTTGTAAGTGGTCACATAGTTTAGTAATTAATGTTACATAACAGCATTTGCACTGCAATGTGTTTTAAGAATCAAACATGAGACGCTTTTTTGCTAAAAAGAAAGTTGGAAAAGAGGCTGATGAGCCCTGCTAAGCTGACGTCCCTTTCATAAAAAGCAGAATATCCAGTTATAACCGACCAGTCTGATGTGTGTAGAGGTGTGTGTGGTTATACTGTAGCAGCCTGGTGTCATTTTCAGGTGATTTAATGAAGGTAAACACAGTGAACGGCCATGTGTAATGGTGCTGCGCTCTGGCCCAGCACTTCTCAGAGGCTGCAGATTTATCAACATATCAGTCCTGTTGCCTTCAGATGCTGCAGGGATTTATTGAACTGAAGGAGAAACTTTTTCATACAGTATAAACAGCTGTGGACAACTGGTGGACAGACTGATTTACTGATGCTCCTGCTTTAACTACATTAAACATTTTCTGTGCCTATTTTGGTTGGAGAGTGTTTAATTGAAATAACTTATTTATATTTCAAAGTTGCAATACACGACATTCAGCCACTAGATGTCTCAGACCAAAACAAATGTGTATGTCATTTACTCAATAAAGTTGGAAAAAAAAACAAAAAAAAACACCGACAGCTGGTGTGACAGCTGATGGTTCATCCAATCACCTGCCAAGTATTTTTTGAGTGTCTGCAGTTTTCCAAAAAGTTTCCAAGGACGACTTCTCAGGTGGTTCTGTGTAACAAACCATCTGGCTCGTCAGGTTAGGTGCTAGAGGAAAAGTTATGGGTTCACCAGAGTTTTTACAATTAATTCCGAGGGGGGGCATGAATATCAGTAACACAAATGTCTGTTTGTAATTGTGGAGATATTTCAGTCTGAACAAAGTGCTGGACCAACAGGCCAACATTGTCATCTCTAAAGCCACAGCGCTTGTGGCTAAAAACATATCTATCCAGTACTCTAGACGATATTTCCCAGGAAAGATCTATAAGAACTTCACTAGAGCCTTAGTGATGACTGGAGCTGTGACAGACCAACATTGCCATCCCTGGAACCATGCCGCTAGCATGGCTAATATTACAGTAACGCAGTATAGTATGCAACATGGAGACATACCTCACAACACATAATGTGTCTCAACATGAATGGTACTTGCAAACAGACAAAATCTGATTTAAAAGCAAACATACAGTAAAATAATCATTTAAAACATCAAAATTTGATGAAGTATGGAGTTGCATCATGGGTGGTATTTCAGACTTGTCCTGTGAGGAACATCCTCAAAAACCCTGTTTTCTACCGTATTACCACAACAGTCACAGTTTCCACAGGGAGAATCGCCTTGGGTCTGACCCCTTTGTCTTATTTAGGAGCTGGTAACTCCTGACCACTTCCTGTAGGATCCATCACTCTCGATAATGTCCCAGCTGTGCATTATGGTATGCTTGATTTTATAACAAAGTGTGATAAAATAAGGTTTTGTGTTACTGTCTTTTTTCTGACAAGGTTTTTTCTGAGTTCCCTGGGTTTGTTGTTCACAGATTGAGTTCAAAATCTTGATCTGAGTCACATACATTGCAGTCTTTGTATTTGCCCATAGGAGATATTATTAATGAGCCACTGATGGTTAACGCTGTCTATGTGCAATATTGTGTTCCAATCTGTACTTTTCCTGACAATACAAGTGTGTAAACTTTTGTGAGCCACTGTCATTTAATCATCTCTGATACAGATACAGTACATGTCCAATCATTCAATAATAGTTATGCTTTATTTATGATGTGTACATATACTTTACATAATTGATATTCAAGCAGAAGGTCCTTTGAATTGTGTGAAAATGCTGTGACCTCAGAGCTACATGTGACATTTAAAAGACACATATGCTTTTTGTGTGGATGTGATTTTCAGAAGAGCACTCCACTGGCCACTTATTGCTCTTAAGGGCAGAGAAGCCTTAATTTCATAAATAAATTAAATAAAATGTGACAATGCATTAACCTCAGCAAACCCTATGACATTTAAAATGAGTGAGTCACTGTTTCTGTCCTGTCTCTTGCACACACACACACACACACACACACACACACACACACTTTAAGCAAGGGACACATAAGCTCAAGGCTCTTTGCAACATGTGCATATTCACTAACCTACCCACTAAAATTCGATATTGTTGCATTTATACAGAATATTAGCTATAACTCTGGGTAAATGTTTTTAACACAAAGCAATTCTGTTTATGTAAGAGTAAGTGCACAGTGAACCCTGTGCCTCATCCAGTTGATGGCAAATAGAGGAGGTGAGAACATCTTGAAGTAGACAAAGGTTACTATTACCCACCTGTTATTTGCCTGTAGAAGGCTTTCTGGCGATGTTTCAGTCTATCGACAGTGCCCTCACCCTCTGCACTCCGCCTCCACTGGAGTGTTCAGGGGGAGAGAGGTGTACTCCACGAGCATCGATGTCGATTTGTGACACACCCCAAACTCTCCAATGATCAAAGTGGAAGAGAGAGAAGAAACACAAAGGAAATATCTCAGAAATTCTGTGTTGAATGTGATATATGATGCAATACACATGCCAGACCGGGCATCCTTTTCTTCACACTTCAAGCGACACTGAACATGAAAACCTGTCTATTGTGTATAGAATACTCACCCCCTGTAGACTTGAAAGATGGCTGACTAAAGTTTGGATTCATTGCAGTTCCAATAGATTTCAGCAGTGACAAGTTTTCACAACAGAAAAAAAAAGCATCAAAATGTTTGAAACTTCTCAAACCTCGTTTGCAGCATAATCCACTTCTGTGCTGTCAAGAAGTCAGGTCTTGAATGCAGTTCCTTGGATTATTTTGGGAAATTACTTGCAGAGAATTATTGTGTGATTTTAGGGTGGTTTCGGAGTAGAACAGGATCAATGTGAGGATGCAAAAAGAAAAGCGTGGGTTTGATTTCAGAAGTGGGAAGTCAAGTGTTCTTCAACCCAAAAAAACTTCTGTAAAAAAAAAAAAATAAAAGCTTTACTTGATACAGTCCTGATAGTTTGATAAATAATGTTGCATTCCCATTAAATTACAAAGAGAAGTGTACTTTACCACATTATCTTAGAGTGATGTTCAATTCTAACTTGTTTTTAGGAGAGTAAAAACATAAATATATTCAATTCAATTTTTCAATTTAAATCACAACAAACGTTATCTCAGGGCACTTTACACATAGAGCAGGTTGAGACCGTACTCATTTATTTACAGAGACCCAACAATTCCCCCCATGAGCAAGCACTTGGCAACAGCGGCAAGGAAAAACTCCCCTTTAACGGGAAGAAACCTCAAGCAGAACCAGGCTCTAGGTGGGCGGCCATCTGCCTTGACCGGTTGGGTTTACAGAGAAAAAAGAAAGGGGAAGGGGAGAGGAGGGTGGGGTGGAGAGAGACACAGAGAAGCATAATAATAACAACAACAACAACAATAACCATAACAACAGTAATGTAAGTAGAGCTATGAGTTTATAATAGTAATAGCAATAATAGCAGTAGCAGAAATGGAAGTAGGACATCCACAGGACCACGCCACAGTCCCCACAGCCATGGCCCACCGTTCAGGCACTGGATCTTCCTGTGAGACGAGAAAGCACAGAGACTCCGGGGAAGAAGTCAAGTTAGTAACATGCATTAATGGTACATGAAAGCATACAAATGGAGAGGAGGAGGAGAAGAGAGGAGCTCAGTGCATCATGGGAAGTCCCCCGGCAGTCTAGTCCTATAGCAGCATAACTGGGGGCCGGTCCAAGGCGAGCCTGGCCGGCCCTAACTATAAGCTTTATCAAAAAGGAAAGTTTTAAGCCTACTCTTAAATGTAGAGAGGGTGTCTGCCCCCCGGACTGAATCTGGGAGATGGTTCCACAGGAGAGGAGCCTGATAGCTGAAGGCTCTGCCTCCCATTCTACTGTTAGATATTCTAGGAACCACAAGTAAGCCTGCATTCTGGGAGCGCAGTGCTCTAGTGGGGTAATAAGGTACTATGAGCTCTTTAAGATATAAAGGCGCCTGACCATTAAGAGCTTTATAAGTAAGGAGAAGTATTTTAAATTCTATTCTGGATTTTACCGGAAGCCAATGTAGCGAAGCTAAAATAGGAGAAATATGATCTCTTTTCCTAGTTTTTGTTAGTACACGTGCAGCTGCATTCTGGACCAGCTGGAGAGTCTTTAGGGTCTTGTTAGGGCAGCCTGACAATAAAGAATTACAAAAATCCAACCTAGAAGTAACAAATGCATGGACTAGTTTTTCTGCATCTTTTTGAGGCAAGATGTGCCTGATTTTTGCTGATCAATGGTGTCGAATGCCGCACTAAGATCTAACAAGACAAGTACAGAGAGAAGTCCTTTGTCCAATGCAGTTAGGAGGTCTTTCGTAACTTTCACCAGTGCTGTCTCTGTGCTATGATGCGCTCTAAAACCTGACTGAAAATCCTCAAATAAACTATTGTTATGAAATATATAAAAATAAATATAGTTTATAGCATATTAAATCATTTTTAACCAGAAAGACATGTATATGACGTTGCAGTCATTTCTGCCAAGAGGTTAAAAAAAAAGAAATATAAAAGCAAAGTGATTATATCAAAACTGTAAACTGTAAATGTGTGGGGGAGACAAAAATTCATTTTTTCAAATTTGAGTGGGGACCACTCCACATCCCCATCTTAAATGAAAATTACAATACGCCCTTGGTAAGATGGTAATGGAGTCCGAGCAGGAATCATTATCATTCAATAATCAAGATTCTACTTGCACAGCATTCCCACTTCAGGTGGAAACAGTCTGGAGAGTTGTCTGTAAAAGTGGGTTGGATCAGAGGAATCACAAACTTTCTTGATCGACTTCAATGAAATCTCAAAAGGTGTTGTTCAATATGAGGAAGTTGCTCAATGGGACTTTTCGAAGCACTGGAGGATTAAAGTGGATTTTCCCAACCCTGTTACTAGACAAAAACATTGAACAGTATCTGGGCAGGACAACTATATTATAGTTAAGGCTGGGGAAATATCATAAATAAATATATAATAAATAGCAAATACAGGTATAGTTAGAGGTTAGGCAACTAAAACACTTACTTGCAAAGAATGATTGTGTAATATGAAGATGGTTTGGGAGTAGAGGTAGGTCAGAGCTAGGATGCAAAAGATGTGCAGGAAGAGTTGAAGAAGGAGAGATTGTGGTTCATAAGAAGGCAAATGTTATTTGCAGGTCTGTGACACAAATGTGAACTGGGGTCTCCTGCATGACAGTCAGGTGCGCTACACACCCCCACACCCCATCCACCACCCCGACCTCCACATCCTCACAACTTGACTCCTTTCTGCACTGGTACTGAATGTTCACATTGAAGTAAATGTACTATAATACCTAAGCTGCTTTCTCAAGAAACGTTACCTGTACATTCTTTATCCATTTCTCTAATTACAATGTAGAACAGTCAATGTGTATAATTCTAGATAAACAGACGGGGTCTTACCCTGCCTCATACCTCCTAAACTGGATTTTCATTTCTTTCACTGCTGAAAAAAGTTAGATCTACAGAAGAAAAAGCTGTAGTTGCTGTGGAAACTTAGGGAGAAACAAGTCAAGTGTAGAGTAATCAGTACCTATGAATCAGATTTAGCATCTATCCATATTTGCATCTACCCACATCCATCTTCCCTTTGCATATTCTTCACCCATGAAGTGGCTGTGCTGCTCAGAAAGGCAGATGGTCCATAATTGTAATGCATTCAAGTGTGGGTGGGTGAGTAATTGCATGGGTAAGTGAGTGTACAGTATGTGTTTGTAGTGCATGTGTGTGTGTGTGTGTGTGTGTGTGGGGGGGGGGGGGGGGGGGGTATGTATGAACTTATCAATGATAAACTAGATGTAACTATAAGCAAGGACACACATACAGAGTAAAATAAGTCTATTATGTTGGCAATGATAGCTTTGCTCTTAGCTCTTGGCTTCTGTGTGGGGCCAAAGAGCTGTTATTACTGTGTGGGAGATAACAGGAACACACAAACAAACACACAGGGTGAGGAATATAGGGCAGAGAATTGTTGAGGTCAGCAGGATTCAGGCTGTTGTAATGGTATGATGGGAGACATAGGGACCTTCAGAAATGTGAGGTAGAGAGACCTATAGAGATTCAGACATGGCCTGTACATTATGCTTGATTTAAGACACGAAAGCAATTTAAAGTCCATGTTAAGATGAAGCATTCAAACTGGTCTCAAGGAAGAACTTTCAAAAAAGGACATAAAAGGTTGTTGAAGATGAAAGTAAAATTCTTCTAATTACTCGTACCGTTCTCCAGAATCTCTGATAGCAACATTCCTTTTGCTTGGATTCATCTGACTTACAGGCTTTTAAAAGTAAGTAATTTAAGGGCCTGTAAGTCATTGAGATCGTTTGAAATGTTAAAACGATCTCAATTTGTGAGGGCACAACAGGAATAAAACAAGTTTAAAATGTACAGATTTTCCCTAAATGAATGCATGAATGTATTCCCTTTGTGCAAAACTGTTATAGAACACATCGATTAATATACCAGCTAGTAATCACACAGCAAGCAAGCTGTTTGCAAAGCAGTTATTAGTTGCTGCTACCAAGCAATGATTAATTCCATAACATTTCAAAGGATGGAAAGTAAAAGAAAGCATGGAGAGAAATATCACATTGTGAACATGAACAGACAATACGGATGAAAAGGATATACACATCTCTGCAAACTTACATGCAGAGAGCAGTGAGAGAGCAACTGTATTATTGCTCAAAATTATAGACATAAGTTTGAGGAATTCTTTATGCGACTCCTGGATTAGTGTTACTTAAATAAAGATGAATCCAGTCTCAGTTCTTAAGTCAGTCACTTGTAGTTCTAAAAGCAAAGGATGTGTTTAATTTGTGATAGATTTTGCTTTCTCCTTCACAGATAGGATGGTATACAGGATGAGCTGCAGAACAGCACCCCTGGGATCTGGCAGGGAATCAATGTCTGGTTCAAGGACACATCAGCAGAGTGGGTGTTCAACAATACTGAAGCTTAAAGCTGATCTCCACCACAACCAACCGAAGATGACATTTCTGTTTCTGAGGTGATATAAACAACCCAGAATCGTAGATGAAGATACAATAACTACAGGAGAAAAATGATAGGTGATAGTGATAGCAAGGGTGAAAAGATGTGCATGATAGATATGCATTATTGCAAGAAAAACAGATCAGCGGTTAACATTTTCATCACAAATTCAAAGACAATGGATGTGAATGACTTAATGCTTTCTAATAAATAATTCCCCTTACGGGTCTCCTATGCCTATTGAATTACTGGTTGGTGCTGCACAGTGTGGTTTTGACTTTTTTTTATTAGTGCTGCACTTTTACACATAAGAATTGTGCTCTATACTATACAGAGAGGGAAAACATGGAAAACAAAATAATAAAAGCAAAAGAAAAATGCAAGTACAAAAACAGTCCAACATATAACACTACAAAGCCAAGATGACAGAAAACCAGCAAAGCCTAAAATGATGAATGTAGCAAATTTGCCGGCAATTGCAAATCTCCATGCAGCTAACCTTTCAGGACTTACAGGAAGAAAATGATCATATTTCTTTCTGACAAACACAGATCTATTAAAATTAAATGTGCTCTGAAAGTGAGATGCCATTGGTCCGACGACTCATTATTCCAAAACCCCAATAGTGCTCTGATAATACACACTCTCCCTTTACGTACAAGTGACCATTTTAACCCAAACCATGATCTTTCCCTAACCAAGTGTTTTTTGTGCCTAAACCTAACCAGACCTTAACCACAGCATTGTCACACTATAAAACATAATTACTTTTTAACAAGCACATCAAAACACACTAAGATATTAAGGGCAAAAGACAACAAAAGTAGCCTAACCATATTATTACCTGACAAAAAAGACTTTTTATATATTACATAGGTCTGATAAATTCGGCGTCATGTTTCACTCAGTAGAACTCTGATTTAATGAAATCACATTATAAAAATTGCGTGGATGACTGGTAGTGTTTCAGCATGTCAAACAGTAATGTTACACATCTTACTGTAGTTTATTTACCTTAAGAGCTGTTGAAATTAAATCAGCTGAAATGAAAAGTCTTTTTTTTTTTTAGGAGTCATACAAAGTCATGTTATGATTTGTATGTCATCTGTTAAATTGAGCAATATGTTAATGGTGTCTGGAAAGTAGTAAGGCTTTTGTTTTTGGGATAATGGGCTGTCGGACTACAGGCCACTGGGACGTTTTTTGAACTATTGGGGTTTTGGAATAATGGGCTCTCGGACCATTGGGCAGTCCCTGTTTTGAATGGCTTTTCTGAGTGCAAAAGCTGTAACATGGGGCTACATGTGTCACCATGGTTCTCTGGGTTAAGAGTCTCATCCAATTACATACTGTATTCCATGATTGCCACCCATTCACTGCCTCCAACTGATAATCCATTTCCCCTGCAAATGTTATCTCTGCTCTCACTGTGACCTGCCTGAAGATAAGCTCCATGGCCTGCAGGGACTCCTTAGGCTCAGTGCCTGACCCAGGAGGCACATTTGCACCAGGTGTTTGTGTGTGCAGTAGGGCCAGTAGAATGGCCTGAACTGCTAATGCCTTGGGCCCTGCAGATTTCCACTGCCAGAGTGCCTTCCTAAGTTGCTGCAGCTGCATCTTTTGTGTGAGCATCAATAATAGAGCGCTAGGCCCAGGAAATGTGTCCTCTAAATGTACGTTCAGAAAGAACATTAAGCACATTTTAGACATGGTGTAATGGTGTATAAAACATGTGGGTGCATTTTTTATTTTTTTTAAATCTTGCTCATATTTCTCAGATACTGTTTTGTTGTGTTGGATGTGATTGTTGTAAATGAATGTTTTTATGTAATTTTGTGACACATTAGTTTGTTTGGCTGCACTGTAAACAGGGAGACCAGTTGCTCTCCTATTGTATTTCTGACAAAGTAGCTGCTCAACAGGTTTTTGCTGTAGCATTGAACTGCGAAGTGGGAGGGGCAGCTGGTTCCACAAGTGTTTTTCCCCATTCTGTATTCCCATTTCAAAATTTTCTTTAAACGATATCCTCAATATTGCTGAATATAGAAATACAGGACTCTCTCACATAATGTAATGATCCTACAGGCCACCGGTTTTAATTATTTCAACTGTTTCTGAGAAATTACGTTTTGTCTGTGATTGTGGCATGGCGGACGGCTAAGAGTACAATACCCATGAGCCTCAGCCACTGTTGCTATGGAGAAGAAGCCAATCAGAGGCATGAATCAGAGCGTAATGAGATCAACATTTCATTGTTGAAATTGCAAACAAAATGCGGCGCCATAGTTGCTGAATTCACTCAAAAATGACCCAGAAATTGAAACCGAGTCGACTCACGCTGCAGATTTGAAAATCAGTTCTCTCAACACTGTAATCTTTAGCTTCTGTCTGCTGTTAGAGGAACACTTGACCCAATTTTAAGCTTGGGGATTTACTGTTTCTTGCCAAAATGCACACTGGGAGTGGCAGTTGTTCATATTTTGTACTGGTAATTTTGTACTGGAAGAGTTTCATGCCGATCCAAGCCGTAGAAGTGCTCAAACTGTGAGTCTTGTAACATTTTCTATGGGAAAAATGAACGGGATTTTTACTTCCACAACCAGGGGTGCACGAAATAGCTCCTCCCACTTTGCAACTCTACGCTACACGCTGTTACCACAGTAACCATGGGTATCACCAAATCAACCAGGACTGAAATAACCCCATTACAGATATAATTAAGCAGCTGGCAGGGTACAGACCCCCAAGAGAGAATCAACCACCTCTGTTGGCAATTCTACCAACTCCAATTCGATAATTTAAGGGTGTTGCTCTCTTGAAACATACATCTCTTATACACACACACACGTATATCACACTACTGTTGTGGAATCCAAATGATCAGTGAGGGTTACTGTTGGCACACAGGTGCTTTTATGTGGCACACAGCCTCCCACAGATGGTTTGTCTTATGGTCACATGATATCTTATAGTCAGTACCTGTACATGTGGAATATGTAACTGGGTGTAGAGAGCACACATGTTGTGATAAAGGATTTAATATAGTAGAATATGTGAAGAATGTGAAGCTTTTATATTTTAGCTTTCACTGAACTCATTGTATTTTCACAAAGCTTTGTTATGCTGATTGAATTAGTAATGCTTTCTTTGAATAATTTCACAGAAGTCTTTGTTATGCCTTTTGAATTAGTAATGTGCTCTCCCTATGAGTTGTTATGCTTAGTAAATTAAAGCATTTTTCACTCTGTCCTTCAGAAATTCTCTTTGGTTTCAGTGATTTCCTGACTGTCTTTGTTCTTTTCTTGTTTGGTTGTTTGTTACTATGTCTCTCCTCTCTGTCCCTTGTAAGCCTCCAGTAATTTTGCATGGGGAGGCCACTCTCCACCTTAGCAACCCAACTAACATGTATCAAAGCTGCACAGAAAATGTCGCAAGTTGAGTTCAAATAGCTCTCATTAGATATGTAGAGTACATTTTAAAAACATTGGAAAAAGACTCAGGATCAATCAATACTTTTTTCTATTTGAAATTGTAAATAATTAAATGTTTGGATTTTTTCCAGGTGTGTCTTAAAATGATACTCATGTGCAATATGTATGTTGAAAGAGTTATTGGTTGCTGTGATCATATCTCCTCTTCATAATGTTTTTTTCTTGTAAAAAAAAAAAAAAAAAAAATCTATTTTAAAGTTCAGCCAAAGTTAATGAGGCTCCAGCAGTCTGAGTAAGCCAAATCAAATGTGTACTGTATCTTTGTTCTGGTAGTCGGGTGTGTGTTTATTTCTGGTGTGGTAAGGAAACATGGTCCAAGAAAACACAAACTTTGTAAGATACCAGCTTGATTTGGCTAAAATTGATTTGAAAAATCCAAACCTAACCTTTAAACACTTAAATGGACAAAGAGTCCTCATACAAGAAAACAATTGTATGGTACTCACATTAATTTACAAAGAATTGTGGATGACTGAAGTCCTTGATGTTTTTTCTTTTCTAGGTTTCAAAAAATGTTAGTGATTTAAAGACCATTAAATACAGCATTTAGAGTAAGAATGCGTAGCAAGTCTGAGTGAATTAGTCCGACAGGAAGGATTTCTGCGATGTCTTTAAGCTTGCAGTCGATGCAGCTGCTGTGTCATTTCAGAGCAAACAGTGTCCTAATTGGATCATGTGAAGACTCAACCTGTCAACCACTGAATACTACAGAGAGCAAAAGAGAGGGAACCAAAAGCACACAGTGTTCACAACTAGTGTTCAAATGCTACAAAACAGTGAATCAGAATCTAGAATCTGGTTTAGCAGAGATAAGCTTCCCTCTTGGGATGAGCGAGTACACCATTATCTGTATCTGTTCAACCAACTAAATTATCTGTATCTGTATCTGCACTTGGAATGGGCGGGGCTTAAACCAGAAGTTGGTATTTTAAGCCTGAAATGAATATGGGTTGATCAGAAGTTGCTATATTTATTGTTTAGTAGAAAACTAGAACAGCCTCAGAATTGAGCTTCAGATCAATGTTTTTGATCACAAGAGTAAGAGAACTATAGAACAAGTTTTTTTATAAACTTTAATGAATAAACTTCAGTGAATCAGTGAACACAACACATGCAGTATTAAGAAGTGTAGCAGGTTTGACACTTTTAAATGAAGAGTGGGCCAGTCAGAAAGTCATGGAAAGAAAATAGCTCCGTCAAACCATACAAAACAATAAAGAAAATAGCAAGTAGCAACGAAATATACGTCATCAAAAACCAGCACTACAAAAACAAATAGACCACAACTCATTTCAGTTTTCAATAGGTGTATTAAATCAAGCAAGCAAAGCAAAACTGTTGTGTGTGTGAGTGCGTGCGTGTGAAAGTCCCACAGTCTCAGAGTTCAATTCACTTGGTCCATTTTGTTTTCCCCACAACCACAACTACAATGACGCAGACTTTACAACGTGATCTGATGCTGAGGGTAAAACTCTGCTCCACTGACCAAAAACACTGGTGGCTCTGACCTGGAGGCTGGTTTCACACTGTGTGGTTTTTTTGAGGGGTTGTGATTGGATTATTGGAAGACTTATTAAATCCAAAAACATTTCACTTTTGCTGTAAACCTACATTTCATCTTTTATTGCAACCACAAGGCACAGAAAGAAGAACAAGAAACAATATCACACTTCACACACACATCACAACTTGAGTAACCTGACTGCTGAGAATGCTAATGATTTCCTATATCTTGTTGTTTCAATTTAGCAGTGCAGGATCCTGTTTCACACTTGAGTGCTCCTTTCTAATTTTGTTATAGAGATTCTGATTAGCCTCATTCAGTGTAGGATTGGAATACAGTAATCCTGAAGGGGAGGTGTAGATGAACAACATGACGCAGAGTTTTCAAGTTGACGTTCAGTTAAATGTTGATTATCAAGAATCTGATTTCTTTATACCTTTAATTAACGGAACGTACATAGGTTAAAAGCTAAATGAACACTCAATCACATACTGTAGGAAAGAAAACTACTGTACTGCTATCCGGTGCCTCATGTTACGTATCAACAAGGGCGGGGAAACCTGCTTAAATGTACTGCATGCAGCAAAGAACCAGCAACGGATCAAACAGCAGCAAATAGTGTGGCAGATGGCACCAAAACAGTTCTTGTTAAGGATGAGTTATAATAATGTGAAATGGCAACATGTAAATATCAAGTAAAGCAATATTACAAAGTGTTAAACTGTTGTTTTAGGCTGTGTGCAACCTACACAACAATCTGTCAGTCCAAACTAAATATATGACCAGCATCCACAGCGATGGTAACAGTACAAAACCTCTTCCATTTGTGTTTACTCAGACATCTCCCTAGTTACCATGTGTTCAGTTCACATGTTATTTTGTTTTTAATTCACTAGCTGTGTTATGGACACACAGGAGGGACCCAAATGCGCGACACGGAGAAGGATGTGTGGTAAGAAAAGAGTTTTTATTGTAGAGGAGGATCTGGATGAGAGGCTGATGGCAGGGAATGGGGATCCAGAGTCAGCAGGGTTGAATGAAAATAAAGGAGGGGCAGTGATGCAGGTAGGGATATCTTGGAGGCTTGAAAGTTGTTGACAGGCAGGCGGACAAGCAGGAGGGCAGGCAGGCGAGTAATGACCCTAGGACACAAGAGAATCAAGTTAGCTTGCGAGACACTAGGAATATAAAATGAGTTGGCCTTGAATCAGAACTACATCTGTGGTTGAAACAACAACCTGGTGAAGAGCCGGGGTAGATATACTGCAAACTGATGAACTGATGAGAGGCAGGTGAGCCGACTGGCAGAGGTGATGAGCCGATTGCTGACAGGTGTGCAGGATGAGCAGAGTCAGGAGCCAGGAGAACGAGGAAGGGGAACTACGCTCACGCCAGCACACACACACACAAACAAAACATAAACACAGACAGAGACAGACAGGGGAGCACTGGGAACACAGGGAAGGGGAAACAAAAGGAAACACTAGGAAATCTTCAGGTACTGTAACAAGTCCTCTGTTCAGATTAGCACCAAAGCCATGTACCATCCTGGTTTTAAATAGTGTGAAAAATGCACCTATTCAGCACAAAGTGGAATGTGCAGATAATATTTTGGAGAGTGTCCTGTTGTACAAATCGTGAAAATATACAGGACTTATTACAACATGCACAAAAAAGTTATTTTCAGTCAAAAAGTAACATAGATAATAGCTGGCTACATTAGCCTTAGTCATGAGTGGTGTAAACTGCAACATGAATAGCTACACTGTATGGGCACCTGCTGCAGTTTATGGGACTCCAGGTGTCTACTGACTCCAGGTGGCTAGCTGCTCTGGCTATCTTGTGATGATTCAAATAGTCACATCTACAAGTGGAATAGCTTACACACATGAAGACCTAAACAAAAAAAACCAAAAAAATCAAGATTGAATTTTTTGGCCATATTGCCCAGCTGTATAAACACCCTAATCAGTGATGTCAGTGATGTAGTAAATCCATGTTGAAATCAAAACCGAAATAAATTGATAAATAGTTTTTAAACTTTGTTCCCACTGTTTTTTGAAGATAAACTTAAGTCTGAATTGAAACTTGATTATTCAGATCAGTATGAGGCAGTCATGAAGGTGCTTTATTAAGAATTACAGGAACTAAGCTCTGAAAAAACGGATCTTAATGTTTTAATACTCATCAGTGTTCCTCTGCAGATGCATACTTTACCATACTAATTTAGTTTAAATCGATTTCCATCTCTCTTACAGCAAAATGTGTTTTCAGTAAGATAAAGTGACAACTCTGCCTATGTCTTGTCCCCCGTGCCAACCTCTGCTGTATGATTAGCCACTGTGGGACTTCATCAGAGCCCGGTTATTGATTGCGGATCAGCTTAATGAAGGTGACATTTCAACCAACCATTCCTGCTCATGTCATACACTCCCAGGGGCCAGGAGTGAAGTGCAGAAACAGGAAGTAATTGATGGATCTGATTAGCTGACCAATTTGTTCTGTATCCTAATACATCATAGGTGTGTGTGTGTGTGTGTGTGAGCAATAGAAACAGGGTGTGGTAAAGAGTGCCCAAAAGAGTTAGCCATTTGCCTCCAGTTACATTTTGAAACATCATATATGAAAACATGTCATCCTCTATTAATGATGCATGCCTCCTTTGGGCTAAAATGCATCATCAGTGGCACATAAAGTTTGAATCTGTCACTTTTTTGTGTCTTCATTAAAGTGATGTGGGTAAATAGTAGGAATAGATGGACTTATATGACTCACACTGAAGAAGACTGAGCCATGCAGCACCCTTTCACATCAGTCAGACCCAATTCAAAGATGTATTATCTTTGAGCTTTGTTCAAATCTGGCCAGTAAAAAGTTAGATATCATGGTTTGTTTAAAGAACTTTTTATTATTACTTTTATTACCTTCACAAATGTGCATTTCAGCATTATATTTTATGCTCTGGAATTTAATATGGACACATCATCCATCACAGTTTGTCACAATCAAATCATCAAGTTACACCTGAGATATCATGTTTGATGGATGGATAGATAGACAAATGGACACAACTTTATCAATATTTTTCTAAATATGATGTATCACCAAGGTGAAATTTGAGGTATCTGAATGTGTACATGGCTGCTGCTGGTGAAACTAGTAGTTTTCTGGTGGCATTTAAAATCAAGTTTGAAATTTGTCAAACGTGTTGAAATTCTCACTCAGCTTTTTACAGTGAGATGAGATCCTACAGTCCACTAATGCATTGTGGAAACCATTCACAACACAGAGACACTGCCTTAAAATACAAATTTCCACATCTTGGAATATGATCCGATTTGATGGGCTTCAGTGGTTAATGCATCTCCTGTGCTGCTTAATTTGTGCTCATCTGACTGGTTTGAAGTTTCACTAACTTCCATGCACCAATCAGGATTCAGCAACATTTGACTCAGAGTCTGGGGACAGTTGGTGGGTTGTTTGGCTACTGTTGAAACCAAGATTTCATTTTCACTGAAAGATATGAACACTGACACCGACGATGTTGACATCATTCTTTGAACAGGAGCAGCAGCAGCTTCAACAACAATAATATTACTAGTAATAACTGCTATTTATTTATTTTGTCCACAGAAGCAATTTAGCCAGAGTTCAATTTTATTCGTAGAGCACAATCTCGTATATGTAGGAGGGTAAAGTGCCTGCATGTTTCAAAGGCAGACAGCACAAGCCTCAAACAACAGACCAGCTCCTTCTTCAATCCCCCAGGAATGCTGGCTACTAATACATACTTGAGAACTCTTCACTGACCAGGCCATCTAAACAACATCTGCAAACTGAAGGGATCAGATAAGGAGCCCCCTATCTCCTGCATGGTCACTAAACCAGACCACTGACCCAAACCACCTTTGATCTTTAAAGCTACAAGAGCCAGCACGATAGAAAGACCAATTCACACCCCGGTGTGAATTGATTGTACCACTTGGATAAACGAACCCCACCGTTGGCTATCATAACTCACCTCTAAGAGCCAGTCACACACAGAGATGAGCTGGCACCAAATTTAATCCCACTGTGACTTTGATTTTCAGGACTTGACTAACTGACCCAAGAACTGATTACTGGGCAAACCAGCATAAGGCACAAGACATGCTGCACAAGATGCCATGCTCCAGTGACATACAGAGACTCACAGACATTAAACAGAACACACATACACGCACACACTCACAAATGGCATGGACCCCTGCCGTTCGCAGTCAGATCAAGGAGAACAGAGGACTGTAAAACCCATGGACTTACAAATGTAGTTTTAGATTTTGTCTGAGAACAATTAATACTGTATGTAGATATGTGTGTGTATATCATATGTGTGTTATGTGCTTTAGTTACAGTTTTATTCCACTGCCTTTAAGCCAAGAAATGTACCACAAACATAATTCCATCATCCTTGATAACACTAACATCTCGTTTAGTACCATTCTGCTTGTTTCACTCTTAGAACGCTAAAGCTACTATCAAAAATGCAAAATTAGGAAGCATGCAATTGCTAAATTGTAAACACTCTGAATACCGTGAGTAACCGTATTCAGGAGTTGAACCCGCCCATCAAGAGGGAACTGACTCTGCTCCCCCAGAACTCTACAACCCCTGGGATTGGCCAGGATGCACCTACTGGGTGGGCAGACTGAAACTTTAAAACAGTCTCTAATCCGAGACTCCATGCAGGCTGCTTTTTGCTGGTTGCTGGCTGGTTTTCCAGGCTACTTGTCCAGGCTGGCTGCTGGTTACTTCTTGCTTTTTATCGTTGTCTTCTTGCTTTCTGCCATGCCAGTGGAAAGTTTGCATTTTGCTAGTCTGAAGATGTAGAAGAATAGGAGGTGAAACCTCAGAATCTAGAGTCATGAGTTGAGGATCAAGACTAGGAGAGCACAAACCAGGAGTTCTCTTCCAATGGGAACTTTTCAGGTCTGGACCAGCCAACTCACTCATCATTACAAGATCCAGACTCCAGCTCCTCACCCCAGCACATTGGACTCCATTCTCTACAAGAAGCCAACCCAGGGAGCAAGCAAGTATTTGTGCAAAACCCTCATCAACTTGCTTAAACCCTGGTGCTTTCATAATTTGTAACTTCAATTGGCACTTCAGAACTAAGCTGGTGTACCATTGATTTGACTCACTGCTTCCCAAGTCCCGAGTCATTTCATCTGTTTATCAGGTCTCTCATACCAACTACACAATAGATAACCCTGCATCATACATTCGAATCATTCACTAGCCACAGCCTTGTGTACCAGTTTCCCTTTACCTCTTGTGTCTTGTTTGTAGTATTAGTAATAAATGTGTATGTAACTAAAGTGAACTTGTTTGTGTTCTCTTGTGCTTGCATCTCAGTCACTTAACCTTAAAAGACCTATACCTTAGCAAAGTAAGCATAATTAAGATGAATAACAATCATAATTCTAATTGACCTCTCTTGTGTGGCCAACAAGGAGGACTATTACCCTATTATTATACCTACTCTAATATGAGTTATGTCGCTGGATGAATAATTTCATGTTGGAGTTGTGCACAATAATAACTCATAATTCCCCCATAAAGTCATAAAACTATTTGAGTGCACAAATTCCTACATATAAAAGCAATTTATAGCGATGTACACAGTGATAAAACAGCAGGAAATAGTTAAAACACACATACAGACAAACATGTATAACAATACAAAATATACACCAAAAATGACAAAAAAGATTAATTAAAATCAATAAAAAGGAAGACAAATGCTAAACTAAACAAATGTAACTGCACCCACTCTAATAATCCTAACTTGTGGTGACAACATGCCTTTTCGACATCCTGTGAGATGTAGCATGGTAATATAGTAAAACATTACATCCCTGACCACACCCAGCTGAGAAGTTGGCAGTGGTGGAAGAAGTACTCAGATCCTTTACTTAAGTAAAAGTAGCAACATCTAATACTTAAAAAAGTTCGATATTTTAGTCTAATGGTTCCCAACCTAAGGGTCTGGCTCTCTCCAACAGGTCACAATAAATCTGGAGGATCATGAGATGATGAATGGGGGTTGTAAAGAACAAAAAACATGTTTTTATGAAATATTAGATAATTTCACTATTTTTGGCCTCTAGCAATAATTTAAATGATATCATATGTGAATGTACTGGCACATTCTGTGCAGGAGTTTTACACAAAGCATCAAGCAGATGGAAAAATGTGCTGCTCCATCACACCATTATGTATGTAAATGGTAAATGGACTGCACTTATATAGCGCCTTCCTAGTCTCCTGACCACTCAAAGTGCTTTACACTACATGTCACATTCACCCATTCAAACACACATTCATACACTGACGCAAAGGCTGCCATGCCAGGTGCCAACCTGCTCATCAGGAGGAGTTTTTAATAATTCACACACACTCACACACCAATGGCACAGCCTTTGGGAGCAATTTGGGCTTCAGTATCTTGCCCAAGGACCCTTCGATATATGGACTGAAAGAGCTGGGGATCGAACCACCGATTTTCCGATTAGTGGAAGACCCGCTCTACCTCCTGAGCCACAGCTGCCCCACCGTATGTGCCATACATGTTTCTGCATCACAGAAAAACAGACCATGAATATTGCTCCGTATTAGTCAATATGCAGAAAAATCACAATATCCATAGATATTTGATCTGTTTTCATGCAGGCCGGTGTTTCGAAGTGAAATATGATGGCAAAAAAATTGATGAGTCAAACAAACTGTGTAGTGTTTTTATTTGATTTGTCTAATCATCTACCACACAAAAGCTCCACTTTTAAATCCATTACTCTAACAGACTGTGTCCTTAATTGATTTTATTTTAGGTGTTTTAGTATTATCAGCTACTTTTATGCAGAGATGAGCATCAAAGAGACAGCAACTGATGTCAGTGAGGTCAGTAAGAACATGAACTCACAACCTCACATATCCATCACAACTCTTCCTCTCACACCTTTAATTTACTTTTATTAAATTGAGCATTGACTCAGTCCTGGTTGTGCTGAGGAAGCGTTGTCGAAAGCGGACTCTTTTTTTCTGAAATCAGTGTTTTTGTCAGTTTAGGCAGCTCTGTGTTTTGTGTGTATGTGTCTGTAATCTGCTGAGCCATCAAGAACACGGGACTGTTTTTTTCTTTCAGTATTGTGTTATGGTAATTCAGTTTTAATTCGCCCCCGCAGCACAAATGGCTGTAAACAATAATGGGGCCAAGATTGCTAGAGGTGCAACAGATTTAACAACCTGAATCTTTTCATAATCTTTTATTCTTCAACTCTCTCTGTTTTGCCAAACTGATTATTTGGCACAACTTCCAAATGTGGTGTGTGTATTGTTTGTGCCATAATCTGTTAATTGAACAGCCATGCTTTTAATTAACATTTTAATTTGACCTTGGAGCTCAGTTAAAAAGTGCCTGTATTAAAAAGCAAGTTGGCCGAGGCAACCTGATGGGCACTTGATATGACAAACTGGATGTCTCTTTATGAGCTGAGTGTGGCAAAAATGCCATGCTCATAAACACACTCACCTCACACTGGTAGAGGGTGTGTATGTCCACATATAGTATGCTAAGCAAGCAGTAGTGTATATTAATGCATTATCAGTATGAATAGGGTGTAATAAAACAGTGCAAGGTTAAGTGTTACTGTGTGCACCATATGGGGCCAGTTTTGTCATCAAATGATGGGTAATGTAAATGTAAAGAGTCTCAAAAAGTCATACAGTCATTTAAATCTTTTATGCAAATGCTACTACCTCAAATCCCCTGAGTGTCTCATATGACACCCAGTGCAACTGATTTCTGCATAGTAAAAAAAAACACCTGTTTTTGTTGTTGTTGTTTAGAGTGATGAAATGAGTAATAATACTGTAATGCTTTTTAATTGTGCTATTTGTAAGTTAAGGTACTTTTAATGAAAGCAGTGTATTAGATGGAAAAAGCTTTTTTTAAAAAGTAATATTCCCCAGCACAATATGAGCCAGAATAGTAGCGACCTGGTTTTGTCTTGCAACTTAATGGGCTGAAATGTGCCTGGTGGGCTGAGTGTGCAAAAACCCTTGTAACACTGAGGTGAAATAGAATGGACGAGTTAGTTAATGTTGTGTCATAACTTGTTTTTCATTTGGCTGTAGCAGTAATGTCCATAGGCCAGAAGTGTCAGGGACGTCTGAGAAAAACACAAGTGCTTTAAAGGCACAGCTCTGTGTCTGTAGTTAGTGGCAGTTGTCATATTTTGAGAAGACGCTGCCACCTGCACCCTGTCGAGATGGGCCATAAAGTTGACCCCCACATCTCCTGGAAGGCTATTACCTATTTTAAGGGTCAATACTGATGTGAAAAATAACAGGTATCCTTACGTAGTTCCATTCAAGAATCCATGGTGGGCCCAGGATCAGCACTGTGAACATACTTTGTCCAGAATGTTATAAAAGATCTGTCAGCTGTACCGGAAAGCAACACGATGCTTTGAACCTTTATCACAAAGGATCATAATAGTATTTTAAAATCAGTAAATTTTTTTCCGTAGCCTTGTTGTGATGCAGAAAACTCCAGCTCAAGTCACATGGAAAATAACACTGCAAGGGTAAAGGGAGGATCCATATCATCTCACAGTCAGCAGCTATAGAAATCACTTTATTAAAACCATTTCATTCCCACAATTTTATTTCACTGAAAAAAAGAATGTACTGTATTTAACTATATTGTCGTGGTGTGAAAGCAGCTAGGTCTGAATGAAAACTGTCCGTGTCATCGTCCAGCCTGCTTCCTGTGAGAGCTAGCGTTAGCATGTCATTGAGAAAAATCTCACCTAACATGTCAAATGTGTGTCAGTATTTGATGGCGCAGACACATACTGTATTTTCTTGCCTCTGGCCAAATATCAAATTCAACTTGTCACCCTCCACAGCACAATAACCTGCAAAACACACATAATCATGCAGGACATTCATACAAAGGCAGGAGATGAGCAATTAAGATCATAAACCTATTAAAGAGTTGGGTAAGAAAATTCTTCAACAGTCATGTTTATTCAGCTGTAACACGATGTGCTATCTGTTTGAGGACATGTGGGTGTTTGGTGAATATGTGTTAATGAATATGCGCTCAAAACTATTAAATGACTGATGTCTCCTGCAGTCAAAAAACAGGAAACACACCCCCACAGACACTCATACATAACCAGAAGGAGGTAAAGATACAAATTGGTAGTGCTGCTTAATCTCTAGTTTTGTCATTTACAATTTTTATACAGCTGACATTCAGTAACTGTTTTGAAGTTTACCAGTTAAATAAAATGCAACGTTAGATTTTTCTCTTCTTTTTTCTTAATATTCAAAGGTTAGAAAAACAGGCGTCTAACTTGAAAGTTTCAAGTTACAACCCCTTGATGGGTGGGAGAGGAAAGTCCACCGACTGAACAACTACTTTCAGGGCTGTCGAGCAAGAGTGAAGTCCCAACCTCCAGTAAAGTTACTAGAAGGCTTGTACTGACCATCGGAACAGGGTGTGGAACTGAATGGATGTAAAGCAGAGCACTTCTGCAGAAAAGGAGATAATTATATGACTGATGATGCTACTAAGTGCACTTGAAGATGAACTACATTTATACACCCTCGACTCATTAAGTATATTGTACGTGCTGCCAGCATCTTCAAATAAAATCAAAGCATGCTGAATTGATTTTCTTAATGGTACAAAATGGATGGATGCCACATTGACTCACACAGTAAAAGTGCTGACTACTTAACAAGAGAACATTAAAATCCTGACATTTTGGCCAAAGAGGCCTAAAGCATCATACACTAATATACACAGAAGACAGTGGAAGAGTGATTTGCTGGTGTTCCACCAACCAGGAAGGGGAATAAAGCAAACAATGAAACATATACTGCAGTTCTTTTACTGTACCTAAACTTTCTTGTCAACATTGTCACATGACACACACTGGTTACGTTTGCACCACCACTGCTGCTGCTGCAAACACACAAAACCAGAAGAGACTGTCGTCAGTGTGTGTGCATCACACACCAGAAACACACATACACACACACACACATAAACTATACAAGAAACAGTAGAATAAAATGGTAATAAAGTATTATAACACCATTATTTGGCCTTTTAACACTTGGGGTGGCTACACTGAAATCATCTGGCAGAAAGCCTGTTTCTAGGTCCAGACTGCAAACCTTCTCAAATATAAAAATACTGAGTTTTCAGCGTTTTTCAGGGGTGAGGTGCATGCAATTTAAAAGAGCAGGAGCAGACGAGAAAGACAGAGTAGTAGAAAGAAATGAAGTCACATATAAAAATGAAACGAAAGCAAGAAAACAAAATCTGCAGACCTAAGACTTATACACCACAACAACCACAATGCAGAGCAATTACAAATAAATTAGTAGGATTATGAAAACACCACTTTTCTTGAGAGGGTGCATTTACATAATATCTTCATGCTTCGGCGGGGTCTGCAGATAAACTCTAATCATGCTTTAATTCTCCTGTCTTTGAAACCTTAAAGGGGCACTTCAGTGAGAGTGAAAGCTTGATTTATTATGCACATCATAGATTCTCCAATTTGCTGAGCGCAGGACCCCAAATGAGGAAGCAAAGGCTCTAATGCAGGGAACCAAAGCCATGTAATGTGCTGCTGTTATTGTCATCATGAGAGGACCCAGTGGAAATATTTAGGAGCCCTGAATCACAGCTCAAGGAGCACAGATATTCATTTCCTTATTAAATTCCAGTAATGACTCAAAATTAGGGAAAAGCTTGCCGAACTCTCACTTTTAAATGCATGATAGGTCTTGCAAAGTAATACATACTATAGGTATTTAATCCAACGAATCCAGGACAACCTAAACAAGTCAATGAAACAAACAAAACAGAATATCACAATTTATATTTCTGTAAAAAACAGATTTAGTAAAATTTGAATACACTGCTAACTCACCCTTTTCAGTAGTGGCAGGATCTCCAAAATCCATCAAGTGTATCCTTGATGGATTTTGGAGATGTCATATATCTGTTTAGAAATCATAGAAAAAAGGGAGTCCTTATAACTTCAGATCTTGACTCATAATCATCACATTCAGACCTTTTCTTCAGTATCAGAGTAATTTAGCTGAGAAACTGCTTGTAGCCAAAGCAGCATGAGTTTCCATGATGCAGATTTGTCAAAATGTAAACAAAAAGGCCATAAGATAAAACATGGAGCTGTAGAGAGCTTTATGTTCAATTTTCAGACATTCATTGGCATTGAACCTCAATCACTGTAGAGCAAAGTGAAACTCAACATGCATAAAATTTGTTTTGTGATTTTGCTAAAGTTATATTGATAAGTGACCCAATGAGCCTGTACAGCAAAACCAGACCCTGTTCATGTTGGTGACATTAACAAAATGAGACCCCCATACACATCACCATCATGGTGTTTTATGGTGTGAGAGAAAAGCTTGATTGTCTTGTTAGGTGCACTATAACTATAGGCTTTAATGGTGCTCATTACAGAGAAAGAGTGAGAGAGGGGAGAATGGAAAGCTTAACAGCAGGTTCAGACCAGCCGCTGAAGCACCCGGAAGCGCAGCCAGTTTCCTTTCGGCGCCCATGTTAACCAATTATACCATTCGGACCAGACGTGCCGCGGCCCGGAGCTCTGCAGCGATAGTTTCCCTTTCTGCTCTATTTTGTCCATGCACAGTTCATATTTGTCAGTTGTGTCTAAACAGAGAGTGAGAGAGATGAACAGACACACACACACACACACACAAGCAGACAGACAGACAGACAGAGTGACATGTGGATCCCACCAGGCGTGTCTGCGTCGCGTTCCGGCTCCAACACAGTTTTGTTCCGTCCTCCGCATGGCTTCATACCCCACCGGGAGCATTTCAGAAGTGGAGCATTTTGACTGCAGTCAAGCCAGCCGCCCTTTTAAATTCAGTTGTGCTCCTACTATAGTAATTACATCAGCCTAATCAAAGCCGAACTAGCGCCTTTGGGATACCATAATTACTGCAGTAGCAGCACAACTAAACTGCCCAATTTTGTTGAGTTGCTCAGATTTTGTTAAGTAGGCTACGTAATTAAATGGTTTCTTTATTTGTCTGTTGTAATGTTTATTGTTGATATACGATCGAGAGTCTGCACAGGGCGTTTTATTTTGAAAATTGACTGGATGCTCCATGCTGTTTCTGTGTCTGCCCAGCTCCATTTGCTCTGTGCAGCTTGATGCAGCTCGACGCAGCTTCCGTCAAGAGTGGCTGCGGTCAGCTCTGGCAGCCGCATCGCAGGTGTAACATGAAGCAGCAGCGCCTGGTGGGATCAAGCCCTCAGAGACAGAGAGAGAGAGAGAGACAGAGAGAGAGAGGTGGGGTGGGTTGGCTATAGGCTATCGCTTGTTGACCGGTGTGAGGAAATGCACTTCCGGTGTGAACAGCCAGGCTGCTGCTCACGCGAGAATTGACGCTTTGCAAAGCTTCCGCATCTGGTCTGAACATGCCGTAACACTGTCTCAGTCAGTTTCACTATCACTAAAGCCATAATGACACTAATTCATATTGTTCAACTGATTACACTTCTTTTGAGAGAGAAAGAGTGAGGCAAGGAAGGAGAGTAAGTGGGAGAAAGAGAGAGGGAACTGACAGAGAGGTAGAAGTTAGAGTGAAAGAGGGGAATTGGTGGAAGTGCCAGACTGAATACATCATTTATCATAATTACAGGGAAGAATTACCTTGCACACGCTCTCTTTCAGTCACACACACACACAGTCACTGTGATCCAAGCCAGTTAGCTGCTTGACCAGCGTTACAATAAAATGCTAAAGAGGCACTAATATGTGTGTGTGTGTGTGCATGTGAACTCGCTCAGAGAAGTCAAAAGTTTTTAGCTAGTTTGAAGTTGTCAGCAAAAACTTAAAGGTCTGAGTTTACATGCACTGTGTGTGTATATGAGTATTTCAACT
Source organism: Scomberomorus guttatus (assembly GCA_038419695.1). NCBI lineage: Eukaryota > Metazoa > Chordata > Actinopteri > Scombriformes > Scombridae > Scomberomorus > Scomberomorus guttatus. The sequence goes on from CM076455.1 coordinate 23,815,688, forward strand.
TGCATGCATGTAGGTGTGTGTACTTGTGTAATGTTTTTTTAAGCATGCACATTGCTTGTGTGGGTATCACATCGATCTCTCTGCAGCACAGTGCCACTGAGACTCAGCAATTCAGACTGTAAATGCTATTCATTTACTTCCCAGCAGGCACTTGGCTATCAGCTTGTTAGAACTGTCTCTAAAGTTGTTATCAACGCAGCGAGAAAGGTAGAGAAAGAAGGGGGGGAGGGGCAATGAAGATGGATAGAGTGACAAAGATGAGATTAAATGTGAGCAGCCTTAAATATAAATCTTCCATGAATGCTTGGTAAATTCACCTCTATGTAATCTCTTAGATCTTTGATGAAAAAAAAAATCCTCTGGAGCACCGTGTGTGTGGAGGAAGCCTATATGACTGTAGCTATATTTTTCATCAAGGAGTGGTTTTGTGGCTTTCTCTTATTTGGCGTGAGAGATTTAGCATGAGAGCATCAGACAGCCTGTCAGCGGCACAGCGATGATCCACATGGTAGGTGTTGAGATATTTCACCGGATAAGTGAATGTATTAACCTGCTGGTGGTACTAGATTGGTCAAGTCAAGGGATCCCCAATCTCATTAGGATTCACCCTCTGGGCATCATGAAATCTGTATCACATTTCATGGCAATCCAACAATCCATCCAATAGTTGTTGAGATATTTTACTAAAAACCAAGAGTCAGAGGTTCACTAAATTCAGTAGGCGTCATTCTCTGGGGACCATGAATGTCTACACAAAATTTCATGGCAATCCATCTAATAGTTAGATATATACTGAGATATTTCAGTCTGGACCAAAGTGGCAGACTGACAGACTGACATTGCCATCCCCAGAGTCTTGCAGCTACTGTGGCCATAAATTGTAATCCATGACGCAGTTGGAGTTTTTGGGACTAACTTGTGTTTGCTCAGCTAAGCTTCCCCTAATAAAACTTGGTAATGAAATATGCCTCTTGCCTACAGCTCTATTTGATTTATTCACCTTGAGAATCCATTAGGTATTGAATAGCAGCTACCCATCTTTCTGTCAGCTGTGTTGGCAAACTAATTTGTTTATGGACTTCAGCTCGGTGTTCAACACCATCATCCCAGAAGTTCCCTTTACCAAACCCAGCTCACTGTGCCTGCCTCCACCTGTCAGTGGATCACAAACTTCCTGACAGACAGGAAACAGCAGGTGAGACTTGGGAAAATCACATCCAGCACCGAAACAGACAGCACTGGTGTTCCTCAGGGATGTATGCTCTCCCCACTGCTCTTCTCTCTCTACACCAATGACTGCACCTCAGGAGGCCCATCTGTTCAATTCCTGAATTTGCAAATGACACAACAGTCATTGGCTTCATCCGAGATGGAGAGGAGTTTGCATACAGACAGGAGGTTGAACAGCTGGCCCTGTGGTGTGGTCACAACAACCTGGAGCTGAACACACTCAAAACTGTGGAGATGACAGTGAACTTCAGGAGGAGCCCCCCATCACTGTCCCACTTCACCATACTCAACAGCACAGTATCAGCTGTGGAAACCTTCACACTTCTGGGATCTACAACCTCCCAGGACCTGGAATGGGAGTCCAACATTGACACAGTCAAAAAGGCCCAGCAGAGGGTGTACAACCTGCCTCAGGAACTGCTGATCCAGTTCTACACTGCAGTTATCGAGTCTGTTCTCTGCACTTCCATCACTGTCTGGTTTGGATCAGCCACCGAACAGGACAAGAACAGACTACAATGGACAGTCAGGTCTGCAGAAAAGATTATCGGTGCCAACCTGCCCACCATCCAGGACCTGTACACCTCCAGAGTCAGGAAACGGTAAGGGAAAATTACTGCAGACCCCTCACACCCTGGACATAACCTGTTCTAACTTCTCCAACTTCCACTGGTAGGTGCTACACTTTATGCCGAAACTACCAGACACAGGAACACTTTCTTGCCCCTCGCTGTCACACTTATGAACACTTAGATCAGTCTTCCATCACTCAAATATATATTTAAGCAGGCTGTAAGTACTGTACACAGACGTGTACACATGCATGTACTGTATATAACCACTTACTATATGTATATAAAGCAACTTATTACCCATTCAATATTTATTTCAGCAGTCTTACACACCTTTGCATTACTTGTATCTTTGTTTAAAATCTACAGAAACTGTTTCACCTGTATTGCCATCCCATTGTATGTTGCTGTCCATTTGTTGTTTCTATATGTATACCTCTATTTTTTCACCTACCTGCTTGTACATAATAGTCATTCGTTTCTGTTTATGTATCTCTGCTCTGATTTGTTATCTTTGTTTGGCTGTATGTCCATGTGTATCTCCTGAACATTGCTGTGTGTAACTATATTGAGAGCCACTAGAAATTCCTTGTATGCGTATACATACTTGGCCAATAAAATGGATTCTAATTCTCATAAATACTGTTAAAATAGTCCCACCATGGCACCCAGACTCATTAATACACATTACCGCATGAACCATTTGGGGAGCTAGCTCTGTTAGGTCCATGGCCCATTTTATGTCCTAAACTCAAGTGTAATGAGCTCAGTGCAGTAGAATACATGGAGAGCAGTTATTTAAAGTGTTCATTACTTAAACATATTATGCAGCACAGCTGCAATGACTATGAGAGACTGAACCACTTCACATTTACATTTTAGGCAATCAGTTGACACTTTTATTCTATATGAACAACAGAGAATAAGCTTCAAATCCTAGATCCCACTTGGGACACTTAGTACGTTTGTGACCCAGAATACATGAAACAGTATGCTATTGAACTGTGCTGTAAATTGGTTAAATTAAATTAGATTACTGCAGACATCTTCTGCAAGTTAATCAAAAGTCACTACTCCAAGAATAGTTCCAAAACCAAGAGCTATGCATAGTAAGATATATCTTTATACAGTATCAGCTGTAATTTTATCTAAAGTATGCTCTAATGGTTGTATTATATTTCATATCCTTTAGCTGCCCTACTTTTATCAATATGTTCTTTCAGTTGTATTCTTATCTGTTGTAACATAGTCGCCCCAAGGCAATCGCTTTTCAGTACATCTTATCTTAAAGAGAACAGTGTGAAATACTTTATTCAGTTTTTATACAGTGGTAACTAACTTTCAAATGTTATCAGGAAGGTTTTCTTCAAAGATGTGCACACAGATATTTAGCATCAAATCTAGTCTAACATGTGCACCCAATGTTAGATAAAAATTGTGAAAAACAATGTCATGCCTTGCAAGTTTGAAAAAGGCAGTGTAAGAAATATCTGTCTGTGCGTTTGAGCTTCTGTCTGAAATCACTAAGTGATAGATCTATTATTGTAAACTGCACATGTGCCGTGTGGGAATGGAAAGCTTGACAGACATAGCAACAGTAACTAACAAATGTTAAATTGTGACAAAATGACAACATGTTGTAAATTTGTATTGTATTCTTAACACAAAGGACACAATTCGGCTTGAATTGAATTCTGTCTACCTTTCTATGTTTCTTTGAAGCATGCAAGGTTTTACCAGCATTCTGTAAATATTGTATGTAACTTTAGATACCCATATGAGCCATTTTCATATCGTCCATGTGATCCAACTTTGGCCCCCAACAAAGTGTTTGACAACCACAGCAGATTCAGTTCGTTGCTTAGTAGTCAGAAGAATAACTGTGTGCCTAGTAGGGTGTGTGATGTCAGCCTCTAAAGCTTGAGCCTGCGTTCACACAGCGAGGCTCAGCGAGACTCAGAAATCATGCGTGAATGTGTACGCGTGTGTCAGTCAGTGTGCTTTGTGTTAGTTTTGCTCTGCTGAGCGCCACTCTGGTTTCACACAACTCTGCCATCCTCTCTGTCTCAGTCGTCTCTCTTCTCTTCCCTTCCTTTATTTTCCCGCCGCTTCTCTTGGTTTTGTTCACTGACGCTGATGTTTTTCCCTGACATTGTTCCCTTCTCGTGCTCTGTCTCCCTTTTCTTGTAAATAAAAAGCTGCAGGTCAAGTCACAGTGCAAAAACCAGGTCAGCAATCTTTGCTGTTGAGGAAAACACAATCTGTTTCAGTGTCAGCTGAAATTAAGGTTTGTGGGGTCTTTCACTGGCCATGTACTTTTCATGACCTTGAACTCCAAATAACTATCTCGAAAATAAATAATATACTATTAAATTTTCATTAGATTTGTCTGATTTTCTGGATGATGGGTCCAATTTGTGTTTAAATATTACTAAGAATGTGTGATAAGTATAAGATTCTCTGATGTAATACTGCTTTGTCTGTAAATCTGCTGGGTAAAGAGCACAATGTGGTGAAAAGTATGAATGGCATGTGCAGATGAATAAGCGGGGAAACATTCAGTGGAGTGGAGCTGACTCTCCAATCACCAGTTGAAAACTGTCTCAATGAATAAGAAAGCAATGTGCGTTTTAAAAGAAAGTAGTCAGGATCCAGTCCTTTTTGGCTTGATCCATCTCTGATAAATGGGACTGCATGGTTTAGAAATGCCACACAGTTATCCACAACAGCCAGACCCAATAAACTGCAGCAGTGTTTCAACCAGAAGTGAAACGGACAGATTCTGCTGAATGTTATGCCTCTGCACAGTAACAGGGTGAAAGCAAAGGGCCAAACTAGATTCCAAGAGAATGTTGATAATGTTTTTCTGATTGATGTATAGCAAGCTTTTGACAAAGCATATCAGAAAAAAAGTGGATGGTCCATTTAACACTTACAGTATCTGTTAAATGTTATATACATACATATACATATATGTATACATATATATATAATTAAAAATTGGAAAATGTAATCAGAATTTCTAAAATTTTATTCTTTGTTTGTCAGATCAATGTTTTTGGATTTGCACCCAAACTTAAGTTTGCCTCTGATTGGCTGGCGGGGTCGCCAATTTTACCCATCGTCTCACCTGTTTTGAAGCATTATTTCCATTCTCCTGACTATCATGGCTGCTTACTTAGGCAACTACTGTAGGTGAGTTAGACCGTTTTTTTTTCTTCTGCCGAATGCACTGTGGGCATAGGAACCCACTCATGAGAAAGAATGTGTGCTCATGTAAATATAAAATGTATATAAATGTAAATTTTCCCCATATTGGCTATGATGAAAAAGCTAAGTACACTAGCCTATTTATTGCCATGGGGGGGATGCACATGCAGTGTTTCCATACCTAATAAACACTTGCAAGTGTAGCTGCTGACACCAGAGTAAAATAGAAAACCACCCAGGTGGAAAATTTAACTGACAAGCGTTACACACACTGTGGATACCCAGAAGGTCCAAAATCCAGGCACAAGCAGTATCCAGCAGTGAGACCTTAATGTTAAGCCTCTGGAGGCGTCAAACCTAAGAACCAAGAAGGACTTGTATAGGTGAAGTGTTTTTTAATAACAGAATTTTGATGTCAGGCCCATTATATAATCCAGGTAATTTTAAAGAAATAGTTTTTATATCTTCAAGCTAGAGCCAGGAGATGGTTAGCTTAGCTTAGCATAAAGAGTGGAAACAGGGAAACACCTAGCCTGGCTCTGTCCAAAGGTAAAATAATCTGCCTACCGGCACCTCTCAAGCTCCCTAATTAACATGTTATATCTTGTTTGTTCAATCTTCACAAAAGCTGACCATGGACTATCTTGTCCACACTGACTTCATGAGGTCTTCGCTGGTTGCCTGGCAGTCACAGTGATGACAAGACTACAAGATGACAAGATATGAGAGTGGTGTTAAACCTCTTATCTAACTCTATAGAAGAAAGTGAATAAGCAAAAATGTCCCAAAATATCAAACTATTACTTTAACATCTACTAATTAAAAATCATGATAACATGACAAGAAAAAATAAATCAAGCTATTTATGCTAAACTTGACATTATGAGTTATAATTTTTCAACTAAACTAAAACACAGTTCCTGTCTACTCCAAACATCCATTCTTTTTCATCAAACATTAATTGAATTAAGAATGTAAAGTATTTCAATTAATTAAAGGTACCCTGAGGAGTTTTTAATATAAAAACATTAGAAATGCACCGACAAAGTAAAGAAGCAGAAGACTGCTGCAAGCATACATGGATGTAAAACATGTACATTTTAAAATTCTTCCCAAAAATTGGCTTCTCAAATGTTTTAGGAAGGAAATGCATGGTGAGAAACAGTGAATATAAACATGACTTTGGTTGTTTATATAAAAAAATTCCACAGTGTATCTTTAAATTGCTTATTTTGAGTGTCCATCTCCTCTTCATCATCATAGTCATCACTGTCTCTCAGGGTTTTTGCTGCCATGGCCTTTCCTCTGACCTGTAGATGTACCGTAACAGAGGGGAGGTAAAAGGTAACACTGGTGGTGGTGACAGGAGTGTTGACATCCCTGGAGTGAGACAGGACCTCTTGTGGATTTTAATGTTGTCAGTTTGACCTTTTCAGAAGCTTCACCCACATGCTTTGATGTAATTGTTGACATTTGGATCCCAGGGTGTACAAACTGCTGCTCCTCAGTGGACTGATGGCTCTTTGATTGGAGCGCTTGGCCCTGCTGAGAGGTTAAAGAGTCGTCCTTAGACATCCGTGTGCTGTGTTGCTGGGAGCTACAACACTCCCTGCGGATGCTACACGCCAACATTCATTATGTTAGTGATGGAAGTTGGTTGACTGTAATAGGTTTCATCTGTGCTGCAATCCCCACAGGTTTGGATAGTCCAATAATGACTGCTGAGCCTCCACAGCATAAAATGTTTTATGCACAAGGGGGTGACCGATTACCAACATAACTGCAACTAACTATGATTAATACAAATGGAAATACTATTTATTTCCATTATCAATCAATCTGTTGATTATTGTTTCAATCAATCAAGTCATTTTCAAGACTATCAAATGTCAGAAAATAGTGAAAAATAGCCTATAATAATTTTGAAAGCTCAAAGTGGATGGACCAACAGTCAAAAACAAAGGTATTTAACTCATTGTGTTATACTGGAACCAGAAAATGTTTGCCATATTTTCTTGAAAAATGACTTCAATTATTAATTGTCAAAATAAAATGTTAACATTGTCAAAATTAACAATTAATGATCGAAATAGTTGGCGTTTAATTTTCTGTCCATCAATGAATCAATTAATTGTTGTTTCTGCCCCGTTTTATTTTTAATAATACAGGTTGACCAAGTACAAAAGGGCCATCATGACTTACTCAACAATCTCAAACTTTGAGACTGTTGAGTAAGTGAACAGGCATAAATGCTGCCAGATATATAATGGAAAAATGTAATTCTTCCCAGCTACACTTGATGATGCTTGAAAATGGTTGGAACATATGGGATGACTTTCTTCATTTAAATACCATTAAATCACTAATAGTGTGATCTGGCTTGATGAGATGGAATATAATTTGAAGCCTTTGTAGACTGTATTTAACAGCATGACGCTGAGTTAAAAATAATGGTTGTCAGTAGGATTGTGTCATATGCACAGCTTGTGAGCTGAGGCGAAGTTGTAAGCAGTATTCATCCTACATACAACTGCTGTGATGCCCTGTTTCCATGTTAAGGTATGGCCTCATTTGAATTCATTCCAGTGAAATGTGTTCAGGCTTTGTGCAGAAACAGATGGTGATGTATCATTTTTGATGCACGTAGCTGCTGAGCAGTAGTAGATAAGCTCCTAGCATGCTACTCTATGAGCTAAGCACGGATAGCATGTTGAATAAACAAGATAAAAAACATTTGTCATTGTATATTTCTGTCTAACATTCGAGCGTGACTTTTTTTCTAGTCTTGTATCACAGTGAGTTTAATCATACAAAACACAGTGATGGGACAAAGCTAGCATCACAGAATGTGAGACACTACAAAAGGTTGAAGGTCAGATCAGAAAACAACAAACAAGCTCTGACCTTTGCAGGCGCTTGAGGTGACGTGTTTCCATTAACCTATTTTTATGTGCATTTTGAAGTATCGCATTAGAAAAGCCTAATGGAAACGCCAAATTCGAAGAAAACTCAGTTTCGCAAAAAGGTTTTTACATTCTCTTGAGGCGCATTTTGGAAATGTCAAAAAGGAGATTATGTGTAATATGAGTAAATAATGATGTAGTGAACGTTTAACTCTAGCTGTGAAATGTGTGTCTACTATGACCTCCCAGAACTCAAGCATGCACTGTCTCTCCCTTGCTGCGGCCATTAGAATCATTACATTTCTTTGTCTTCGTCTCCAGATACCCTGAAACATGGCTGATACTAGCTGACATGAAAGAACAATTAGAACATCCTTTCAGATTCCTGAAGACCTCTCTCCATTTTTCTCTCGTCAAGGCAACATAACTATTTGTTTTGTTTGCAGTTGGCAACCACTTCCTCTTCTACTCTGTTTACTGGTGAATTATGTAAGCCTGTAGTGCCATCTTCTGACAAAACTATGCATAGTGTAGCCTAGTTTATTCGCTTCAACCCAGTTGATGGAAATGCACCTAATTTGCATTTTCCTTTTTGTGACATTTCAAAAGTTTGCTTAAAATTCTCTTGCGAATCTAATGGAAACACGACATGAGTGTGTGATTCTCATGGACTTCAGTAGAAGTGATGCAAAGCAAGATGCAAACCAAATCTTTCCAGCAGTTGGTACAAATGTGAGCATGATTTCCGTGTGCTTTCACATCTAACCTGCTATTCAAACAGGCTGGATGTTTGGTTTGTTCAGTTGATATTCAAACTCTGGTGCAGACCAATCAAAAGCACTGAGACCTTGAAAAGGAGGTTATCAGCCTCTTCTACGCACACTCAGTTTGTTTGCAGAGTGACCGATGAAATGAACTAAGGGTGTGAAAGCAATAACCCACCAGACCTGTGGAACAAAAATGAGCATTGGGTGTGGAAAATTGCTCATCCTATTCTGTGAAGTGTGTCATAGTGGGAGACAGCCAACCTTTCTTAACTCGATTTGACAATTTCTTCACAGGAGCACAGAGCGCTCTTCCATGCTCAGCTGTAAACATGGTGAAGCAAATAAAGTAATGATGTTGGAGAACAGTAAAGTCAGGTTCCTCCTTCCTGAACACCTACTGTATATACACACAAGTTACGAAAGATGGCAAGCTAGGATCGGTATGTCTCTGGGTCAAATCACAACGAGAATGATGTCTTTATGATTGCAAAATATGACACAGTGACGATCTGGGCAGGCAAAAACACTGTAAAGATTGATCCCGGCAGTGAAGACTTAGGCTCCAGCTTGATAGATTTTCAGTCTGTCTGTGTGTCGGTCGATTGGGCCACCACTTTTCATCTAGCACCACCAGCAGGTCAAAGTTTTAACTTATCCAGTGAAATATCGCAACTCTGTAGATTGGTACATTATTTTATACTGTTATTCATGGTTCCCAGAAGATGAATCCTAATGAATTTGGTGATGACCGAACCTTTCCTCAAGCACCACCAGAAGGCTGACATTTTGGGTTTTGAGTGAAATGTCTGACAACTACTGGATTACACATTCATGTCCCCTTCTAGATGAATTTTTATAACTTTGGTGGTCCCTTAACTCTTCATCAAGTTTTTTTTTCATTTGTACAATACCTGCAAAACCAATGACATTCCCATCAACCTCATCTGTACTTTGTGTTAAGCGTGCATGCTAACCTGCTAAGCTAAGATGGTGAACATGGTAAACATCAATATGTTAGCATGGAGATCTAAATACGGTTGCAGAGGAATTCCCACTCTAAAAAAAAACATTACATCTTGTAAAAACTTTGAATTCTTATGTATGCAAAGGTGAGATTTAAAGTTCCTAACAATTAGCTCAAACTATATAAGCTCTTGGAAGATTCAGGAAGCTCTTGGAAGATCTCCTCTATTTCATTCTTTAAAAACCCTTATCACTTAAACCCTGCTCTTGCTCGGGTGTTATGAATGAACCAGAGTTCATGCTAGGTATCCAAAAAGTTATTCCTGTGCTTTCTCTCAGCTCACCAACTGTATTCATTTGGATGCTTTGAGATGGATTTTGAAATCTTCACTGCTGGCGGAGCTCTCCCACTCATTGCTTTAAATCCACATTCATCACAAGCTAAATTAACCGCAGTGGATTCACCCTCTCCATTTAGATTGTTTAGCTGTAATGTCAGTATATTAACAGATGCTCTGGCAGAGAAGAGGAAGTTTCCAAAGAGCCCTGTTTTATTAATGTTAACACAGTGACTGGGCAGAATGATCAGTCTCCTTCAAGCATATATAATTACTATAGTACCCAGAGAAAGAGGGAGATAAAGAGCAGAGAAAGAGAGAGAGAAAGGTCCAGACAGGTGCAGTGAGGTGAACAGCGCTGAGGAAATGAGACTCCATTAAGTTTGTCATCAGCAATACGCCACTGGAGGTGACAAGATGCCACTCCCTCTTTCTTCCCCCTCCTCCTCTCTTTCTGTCCCTCTCTGGCCTAATTGTTTGTGTCTTTCCATCTCATATTCTAATCCTGTCTCTCACCCTCCCATCATTCCTGTATTTAAAAGCTTCTCTATCCATAAAGGCGATTAAAGTGGAATGGAGCATGTACTCAGCCATCTCTCTTCCCCAATTCTTCCCCTCCCCATCTCTGTATTAAATATGCATGGCTCCAGTCATTAAGGTGAATGGAGCACTGTACTCCTCAATCCATCTCTCTGCCATTATGCCTACACAATAAGGAATAATTAAAACAAAGCGTGGCTTTGGGAGAGGGGGCACAAAATTCACCTTATCTGATAAAGTGAAGGAAGTGAATTTTTATGCATAATGTGGGTGTAGATAATGGCAAGAGTAAAACATTGGACTATAAATTTAAATAGAATGGTATTATTGTGATATGGTGACAGGTTTAGGATTATTCAAATTAAAGTGGTCGACAAATTTCACATTATCCAATAATGCAAAAGAACATTTTATTCCTGTGTTAGGATGTACTTCATATGGTAGATAGAGAGTAGAAATGCAATCACATAGATAAATGCAGTAAAATAAACTCATATAAAACCAGCATAATGGAATTAATATTCTGTAATGAATTAATTTATAGAGGTGGCCAATTATAGTCAATGGCCACACATATAACTAATGTTTTATTAAGCCATATATTCACTGTGTAAGGGCCCCTATTTGATTAGAGTAATACCTAAATGTCTAGATGGCTTTTTTCTATCAAAGAAATGAAATGAAAAAGTTAAAATAAACTAGTCCACAAACATACAGATTCACATGGCCATTAATTTAGTAAACTCTCTCTAAGTAATTGTCATTTGCAACCAAAATTACTGAACCCACAAATACAAGGTGTTGGAGAAAGTGAATGGAGTGATAAAATGTTACTACTCTGGCAGAGTGATATCGTATAATGCTGCTGTCGTAAGACCACAGTTAGATTTTTTTTACTCAATATGGCCTCTGGAAATATCACCTTTTTGACAGACAACAGTATTTTTGCAACTATAAAATGCAAAGCATTACATTATGGGATTGTTTGCAGAAACTAGTGTACATGCCATGGATATTGTTGGGCACAATGTAGTGCGTGCATTTCACACTCAGAATTCGGACACTCAAGTAAAATGGTGGAGGGTAAATGTGGTGCACGATATAGTAAACAGGGAGTGATTTCAGACACAGCATTTAACTTGTCATAGCAGGAAAACCACAGAACCTTCATAGCTAAATACTGCTCTTATCATTGCTAATATATCTGGAACAACTTTTCTTCTGCAGCAGTTTCTTGCTAAAGTGACAGCTTACAGCCTAGTTGAGTGTTGAATGTTTTTTTGGAATAAGTGTGCATATTGCAAAATCTGTTACCTTGCAAGTCAGCTGGATACGCAAGATGATGACATCACGAGATCACGTGAGAATCCATATTGTCAGGCTTCAAGTGTCCAAACCACCAGTGGTTCAGACCAATCAGCATCCTGAGGATTCTCACGTGATGTCCGAATCCAGCAGGGTAAGACGGTGATAGATGTTGATAGACAGATGGTTCATCCAATCACCTGCCAAGTATTTTTTGAAAGTGCCTGCCCTATTCCAAACAGTTTCCAAGGACGACTTTTTAAATGGTTCTGTGTAATAAACCATGTGGTGTGTCAGGTCACAAAATCTGTAAAACTATACAAACAGTTCAACATGTGGCTCAATCAGACATGAAGCCCGTTATTGCCAAATCAGAGTGCAGAGCAGCATTGAGGTGGCACAAGGAGTGTACAGCATCCAAATTTCAAGCATGAAACCTGTGTTTGTATTCCATTGCAACAATGACTTACTGTTTTTTTTTTTTTACCATAATCATTCCCTAACATTAACCATACCATAGTTGTCATAGGCAGATATTGTATGAATAATTTTTAACTACTGTCATTGAATGTAATCAGTGGTTTTACCAATATTAATGTTTGGGAGTTATCTGATGTCCAGGAACAATGTTCCCATACCACCAAAACTGTCCATCCCTGCCTCTAAAAAAACTGAGGATCAAATGATTGTGTATAGCTTACTCAGATACTAGTTACCACATAATATAACAAATGAAAGAATATGCCACATACCGTGATTCATTATCTATCTTCATTTATGCCAGTTTTCCCAGGAAAGGAGTGACATATTCCAGGGAATTTTAAAATCATAGGAAGACATTAAACCTTAGTAAGCATCTGTTTAGTCAGAGTGAACTATGACAAGATTTTATTAATGTGTGTGTACCCCACTGCTCCCCAGTACACCAGACAATCACATCAAATCATTGTTTCTTTATTTCTCTCTTTGGTTTTGTTTTGTTTCCATTGATGCTGCAGTAAATTGTCGCCTTGATTAGGTTAAGATCTTAATATTTATATGCATCCAAATATACGCAGTGAAAGATTTTGTCCTTGTTGAAGCATCATTCCAATAAACCCATGGCTTCAGGCTAGCACTCAAGAAATACATGTTTCCATTAAGATAATTAAATTCAGGCCTAAAAAGAGACAGAATATGAGAGAAAGGAGGTGAAATGGAGAACAGAGAATGTTATTAGAAAGGTCACCAAAAAAAGAGAAAGGAGGAGGAAATAAGCAACAACGGAGGAAAAGTAAGTGAAGAATGGCAGGAAATGACAGATTAAAGAAAGAAGAAAGATGTAGAAGCAGGGAAGTGGAGAGAAAGAACAGAGAGGAAGGGAGACAAACGGCAAGGGAGGTGGAAAGATGAATAGACAGACACGCTGATGAGCCAGGGAAGGTGGTGTGTGTGTTTTTCCTGTGAGTGTGTGATCCTCAGAGAGAAAGGCAAGACTCAGATTTATTCTTCCGCCCCTGTAGACTCCTGTCCTGCCTGCTACAATCACTTTGCCTTTTTGTTTCACATACTGTATAGGTGTGTGTGAATGTGTGTGTGAGTGTGTGAGAGAGAAAGCACTTCTGCCTTTTGGGCAAAATGTATTCAAATGTTAGATATTTTGCAAGCAATATTTGTTTTTTGTTTTTCCACTCCATCTGACCTTTTAATTCAGCACTTTTTTAGAGCACACCGGAGAGTCTGTAGTGACACTGCATTAAGTCTGACCTTTTTTTTCCATTTCTATGCTTCATAAGATGTTCAGCGAGGGTGAGTTATGGTGACATTGGAGGAGGATGCCATGCAGGTAGTACTCCCCGCTCGCTTCAAATGGAGGCCGGCTCCACCATCTATTTAGTGTCATTAAAGAAAACACACTTGCTTCCAGTCAACTTAACCTGTTTAATCCCAAATTTTTTGAGTACATGCATTTTACTCCTTAGACCTCCCTAACACACAAACTGAATGCCCTTTTTGATTTTATGTTGGCTAAGTTAGTGAAATATAATAGTGAAATAAAATAAAAAAAGTAATTTAAAAAAACATCAACTTGGAGAAGTACCTGAGTTAGACTGACCTAACATGGTCATGACTGACATCATTGCCAGAAGCTGAGTCATCCAGCAACTTCCAGTAAAAAAAAAAAAATACATTTTCACATTTTCATTTTTAAAAACATACAGCATGTCAGAGCAGGCAGACATAAACTGTGCCTTAAAACATAGTGCAAAATGTACTAGGGCAGTGCGACTGTAGGGTGATCTACTATCAGTGACAACAATGTACTTACGATGTACTACAGCTCATCGGTTAGATTTCACTCTCCATGAAAATGCTTGAAGCACTCAATGTGGAGAATCACACTTCTCACATGTATATACTGTGTGCTTCTTACACCATCTGCATCTGTGGAAAGGGTTCCCTGTGTTCACAGGCCAGTGAGATTTTCCATCACCTCTTGCAGAATCCTGAGCGACAATTGTTGCAATTGAAGATCTTCTGCCATGGCCAAGAGGTAGTTTTCCATATCTTTTGAGGAGACCCAGGGACACAGATCACTGAAAGGCCAGGAGGTCATATTCACCACAACAACATCTCTGAAGAACAACCAGCTATTCACCACCGCACTGTGAAGGGACCAAGAAAAGATCAGCCACCACCACCACTTCTTTGATGTTATAGCCCTGTATCTAGACACCTGAAGATCATGCAAATCCACATCTCCCATGTTTTGGTTGTATGTGAGGATATACATGGGCTGTGGAACTTTGTCATAGGCTTTTTTCTTTTTGTTCCACCTGTTTACAGGCACCTCAGAATACTTCACAGCAGCATTGGTTGCCATGGTTATAACATTGTTATCCTTCCACTGTACCAGTACCTTTTCCCCCTGTGTAAGGACCTCAGAGCTTCCGTGACGCATTTTTTGGAAATTCTTCACATCTGGGAAAGGGACATCATGCAGACTGCACTGTCTCAGAGTGACAAGACATCCATTTTGTCAGGTTAAGTGAGGTGAAAAGGTTGTCATGTACAAAGTTACACCCTGGAGGAACTTCCGCTTGTTGGTTTAGACCAAGGACTACACTTGGACCCCCCAGGCCAGTTTCAGGGAGATGTGTATGCACTCCGCAATAGGGTTCCATATGAATGATACGGGTAGAAGTAATCTGGTATATATATATATATATATATATATATATATATATACACACACACACAGTACCAGTCAAAAGTCTGGACAGACCCCCCCACTCATTTGAATGAGAAAGTGTGTCCAAACCTCCAACCAGCACCATACATACACATCCACACATATACATACATATACATATACAATATACACACATATGTAAAGTGGGGGAAATAAGTATTCAACAAGTCAACATTTTTTTCAGGAAACATATTTCCAGTGCAGCTATTCACATGTAATTAGACAGACATTGGTATTAACTCAATAAGGCAACACAGGTAAAGAAATCATAACATTCCAATCAATAAAAAAAGTTATGTGCATTAAATTGGAATAACACAGGAAAACAGTCTTGAACACACTAAAAAGGCGCTCTGAAAACTAGCTAAAAATGTGTGACATTACATAAAGTATAAAAATAAAAGTCATGCTTGACTTAGCATCCAAAAGTAATTTTTGGGACTTGCTGCCATTTTTGGCCTCTTGACTATCTGTCCAAGTCAGTGATGAGGATAAAGCAATCACACATCTCTTCTTTTGCCTCTGCCTTTCATACTCAACTCAAAACAAGTTGTTAATTACATGTTTAGCTGCAAATACAAATCAGTTTATCCTGCTCAATCATTTTCCTTTCACTAAAAAAGAAAACAATCACTCACATTTCAACAGTTTTCAAACAGAAATCCATTTTCTTTTCAGGTAAGTATCCTCTCAGGAAATATACAGTTGCAGGATGAGTGTAACCCCTGCAGGCATGTTTTCTTCTAGCTTAGCTCCACTTCACAACATGGATCTACATCACTTTGTGATTCTGCTGCAGCTGTGTCGCTGGCTGATCTCATATCAGCTTAGCACCGTAAGCTACTGCAGGCCTCTCTTTAAGTCTAGCAAGGAGGAATCTGATCTATCACTTTTGGAACTGCCTTCATTCTAATTCCTGAGGCCACACACACACACACACACACACACACACACACACACACACACAGGAAGGCAGTGGATAAGTGGGCAGACATCAGCTTCGCATATCCTCTGGCTAACAAGCATAACAGATAGCTGAGAACAGAAAGGATATGTGAGTGTGTATGTGTGTCACGGCTATCCCAGTGTCAGCTTAGCCCCCCATAGTGTCACTGATAGAGAATGGTTGACAGTGAATGGAGACTGGCTTTGTGGACACTGTGACAGGACCCAGGATGATTTTACAGGGATTATCGTACTTCTATGACAGTTGGACACTTTGTAAGTTTTGACTAGGTTTGTGAACATGAGCAAGCCTCTCTGGGACCTAGAAAAGCAAAGACAGACAAGAGCAGTATAGTCTGAGATTTACTTCCTTCACAAAGAAATGAAGGACATAAACAGAACAACTGAATGAATTACTGAGGATGTGATGGAAAGATAGAAAAAGCCAACTGAGACGTAAACCAGGATTTGAATGGATGAATAGTGTGACTGTACTGAGCAGCTGTTGTACAAATGTTAGACAGTGCTGAATGTCCCTGAATAAGAAATAAATGATGTAAATAGCTTTTTGTAAAAGGAAACTGGAACGTCATAACATTAAAAAAGAGCATTAGACAGTGATCATTTGGCAAATTATGTTTTACATCAAATGTATGATTTTATTTTGATTAATTTTCCCCCCAAAGTTTGTCTAGCTAAGGTCAAACACCAGGATTTAAGTGTAAGCTGAAACATTGGGTTCTAATTCAGCATAATGCTGTTTGAATAAAGAAATTGATGAAACAAGCAAGTCTGTCTACCGTCCTCCTCCATCAAGCAGTTAAGAGTTCGAAGGCCACCAGCACCAGCATAAATTTGATGCGGTTGAGATGCTTCTTCATTTGAGGTCCAAAATGTCAAAAAGCCATCTACACAGACTCTTGTTGACAAAGGCAGTTGATGGAATTTATGTCATGAGGATCCTTACGGACACTTATGGGTATTCGGGTGAATAAATGTCATTTTAAACCTGCATTAACTGATTTTTTTCCACTGCAACAGGCTGTAAACACAACACTGAAATATCATAGCCTTATAAAGTTGATATGGCCAACTTGATAGCAAACAGTTGCCTATTTACACTTCCAGCAGATATGAACCAACATTCAGCTGGAGTTGTGTTTCTGGACAAATGATGAATGTAAATCCAATAATCACTCTCCGTTTAGTTCTGTTTTTGTATCGTCTGTTTGGTGCTGGACAGGTAGCATACAGTGGGGTTACTTTTGCCTCCTGCAGCTACATATGAAAACGACGCTGATGAGAGCGGTGAGAGTGAACCAAAAATAGAAAAGTTGCGGGGCCTTAAAACCAAAATAATGAGGTGAAACATGCTGAAAAGCTCTGTAGAGCTGAGAGAAACTGCAGAGGGTGATAATTATTTCATCAATATGAGCAACCCCTTTGTCCTACCTTTGAAGCAGCATACAAAGGCAGCATAACAACACATGCATGACACATGAGTCAAATAGCATCACCACATTAAGAAGGAAACCTCATAGCTTTTTGTTGTCTTCTTTCATGTATAACAGCATTTGGTCAGTAGATAGATGGCTACATCTGAAAGCTTTAGTCTCAAACAACACAGCATTTCGTGCTATGTATGAAATATATTTAGGCAGCATACAAAGGCAGCATAACAACACATGCATGACACATGAGTCAAATAGCATCACCACATTAAGAAGGAAACCTCATAGCTTTTTGTTGTCTTCTTTCATGTATAACAGCATTTGGTCAGTAGATAGATGGCTACATCTGAAAGCTTTAGTCTCAAACAACACAGCATTTCGTGCTATGTATGAAATATATTTAGGTAAAAATAGAGTTGGGACCCTGTTTTTTCAGTGTGGAGATTTGATGTTGCTCTGTGTCATAAACAGTAGTTTTACTGGGACTGCCTATGCTGACCTGCTTTTTACCCATAAGCAGCGCTGGGACATCTTGCTTAGGGAGGCTAAGGCCACATCCACACTAATACGTTTTAATTTTTTTCAAAATGATCTCCATCCACACAAGCGTTTTAGCACCGTTTCAGAATGAATCTCCATCCAAACTGACACGCCTGAAAACGCATATCACATAACCATTCACGTACACTGGGCATGCGCGTGCTGGTGTAAACAGAAAGCAGATTGTCTACTCTGTGGTTGGTTGCTTAGTTGCAGAAAATACTACAGAGGAAGAACAGCAATGGCGAAAGGTAAGGAGGAGACACAGGAGTGTCCCTCTCCTCTCCCCCGCCCTCTCCCTCTATATGTATGCGTGTGTGGTGTGTTTGCTGTGTGTGGGTGTCTGCGTCATTGTATTCAAAAGTCTCTGTTTCCATGCATCCAGACTAAATAGTAATCCCGGAGTTTTCAAATTAAAACAGGGTCAGCAGTGTTTTCAAAAGTCACTGTTTTAGGGGTTTGAAAATGCTGGAGTAGTGTGGATGTAGTAAACGTAGCAAAAGTTATGCGTTGTAAAACAAAAATGTATTAGTGTGGATGTAGTCTGAAAGTCAGCAATGGGGTGGGGGGTGGGGGGTGGGGGTTGAGATCGTCACTAAAATGAGAATAGGTGGTCCACCTTAAAGGTCAGTCCACCTTGAGTGAGCCTGGTCAGGTTGTTGCTAACTTTGGGGCTACATGATCTTTATTTTAACTTTACCGGTATGCAGTGTAGGGTGCACAATAGCCAGCGGTAAATTTAAAGAAGGCTTAGCCTGTTTGCCAGTAGTTACTGCCCAAAAAAACATGATTTTGTTGAAGGTTAAATTTTTTCAGTGATAATTTTGGGGAAGCTTCTGTTAGCCTCTTAATAGCATTGCCTATGCTTTCACCCATGGGTGCTACAGCTCTGCTCCCACAAAAGCCCATGGAGTTGTTTACCATTTCCAAATGCCACTCAACCTGAGAACAGTCAGCGTAACCCCACCACCCTACTCCTGTTGGGAGACTACCAACATAACATACACACACATACAGTGGAGTGTCTTAAAATCCTGAGACAGGGTGGGTTAGACAGAGTCGACCCTTTAAGGAGCTGTAGAATGAAAGGAACAGTTGCCAGACACATGGCACCATGTGTCCATACTGTGTCCTGGAGGAATTAACAGCCTTAACAGCCAAACCTTTCTAGGTTGATTCAACCTCACTCACAGGTTGAGGCTAAACAGCAACAGGTTCCACCCAGCTGACACCGGATGTCTGTATGTGTGTGTGCATTTACTCATTGTTTTACTCTTACTCAAGACATTTGATATCTGTTGTGTTATACGTACATCGCATTAATTACATCATAATGCATTAACTGACATTTGTTTCATATTTTAAACTCTTCTTCCATTTTATATAGTAGCAATTGCATTTTTAAAATCACATTAGTACTTAAAAATGTATTATGTATTAACATAATGGATACAAGTAATGCTCATGTCAGCAGAGACGGCGGCAGAAAGCTAGAAAGCATGAACTCAAGGCTCAAACCGCCATGAAGTATTAACCTCACTCGTTTATGTGTTTTGCTTATTATTTATTCACTTAGATGTACAGAATGATGTATGTGCAGAGTTTGACACTCGAAGGCTGTTTTCACATTTATCTGCTGAAAGCAGAAAGTTTCTCTGTGCTCACCTTAAATCTGAGTATAAGACGTGTACCTATGAGCAGGGTTTGTGACATCACAACTAGTTTGGAGCCAATTGTAGTTCAGTATGCAACTTAGTATGATTTTAAAACTTGAAACCTCCAGTGTGCATACACTGAGAATGGACTTTTCAGTGATGATTTTTTCCTTTTGCTTGTGTGTGTGTGTGTGTGTGAGAGAGAGAGAGAGAGAGAAAGAGAGAGAGAAAAAGAAAGACAGAGTGAGTGAGGCCTTAAGTTAATTAAAGTTAATAGAGTTAATTTGTTTTCTAACCTCAGTAACCCTACAATCCGGTTGTGCAGAATTAACCTCATGTATCCTCACTTTATCACAGAATCACATGCACACACAGTTATTTGTACCCACACACACACACATGTTGTCCTAGATCACTTTTGAGGACATTACATAGACCTACATTCATTTCCTGGAGTCTTACCCTAACCCTAGCCATAACCACTGAGCCAGCTTTTGTCCATAATTGGACAAGTCGTCCCCAGTCAACTAGTTGTTGACTGGGGACACACACACACAAACACAGTGCAGCTTGCAGCTCTGATGAGGTCTTTGCATGGAGGAATGCAGCCAACAATCTAGTCTATGTTCTAATTACTGAACAGCTAAGTTGACAATCAAGCCATCCTGTCCTGTTGTGACATGGGACATCAGTGTGATATAATAAACTTTATCAACCGTTCATCTGCTCAGTGTATTTTTATTGTTAAATCAAAGGGCTAATTGTTTGTAACGGAACAACAATCCGGATCCATCCTTTTCTTTAAAACCCGAGACAAGAGTGTCAATCACTTTCTTTCCTGAATCGTTATTATTTCTCTCTCTCAACCTTTCTCGGTCTCCTTCACTGTCTCTGTGGAGGTGAATCATGTTTGTGGAGGAGCTCAGTGAGGTGATTCCCGATGATAACTGGGTTCTGACCTCAGAAAGGGGCCTTGATGAACATTAAAGCAAAGCACCTTTACTGCAATGAAGGTCTCACTCTATTCTTGCCGCTTCTCAAATGAAATGTCACTCTGCTCTCTCTCTCTCCCTCTCTGCCTCAGTCAACAACAACTGGATTGCATTAATAACTGCTGCCTCCGTCCATGTGGAGAAATCCAAAGCTTCATAGATGTGTCATACCCACTTATGGCTGCTAAGCTACAATCACTACATAACTAAAATTATATTTATGGGGTCAACCTATGTGACTACAAAACATGTTTTTGTAATTCATTTAAATCACCGTTGCCATACTGTCACTGTCAGATTGGAACAAAAAAATATGTCCACAATCCCACTGCTAAAGGTGAACATGCTGACCAATGTTTTCACACTTCAGCTCACACATTCTCGTTCGCTGTTCAATTACTTTTGTTTTACTAAAATATTTATAATTGTCAGACACACATGTCAGTATCTCTCACTCCATTGTAGCAAAGTGGACTTTTATTTACCTATTGTCTATAGGAGTGCTATTTATGATGGCTTTTTACATTCACCATGCACTCACTTAAAGTCAATGTTTTGATCAGTGGCTTCCCATTTTGTATCTTACGCCCTCATATGAGGACGCGGGTGAAGCAATACAGAGTCCTGCCAATGGTATCACATTATTCCACTGATCAACAAATAGCAGCAATCTACCAAGAAAAGTAGCAATACATATGCAAAATGCAGGTAAAAAGAAAGAAGTAAGAAAAACAGTAAGAAAGAAAATATGAGTGTAAATAGAGCAGGTTTTCAAATAAAAAAAAGAAAACTGCTTCATGAATGTTTTATGATGAAGGAAACTGTTTAAAATGTTCAAGAATATACACAATGCTTTATTGTAAGGAAAACTGAATATAAACATAACTTTCTTTGTTTTGAACAAAACGACACAGGGTACCTTTAACTCAGACACAACATAATCAGAGTTAAATTAAGTCATAATTATTAACCTGTTCTGGGGACAGAAGATCTGAGTTTGACACTTCAGGGTTTGTCAATATTAGTCAAGTTCAGATTCAGGTTCAGGGTTAGTTAAACCAACTTTCTTGCACAGACTCTTGGTGGGTTTAGTGCAACAACAATATATTCATCATTTGGACAGAGACCTTTTCCTTTTCCCTGTGGGCCGGTTTCTGACAAGTGGATATACTGAGGTTCATTAGGCTGCTTTAAGGTTATCACAGTACCTCTGCTTTCTCCACATGCCACCAATGCTCATTTATGTCAACATGACTACCAATCAGCCAGGATTACAAGTGTGTTGATTTAATCAGCTGCTTTTTCTCTTTGATTTGTTCATTTGTTCCACTTTAGTATGAGCCATTTTCCACACTCTCATGTTTATGTGACTCTTATTTTATGTGTTTGTTCACTGATGAATTTCTGAAAGTGAGCCAAACCCACATATCTATTAAAGCAGGGTGAGATTTACCTCATTAGTTAAACAACTTGAAAAGTGCACACAGGGGCAGAGTG
Organism: Scomberomorus guttatus; assembly: GCA_038419695.1. Lineage (NCBI taxonomy): Eukaryota > Metazoa > Chordata > Actinopteri > Scombriformes > Scombridae > Scomberomorus > Scomberomorus guttatus. The sequence goes on from CM076455.1 coordinate 23,837,828, forward strand.
CGGGTGTGTGTGTATATATATATATATATATATATATATATATATATGTGTGTGTGTGTGTGTGTGTGTGTTTGTGTGTATAAATGATTTGATTAGAATACTTTTATTCCTGAAGTGATTATATGCCGACTTGTATAAGAGTTGAAACTAGATGTATTTTGTACATTTTACGCATTTAAATGAAAATGGTTTAATTCAAAAGTCATTTGTGGGCTCAAAACAACAATAACAAGAAATGTTTACATTGATCCTGCCACAGTTTTACAGATTCAAGTCAAGTGACTCGTGATGCACAGGTCTTTGATAGAAGACAAACAACTCTGTGATGCCAGTTTTGGATAAAATACCTTTACATTGTCATTTAATGCCTAAACCCAGTATTCTAGTCAAAGCTCCATCTTTTTCAATGAAGGAATTAATGTCTGGTGTGTTTTGCATTCACTGATTTAAGCCATGGCAGCATTCTGGGAAATCAGTAACTGCCTGATGAGGATTTACTGTCACAAAATTGAAATTAAGTCGTTGCAGCTTGAATCTGGCGAGAGAGAAACTAAAAATCTTTGCTTTTGCACTGCATGTACTGATCCATCTTGATAATGTATAACTGCAATGCTTTACTTAAATATACACTCCTTGATCGTGTTACAGCAGCCCCGGTACCACAGGTATTTATCTCAGCTCATTGTCTATGGTTTGAGCTAAAAGGAGTTTCTTACAGTAGCAGTGCAATAGACAGATGGACTGAGTTACGTGAGGTCCTGGTGTAATGATATACTGTATATACCTCGTTTGGTAATGTGGTCCCTAAGGATGTTCCACGCTGGTTGTACAACAAGCCCAACAATATCATGAATCTTATCAAATAAGGAAACATGTCCATTAAGCTGCCTTAATATCTAATTTAATTTAGAAATTTCAATTCCATGTGCATAAAAATAACAAGCCTGAATATAAAGGTAAATGGCTGCATTTCTGTAGCTCTTTTATCCAAAGCACTTTACAATTTTGCCACTCATTCACCCATTCACACACACACTGATAGCGGCAAGCTGTGATGCTGGCCTTTCCATCAGACAGGTGCTGGTCACCTGAAATTGGCCAATTTCTTGCCCAGGGACACTTTGACATGCAGACAGGAGGCGCTGGGGACTGAACCGCCAACCCTGTGATTAGTGGACAACCCATTATCTCCTGAGTCCAAGCTGCCCCAGAGGCACATGTGAGTTAGGCTAAATATGATAAGAATAATCAAGGTTCACAAAACACATAAGATATAGAAGTGATAACATAACCGCAATAAACATTCCATAACAAATAATACAAAGACATATGCAATAGATTACATTAAAAAAAACATATGATGGATGCATAAAATCCTACAAATGACGACACAGGTAATCACATATATATCCTAAATTCTAATAATTAGTTTAGAAACACCTGGCAGCTATAGTACATTGTCTTGCCTCTAACTCAAAGAGAATGGACTTAAAAGCTTGCAAGGGAATATATTCTGTAAATTTTATGTTTGACTGACTAGAGGCCTTCAAGTTAAATCAGAGTTTGGTGGAAAAGTGAAAAAAAGCTTTTATGTTTGTATTAGCAGTGAGGGCTGTGGCTCATTTAAACAGCATAATTAGTAAAGATTATATTGATTAAACCAACATTAATATATCCAAATCATAGTTTTCAACACAGCCTTGTTACTTGTTGGCCAGCTGCAGATTTTTTTCCTTTCAAAACATATTTTCTGGCCTTGTTTATTCACTGTTTTAGCAAAAAACATTGGGAAAAAAACATAATATTTGGATGAAAACACATTCAGTAGACTATTAAAAGCATTTGCAGATTGACCGATATGTACCTTCTGAGCCTTTTTATCGAGTTTTTAAAAGGGATTCAAGAGTAAAACTCTTCAGTTTAAGTTAGAATATGAAAAATGAAACAGGGAGTAACAAGGATTTTCATTTTACAGCAGGGCTATTGACTGAGTATGTCTGCCTACAAGGGAGACATGTATGGGCAGGGTGTTTTATGTGGGCAGCATTGCCTACAACAACACACACAGCTCTGTCACAGACAGAGAGGATTTTATGTAGCTGAGATACAGAACATGTTTCACCCCAAAGCAAGAGCCGACTGAGCCAATATTCCTCTATTATAATCTTGTCAACAGACACTGTCTTCAGCTGTTGCTTTTGATTCATATGGGAGACTGACTTTGTGGATTTAGACTGTTTACAGGTGACTTTAATAACAGTTTGGAAGCAGAAAATGTACCTTTAACTGGCAGTTCGGCTTTAGTACTGTCATTTGTTCACAGAGTCAGCCAATTCATGTCATGGGTGCCCTCAACTTGTCAGTGGCAGAGTGTCCTTTGATAACATCTTGATAACAAATTGCTTTCCAGCAATTTGGACTTGGTTGAAGGGATGTTACCTTGTTCTCAGATCTCAACAGTTACTTTGGTGAGACAGTTTTATAATCAATAGAAATGACTACCAAAACTAAAAAACTGTGACCATCAGAAACGTTTTGGTTTATGATTGGATTTAAAGCTTATTATAAAATTTCAAAAGCACGTTCATTACATCCGGTTTTTTTTTTATCTCTATGACACCATAATTGTGAAGGGGTACATATTGAAAATTTGCAGATGTAATCTCAGGACTACATTTTCCATTAGCCTACCGAAAACCTGATTAATTAATTTAAAGTACCACTGAAGAGCAGACCTTACCTCACTCATTTTTCTCTCCTGTCTCCAACAGACTGTGCCCCCCAAAAAGTATAATTGACTCTCAGGTGTTTGATAAATTGAAACTTTTTAATGTAGCAGATACATTTCCCAGTAAATATGTGAGATTCTTTTAGCCAGCTATTATTCTTAGGCCACATTATATGTGATAAACTAAGAAGGCTTTATATGATGATCACTCTCTTTATCTCATTAACTGTGTTTTAAGTATTTGAGCAAAAGAGGAAAGATCAGCGTTACATTTTGTGTGTCTGTGGCTTCATCACCTACACATGTACACTGGGAGCCAGCAGGAAATCTTAAGTGTAGCTGGTCTTTGCAGAGTCTGTGAAAAGAATAAGATATCATGACAAGCAAGTATATTCTTTCTGCAGGAAAAGTGGGACAATCACAGTTTTCTACAGCTGAAGAATTGTATGATTGACAGAAGACCAGAAACAGGTTGTCTGTTAGAGCCTCCAAAATGATTCATATAGCTGTTCCAAAAACAACTCATATCAGCGTTTTCTGCTCTGCACCCCCGACGGTTAAAGGGTAGTTAAGTTGACGTCAGTGGTAGAATGTATTGTAATTAAGTTCTTCCATCTAACAGTTATGTCTACAAGAGAGGCGATTCAGCCGCGTTTTCAGTCGTCTGTCTACTGTGGGTGTAACATAACCGCTTCTATTTTAATCAGGACAGCTGTCTGCACAGGAGGCATTGTGTTTTACTTGTGATTTACACAGAGCGTAATTTCAGGCTTCAAGTCAACATACTTCCATTTTACGTGTGTAACTACAGTGATTGAGTGTTGGGCTCTGAGCACTACCAAAAATGGTCCAATGATTGTTGGAAGATGTTTTCTGAAGTGGCACAGTGTGCACGGCTGCTGATCCACCCATCCTCTATCCTAAAACCATTTATGCTGGTATGACACAATGTCATCCTACTTCCCCCTATGCTACTTATCAAGGACCTTAAATTGCTCCTTCCTGCTGTTGATAAGTCATTATTTGCACAGCTGCGAGATGTTGCTTGTCAATAAACTCAAAAAAATCAATATTCTGATGAGGACAGTCTCAAAATACAGTGTTATGATTACCTTTGGTCAACTGAAGACCATCTGTTGTTAGTCACATAGTCAGTAAAATAAAAGAATTGCAGATGAGACAGCATTGTGTGGGTTTTTTAAAGATTCTGTCGTGTAGTGCAGATAATTGTTACACCTGCGAAGAGCTCATGGTGCGTCCTACCTGGAGCAGATCATACATCTATCCACGCACTCTATCCCTCCCTATAGTAGTTAGAATTTTGACTTTATGCCTCTCTTTATCACTTCCTTCCATGTGACTATGAACATCTATGCGCCTCTAAGGTTGTTTGTCATCTCACTGTCTTTCTATCCTTTTCTGTCCTCGATTTGAGTTTCCTCTCCTTAAATTGCCTCTTCCTTGCAGTTGAAGGCGGACCTCTTATAGCTCGACAGTGAATCGATTTGGAGTTGCTATACGGCGTCCACAGCTGTCATGTTTTACAGTAGAGCGATCCGGAAGGCCGGTCAGATAATGACCCTTCCCTCTGTGCTTTCTGGCAGGGACGATGTGAAACATCGATAGCCTCCATTCAGCCATTTTTAATGAGAAATACCTCAGCGTGTCCTGTCTTTTGAGGTGTTAAACAGAGTCAGAAAAGAAGGAAATTATTTATTGGTGCATCAAAGACAGTAGTCATGGTTACATCTTTTATATGTGTAAGTATTGTATGTATCTCTATCTGTTCATATATCCATTCTGTGCTACTCTTTAAAATATCTCTGATTCTTGTTCCTCATATCTCTTTGTTTTTTGCCTCTCAGGCTGGGAGATAGAAAAGATATAATCTGTGAAAATGACTCATCACATTTAAAAGCCTGAATGGAAACTGCAGACTTCCATAAAACTAAGTCACTTCATTTTTTAACTGAGGCTTCTGTGTTTTCTGATGAAATAGAACTGTGTTTATATATCTGACAAATTTATGTCCATTGTTACTTTCTGCAGCAACCAGTGTACATTAGCATTTGTTCAAGTTTGTCAACCTTAGAAAGACATTTGATAACCATCAAGATTATTTCTTTACACTTCCAAACAAATTATTCCCACACTTTTCCGTTTGCATATTCATTACAGCTTTACCTTGTAAGAGTTGTGAATATTGTGCAGTAATCGTGTGTGATTGATCAAGTTCATCAGTTCACTTTATTTCTCTAATCTGTTGCTTCTTTCAACACCTTCTCTGAACAGTAGCTTCAAGTTAAATTCCACCTCGTGTTTCCATCTCCTCAATCCATGTGATAAATTTCAGAATTACTCATTTTTCAAGTCAAGTCTCAAGTAAGTTGAGAGAAGTCAAGTTTCAGGTCATGTCAAAACAAGTCTCAAGTCAGATCTTATGTCTCGTCAAAGCAAGTGTCAAGTCCCATGTCAGTCAACACAAGTCAAAGTCAAGTCTCAAATAAATCAAGACAAGTCCAAACTTAGTCAGGTCAGATGCGTTGTTAGGATCTTGAAACATTGAGGGCTTAGTCCAGCTCAGAAATCTTTAGATTTTCACCTGATAATTGCAGCATTTTACAAGTTATTTCAGAGTAATATGAACATTAGATGTGAGACGCTGTGCTCTACCAAAAGGTTCCAGTCTGGTGCACAGGCTGGCTTTCACAACATGAAATCAAAATAAACAAAATGAGTGCAATCTGAGTTTTTCAATCATATTCCTTATTATTTTTATTTTCAGCAGCAGGAGTAAAATGATGAAGCCATGACACAGATGAAGCAGTCATATGTTACACTGTATGTTGCCAAGGCTTTGTTCAGTTTTGAAAACTGACCAACCCTGGTCTCATAGCATCTACTTCTATTGCGTGACAAGGGATCCTTTTGAACTGTGACAAATTTGAAGTGTGACAAACTGTGTTAGCGCTGTGTCTTATCTGTCTATGTGATACTCTCCTCTTCACCTCTCCAGCAGCTCTTTTGGTGTCTCATCTGTCTGTCGCACTCCTCGTCTCCTCTGCTCTCTCCTCCTGTTCTCTTCTCCTCTCTCCTGTCCTGCTCATAAAAAGGATACAATCAGCATATGCCAACCAAAATCTAACCAAATCTCTCTTTTTTTTAATGTGATTATTAGATCATAAACACGCTATTTATCAATTTTGTACATAGACTTAACCAATTATTTGAACCAACCAATATCAGCTTATATTAAAACAAGCGATTTTAATGCACTATTCCATCACAGTAAGTGCAGGCTAGCTAGACCAGTGGTTCTCAAACTGTGTGCCGTCGCACCCTGGTGTGTTTTGGAATTAGTCTTATTCATGATGATTTACATCGCTATAATCATATGTGAAGGTGTGCCTTGTGACAAAAACATTTGAGAACCACTGAGCTAGACTAGCTAGCTAGCTAAAGAGCCCTCATCTTCACCAACCTGAGCTTGCAGATGAGGCAGTGACACTCTCACATCCTGACTCATCTGCTGCTACAGCAACAGGAGATAACTCTTCCTCCACCTCCTCTAGCCTCCTTTTCCTTTTGACTGGGGTGCATTATATTGAATGGTATTCCTAATATTTTGTCCACTCCATTAAAAAAAATGAGGGGGTAAAAAGTAAATTAAGACAAGTCCTAATCAAATCTCAGGTCATGCGCAAGTGTCAAGTAAAGTTTCAAATTAATCAAGACCAAGTCCAAGTCAGTTCAGACAAGTTCAGGTCAAGTATTTTGCGTCGCTGAATGGTGACCACTAATAACTAATAACAGCATTTTAATTGTCAATGGGGTCGAAAATTGACACTCAAGGGAAATGTCAAGTCGGTTTTTAGGGGGGTCAAGTCTCAAGTAAGTCTCACAGCAGTCAAGTCCAAATAGATCTGGTAAAAAAAACAAAAGAAAAAAACATGCTGGTATTTTTTCTGCTCATAATAGAAAAAGGACATTAACTTGGATTCAAAAAGAAAAGATGCAACACATAATGCAACAAACAACTTCTCCCAAGGACTAGTGCATAAGTGCTTTTTTAAAACTCAATACAAAGCAATAATAATATACACCACATTTTTATTAACAAGCTCAACACCCACCAGGTGACTTCTATGAAATGCCCACTGTGGAGACATTATATCGCCGCTAAAGCATGTTACCTTGACTATAGTACAGTAGCTGAAGGCCTGTATTTCACCACCTTACACTGTATTGCAACAGAATTCAAGCTAACCATGAAAAGAATAAATGTTGTGCAGCGACTTGACTTACCTGGACTCGCTAGCTCGACTATGTGTGTGTGTGTGTGTGTGTGTGTGTGTGTGTGTGTGTGTGTGTGTGTGTGTGTGGGGGGTGTTGTCCCTCTTTGAACTGGAACCACATTGAGAGCTTGTCTCTCTCACATACAAGCACACTATCATTGCTAAGCTCATCCCAATAGCATACAGTATATAATCTGCCACAAAATTACTGATTTTTAAAAAAATCTGTATATGAGGACGTGAATATTTCCTGTGTATGTGCGACTGCCTGTGTGAATCTGTGCAGAAGCCTCCAGGTTGATATATAACCGCTCAGGCGTTATACTCATGGGTAATGTGGCACCATTAACATTTGCATGCTAACCTGTCATCTCTTAGTGAGTATGCTTGAGTTACTGAACCCACTCTTTGTGTTTCATTCTTGAAGTGCCGCAGACCGCACTGACTGTGTGCAGTTATGTGTGTGTCATCACTGGTTCTCCCCGATGCTACAGTATGTTCTTGAGATATTGACCTGCACATGTGTGAGTGTGCTTTGTCATAATGAGTTAGAGTTCTATATGCTTGACTGGGTGACCTTTGTATGTGTGTCAGTTTATATGTACAGTACTGTATGTGTGTGTGGGTGTGTATGTGTCTATGCTATAGGCTCTAAACTATAATGAAAAAGTGTATAGTGGTAAGACACTTTCCATTTTAGTTACTTTTTTATGTGGGTTATATGAGCAGTTTTTACATCAAATGAGACTTGTAAATCCTATCCAATCTGGAAATATCCATGTTGACAGTTGTTTTCTTTTCCTTAGTTTAATTTGCTTAAAAGATTAAGTGTTCCTTTTTGTTTTGGTTGGTTAGCTTCTATCCATTTTTGTCTGGGCTTCGCCGCTGTTGTCTCCCAGCAGAGTAATTCAGCTGGTGGTCGCCCTATGTGAGAGCAGTAAACTATTCAGAAAGAAAGAAACCTCATTTCTTAACTGCAAGAGATGATGGCATAGTGGCATTAAATCATACAGAGGTGATTTTGACCAGTGGGTATTCCAAAAATGACCTATTTTTTTCTGTGCTACACAAGCAGGAGGGCTGTGAGGCAGTTTGCTGTGAAGAGGTGGCTGCCATGGTTCTCTGCCAGTCTGGCTCTCCACCAGTCCACCAGATGCCCTCCGACTTTTTCCGTTTGTTGAAGTGGACTAAGTGGCAGTAGGCTCTCGAAGTTGAAATTGAAGTTTGCTTTCATACTAGTTGTTTTCTTCAGGAAATGTGACTGAGGTCTGTTGCTTGCTACACACTCACCCTCGTAGCAACTATGTGCAAAAGTGAACCGCTTGTTTCATGTTTATGTCAACAGCAATATATATTTGAGTTCTTTAAAGGTTCCTAGGTTGGTATGTGATGCTGAAATGTATTTGCTGTGTTTGCTAAGTGTGACTTGTGTATTTAAGTTATATTCATGTGTATGCTGGCTTTTTGATTTCAGTTTGGCCTGTGTTTTTCCTCCTGTGTTCCCAGCCTGCTTTTTTCCTCCACTCTTCCCTCCACACCTGCTCTGTATCAGTCTCATTAGCCCTGTCCTGCTCCCTGTGTCTTCCCCAGCCAATCAGCTCCCAGCCTGCTCTTGTGTCTTGCCAGCTGTTCTTTATTGTGTCGTTAGTTCAGTTTGAATTTAAGTCCTGGTTTTCAATTCAGTTTTTTGATCCTCAGTTCAGTTCAGTTCAGTTCAGTTCAGTTCAGTTCAGTTCAGTTCAGTTCAGTTCAGTTCAGACTCCTGAGTTCTGTTTCTGAGTTGAGTAAATAAATGTTGATTCTTCAGTTCCTACAGCTGCTCCTGTGTCCTGCATTTGGGTCCATCTCCTGCTACTCTTTTTGACAGTGGCAAGATTACAAACAGGAACAGACATGTAGGTAGAAATAGCAAGATTGCAAAGGCAAGATTCATTATCTGCAGCTGGCTGCACCAGCTGTTCAAACGTATCCTAGTTATAATTTAAGTGTTTACTAAGTGTAGATTTGGGCATCACTAAATTAAAACAAACTAGTTCTTACATAGAGCTTGTTTGTTACTAAATATTTACACCCAGTAACTAACAGGTGTAGCTAACTGACAAAACTAACACGAGCAGACTAATATTTGACCCCTTAGGAAGACATAATGTGGAATATGTCTGAAATAACTAACCTGACCCTTGATCAAAATGCCGATGAAAACTTTTTTAAGATTTTAAATTATATTTCACAAAACTAACAAATTATAAAAAGTCAACCTCAGTAACAAATGTCAATGCAAATAACGTCACAGTAAATGACTAGCATGGCATTGGTTGGATATTTCCTTTAATGTTAACTCTATACACAGAGAAAGATATTTCTCCGTGTGTGCAGATAAAAATAAAGCAAAGTCATCTGTATTTTACAAGCAGGATTTTGAGACATCGCAACTAGTTTTTGGCCAGTCATGGTCCAGTATTCACCTCACACAAATGTGATGTGAAAAATTGAAGCCTTTCAGTCCACATACACTGAGAATGGACTTTACAGGGAAGTAGGAGACATCCTGCATCCAACACTTGAAATGGACAATATTTGCATAGTCATATATTCTGGATTAGTAGATGTCATATTAAGAAGGTCAATGAACTTTAATTAAACACATTCGTTATTCAAAGTAGAGTATTTTTATACTCTGGAGGTGATCTGTAATATATAGTGTACCTCCTAAAATTGTTAGGCCTATTTTTGGTAGATATTATACATACACCTGGTGATGCTATAACTTGTTGTTGATTGCTTTTGATTGGACGGCTCAACAGATGTTTCCAAACAATCAATTTAGACATTACTAAAGTCTTCACTATCTAAGGCATTCCTTTAGTTCCAATGGTGCGACCTAATAAATCACTACTTTGAAACTAGTTGTTAACTTAAAACTTGTGAAGGACTTTCCACACAATTATAGTAACACATTTGAAAAAAGATGGTGCAAGCCAGTCCTGGTGAACAAGGAAGGTGGAAAATCTTCTATTTGCAGTTGGCTTAGTCGTTAGATCTGACAAAGAGACGGGCTATTTTACTGTAAAATCAGACATACTTATGATAAATTGAAATATGACATACTTTGAAAAGACGAAAAAATGTCAAGAAATGTGCCTGATGAGACTGTCCTTAATCTCCTCAGTTGAAAGCAAAGGGAGTAGAGAACATCCTCCTCCTTTCTCCTTTCAGTCTCAGCGGAAACAAAGGAGATAGGAATGGGGTACCTAGCTCACCCTGAAAGAATAATATCAACTATTTAATAAAATTCAAACTTGACATTTCATCCTGGACGGCCTTCAGCAGATTAGAAAGAGACACGAAGCGCAGACTCTTTATAGAGAATGGGTAATATAGCTGATTCACATCCAGATAATCACACATAGCAACTGAATATCAGGCTGCTGCTTGTGTGAAAGAATTGTTATGAGCCCACCATCATAGCCAGAGATCTGACCTCACAGTCTATCAGCGCACATTTTCTCTCTTTATCCTCTACAAAACCACACTCAGCCTATTACAATGGAGGGAGATACAAGGCTAATGTGACCTCTTGATTCCAGCTGTCACTGAGTGAGCTGCACTAAATACCTGATGGTACAATATGTTTCTGGTTGGTTAAATCATGTTTTTGGTTTGCTAGATACATCCTAAAGAGCACAGCATTGTACTATTGAAGCTAGATTAAGTATGTGGAGAGTACAGTTAAACATTTTTAAAAACATATCACTTTTCTACCTTTAAACTTGTTATTTTAAATACAACCGACTACCTATATGACAGATACATTCATTTCTTTATGGCTTAAAAGAAGCAGTAAAGTAAAAGCTCCTCAATCAGACCTTTTGGATTGACAGTAGAGAAGTAATAGACCCATTTAGCGTCCTGCTGCAGTAGCCTTTGCACTATATCTTCACATGGTTTAATTATTTTCTTTATTAGCAGGAACTGGAGGTCAGTTACATTGTACTCACTGAACTACCTCGCCATTGTGAGGTAATGTAAGCCCACTCTTTTCACTGTAATTATCTCCGCCAGGCATAAGCCTGGAGGTGATCATGTGTTTGGTCATGTGTGGCTGCATGTGTGTGTGTGTGTGTGTGTGTCTGTGTGTGTATCTGTCCACAGCTAATCTCGCATACTACTGGACCTATCAGCCTAACATTCTCTATGCACATTTATGACTGTATGCTCAAGGACTCCTCACTCCTCTTAATCTGCCGGTAAAGGCCACAAGTGATCAACAACTGTAGCAAAAGGCATTTCCGGCAATCAGTTAGGCTAAAAACAAGTCTGTTGCAGGTCACATTTTGGCCTTTATTGTGGCTCAAAAACTGACATCCATAGAAAAGTTTGGTCTCATCTTGAACCGGAGCATCTGCAGATGAATTCCATACCCAATATGTTTTGATCCACTGAAGTTAGGCATGATACGAGATGAATAAACCCCTGTTTTTGTTAGCTTTGCCGCCATCTTGACTGTAAGGGAGCTGGGAGGGACAATTGAGTGAGATTCAACTCATCTTTGTTTGGGAGAGGAGAGGGAGGTAGGGAGGGGTTTTATTTTGATCTTCTAAATAAATAACAATGTTTAAATTCAGAGGTTTGGACTTATCGTCCCGTTTATTGTTACCTTATTAAGTTTATACAGTTAGGCGAACCCAGGAGGACACTTGGTTACAATACCATTACACTATTATATGCATTTTAAATAAAACTGAGACTTTACATGCGCCTGGCGGAGATCTGCACTCTACTGAATGCACTCTTCTAGTTAATCTTTAGTTTCAATTGTCTGTCCATTGTGTTGGAATTTACAAGGATATGTAATTAAATAAACTACGTGTTTACATGCATTTGTGGTGGGTCTGATTCTGTTTTGTGTTGTATAGTGGATAAGGTCCATCGACCTGCCTTCATGTCCTGAGGTCACAGAAAGGCAACATCCAACTGCAACTGCAATCCACTGTAGAGAAACAAAGCACTCACAGGGTCTCTAGTGCATAAATATTTTTGCCACAGACAAATCCAAAGAAAACCAGAAGGCATAATGGGCGAACCAAAAGAATTCATAAAATTCAAATAATTAATATAAAAATAAATGAATGGCCAAAATACATTCTTTCAGAAAAATATTCCAACAAAGCATTCAAGGGGTCTATCATGCATAAATGCCCCTCAAATGCCCCTCTGCCTAATCCATGTAGGATTTTAAAGTAATTTATAATGGCCTCTTCATAATTTAGTGCAACAACATACACACCACAACACCAAGGTGATGGCCTCCCTAAACTAAAGTTGTTTTTTTATATCATTGTAAAAAGATCAGTTATTGCACTTCTGAACAGGTCATGCATGGGAAGAAAATTGCTGGTGAAGTGCGGCAGGGTCAAGTGTAAGAGTGTTTGTTAATGGTTGCCTAATAGCTGGAATAAGTGCTGCAGTAACAACTAATGGTTTTGTTTGTGTTCACTGTGAACTGTGACTTTTGTCACAAATGCATCTGGCCTGAAAGTAGCATTGTTCCAGGCAGAGAGCATAGAAGCAAAGAGATTAAACTGACAACCGCTGTTAGATGGCGCTGCGGTAGCGCTGCCGCCATTTTGGACTGAAAACGACATTACATTCATTCAAATTCATCACCCAAAATCAGCAAAAAACCATAGCCAAATCAGAAGCGCAATAGAAAATTTTTCAAAATAAGTCATCAGTAAATTGTATGACACTTACAATATAAACTAGTGATGTCACCATGCTAGAATAACCACTGAAGTTCCACTACTCTCAGTACCTGATGTGATACCACGGCAAAACCAGAAATCCCATTCAGGACACACTCCTTTATTTAACAACTTTTCATAAACCCTCAACAACACAACAAAAACTTTGTGTGTTTCATTATTTAAGCACACAGGCTGCATTAGAATAAGAGTTACAAATTAAATATTGGCCTTTAGCCTTCAGGTAGAAAGCAAAGCAGCCCCAAAAATAGTTATTTCCAATTGGAGGAACTGTATGAAATGTCATGTTGTAACAACAAATACAACTGTGTGATTATGGTTTTTGGTTTGCAATCTTGTAAGTATGACTGAAACTTTAAGTGTTTCAGCATTTAAACAAACACACTCTGGCTATAATAGAATAATAACACTGAGTTATAGAGTGAGGCGTTGATACTACTGACTAACTAAAAACGCTGGTATTAGTATAATTTTCTAAGTGCTAGTGTTGATTTGGTATCTATGTGTTGATTCTTGTGACATCCCTAATTTTATCCACTTTCTAATCCAGTTGTTTTGTAATCCAGCTGTTTAGAAGAATGGTTCCCACACTGGGATCCGAAGACCACCAGTGGTCTTTGAGAAGGCTGCAGGGGGTTCCCAACAAAAGGACAAATAATATAATAATAATAATAATAATTTCACTTTTAATACACTAACGTCCAGGGAATATATCTTCTTAGAGGGGATTTTTTCAGACAAAATCCTCTAAAACATGGGTCTGTGGTCTATTGTGCATCTATTTTGGAGGTCTGACATGAAAAAGTTTGAGATTGCCTGGTTTCTCAAAATCCCAAGAGTGCTAGATTGTTCTAGCTTCCATTTATGTCCACAGCTCACTTTTTGCTCCTCTGTGAATCAGGGAAAAAAGTTATGTTTTATTATGTTATGTTATATCACGTCATGTCTTTCTATTTGGAACACTGAGAATTTGTAAATCTACATCTGAATGATTTGAAAGTTTTTGTTGTTTAATAAAATGAAATTCTGAATGAATGTTTTACAAATGTCTGCTATGATTCTTTCATAAATTTAATAAGTAAGTAAGTAAATAGTTATAATCATATTTATAATATTTTTTCATTGTTCAACACAGGCCATTTTGCTAGGCATTAAATATATCACAATAGAATAGAAATAGACTTCGGCACTTTGAGGCGGGATGTTTTTCTGGCGTCATTAAGTTCTTTGATAGTTGGTAGTTGCCTTCAGTCCAAAATGGCGTAGCTCTGCTGCTGCACACTGATGGTGATGGAATGACCAATTAACTTTCATTTCTTATCAATGTAAGTTCTTTGGCCTTGCTTCAAGCTCCTCTGATCATTAAACAATGCTATTTTAGTGAATCCCCCTCTGATCCCACACCCACTTCATGGAAATACAGCATACTCCAATAAAGGTCATAAGAAATGTTTTATCCTCCCACCATGAGTTACCCACTAAAGAATTTCATAAAACCCCATGGGAAAATATTTAGAGAATCTGTTGGTCCAACAGAAAACTGAATAGGTCCAGCAGCTGCATTAAGAATGGAATAACAGCCATAACAGCCCCAAGAAAGCATGCAGGAGTTCATTTATTTTCTACCCATAAAAATGCAAAACTATACCCAAGAGATTAATGTGCAAGCAGATTGCATGAAGGAAGCCAGCTTGCCAAGGTGCTGTCTCTTGTCTGAGAGGATTTTAAAAACACTTTTGCACAGGTCACAGATGAGGAATAATGCCATCTTTAAGTCTTACTGCACGGTTACAGGTTAAATTCCTTGTTCTACATCTGTTTGAGAATGTCTTAATTCCACCAGCAGGAAATTCCCAGCATTCTCAGCTAGCATATCTTACAATCATCAAACATATATAGAGGCTCGCACACATCCAAACTGTATATATATAGTACAGTACACATACACCCACCTTCATTTCCTGGTTGAATTTATTCAGATAAGTTATAAAGTAGGCCAGTCTGTTCTTCCTTTCTGGTTTGTTCCTATTTTAAAACAAAGTGGGGACTAAAAGAGGTGACAGAAATAATAAAACCTTTTAGCTGTCTGTTACTCAGATATGCCTGGTTGTGCATTTAGTCGGCAAGTTACTGATGCTGAAAGTATGACTTGACAGAAGACCTAAATGTGTGGGCAAAAATATAGTGGATAAATATGCTGGTTTTAACAGGATGCAGGTCAGAACTTGTAATTCCTACTCCAAAATCTAACAATTGGGCACAAATTAGTACCATTAGTTAATTAATTCTTTAAATTAAAAAGTTGAAGTATATCAATGTATTTTGATGACAAAACGAAAAAGTGCATTAAACCCATGTAGTTAACGGTCCATGAAATGACAATTTTGTCTGTTTGGTAATGCTTTACAGGCAGCTGGAACATCCTCCAGTGTGAGAAAGAGAATATGGAGAAATGTGATAATGTCAATTTGAGGAAGTAGATTCAGTTTTGGTATCTCATAGGATATAACAAACCATTAATTTATCACCATATTGCTCCACCACCACGCCCACAAACAGCTGCCACACACACACTTTCTTAAAAGATGTTTAAATGCCCCCTAAAACTACACAAAAAAACATTCTTTGCATACAGATGTGGACATTGCTTTAACGATGAAAGCTGATAAAGAAAAATCATGACTTGCTCTTTTACACATATTTTGACAAACTTTTAATGTGTTAAATATTGTCCAACTGTCTGTTGTCTCATCCATCTCTGGATGTATGTCTGGTGCTGTTTGGGTCACTTGGCCTGCTTGGACTATTTGGAGTGCTTGCACAGTCTGGGCTGACTGAAACTCAACAGCATGTCAGATCTGTATGGATTACAGAAGGCACCTTGCCAACTTCGCCATCAGGCTCGCTTTCTGGGTTCATTTCCTCCAACTGTGCCTGCACTGTCACATCCAGCAATAAAAACTGGCAGTGTATCTGAAAGGTATGCCACCTTTGTGTCCTCTTATTTCTCTTGAATTCTCCTCCCTTTTTGTGAAAGCACATATAAACTATGATGATATCAGCACATTTTCCCATTTTTCAAAAAGTATAAAATCAAATTTTAGATTTGTGGAAAGAGCTGTTATAAGTTCAAAGACTTGACGTGGGTGTTTCTCATGTTAGCGGTTGATTGACATTTGAGAAGTGGCGTTGCTAGGAGACGCGCTGTCAACTTCCTGTGTGCTAATTAATGGAGAGTGTCATACTGTGTAGCCTACAAACATTGACACAAGGCGTTTTCCCCTTTTCAACAAGCCCACATAGTGTTAGCTATAAACCATTGGTGATGTGGTGGTCTGCCTCTTTACGACATTCAACATTTGGGACAACCGATCATGTTGTTCAGTTTGTATTCCCCTCAAAAAGTGCTAGCTTTAACAATGACTGTTTTGCTGCCCTGTTTTACACAACATCCAAAAACTGTAGCTCAGTTTTCCTGTTTTGACATTTTTCTTTCTTCTTCTAAATACATTTAGCTAGCAGCTTTGCACCCCTGTAACATGTGTTGGGCCTTGGCTACAAGTTTGGCTATCAGCAATAATTAGTGATTATCAAAGATAATTATTAATTATTAAAATCAATAGAACTTATTAATAAGAATTAATAATAACGGGGCACCACCCTGGAGTCAGGGAAAAATTTACTAAGCTATCAATTTGGAACCTTGATTAATAATTAACTCAATAACTATAAACAGAATCACCATATTAATAGCTAGTTAAGATTGAAGGATTGTGGAGTTCTTTGCAGAGCAGAGGTTGGAAGTCTAGTTACTGGATGTAACGTGTGTTACGCATGCTAACATTAACTTAGCAGTGTGACTATGCAATAACCTGACCATGAATAGGGCATCACAACAATAGTTCAATAAATAACATTAGCCAAGTCAAAACACCCACAGTGCATTGATTGAGTTCAACAGTCTTGTTTAGCCGTGCTATGCTACACCATATGTTGCTAGGCTACGCCCAGTTGTTACCAAGTCCATGGAGGGAGAGAGATGCTTTGTGGTGTGCTTCTTAGCTGATGAATCCGTGGATGAGTCAGGCTGAGAAGAGTTTAACTCCAAGGCTGAAGCATGCAGGCCGTGCCGGGTAGTTGGTGCTCCAGTTGTGCAGGTCAGATGGCCCAGGTCACTGAGGAGGCTGCTGATTGTCCCTTTTGTTGTTGGAGTTTGCAGCTCAATGTTAACTTGCCTTTGTTGCTGGATCCTAAGCAGGCTCTCGCGTCGCTGCTTGTTCAGGGGAGTCTGTGTGTGTCTGCTGTGAGCAGGCCACACGAGAGAGCAGACGGCTGAGGAGCAGAGCTGCTCCTGCAGCAGCAGTGGGAGAAAAAGAGAGATGTGAAGAGGGGGAGCTTTGGTTTTGTTAGCTTGGGTCCATGGGTGGAGTTCACACCTGGTGCAAACAACCAAGGGCTATAGGAGGTGGAGTTTCTTAAAGACTCCCTTTGTTTCTTAGAGTCTGGAAATGTGGTCGGCCGGTGAGACCCAACACATGAAAGCCTAAAAAGTTGCACTTTTGTGTGTGTGTGTAATTTGGTACCTCTGGCAGCCATTTCCTCAGTCCAATAAATATTTCAGTTCAACATATGTTGTATTTTAGGATTTTCTTCTTTTTCTTCTTGTTCAAAGTGAATCCTCTTGATCTCCTCCCTAAGCTAAACTCTGGCTAAATTGTCTTGCCTGACCTCGGCTTTATATGATTTCTGAGCAGGCTTACTGAAATCCTCAAACATTCAAACAGCTGCCCTTTGCCACTGGGCATACCACTGTACTACAGCTTTAGGTGTGTTTAGTCCAATCGTTTCACAGTCTGTTTGGTCATACTTGTCCCCCCCGGTTCTTTTCTCTCTGCTTTGTGGCTGATGGCTTCAAATTGTCGGAGGCAGTAATTACTGTCAGACCTAAAGAGAGAGATAGTGAGATGAACACAGTGGTGACAGGGGATATGAAAAAGGTGCAATCACACCCTGGATGGACTGATAGAGGGGTGGAAGGAGGGAAAAACGAGCAATTCTCAATACAAGTGGAGAGAACAAAGGATGTTATGAAGGATGAATAATGGAGGAAAAGGTCAAAAGAAGGTGGTAGAACCAGAAGATGGGGAGATTAAATGAAAGTAACAGTGGTATGGAGGAAGACCAGGAAAAAAGGCCATTTTTTTCTGTATTAGGGCTGATATGCAAACTCATGGCAGCTGTCATAGGAATATATGTGGCGAGAGAAGACATTGTACACACGAAGAATGCTAATATACACACACACACACGCACATACACACACACTGGCAATGCTTTACCAGGTACCCTTCTGGCATCTGTCACAAGTGTTAAGTAACAGGTGAATAACAAGCACATACACTCCCTCTCACGTTGACTTCCTCTCTGTCCCTTTCTCTCTGACACACACATTTGGCCTATCTGACAGGAAATGGGGGTGAAGTGAAGCTGAGTGGACAGGGGTCTGAGGTAAATCATGGAGAGCAGGCGATAATGGGGAGAGAAAGAATAACAGATGACTTACATCTTGAATTGACTCAAGAAAATAATCAACTGATTGAGTCATGTAGAGGGACAGAGAGGAGGAGGTGAATTGAGAACAAGAGGCAAGGAGGATAAACAAATCCCTCCATCTGCCTCAGCAGCTCTTACTCTCCTTCAGTTTCTTCATCATATAATTGAATAGTGATCAACTGTAGCTAATCGCTAGAGTAATATGAATACTCTTACATGATGGAATATGATTTGTAAACTATGTGATTCAAATTACAACTGAATTTTAACTTTCTATCATTCAGTCATTGTATTAGAGTAAATTAATTTCTCTAAAAATATGCAAACTAAGGTTTGATAAGGTAAAGACACCCATCAGTGGAGCTCAAACTGAAATGTATGAGCAGATTGTATAAACAGATTTTTTAAATGGGGAAGTCTAGCCAAAAATTCTAAAATGAAACACAGTAGAAATCAACTGCACTGCCAAAAATGTTATTTGTATTGACATTATGTTGCAGTGAGTAAAATACAAAAATCTGTTAGTTGGATGAAATTTTACTCAAGACAGTATATTGCTGTGGTAAATATATCTTCTTAAAATGTAAAAGATTGTCATTATTACATTGTTTAAAAGTTTTATTTAGAGGCCCAAAACACATTAAGGAAGTGCTCTTCAAATTTAAAAATGTTACAAATTGTAAACCACATACAAAAATGAAAAGAAAAACATGTTTTAGTATTTGTTGCATTTCTCTTACTGTTTGCGTTTTGTGTGTGCTTTACAATTTGTAGTAGTTTGGGATTTGGAATGCAAATCCTTAATGTTTATGCTTTTTCTTTTGGGAGCACAGATGGAAATTAGCTATTAGCTATATCAGGCACAATAAATGTAGTGTGTATTACCCCTGTTAAATAAACAATAAAATAAAGACAATAAAAATGTGTTTTGTCCTTAGGGGCCACTATATTTATTAGCTATAAAACAAATTAAGTATTGCCCTCAGTAAGCTTTGGTAGAAAATGAGTTCTTCTTTGATGGATAGGCAGTGTTTTACTTTATTCTGCTGACTGCTGACATTTTGGCAACATTGTGCATTGTTCAGAGCTTAAAGGAAAAAGCAACAATGTTATTTTTATTGCTTCTCAGGCAATTGTATGTAATCATCTGTTTACAGGAGATAATAAACAGAGGAAGAGGTATTTAACCCATAGTATGTTGCATTTAGTTACTTCACTAGTGCTTCCTTATCATATCAATCCTTCATTTGTTTTAAACTTGTCTGAAAATTAAGGGTCAGGTGAAATAGTGAACCTTTTTTTCAGATTTTTCTATTGTCTCATTGAATTAGTTGTCTTATTTTCATATTGTCTAAATCTCCCTAATCTTGAATATGTTTTTTTATTATTGTTTTTATTTTTGTGTGGCTTTTTCTGCATATCAAGATTTAAGTAGTGGAGGGGTTTACCTTTTAGAACACATGCTGTTGTGGAGTTGAATGATTTCAGAGTAAGGCTTGGGAAATATTTTGTATTCATCTAATGTTTTTTTTTTTTTTTTACTTTAAACAGATGATTTTATACACCTGGTTGCCCTAGAAGCCATAAATATGTCATGCTGTACCCTTTCAATTCTGAAGACAGCACACTGGTGGAGAAACATCAGCTTACTGACAAAACTCAACGCTGCAAACCGTCAGTCAAAAGTGCTCCAGATTTCTGTGCAAGTTATTATACTTGAGGAGAAGCTTCTCAGTGGACTGCCTATACTCATTATCAGCAAGTGTTTGCTGTGATTTGGTAGTATAATCCAAGGTAGCAAGACTTGCATTCATACCACAGCTGGATGGCAAATGTTAATTTAGTTGCTTGTATCACCATGTAATGTTACAGTAAGTTAACTTCAACTTCTCTTCATTTATACTGCACTTGATGTAGATGCTGGCCACTTTCTGATGCAAGAGCGCCAATAAAATGTAATCAGCCATGCAGTATACAGTGTAGTGATGAACAGTACTTTAGACCAAGTCAAGTAAATTATTGACCCGAGTTAATATAGTAAATGTAATTCATTATTCTGTAGTAGCCTGAAAGTTCATCTTGTTGCATAAGGCGGCGCAATGAGGAAAAAGGAGACCAGCATACTACACAGTTCTTCTGTCTCCTTGTGATTCTGATTAACTAACACGGTGAGTGCTTTAGTGTCTCTACGACTGCCAGGAATATACTGTAGATTTAGAATATGACTTCATCTAGATTATTCTAAATAAAATGTGGCACTCATATTTGCCACCTAATGAATAGACTACTTGTATGGTTATCCTCAATATGAAAGGGAATATTGGTGTGCATTTAAACGTAGCTGAGTATATGAAAAGGACAATTCTTCCTTTCTCTGCTCTTTCTTCAGTTCCCTCTTTCCCTCCTTCTTTCTCTTTCCGCTTAATGGAAAGCATCTATCACAATGAAGCCTGTGCCTTCCTTTACACACACACACACTTACACTCAAAATAGCTCTCTGGTGGTAAAGCACAGGGTGAACAATATGCATATGTAACCCCACTATTTCCTCTGTGTAATGTCTGCTAAAGCGTGGTTCCCATCTGTCAGCGGTACATTGTGTGTTATAAGCAATGAGCTACAGGGCAAGTTCATTTACAGTGGAACTTCACTCTGTGTCAATCTGCAAGTCCCACACACACACACACACACACTTGTATGCACAGAGGCTATCAATAACAATAGTATGTGTTTGATTGTGTATATTGTGATAAATTAGATGACTTTGTCCATTGTTTGCCCTGTAGGCAACAATTACCTTTAACATGACTCACATGGAGCAACACAAGATATAGTGGTCTATTAAATCCAGTATATGAGAAGATCTGCATTTAATGAGATACGTTTATTTTATGTGTCTGTGTGTGCCTGGTTAAGTCTAGTTTACATTTTACCTGCATAATCTTTAAAGGAATAGCTTGACATGTGGATATATATTCTTATTCACTTTCTTGCCAAGAGTCAAATGAGAAGATTGGTGCTACTCTCATGTCTGTATTGTTAATCTGAAGCTACAATCAGCAGCCAGTTAGCTCAGGTTAGCACTGGAAATAGGTTATAGCTCTGTTAAAAAACATGCCTGCTAGTGCATCTAAAGCTCAATAATTAACATGTTATATGGTGATTCTTTCTTACATTTTATTTTTTGTACAGATTAAACAAACGTGATATAAAGTCTTAATTCATAAGTACATTTTGTTAATGTTGGACAGGGGCCAGGCTAGCCATTTCCCTCCTGTTTCCAGTGTTTATGTGGAGCTAAGCTAAGCTAGCTGGCTGCTGGCCATAGTCTTAAGGCTAATTTATGGTAGGTAGCTTGACACTTTTGATAAGTGTCACCGCACAGAAATTAAGGAGTTGCACAACGTTTTCAATTTATGCTTTGGTGAAAGATTTCAGTTCTCTCCATGGTAACCACACATTATCCTCTGGCCAGCTTGTTTAGTTACATTATATTATTCTGACCGGTATATAGCTACATAGTATCCTTCTGACAGCTTGTATGTTTTGTATCTATACTTGTGCTAAGTGTGGCTATGACATACAGGCTCGGATCATTAACAGTTTCACTGATTGTGTCTGAGGTTTGCAAAACTATATGGCAGGCATTGCAGTCTGGCTATGGTGGTCCATCCAGTCCTTGATGGGAAACACACAAACTCAAAGACTTCTGGAGAATCTGGGATTACCCCAACTGCATTGGTTGTATAGATGGCAAGCACGTCCAAATCAAGGCACCGCCATCTGCTGGTAGTGACTTCTTTAATTACAAAGGGACTCACTCGGTGGTACTCATGGGAGTGTGTGAGGCCCAGTATCTGTTCACAATGGTGGACATAGGTGCATATGGCAGACAGTAAATTAGTGTTTCAAGACAGCCACTTTGGCCAGAGTATTCTCCAGGGTCATTTTAATCTACCACCTCCAGCTGATTTGCCTGGAACCCAAGTGCCCATCCCACATGTATTTTTAGAAGATGCCGCATTCGCTCTACATGTTAACCTCACACCCCCGGTGATCTCCCTCCAGCCAGCTGCTACCTTATTTAGGTTTCTGCAGTGAAATGAGGAGGTATTGTAAAGATAACTCCTCATTTCAACTAAATGAATCAACTGTTCCTCGTCCATGACATTGTGTCCTACAGCGCTTTCAACATGAGCGACAGAAAGTGAATTAGAAATAGGGTGTCCGACAAAAGTTCAGCTCATAACTGTGTGCCGATGCTGACACTCGCTTGCGTCGCATTCAGTTAGGACACGGTGTGACAGAAGCTCCCTCTTTCTGTAAAACATCTAAAAGTGCGACATAAAATTGATTTATTATAATTTACTATCGACATGTATTAGAATTTATGCTATTAATGATTTTGTAAATGAACATGACATTCTTTTGGGAGCCTCAAAACACCATTTGTGACTATGGACTTGATATGCATTAAAGCCAGGATGGGGATTGACAAATGAGATGAAGTCTTGCTGTCATGGTTCTGTTCGCAGTCTGACTCTGACTTCTGGCATGATATCATTTAAGTTGCCCTTATTAGTTAGACTGTATTCATTGTGTTTCTGGGTTTTTGGTTTTCTGTTTGTCCTGTGTTTTTCCTCCTGTGTTCAGTCTGCTTTACCCTTCATACCTGCCCTGTATTCAGTCTCATTAGCCCTGCCCTGCTCCCTGTGTCTTCCCCAGCCAATCAGCTCCCAGCCTGCCCTTGTGTCTTGCCACCTGTTCCTTGTTGTTTCATTAGTTAAGTTTGTATTAAAGTCCTGGTTTTCAGTTGAGTTTTGTTGGATCCTTTGTTCAGTCTGCTCTGCTTTGTTCTGTTCAGTTCAGGTTTACTTTGCCTGTACCTGAGCTTAGAATAAAGACATTATTCTTCAGCTTCTCATAACAATCGTGTTTTCCTTCCAGGTAGGTGGCCAGCAACCAGTTGATCCCACAATTGACTTTAATTGGCCTGCTGAGCTAAAGCTGTAGGTGTTAATGTGTGACATTGATTGAGAGGGAAAGTGTGCAAGGTATGAAGTGAAAAGTAAAGGCAAGTGAGTAAAACAGGGGATGGGAGAGAGGTAGAGCGAGGATGAGGTTGAAGAAGAAAGAGTAATGTGTTGAGAAAGAGGAGAAGAAGAGAAACTGGTGGAAGAATTGGAGGTAGAGCAAGAAATAGACAAAGGCATTGCATTTAGGAACTGATGAGCAGAATCTAAACTCAATTTTTTTTTTTAACAGGTATCTGGTTCTTGGCATTTTGGATTCAGTTCTAATTTGGAACTGGTTTTCAGTTCTCAACCCTACATATTAGGAAGATGTAATGACTAATTAAACCACACAACCGTGCTTGGCTGCTTTCTGTTTACTTTTCATATTCTTTTATTTTGTAGTAAACATACCCACAACACACACTTAAGCAGATCTGTGTTGAGCTTTATGTGAATGATTTGGGGATATAAATTGAAATATCATAATGAAGCTATTGCTTACCCTTCCACATTGGAGAAGCAAAATGGTAATAATTGTAAATTGTGCATCATTACCCTGGCAGGATAATCATCAGTGTAGTTGGGCTGGCAGTGTTGCATTCATGTTTTAACTTCTAGGCAGAGTTCTAGAGGTTGGAGTAGCTTTTGAGTCAAAGTGACCTATTGTTTTGAAACTGGCTTGTGCTGATGTCTCCTCAGTTTAACGAACAAGAACATGAATGATCTCTTTCACCAACAGTCTTTCAACATTCATACTGCACAGCTCAGTTAAAACGCATACAGAAGTCTACAGGAAATGTCAGTCCAAGGTTCTGATGTTCTCAAACAGGTTAAAAATACATGAACACCAAGTTGCTGCTTTGAGCTGTCAAAGTGTTCCGCAAGTTATTCCCATACGATGTAAAAGCAACTTTTAGTTTCATCAAGTGTAGAAAACTCGACACAAGTTACGCTTTAGAGCATTTCCAGAGAGGATGATATCCATACTAAAGCACATAGGTGCTTTTCTTTGGTGATTTTCCTGGGAGTTTGATGGCTGGGTGAGCATTAAGAAAGCAAAGAAGAATTGTTTTCTCTGGATTGTGACTACTGCATTTTGGAATCATGACTCCTCTTTATAAAAAAAAAAAAAGTGTGTGTGTTCTGGTTTTTTTTTTTTTTTTTTTTTTCCTTCTTTCTTTGAAAGACCTGAATAGACTGGCCTGATCCATCAAAATAAACACTATCCCACCACTATGGCTAACAGCACCACTCGTGTATGTAAAGACAAGTGTGTTGACATAAAAAAGATTTGCTAATAAATGCAGTAATTACCTTAGTTAATGACCTTATTAACATAACCAATTATGTTTAATATATCATGGTGATTGTGGCAGGACATTAAGCAGCTCACTCATGGTCATATTTCAGCACATTAATGTTCATGTTTTATTAACACTAGCTGCCACAGCAATGTGTTTTTGTCTAGATTAATGACGTAGTAATTTAAATAATTAACTCAACTGTATGTACTGATTACTATTTTCCAGGTGCAGAAGTGATTTTTCTATTTTTACCCTAATTAATATCAAGTACTTTAGATATCAGTGAGAGCTCTAAAGAAGTATCGCCTTCATTCTAGAAAATAAGATTACTGAATGAGCAATGTAATTATGTGTCATTAATGTGGCAACTAGTTACATTAAGGAAATAAGTTACATTAAAGAATAAGAATTAGATGCAGCTCTTACATTATGTCTTCTATAGCACCTTTCCAAAGAAGAAATGCTATACTTGAGTCTACATGGATGCTAGTTAGTATCTGTCCTTAGTCCTCTGACAGACATTGTTTCATATTCATAAACAACTGAAATATGCTGCAGCCCCGGTCACCAATGGTGTTCCTGCTTGGTCCCCTCGTCTTCATTTTGTACATACATCTTGATTGTCATGGTCTCCTTTTTCCCCTGTAAGCTGATGACACCCAGCTCTACCTTTCCTATATGACCCTTCCTGCTGCCACTTACTCCATGCTTACCACCTGTCTCATAGAAATCAAAGTTTAAATACTATAGTGAAATGAAATAAAGTTAAAGCAACAACTATGTAACTAGATTAAACTTTCAGAAAAATAATTTCAAATATAAATTCAACATAACTCTTACTTCATAATGTAAAACAATAAATGATTTATGTAAACAAAAACTTCAATACAACTATTTAATTTAACTATTAAAATGTGATTGTCTATGATGTTAATATAATAAAAGTTAAACACTTTGGTGATTTTTAGAATACCATTGCCTAATTACCAAACATTCATTAACTCTTAACATAAGGAAATTCAAAATCTTATCACTAGAGGGCAGTAGTGTCAAATGTAGTAAAAATTTAAAAAAATCTAAAATGATTATCTCAGTGATAACAGATAATCACACAGCTATCAAAATTATACCATTCTTCATGTATTTACATGACAAATAACATTAAATAACTTACATAATGATTAGACATTTAATTTACATGAAATTCAGATTTCGCTCAGATTTGCAGGGAGACTCCATGAATGTCCTCCAGAAATGTGAGTTTATGACACTAGTCTGGGAAAGATTAGAAAAGGGGGTTTTCTGTCCATGTGTTGTTGTTGTTGTCCTGGTCCTGGTTCAAATGAACCCAAAAGCCTTTAGTTCAGGCCATAATTTAGTTATTGGTCAGAAATGGTCTCTCGGGAGGTCTGTTCAATCTCTATTTTGTCAATGTGTTTAGCTTTTGGGCAGGATCCTGTTAACAGACACCCTCTTGGCAAAGAGGTCAGTTTGGGGTCCAGGGTGAGGCATTAAACTATATCTCTGTGGTATGCACTCACCTCCTCAGTTCTAAATTAAAGAGAGGCTGTTTTATCCATGAAATTAAAGAAAAGCTGTAATGTGTCCTACACCAGTGCACTAAATCTGAAATCATGATTATTGGCCCTAACTCCCTCATGACCTCCCTCCGTGTCTGCAAAATGAAGTTATCCTCGACTCCACCTTGTCATTTCTCCCCCATGCTAGCCAGACCATCAAAACAGCCTTCTTTCATCTCCGCAACATCACCTGCCTCTGCTAGACTCTTACAGAAGCTCCATCTTTCTGTAAACCATCTTAAAGCACTACATAAAATTAATTTATACAATTTACTATCACCATGTATTAGAATTATTTTATTAGAATTTTATGCTATTAATCATTTTGTAAATGAACATGACATTTTTTTGGGAGCCTCAAAACACCATTTGTGACTCCTGATATGCATTAAAGCCAGGATTGGGATTGACAAATGAGATGAAGTCTTGCGTTTTCCTTCCAGGTAGGTGGCCATCAACCAGTTGATCCCACAGTTGACTTTAATTGGCCTGTCTAGCTAAAGCTGTAGGTGTTAATTATGTGTGACATTGATTGAGCGGGAGAGTGCAAGGTATGAAGTGAAAAGTAAAGGCAACAGAGTGAAAAGGGGAATGGAAGAGAGGTGGATGTAGAGACAAGATGGGACTGAAGAAGAAAGAGAAAAGAGAAACATGTTGACAAAGAGGAGGAGAGAAATTGATGGAGGAATTGGAAGGACAGCAAGAAAAAGACAGAGGCACATTGGACAGAAAGTGAATGATGGGAGCAGAAAGAGAAAGGGCTAGACGAGAGTTGTGAACCAGCCATGTCATCGTCGTGACACCACAGAATCAATTGACTGACTGACAGAAACATACACGTGCACACTCGCATTCATTTGAGTCAGAGACACTGCCCTTGGATGAAACACACACACATACACACACACACAGAGGGGTGCTATTGACAGCTGTGCGGCCGCTCTAGTTGATGTGACAGTGTCTCGCTCACACACACTGTCAGTTAATGCAGTTTAATTGGTTGTGAATGTCTGTCGTGAGTGACAGGTGATCTTTCCTAATGACAGAGCTAGTTAACTGAAGCACCCGGGGGGAGGTAAGAGAATCTACTCCCTGATTGGTTAAGCTGTGGAATGTGCGCCGTCAGTCAGTCAGTCAGTCAGTCAGTCATCCTTCATTTACAGAGCGTTAGTTAGCATTCATATCTGACAATTCTGCATAAGCTCAAGATCACATTCAATGACAGCATTCTTTTTACGTCCAAAGTTTTTTTTCCCATCCTTGTTTTCTACAAAATCTGTGCATGGCAAGTGCAGTATATTTAAGGTTATGGAAAAATCCCAGTTATGGCTAATAAACTATGGTTAGGTTTAGGCAACTAAAACACACCGTTAAGGTTGGGGAAAGATTGTGACGGTTAATTAAGAGGCGAATGTTAATTGCAGGTCTTTTAAAGGATGGGAACTCTGGTCTCCTGCATGAGGGTCAAACTCGCTAAACACCCATCGACCACCATGACCTGCACACCCTCACAAGCTTGCAATATAAAGGGTAGACTACTTCCTGCATTGGCACTGAACATAAATCTGGACATAAATTGTATGTATTGTATTTTTTTTTGGGGGGGGGTTGGGTTTTTTCCCCCAGAACCAATGCACTAGTGTCATTCTCAAGAATAACTGCTGCATTGCACACCAATATAAGTGGGCAGCAAAATCTGTTCATGCATCCTTGCAAAATATGTCGGAGGTGCTGGAATTTTGGTAGAGGGACTACTTAGAAAAAAAATGCATACAAAAGCTGAAATTATGCTTCCCCGAGGATGCATGTAAATGCCCCCTGCATACCCACAGAGAGAAGGGTTTTATGGGTAACTGCAGTGGTTCACAAAGGAGATGATGCGTACACCCTCCAAATCTCAATGCATCATGCAGACTTGCATGTCAAGCAAGTTGATTTAATTCCTCTTGGAAGGCATGTCTGATGCTGAAACTAAAACAAAGGTAAGCATATTAAGAAAGAGCTCTTGGCATTGCTTTTCACTTGGCTGGATATATAAAATGGGATGATGGGACATACCCAGCATTGGCAGCTTCCCTCCATTTTGGACTCTCCAGTTCTTTCCATTAACCTAAAGATCAGCATTGTCAATATGATTTTCTATTCATCAGTGGAATTAATTTGCATGTCAATTGAGGAAAGTTGAACTCACAAGCAATTTACTTTCAAAAGTACACTTATTACTGTGATTTGAAAATAAAATTTCAGAAATTCTAGTGAGATGAGAGAGTGTGACCTCCAAGTGTCAACAGAAGCAACTATAGTCAACATCAGGTATGGTTATACAGATATATGCCATCATTTTAAGGAATAGTTTAACATTTTCTGACATACGCTTATTTACTTTCTTGCCAAGAGTTAGCATACAGATATGAGAGTAATATTGATCTGCTCTTCTAAGTATAAAGCTCGAGCCAGGAAGTAGTTAGCTTAGCATAAAGACTGGAGGAAGGGTGAAACAGCTGTGGTAATAAAATCCACCTATCAATATCTCATTGTGGTTTTAGATGGGGTTATGTGCAGGACTATGTCTTGGGTGGGAGCAGTAACTTGTTATCACCATAAGGTTGCCAGGAAACCCGCCAAGACTCCAGGAATCAGCTGCTGGCTGTAGCTTCACATATAGTGTACAGGCATGAGATCGGTATCAATCTCATCTTACTTTCTGCTAGAAAGCGAATAAGCTCATTTCCCAGAAAGTCAAACTATTCCTTTTATATCTATTTTACTGAAACACACCTGCTAAACTATTTCCTCCCATTAGTTCAATCCCAGAGAGACAGTCTTTATTTTGTGGTTAAATTTGAAAAAAAGTGGTGACATAATTAATTGATTAGGTTCTGTCTTTGCAATGCTAATTTGGTTATATTATCTAACACTCTAGAAATGAATGCCTGTGGCAGTATCACATGCTGGATGTAGGATAGAAGTTATGTACAAGGACCTCCATAGTCGTTACTACAGTATTCAGTACTCTGCAGCACTGACTCAGGTTAAATGCCCCACAGAGGGCCTCTACAAGCATCATAGACAACTTAAAATATACAGGGGTTTACAAGCACTGCTATAAAATTAAGTCATATTAAGCTGCATGCTAATTAGCAGCAGTGTCATACAGTGTACACTGTATGTCTTCTGGTTAACAAAACTAGTGATGTCTTTTTGTTGATGTAGATTGTGTGTTTGGCAAATGTCCACATAAATGTGAGACAATTTCCCTTGAAATTTGAAGTTGAATCATTTTGATATATTTTAGAAGTACCTACAGTTTTTTCTATTTAGTTCTGTTGCAATTCTGCTATGAAAACTAAAATATTTAAGTGTTGATTGTCAAAACTGGTGTTTTAATGTAACAGAGTGGAACTTAATGTGGAGCGACAGGGGGAGGGTGAGAAACATGGTGCTGTTTACAGTGAGCGGAACGGTTCCCAGTGTTTCAGGCTTTCCTCCACATTTCAGCACAGAGATCGGTCCATAATGAAAATTGCAGAGAGCAAAACAGACTTGGTTTGTGTGTCTTTAGTCAGCAGAGCTGCGCACACACAGAACTGTCCACAATCACAAACCAACATGTATTTTGCATCTATAACATAATCCACTGAAATGTCCATCAGATATTAATGTCACTCAGGCAGGTCTGAAACATGTTAGATTCATGTCTGAATCTTACAATAATGTTGTTCATGTGTCACTGAATGTATCTGGGATTTTGCAGAAACATCAGTACTGATCTTCTGTTTGTTGTCCACAGCTGGCTGTGTGTCAGATTCTTTCCTTTGAGTTTATTAAATCCCTGCAGCATCACACAGCAGCTGAAACGATAAATGTCACCATTGACTATATACAAAGATACACACAGATTTCAGGTTTATACATTGGAATTGTTTGTAATAAAACAGCCCTTCTGGATGAATCCTGAGCTCCTTCAGAGCTGTCAAGACATTTTTATTTTAAGTAGCTAAAAGTCCAAAATAAGCCTTAGACCAATCCCCTACCCCCTATGTTTGACTGAAGATTTCGCCCTTGCTGAAAACAGTCCTGTGTAAAACAATACACAGGTGTTGGTGTGGGTGTGTTGTTTAAAGTACCAGTGAGACTACGAAATACGATCCCGCAAGTCTGGTTGGAGTAACAGATTATTGTATTTAAAGGCTGATCAGGAAAACACTGCAGTGAGTTGTAACACTCACAACTCTGGAAAGTTATCACACTGTGTGCCTGTGTCCGTGGACCCCCGAAAAGTATGAATGGAACCATGTGCGCGGTCTGCGTGCAAGTCCACAGCTGTCTGCGGACACGTAACACGGAATGTATGAAAAGGCCACACACACTTTTCGGCCCCCGCACTTCTGAAATGAATCCGGCGCCCCCTGCTCTGCCCCATGTAAATATGCTGTCCAGACTGTAAAGCACAGTCTGAGCTGGGATTTTAAAATATGCAGCATTTAAGGTACTTAGCTTATCATATCTCAGTGGAATCTTTTCAGCTTTTATTACACCAAAAGCGAGTGAGTCTGTCTCTCTGTGCCTCATTAAACAAACTAGTACTCACTCTTGTCAGGGCCCGCGTCCTATTTTAGGTTCTGTCACGCAGTTTTAGCAATGCTACACTGGTTCACTACCTTTTTAAAAATTATTCAAATTGTGACTATCAACACATCCTCATAATGAGATGACCAGGCGGCAACCTCCAGGGCTGAAAAATGAAGCAGAAGTGCCAAAAACTGCCAAAAATAAACATGTTTACAGTTTGGTACAAAAAACGTTTTTGGTCTCTATAGTTATAGTTTTTCTGGTAAGTAGATTTTACTGGTTTTAAGCCTCTTTTTTGCTAGCGTAAATTAGTATTAGCATTATCACAGTCAACCATAGACTGTGAATGCACCGTTCTAACCAAGCTAGCAGCTAGCGTTAGGATCAGCTCCACCCCAATATGGTCACTTCTGGCTCCAAAAATCCAAGATGGCAAGGTCAAAATGCAAATGGGTTTCAAATGGGAGTCCACAAACCACTGGGTGATGTCACGGTGGCTACGTCCATTATTTTTTACAGTTTATGGCAATGACCACATAGGTTGATTGTACCTGCATTCCAGCATGACTTGAACCTTCGTTGTCATGGCAACAGTAAACACCATGACAATTAAAGTTATGGTTTATAAAAAAAACTGTCCTGATTCGCAGGGAAGCGAACAGTGGTCTCCTGCAGCTTAGTCCACTTTTTGTCGTCTATCTATCTAGCCACTAATTTGTCACCTTATATTGACGTCATCTAAACTGTGTCACCTCCCCAGATCATAATTACTATGGCTGCTAGACGGCGTAAACGTAACTATAGGTCGTTTTTGCCAGCCTGAATTTTAGACCCATACTGTCATTTTTCTGTGTGAGGACGGGCTGGACTACATACATTGAAGGAAAGTCTCATGTGTCCTTGCCTACTGTGCCATCTGGATGGCCTGTACTTATCTGATAAAACAGGAGGTAACTGTAGCAAAATGGCTGGTTCCTCTCATCTCCCGCTGTCACCTTCAGGCAAGAGACTATGGTACTGCACATGTGTGCATGTATGTGTGTGTGTGTGTGTAGGTCCAGGACAGGACACTAATAAGCACTACTTTGTCTCTGTATGTCCTTGTCCTAGTTTAGCAGGCACACAGGAAGAGAACAAGGGAGCAGGTAACACAGGAGGAGAGTATGGGAGAGAGAGAAGGAGCCTGGAAACATCATTATGACCTGCCACTGTACTTTGGGAACAAGATGTCTCTGAAGCAGTGTGACAGGTGCACACAGATGATTACTGAGGTGTCTGGCTTCACTGTAAAAATGTTAAGACAGGTTCATTTCAGATAACATCTATAATGTTCACCTTTTCATCAAAATATGCCCAGCATTGTATCATAACGTTATCAGTATTGTTACAGTAAGTCACCTACTGCATGATGCTTTTAATTTAACCATTATTAGTTCAGCTGATATAACTGATATCTTTGTCAAACCTTTTTAGGAATTTAGGCTGCACTGTGTTTTCTGTGCTTGTTTAAGAACAGTAAGTGGCTGTGGTATTAGCACACAAATGAAGTTTGAGGTATCCTAATAAAACAATGGCTGAGAACATTTACATACAGACATGAAATCAGGTTGTAGGGCGTAATAAGATTACTCAGGATGTTGTACAATGCACTGTAGTCACCTGGTTAATGTAAAATCTGTATAAAATTGCAGCAGGCCAGTAATCAGATTTCTATCCTACCCAGAAATTATTCTGAATCCATGTCTTATAAGAAAATTATTATTATATTATATAGATTTTTTTTTCTTGTGGTGTGTGTTAGGAGAGCTTTGTGCAGTGAGAGGACCGGTTTTCTAGTTTTTCCTTACAGCACATACAGTATGTGTCTGAATTTCACTAATACTCAATAGTCACTGATGACTTATTAAAGGCCCTGAAGACTTATTTTCTGAATCAGCTTCTTACCATGATTGAGATTCTACATTGACCTTTTAGCAAAGTTGGAACTTTGCCAGAAAGTTAGATTTCTGCATTTTTTCTTCTCATTGGTTTGAGGTGGGCAGGGCTCAGTAAGGAAAAGGTGACAGGATTTAACAATATTTACATCTGAATATGATTGGCTGTGGTTTTTTGGTCACCGATCACAAATCTGATCAAACTACACCTACACAGTCCTGACATGTAAACTCCTAATAAACAATACCTGAGGATATATTTTTTAACTTTGGTTGTCACTTATTTAGTCATTTAATGCTAAAGCCAAGTTTTCAGGGGCTTTAACACTTTATATAGAGACTATTGGTTGTCAGTTTTGGTTCTAGTTTGACTTTCAAATAATGATTGTGTAGTGATCTAATTGTGTTACAGTGATGCTTTCCCTATCTGAAGACTATGATATGCACATATAAAAACCTGATTAGCAACCTGCATTGACAAGAAATCCTATTTCCCTGGGAAAAATCTAGCAAAAAATCTTGTCAATTCCCTACCCTGATTAGAGATACCAAGTTTCTCAAACACATGAAGCTTAAGAAGCAAGATTACTGTATAAAATTGAGAGTAACTCTGTTATTCACTGTATCACTACTGTGTCAACGATTTTCTTGTCATGACTCCTCGCCATGCTTTTTGACATACTTTACTTTACTTATGACAAGAATCTTAATCTTAATAAAACTATATTCCAGTTCATGTTGCTATATTTTCAGTTAAAAAAATACTATTAGACAAAAATATAGTGGGTATAGTACATTTTTAGAAATGCTTTCCTGTGTAGTGTCTTAATTGACTTCCAATATTGAAGGTACTGTAGATATGAGAAAATGAAAAAGGCTGCATCACTCATTACCTCCTACGCACCCTGATATAATCCCTCATAAACAGAAAGTGTCACACACACACAAACATGACAAACAGTGCTCCCACTTAATTAACACGTATAGGTAATTGGATTAATTGCTCTAATTAGGATACTTAATTATGATCTCATCAAAAGAGGGAACTTTAAAAGCTAGCGTCTAAGAGAGGGACAGAAAAAATAAAAAGGAAAGAGAGCGGGAGTAATGATATGCAGTATTCACACTGCGGAATAAAAATGCCATATCATTAAATAGCATTAAGTGACAATCATCCGCAACGTGAAATTGATGTCTAATTGCTAAGATGCTTTACTATTTTAAGCCATTTTAAATTCACACTGTTCAACAAAGCAGAACCTTACAATGGGACTAAGATCATCTTAGTCTTAAGATGTTTTGGGACATGGGGCCCTGGCTGTTAGAAGTAATGCAATTTCATTCAGTTCAGTGATTTTAATTCATCGCCAGCGGAACAATTAAATAAACATGTACGTCTACATAAAAAACACAGGACAATGTAGAACAATAATGAGTTTAAATGCATAAAAGTATAAAGTGAATAGTACCCGCTAACATCCTACATGCTGAAGTAGTGAGAGTTGGCAGTTCTCAAAGGTCAGAGAGGGGCCGAGAGTTCAATAAGATGTCAGCCAGAAAAGAGCCACTGGAACAGAATGTGTGTGGGCTTATGGAGGATTTTACCAATCTTCTAAAGGATGCACTGATTGTATATGGTTGCCAGAGACCTCTAGAGCAGTGACTCCCAACTGGGAGAAACTATCCCAGGGGGTACTTCTGCAGTTACCAGGAGGTATATGGAAAGATCATGGAGCAGCTTATCAAGAGAAAAGAGGCTCTGATAGGTAATCAGGACTGTGCAAAAGGTTTAGGCACTTTAGATGTTTAGGTTCTTATCCATAATACAACACCATCAGGGAAGCCTCTGATTGGTCTGCAGCATGACAATGTCCGCAAACATCCAGTCAGAGTCATAAAAAACTATCTTCATCAACAAAAAGAACAAGGAGTCCTGCAACAGATGGTATGCCCCCCACAGAGCCCTGATCTCAACATCAACTCATCAGTCTGGGATTACATGAAGCAGCTGAGGCAGCATCCTTACATTACTTACAGTGCATAAAACCTTTGTACAGTACTGTATATATCCACATACTTGTGTTTGGGGAGAAAATCAGCACACTAATTGGTGCTTTACTGATCTTTAGTACATTCATTGTCATAATAACTAGTAACATTCCAGCTACTGTATTGAAAGATGGACTCCACAGTTTCCCAACACCCTGAGTCAGTTGAAACTGACCAGCTACATTTGTAGTTGTATGAAAGTAAGAGTGTGAATCTTTAGGAACATCACTATTTGAAACCCATTGTTAGCCAAAACCCTGTACGGGTGCAGGGCTTCAGAGTTGAGACTGACTGTTGACTGAGTTATTTTCTTCACCTGATGAGACTTGGTTTAAATTTCGTAAAGTGCTGCAGTGTGTGTTGATCAGTCAACTCGTTTGTTAGTGCTAGACGTTTGGTGCTCTGGGTGATGGTATATGAGGTATTCACAAATTACTTCACCTTTGTCTCATTATAAAGCTATTAAATCTGAAATTGCACCCAAACACTCGCCTTTTTTGTTACATCAACATAACGTTATTAACAAAATAGAAAATTCAATATTTGGAATCAGAATCGTAGAGCATATTTGCAGAGCCATCCCAGCTACAGATGTTTTTTGCGGTGAACAATACCAAAAAAGGAAGAGGACCCATGATCCTGGTACATGTGCTAACAACATTCTGTAGGCTCTTCCTATTCTGGATAGTTAATGACTGGTTGAAAATGTAATCATTATGAGACAATTTTAGAAAGCTTACATGATAATAAAAGGAAGGTAAAAAACTTGTTCCACCATGGCCTGTTATTCACATGGTGTTGTGTCTGGACTACTTGACTGCCACAAAGAGAAAGTCTATACTTTATCTTAAGATAACAGGTGGACACCAAGCCTTCACTTTGACAGCACAATTTCCTCCTGACAATGAAGCCCTCCACCTTTTGACCAATCAGTAATAAGTAAACCTGCACACACAATATTCATGTATCTTTGAAGCGGCCAGAATGGAACAATAAAGCACAGAAACACCAATAAAGTTGAGGGTGACAGATTATACAGAGTATATTCTAATGACCTGCTATTAATGCATCTTAAGAGGAAAATGATGGTTACTATGATGATCAGCTGAGACAGAATGAGTTTTGGGACATCTTAAAAGACAAAATGAGTCTAATGAAAAACAAGGAGAACAGGAACAGCCAGAGGAGACAGAGAAGGAGAGACAAATGGGGAGCATGCATTAGCAGCAATATGTTTTGCTGCTGCTTTCTGGCACGCAATGGGCTTTTATAGAAGGTGTCACATTTGAAGAAGTGGACAGTTGAATGATATGACACACACACACACACACACACATGTCCGCCCACACATACACGGTCACAGCAAAATTAGACTCTCCCTCTTCAACACAGGATTCCTATTGCCTGTGCCCTGATGAATATATCATCGGTCTATTTTCGGTGAACAACACGACGGTTCCCACACGCTATGCGGATCTGCCCTATCACTTTCAGTTAGATGAACATGAGGTTAGGGCAGGACTGGTGGAGAATTTAAATACCATGCGGGAGATAGGAAAGGGAGAGAGGAAGATTGGACGCGCAATAAATTAGGGAGAGAGGAAGATTGGGTGGTTGGTAAAAAAAAAATACAAGGAAAGAGAGGAGAGAGATGGAGAGAAAAGGAAGAGAAGTGCTATCTGTATCTGCCTGATCAGTTTCACTTAAGTTAAAGAGGAGCCATGGTGAATGGGGAATAGCTTGTGTTGCAGAGCAATGAATGGAAGGAGAGGTGGGCGAAAGAAAGGAAGGAAATAAGAAAGAAAGATTGATTTCCATGCAAAATAATCATAAATAACTCTGACAAATACATTTAGCAAGGGTTATCTGGGGCTCAGCTCTGGAACATCTTAGCCCCTAAACTCTAAGTCGCTTTGTCATGGCTACATCATTTTCTGGCTTGACATGGCTGACAGTCACTGCTCACCGCCCACTCGGATGTGATTGATGATTATCGACGAAAAGAGGATGGCAAGTCAGTTGCACAGTGTCAGTCATACAAAGGTGAGCTAAAGCAGAAATGACTGATTATGAAATGCTCATTAGTTCTTCAAAATGAATATGCATTGCCTACACAGTATATACATATATATCAATACAGAAACCAAACTTAGACCGGACTCTCCATTGAAACCTGTTTTAATATATAACAAATGATATAATGATGATGTGATTTTACCATAATAAATGCAGGATATTGGAATTTATATACATTAGCCTAGCTAATGTTGAGGCACCATAGGAAACAAATGACTCTACCCAACTTACAGTTCGCACTCCCTCAAAAAACATTTTTTTTCATTTAGTTAAGCTAAGCAGCCAAACAGGATTATGTTAGAACAAAACAGCAGTCTGATCTTACCATACTAATAACACAAGGACTAACTAGATCTGCCCTGCAATACAAGAACAATGCTGCTTCTTTATGTATATAGAATGTAAAAAGGTTCTCATTTTAAAGGACCAGTGTAAGATTTAGTGGCATCTAGCAGTGAGGTTGCAGATTGCAACCAACTGAATACCCCTCCCCTTCCAAGCATGTAGGAGAACCTATGGTGGCTGCGAAACCCGTGAGTTTCTCTACAGCCAGTGTTGGTTTGTCTGTTCTGGGCTACTGTAGAAACATGGTGGTGCAACATGGCGACCTCCATGGAAAGGGACCCACTCCCTATGTAGATATAAAGGGCTCATTTTAAGATAACGAAAACACAAAGATTCTTATTTTCATGGGATTATACACTAATTAAAACATACTTACGAATGTTATATTCCATTTCTGCCAAGTCTGTTCCGTTAGATGTCACTAAATGTGATGTCACTGGTCCTTTAAAACGGGTCAGCTAGAGACGCTTGACAGGCGCAGTACAAGCCCCAAGAAACAGTGCTGAGCTGTGAAGCCAATTTGACATGACGGCCAAACCGTGTAATTACAACTTCCGGGTCCGTCATGTGCTGCACACTGGCCTAAAAAGCATTTTTCCTAAACACAATCATTGGAAAAGTAGCGGCTGTAAAACAGTGAATACATTTTTCTAAGCAACCTTCGCAAAATGACTTGTTTATTATCAAAATTTCATCCATTACATTTTTTCCAATAACATTTGGAAAGTCTAAAAGAGCTGCATGATTAAATTATTTTATCTCCATTCAAGTGAGCAAGGAGCCAGCCAGAAGTTAGCCGGCTCGGCCAGTAGTTGTCTCAGGTGCACCAGAGGACTCCAGTGCGCAAAAATGCAGAAGCGTGAGGAAGTCTGTCCAAACATGGCTGACGTTTCTTTGGCTTCATGTGCCACTGAGCAACTTTCATAGGACTGAATGGGTGCCATCTTTTAACGTCGTATCCAGTTCTCCTTAATACATCCATGGTGTAGCAACAGTAACTATAAGGCGGGGCTTAGAGAACAGTCAATTATAAATATACATATAGTTAGTTCTTCCAATACTTACTATGCAGCAAGTTTTTATTTATTCAGAAATGATATACTAAAGTTGTGTGTAGCACTTAAAACAAGGTTCTGGCTTTTCTCTAACTTTTTGCTTTTCTCTTGGCAAATACGTGATACTTAACCTCTTCAGGCATCTAAAAACCCTTCACTTGAAACAATCTGCTTGATCTGCTCACACCTCAGGTCCACACTAAGACCATGAACTGTGATTAGGAGTCAGGAGTATATATAATTGTAAGGTGTCACAAGCCAAAAGGATTTATGCTGGCACAAGCTATTCACAGTTTACTAGTTTGCTTAATACCCTTATAAATTAATATAATTTAAATCATACTTTCCACATATGTATATATACATATGCATTGTTGCTATAGTTTTTTTCTAAACGGTGTCCATTTCTTCAGCATTGCTTTACCCAAGTTCACTCCTCTTGCCTCTTGAGCTGATTTTTCCTTTCAGTCCATGGAGCCATAACTACTTTCCAGTCATTAGCCTGCTGCTCTAGCTATAGAGCTCCCCCACTACAGTATTAAGTTGGAGAGTGTTCAAGTACACTATATGCACTCCTTTAATAAGCTTGATGCAAGAATATTTCCATATGCTAGCTCTAAACTTCTCTCTCTCTCAGTAAGGGTTCTATAAGCAGAAGTGTGCCACGTTGGATAACGATACAAATTTGTTGTAAATTGCTCATCTAAACTTCATCCATGCCACCTGTACATGAGCAGTTGCTTGTTGTGGAAATTGATCGTTAACATGATTACTGCCCTCAAACTGCTATGATATAATGTTACTTATTCCTCTTCATTTGTGGGCAAGTGTCATTCACAAAAAATGGCACCCAAGGGTAAAAAAGAAGAGCTTTCAGAGAGAGGATTGCTGCTACATCCAATGTAATTTTGTCAGTGGCTCAAGAGCAATGTGTGTGCCCAACCAAGCTGGCAGTACACGCACACACTGTCAAAGCAAGCTGGCGGTGCTGCTACATGTGTTTGAACACAGTCTCTGCAGTGATTGACGGGTGCTTTGCCCCTTTGACACCTGTGTACTGTACACAGTTTTTGTTGTATAATAAAGTTAGCTGTCCAAGGTCTACCCAGTAGTGTGAGAGAGACAGCTGTTAAACTGCAGCAGATGCACAAATCTGTACAGACACAAACACATCTTACTGTAAGTACTGATCATCCACCATGTTATTCTGTATGGAGACACACATGTAGTGACTCCAACACTCATTTGCGCACTCACACACCGTGCAGCCTGGTTCTCATCAAGACAGTAACTAACACACACACAAACACGCCACCTGGCACACTCACACACATTCTGTACCTCATGAATTTACTGCATCAGCATGCCTTCACACACTCATCATGCCACAACACAACTTTAATGGCTCTTTAGCGAGCGAGAGAGAGAGACACCTGATGTGCTGACAGGCACATTAATACGCAGACGCGCGCACACACACTGATACGCTGTCTCACTGTCGCAGCAGCTCTATAGTGGAGAAAATACACCCACACAGACACACACATTCATGGAAAGGTAGAGAAACGTAGATGTGCTTTTTGAAGAGAATTCATAAGTGGCAGGACACTCTGCATGTATTCACACAGCATGATATCTCTTAAACACACACACATCATATACAGTACACACAGTTTTAACACTTAGCAGCACATGCTCTCAGTGTGCATGTATCAAGTTGACAAGACACTCAGCCTGTTGTGGCAATTTTGCAATTCCACTCTGACAAAGAGGAACAAGATTTCTTACAATATTGTCACACTTTTACTAAAGTTCAAAGCATCACGTGTGCACACGGGCTCAGTGTCTGTGTTGGACAAAGAGCAAAGAGGTAGAGTGAAGCAAACAATATATAGCCACCTGGCATGAAAGCTACAAAGCATGTCCTCACTCTCAGAAGTAATTAAAAATCAACAGCTGGTCCATTGTCTGTAATTTATCATGTTTCTCTTTCCTGGGGAGCTTCTTGCAGCTGCTTTGATACATTTTGCATCTGCTGGGAACAGAGGACTGGACACCTTCTCACACTTTCTTATCTGCACCTTTAGCCTTGGCTTTTCTGAATCAGTTATTCTTTGTTCACACTCTCAGTGACGAAGACATTTTTCACAGCAGAAGCTCTCTCAGTTAAAGAGTACATGCTCAAGATTCAGAATAATTAAACATAGTGAAAATTTCACCATTTTTGTCTCATACTGTCATCAGAAATTGCTCATGTTTTTAAATTGTAAAAATGTAGTTGCTACAGTTTCTGAAAGAGAAACTCCACCAATCTGCCCAATTCTAAAATCTGGGATATACCTCTGATGGTGTCATCAAGACTATATTCTCGGAATGGATAAAGAAGCTCCTTCAGAGCCACAGGAGACATTATACTAGTGTTTTCACAGGCTGAGTAAACTGATTTTCATGATCAGATCAGTTTATCGGTGGGGCCTATGATGTAAGCATGTGTTGACAGTGTTTTTGTAATTACATTACATTATTTCCAACAATTTCCAAAGGTTTTAATTGCCTGTGTGAAGTTAGATGTGACATTTATGAAAATTGTTTTTCCGGCCTTAAAGGTCCAGTGTGTAGGATTTAATAGCATTTAGTGGTGAGGCTGTAGATTGGAACCAACTGAATACCCCTCCCCTCACCCCCTCCTTCCAAGCATGTAGGAGAACCTACGGTGGCTGGGAAACTCGCAAAAAATATGAAAGTCCCTCTCTAGAGCCAGTGTTTGGTTTGTCCGTTCTGGGCTACTGTAGAAACATGGCGGTGCAACATGGCGGGGTCCATGGAAGAGGACTCGCTCCCTATGTAGATATAAAGGGCTCATTCTAAGGTAACGAAAACACAACGATTCTTAATTTCCTGGGATTATACACTAATGAAAACATACTTAAGAATATTATATTCCATTTCTGCCAATAGTTCCCCCCACATCCTACATACTGGTCCTTTAAGCTAGCATTTTCACACTGTGAGCATGTTGTCACATTATCAAATAATAACAACATGGCCTACAGAACAACAGAGCCTGCTTCAGTCCTTCATCCAGCTCCACATCCAGTTTCATTTCAGCGATCAAGGCATTGTGTTAAACTGCTCAGATAAAAATGGAATGCCTGTCAAGACGTGTTTCCATTTGTTACAGCAACACCCCTGTCTAACCCCAGTCCCCTGTCCAAATATCAAAATAGTGTTAATTGCACTGATGCTATGACTATGATCCAGATTGCTAATTGGCTCTCATTCTAACCTGCAGCTATTTTGACACAGTAAGTTATCCGATGCTGTCAACCAAAGCTGTGCTGTCAGACTGTGACTAAATGCAATGTGAAAACAGCCCCACCCTTCAGCCATATGACTTTGTGAGAAAAAGAAAATACTTTCTTTAAGCCTGTAATGTTACTGTTTTTACTAACTATTTTGCCATTTCAGCCAAGATACTGCTTACTGCCTGCAATCTGCTTTGTTGTCTACTAACAATATGTAAATGAGAATGCAAGAGGTTGTGGTGGTGTGTGTATTTGTGTGACAGAGGTATTGGACTGGTGGTTAAATGCCAGACTCAACTCACAAGGTCAGGGTGCACAGTGCAACATCTGGCTAAGCTCATGGAGACACTCCAAGCACTACAGTGATGAACTGTGATCAAATCTATTTTTTGGTAATATAAGGGATTTTTTAGCAATTTGGACATAATGACATACAACAGGGAAGATAATTAACTCTACAATTATACGTACACCCAGATGATACCAACAGTGTACACATTTGACACTGATACAAACTCAAGAGAACCTCCTCACAACCCCCCCAGCAAACACACATGCAGTACACAAGCTGTCAAAACCATGACTTCAACACCTGCAGTAGCAACTGTTTGTCTGATAAACAACAAATTACCTTTCACGCTCATGTGAGCCAGCCAGCCACGCATTTAGTTTGTTCACCC
This sequence comes from Scomberomorus guttatus, assembly GCA_038419695.1. NCBI lineage: Eukaryota > Metazoa > Chordata > Actinopteri > Scombriformes > Scombridae > Scomberomorus > Scomberomorus guttatus. The sequence goes on from CM076455.1 coordinate 23,880,084, forward strand.
ATACAGTATATATCACAAGAGTCCAATTAAGACTGCATTTTCACTGGTGGTGCAGTGCTATTTGTGTAAGTGTCAGGGAGGGGTGCATTTAAGCCCCAAGACACAACACCGCCACCACCACTGCTGCCACCAAATCAATTTAAATAAAACTAGCGATACTAGCAAGCAAGAGTTGCCAGATTATGCAGTTTTCTGACCAGCTGAGCTACTTTTTATTTAATTGGGAGGGTAAAAGTGGTTTTTGCTGGCTTGTGATCATTTGGGCTACTTTTTGTACCATTTGGGCAGTTTCCTCCAATGAAAAGTTACAGGTTACTTTACACTGAATCAGACCTTCTTCTGTGTTCAGATTTCTACAACTTAAGTAGGGAGAAGGAGAAGAGACTGACAGAGCACTGCGTTGGGTAGGCTCAACTGTAGAAACAGTGACAGAGGACATATGTTAGACAGAAAATCTGAAGCAAAAAAAACACTATAAAGCTTGATGCTATATAGTGTATTGCCATGTCGGTCTGTTGGTTTGTCAGCCAGCTCACTGCAACTCTGTCTCCTAGAAATTACATTCATATACTGCTAAACTGCAACAGCAAATACGTTTTGTTTGAAATATAATGAGAAAATGTGGTATATTAGCATATTTGACAACATAGATCTTTTTATTACCTCCAAAATTTCCAATCTTGCAGTACAATATCCGCTAGAAACTACAGCATTATCAAACTTTTTATGGTTATATTTAGGCACTGGCAGCACTTGGTTAAGGTTAGGGAAAGATTATGGTCTTGGTTTAATACAGAAAAAAGTCTACAGTGATGAAATGTCATTAACATTCGCAATTCATAGGCATAACTACAGCATTATGATATTTGCCCGCTGTGTCTGAATTCTGACTCTGCAGGTATGCTATGCCTTCATGACACCACCTATGGAACACTGGACCTTTTGATTTTCTAAATCTCTCACAGACTATTCTCAAGCAAGAATAAGAGTCTCCAGCCATGCTAGTGACTCTGCTGTATTAATGTTGAACATCCTAACATCATAATGACAAGAATAACATGCGGAAAATGAATTTATGTGCAAAACTTTGTGCTGATCCATCTAATAGCTGTAGAGATATTTTATTGTGTAAATGGCCTAATTTCATGGCAATTCATCCAATAGTTGTTGAGACATTTCAGTAAAAAACAAACAAAAACTTTATTTACAGTATATAGCACAATTCACGCATAAAATGCAACACAACGTACTTAACATAAAATCAGAGAATCATAGCATTTATGATAAAACAATAAAAACACGGAAAATAAAAAATAAGATTAAATTAAATTAAAATGACAGGACTGACAGGAAATGACTGTTCCAGAGTTTGGGGCCTAATAAACGATGGCTGCCTCTCTGTGCCTCATGGTGGTGCTAAGGGAAATATCAGTGGCTCATAAAAGTCAGTAGCATTCATCCGCTGGGGAGAATGAATCTCTCTAAAACCACAAATTGCAATTTCTGTCTTCCTGTGCGGGTTGAACATATAAGATACAACATTATAATTAGTCAAACTGTATGTGTATGATTAGTCAGCATGTATGACGATTGTTTTGTGATTGTGATCCTGTGTGTATGTAACCTGTTCGCAGGTCTCTCTTGCAAAAGATGATGATCTCAATGAGATTTCCTGAATAAATAAAGTTTAATAATAATAATAATAATAATAATATTTAGAGGTGTTGGTAGGTGTATATTTGAACCTTGCACAGAACTTTTCTCCTGCCTCCAGTTTGTATGCTAAGCTAGGCTAAATATATACTCCAGGTCTTTTTAAACTCAAAATTGATATAAATATTTTCATCTCACTCTTGGAAAGAAAGCAAATAAGCATATTTTCCAAAATGTTGAACTGTACCTTTAAGCTGCAGTAATGGCTATTAGATGCTAGTTTTAAGAAAATCCTGACTGCATTGAAGTGACTGACACAACTGCCCACTTTTCTAATTACTTGTTCTGCTGTGCATTTCATTAAAAAGGATATTTCAGCCTCATATGCAAATACCAGGTTTTGGAATTCAACACAAGCACCATGAATGAGCTGTGCAGTGTGAGGCTTATGAGTAACGCAGTGAGGGAAATTAAGTAGACTAGATGGGAGATGTCTAAGGGCACAAATTCATACTATTCTGCTTTTTATTGCAGTAAAAGCACTGCTTCAACTGCATTTTTTTTGCTGCTGATGAAAAGCTGCTTTGTTTCAATCCAACTCACTCAGCAAACAGTACTTATGTACAACTCTTAAACAATTAAACTTCACACAAGAAGCCACTTTTGCACCATTGCTTCCTCTATTTCCTTTCAGGTTATTTTTGTCATCCTAAACTGCTAAACTACTCTTCAAGGCTCGTCAATGTGATCCTTTCACAGAGCAGTGTGGATTTCAAAGCAGTTGGTTCCTGTCCATCATGAAGCTGCTCCCCATCGACTGTAATACACAAAACAAGAAGGAGCTGGAAATTTCAACAAAATGAAATAGCGTGAGTGCAACCCTAAACCTTGAGCTGGTCAGCGCTCATGGTGAGAAAGTGTCTGATTTGACAGCTTTTGTAAAAAGCATACCTGCAGGATCAGGATTTGGCTGCAGTGTGAGCCTCACACAACAGCTGGCTGTCTAGAATTAGTCCAAGTTTCTGGGCAGTCTGGGCAGGAGTCCCTGTTGTTTTGTCAATGGTGGTAGAGAAATCATGCAGAAAGTGATTCCTGCCAGGTAAGAGGATGGGGGCTGTGGGCAAATATCCAGCTGGAGATCTTAGCTAGAAGGAGCGGAAAGCAACCTCATCCTCAAAGACAGAATTGTGAAGCTGCAGGGTGACACTAGACTAAATAAAAACACAGCTGAATGCTTACCATAAAATCAAATTAAAATGAAGTTGCAAACCAACTGCTTTGAAATCCACACTGCTCTGTGAAAGGATCACATTGACGAGCCTTGAAGAGTAGTTTAGCAGTTTAGGATGACAAAAATAACCTGAAAGGAAATAGAGGAAGCAATGGTGCAAAAGTGGCTTCTTGTGTGAAGTTTAATTGTTTAACAGTTGTACATAAGTACTGTTTGCTGAGTGAGTTGGATTGAAACAAAGCAGCTTTTCATCAGCAGCAAAAAAAATGCAGTTGAAGCAGTGCTTTTACTGCAATAAAAAGCAGAATAGTATGAATTTGTGCCCTTAGACATCTCCCATCTAGTCTACTTAATTTCCCTCACTGCGTTACTCATAAGCCTCACACTGCACAGCTCATTCATGGTGCTTGTGTTGAATTCCAAAACCTGGTATTTGCATATGAGGCTGAAATATCCTTTTTAATGAAATGCACAGCAGAACAAGTAATTAGAAAAGTGGGCAGTTGTGTCAGTCACTTCAATGCAGTCAGGATTTTCTTAAAACTAGCATCTAATAGCCATTACTGCAGCTTAAAGGTACAGTTCAACATTTTGGAAAATATGCTTATTTGCTTTCTTTCCAAGAGTGAGATGAAAATATTTATATCAATTTTGAGTTTAAAAAGACCTGGAGTATATATTTAGCCTAGCTTAGCATACAAACTGGAGGCAGGAGAAAAGTTCTGTGCAAGGTTCAAATATACACCTACCAACACCTCTAAATATTATTATTATTATTATTATTATTAAACTTTATTTATTCAGGAAATCTCATTGAGATCATCATCTTTTGCAAGAGAGACCTGCGAACAGGTTACATACACACAGGATCACAATCACAAAACAATCGTCATACATGCTGACTAATCATACACATACAGTTTGACTAATTATAATGTTGTATCTTATATGTTCAACCCGCACAGGAAGACAGAAATTGCAATTTGTGGTTTTAGAGAGATTCATTCTCCCCAGCGGATGAATGCTACTGACTTTTATGAGCCACTGATATTTCCCTTAGCACCACCATGAGGCACAGAGAGGCAGCCATCGTTTATTAGGCCCCAAACTCTGGAACAGTCATTTCCTGTCAGTCCTGTCATTTTAATTTAATTTAATCTTATTTTTTATTTTCCGTGTTTTTATTGTTTTATCATAAATGCTATGATTCTCTGATTTTATGTTAAGTACGTTGTGTTGCATTTTATGCGTGAATTGTGCTATATACTGTAAATAAAGTTTTTGTTTGTTTTTTACTGAAATGTCTCAACAACTATTGGATGAATTGCCATGAAATTAGGCCATTTACACAATAAAATATCTCTACAGCTATTAGATGGATCAGCACAAAGTTTTGCACATAAATTCATTTTCCGCATGTTATTCTTGTCATTATGATGTTAGGATGTTCAACATTAATACAGCAGAGTCACTAGCATGGCTGGAGACTCTTATTCTTGCTTGAGAATAGTTGATGTCATGTTCTGGCACTTTGGAATCCATGTAAAAAGCATGTAGCCACATTTGCATCTGCTTTGTTGGATAGAAATCGACAGGAAAAAACCCCAAACTAGAAAATCATTTACGATGATGGCAATTATTTGTCACATATCCTTTTGAATCCACTCTGAACACTAATTTGCTAATGTTCTTCATCTGTGCTTAGAAGTACCGAGCAGATAGGTTGTTCAACAAGAAATGTGTTAGAATAACACCTAACCTCTCATAAAATCACAATGTGTCCTTTTTACATTTGTTATATATGAGTTAAACAGACAAGAAGCATCTTGTAAATCAGACATTTTACGTGTGTTGATAGGTGTGACAGAGCCAGGCTAGCTTCCCCCTGCCTACAGCCTTTATGCTAAGCTATAGTAAACATGTCCTGACTCTAGCTTCAAACTTATGAAGTTGTAATCATTTTCCTCATATCCCATTTGAAAAGAAGGCAAATAAGTATAAGTATATTTCCCAAAATGTTGAACCATTCCTTAAAGACTCTTTTGCATTCAGCAATGCTATTTGCCAATTTGCCACATCTTCTGTTTATTGAGGCAAGGTGTTAAGTTTGACACAGTCTGAAACTTTTGACTCTGCATGGTATTCTTTTACAAAGTGCTGGTGTGAGAAACTGTTAGTGTTTGTGGGATGACCCTATTATAAACAACACATTTTGTCTGTGTGTAGTTTTGGAGTGTCTGCATATTGACTCACTCAGAAAAACTAGCTTAAATGAAAGCTACATTTTCCAGTCCTGTCTGCTGGGAATTATTTTCCACTCTGCGGTGTCACGGAGGGTCCTGACAACGAAGAGATGCCTTCTAAACACAAGCAGATAATTGGCTATGAGTACGTAGCTTATATCTTATTATTGTGTGTGTGTTTGTGTGTGTGTGTGCACATTTTTGCTGCACATGTACAAGCTTTGCTAAGCATTTAACTGCAGAGGGTATATTTGTGTGTGTGTGTGTGTGCGTGTGTGTGTGTGTAGAGATGGTGTCAGTCTCAAGGTCAGCCAGCCTCATCGTCTAAGCATCCAAGGAGGTAAATGCTCAGCAACAGCAAAAATTCAATGCTATATTAACCAACAGTGTTGGGGAGTAACTAGTTACATATAATGGCATTATGTAATTTATTGCAAAATAAATGTAAATGTAATCCGTTACAGTTACTGTGAAAAAAATATGTAATTAAATTACAGTTACTAATCAAAATGCTGGTGATTACAAAAGGAGTTACATCTGAATATATTCTTTTTGGTAAAAAATCTTATATGTAGAATATAACATTCATTCTGTTGCTTTGTATCTTTTGCCATGCAGAAATGCCTTCTTTTGCCATATTTCCAGACAATACGGGTCAGCAAAGCCGTTGGGACAAATTTGAGTACAAGGGCCATCAAGGGCAGGATGGCTGACAAGGAGCTGTCTCTACATCTGTACAGGCTCCATTCATTTGGCAGTATGCGCTCAAATTTAAATGTTTTTGATTGGTTCTCTTTTCTGAATTTGCACTGCCTCTTGTCCGCCTCTCGTTGCTCTAAGCAACCTCATGCCTGTCATGCCTGCCATGCCTGCCATGCCTGCCATGCCTGCCATGCCTGCCATGCCTGCCATGCCTGCCATGCCTGCCATGCCTGCCATGCCTGCGACCAGCCGACCACATCAAGACGGGTGGCCATTTTGTCTGACAAGAACGCCTTTCAGTGCTGGAAATGAGGTTAACAGTGAGGTTTACACTGCCTGGTTTAAATTTATGTTTTTAGGACTTTTCAGCTTTATTTCCCAGTTTAAAACACTTGCTAGAAAAGTAATCAAATGTAATAAGTTACATTACTTGATGAAGTAATTAAAATAGTTACATAGCTTGTTACATTTTTAACAGGGTAACTAGTTATCTGTAACCTATTACATTTCAAAAGTAACCTTCCCAACACTGTTAACCAAGCATGTGTCTGTGTGTGGGAGAGAGTGTGTGGGTAATTGTGTTTGAGAGAGGTAGGGAGAGAGATGGAGTGAGACAGTTTGACAGAGAAGGACTGTGTGTGTGTGTGTGAAAAACTAATACTGTATTAATTAACTTTCAAGAGGGAGTCAGAGTCCTCCACATGACAAAACACCACTAAATAAAAACTGACATGATAAATGCCAGACATTCAGGGTCACTAAAGAGGGTCATGAATAAAACAGACACTGACTGCAGCAGAGTAAACTACACTAAGTAAAAATAAATCAGGTGGATTTAGTCAGTGAACATGTTTCACCATAAGACACATGACATTTATGCTCTCTACACAGTAAAAGTATTAATCTGTACAGCTAGAATCATAAGACAGTAGTAACAGGTAGAAAATGCAATGTAGAGGTTAAATTTTTTACTCACCCTCATTTGTGATGTCATAGTATATCTCCAAAGATGTAGCTCAATGTGATTCAAGGATTCAAGAAAGTCTATTGTCATTCCAGAACAAGGTGGTACATGAAGGGAACGAAATTAGGTATGCAAGTTCCGGTTCAAATAGCAATAATAAAACAATAAAATCAGAAGAAACACATTATAATAAATAGTCAAACAATATATAAATATGAATAAGTGTGAGGGGAGATAAACAGTTAGCCAAGTGGCCTCAATTGCACATGCTGAGTTTATCAGTCTCACAGCTACTGGGAAGAAGCTGTTTTTAGCCTGGTGGTTCTTGCCCTGATGCTGCGCAACCTCCTGCCTGAGGGGAGGGGGGCAAACAGTCCATTTGCAGGGTGAGTGGAGTCCTTCATGATGCAGGAAGCCTTATTCCTGCACCTGCTGATATAAATGTCACTGATAGTGGGTAGGCTGCTGTCAATGATCTTCTGTGAAGACTTCACTACCCGCTGTAGTGCCTTTCTGTCTGCAGCAGGGCAGTTGCCGTACCACACAGTGATGCAGGAAGTGAGGACACTCTCCATCACACACCTGTAAAAGGAAGTAAGGACTGAGATGCCAAGGCCAGTGCGCTTCAGCCTCCTCAGGAAGTAGAGGTGTTGGTGGGCCTATGCTGGCTGTGTTGTTGCTCCAGGTGAGGTTGTCAGCGATGTGCACCCCCAGGTATTTGAAGCTGGAGACCTCCTCAACAGCTGCTCCTCCAATGTAGGGGGGGGGGTTGCCGCCCTCCCTGAAGTCCACAATCTTCTCCTTAGTTTTCTTTACATTGATGCAGAGGTTGTTTGCTCTGCACCAAGCCTCCAGTTGTTCCACCTCCTTTCTGTGCTCTGACTCATTGTTGTGAGTGATGAGTCCCACCACTGCTGTGTCACCTGCAAACTTCACAATATGATTGCTCGGATGCTTGGCTGAGCAGTCATAGGTACAGCAGAAGGCTCAGGACACATCCCTGGGGGGAACTGGTGTTAAGGATGATGGGGGAGGATAAGATGTTGTGGATACTAACAGACTGGGGCCAGTTTGTTAAAAAGTCTGGTACCCAGTTGCATAAGGATGAGCTCAGTCCAAGTAATGACAGTTTGTTCACCAGACTTTGTGGGATGATGGTATTGAAGGCAAAGCTAAAATCCAAGAAGAGCAGTCTGACATAAGAGTCCTTGCTTTCCAAGTGAGTGAGAGCCAGGTGAACCACAGATGAGATGGCGTCAGCAGTGGAGCGGTTCTTTCTGTATGCGTACTGATGGGGATCCACTGTGACGTTGATGGTGTCCTTTATGTGGGCCATGACCAGCCGTTCAAAAAACTTCATGACTATCGGGGTAAGTGCTATCGGGTGATAATCATTCAGGCATGACACCGTTGAGCTCTCTGGGACAGGGATAATGGTGGCAGTCTTAAAGCCATGTTGGTACAGTTGCCTGGGAGAGTGAGGTGTTGAAGATGTCTGTCATCACCTCTGAAGGCTGGTGTGCACAGTCCCTAAGGACCAGGTCCAGTCCTGCAGCCTTGCGGGGGTTAACTTTCTGCAGGGACCTCCTCTGTGGCCACACTGAGGGGCAGCTCACCTGGTGGCAGGGTGAGCCTGGTGCTAGGAGAGGTATTGGAATCCTCGAAACAAGCATGAAAGGTGTTGAGGGCATCAGGAAGAGACGGGTCCCTGGGGCAGTGATGCTCTTGATGCTCCTCCACATCTCCGGGGCTAGTTGGTAGAGAAGTGACCCTGGATTTTGAGAGCATAGGTGGCTTTGGCCCTCTTAATGCTTGCATTCAGGTTTCTCCTTGCTGCTCTGAATACAGATACATCACCAGACCTGAACACAGAGTCCCAGGCTTTCAGAAGAGAATGGACCTCTGCATTCAGCCAGGGTTTCTGGTTGAGGTGGATGGTGATTATTGGATATTAATTATTGGATGGTAGTGGTAACATCATCGACGCACTTGCTGATGTAGCCAATGACGGATGACGCATACTTCTCCAGTGTGTGATGCTGCCTCTCTGAAGAGGTCAGTACATTCAAAACAGTCTTGAAGCATAGAGGCAGTGTCACTGGGCCACACAGTGATGGTGTGTGTTGGTTTTAGCACAGGACGGTAGGCTGGGACCAGCATGATGGAAATGTGGTCGGAGAGGCCGAGGTGGGGGCATGTTGTCTCCTCAGGTTGCAATGGTGACGTGCTGTTGAAACTTTGGTAGAATAACCGTCAAGTTGATGTGGTTGAAATCACGTAAAATGCGTCTGCGTGCTTGTTTAGGAGTGAGCAGATGTTGTCATGAAGCTCCCTGAGCACCTCACTAGCATTAGCACTCAGGGGGGTGTAAACAGCAACGACAAACACCGCTGTGAACTCCCGTAGCAAATAATGTGGCCAGCATTTCTGTGTGTTCTACTGCCTCAGAGCAATGGCTGCTCATCAGGGAACAATTTGTGCACCAACCTTTGTTGATGTATGCGCAGAGGCCACCTCCTCGAGTTTTTCGAGTCTGGCATGTTGCTGTTTAGCCAGGTTTCCATCAGGAGAAGTGCACAACAGTTCCTCATCTCCCAGTAGATGCTTAGTCTCATTTGGATCAAATCCATTTTGTTGTCCAGTGAGTGAACATTGGCCAGGAGGGGTGATGGAATCGCTATGCCAGTCTGCTGTCGTCAGGAGTTGCAGTCTGTCTAGCACTGCTGTGAGCTTCGGTGGAAGTGTGGCGGCCGAATTGTTGTTAATGTTCAAGGTTCGGATGAACTGTACCTTACCGCACACTTACTCACGTTAAATAAGAAAGAGTCGCTAAAAGTAGCCTTATCACCGGGAGCTAGAGAAGTCGCTGAACTGCTGCACAACGCCATGTTTTTCCCTTCATTAGACCTTCAAGAGGAGCTTTATGGAAGCAGGATTAGCTATATTTTGGCCAAATGATGACATTTTTTTATGACATGCAGTCTACACAGATGGGAAGCAGTGAAGTGGAAAATGCTGCAGCAGTCTGTTGAAAAGGTTCTGTGGTACCTTTCATTTCACAAACAGGAAAGGGTTATTTTAATGCCAAAAATGTTTCATCCTGCAATAACTTTTTTTGGCCACTTGGGAGTAGCAGAAATAAGTTGTGAACACAACATTGACATATCAAATTTTAAGTTGATATGATGAAAATAAAAACATTCTCTTTTTCTATATCTAATTCTTTGTAGGTTAATCACTACGAGCGACACCTCTCACATTACACATCGTCGCAATGCATTGTTATTATAAAAGTATTGGTTATAGCCGCTTTTAGTAGCTAAACTTAATACATATGTTTATAATGGGCTATAAAGTGTAATTTTGTTGTACTTTACTGCTTTACTATTAAGCCGAAAGACATTGTACCTGTGTTAGTGTCTTTTTCTTTTGAAAAATAAACTTTACCAAAATGATCATTCTTATATTCTTGCTGATTAATCATCGTGCCATGCTTGGACCAATGTAATGCTCACTTGCAGGTATCTTTAGTAGCACAACAGCAAAATTTGTGTTTAACTGAAAGCTGCACTAATTAATATTTTTACATTAACAATCGATCAAATTGTTATGTTTGTGTGAAAGGAGTCACTTGTAGTAATGAATCTACAACCTTCACTTGTAGTGATGAAATATCACCCGACTTTTCAGTCACACTACAACTCTACAGAGAATTTTAGTGTCCTTCAACTTGTTTTTTTCTGTTTTTACAGCACACAACTTTACTGTTTTGGATCATTCTCACGACTCTCAGCAACCTTGTGTCCAGACACAGCTATTTTGTTAAAAAGCTCCAAAAACTGACTGTATGCTACATATGGTGTTGGCATCTAGCTGGTAGACACTGTGTGTAGAGCAGCTAAACAGATGAATATTTCCCTCAGAAGTTGGTAGAGACCAAAACAAACCATAACAACTTTATAAGGTGATAATATGTAAATATTGTGTTTACAGCCTGTTCTGTGGCCCCCAGGTGGCCCAAAAAAATCAATGAATACCTTTTTAAGATAAGGAGTGTATGTATGTCCTACTGTATGTCTGTCAGGTGTGTGAGTTTGTAGGAGAGAGAGAAAGATAGTAAAACTTGGTAATAAGCATGCTGTGATTACCTCTCTCCTCCTCTCCCTCCCACAACCTCCCCGTGACCTGGTTACACAACCAGAGGTTATTCTTCTCTCCCTCATCTCTGTTGAGAAGAGGGAGGAAGGAAGAAGAAGGGAGAAACAAGTAAAGGAAATGCGACAAATGAGGAAAGTACGAAAGAAAGCCGGAGAGGGAAAAGCCAGGAGGGAGAGGAACAAAAGAGGAAACAAAGGTAAGGGGGAAATGAAGCAAAGGAGGAGGAAGGATAAGGGAAAAGAGTGAGGAAGGAAGATGGAATGGAAAGAAATGAAAAAAGAAAGGAGGGAAGGGGAATAAGAAGAAAAAGGGTGGAGGGATGGCAGAAGAAAAGGAATTAAGTAAATACACACACACACTCCACTATTTAATCAGGTTGCCTTAATACAAGCATCAGAGTTATTGGCCAATAGTAAATACAATGCAAACACACACACTTATTGGCTTAACCTTCATCCAGATAGGACACACACACACACACACACACACACACACACACACACACACACACACACTGACATGCACTCACAAAATAGTAAACAGGGAAAGGGCAGATAGGATTGGCTGATATCAATTACAGCAGGCTGAAGCCAAGCCATTAAACACATGGACCAGACAACCGGCATTGTGCTCTGCTGACATGTGCGTCAATAAAAGGTTTAAAAAACAGAAAGTCACCAGGCTCTTCAGATTGCTTCTAGACCAGATTGATAAAAAATAGTGTGTGAGGGTGTGAAATTTTCTACCTGAGAGCACGTTTAGGACTTTGCTTTGCTTTGATTTTGTCTTTTATGTATTGTTTTCCATGTGTGCCATTGTAAAAAAAACCTGTCTCACATATGGCATGTGGTGCCAAAACAAAATTGAACATCACAACTGCATTATCAGCCGAGTATTGGAACTCTTTCTGCTACAAAAAGGTAAAGCCTGGAATTGTCTGAGTGTGCTTATCTCAAAAGTATCATTTAATCCTCCATCTGTGACAGATAGAGTGGAGGCTACAGGTTGAAATTATATCTCATCCAACAGTGTTATCTCCCGTCTAGTTGGGGAATACTGTGGAAAGTTGTGTTGCAGCCTGTACAGGCATTCAAGAAGTACTTCACCCTAAAACTTGTAATTTCTGTATCAATTACAGTACCCATCCGAGTGGGGAGCTTTCAAAAGTGGACCCATTTAAGCAAATGCAAAATACTGTCAAAATGTCTGTTCCTCAAACTATTTGTGTAGCACATTCTCAGGTATCCAATCACATGCTCAGTACATGCCAAATACATGTATTTTCTGCAAAAATGTTGCTGCATACACTCCGAGGAGTAATTCTTGGAACAGTGGAGTGCTAATTCTGCTAATTCAGTCTTATAAAGATATTTCCCAAGTAGGCTACTCCTGCTAGCCAGTAACAAAAACTTTTGCTACAAGAAATACTGGCTAGGAGAGCTAAATCAACTGGGCGAGCTTGGTCTGCTGCGCCCAGTGGGCCCAAAAGAGACCATGGCTTTGCCTGGAGATGCCAGTGAGGAAACATTGGAAGCTGCGTGACAGGACGTTGAACCGGGGCAAGCGTGGAGGAGTGCAAGCTGGGCTAACTACTAACCCATACAAACTGGCAGTTCCAACAATCATGCTGGCTAACGTTCGTTCTCTAGACAGCAAAATGGATTATATAACCACCTCATCAGTGCTGGTCACTGGTTGACATGCACCAGCTGTCAACATCAAACTGAAACATGCACTTTCTCTCTAAATGCACTTTAATGCACTGTACTGCTAAGTGTTTGTTCTTTTTTTTGTTTTGTTTTTTCTCTTGGCATTGATATGTTTTCATTGTTTTTTAAGAGACTTTTTAGATATATATCTTTGTGCTTTCTGTTGTTGTTGCACTGCTGTGGGCTGGAAAGAACAGCGTTCAGTTTTTTTGTGTATTACACAAGAAAATGACAATAAACTAACTAGTTAGCGCAGCCTACCGTCCTGTGCTAACTTGAATCTTGAAATCAACAATGCCCCCTCAGATCATAGAGATTACATGCCTAGCTAAGTATGTTAAGATATATTCAGACAGAAGCAGTGTTATTCCATGCAAAGACGCAAGTTCACCCAAGATGGTGCGAGTTGAAGCAAAGACTCATCCATGTGAGTTCCAACGTGAGCATTAAGGTACAGAGATGAGAGGACTTGTGTATTTTTCTAGCTAGCTACAGTTAACATCTGTACAGTCGGTACTTTGGCCAAATTTGGTCTGAATACATCTTTAAACTTGTCTTTGCTCTTTTAACAGATGTAGAAATACATAATTATGAGCATCAATCCAGAACTAACCTCTTTATTGGCTAAATCAGCAATCCTTTTCATTGGTCTAACCCTAGTACTAATACTGCTTTTACTACTGATTTATAGAATGTGTTTGAAAGTCTATTTATACATTCAGTATAAATTTACTTTAAGCCAAACTGTTTGACTTAAAACTGGAACATAAATACAGAAATTACATCAGAAATCACTGTGTGAGAGCATGTATTCATTCATTTAAGTACCCTATGTGTGACTGTTGAATAAACAAGGGTGCCTCTTAATCTACAGACACGCCACATTTCAGTTACACCACTTCAGCTGTCAGAGGCTCATCGAGGTGAAGAGAGGAGTTTTTTATGGTTTATTTATGGTGTGTGTATCTGTGAGAGAGAGGAGAGAGTGTTTGTCTGAAGACATTTCTCACAATTATAATCTATTTTGAATTACCCATGGGACCCATGTAGTTGCTGGTTTCGTGCTTGCCTCTCTTTAACTCATCGTTCTCTCTCACACACACACACACAGAAAAACTTTCTCAACAGTACAAAAACATACCTCCAAATCACTTTCTGTCATCATCAAAGTCAGGACTTGGCGTGTTCAAACCTCTCTTTGTGCAAACTCATTTCCCTTTGCTGTTCTTTCTCTGCCATCTCTCTCCAACGTCTGCTCTCTGCTACTTCAACTATACTTCCTGAGTTGGGACTGAGTTGGACACAACATATGGAGATATTTGGAACTCTTTGTTCAGCAGATTAGTTAGAAATAATGCAGGGAGGAATAGTACAAGCAGAAACAGCCACAGTGTTGGTGATGTTTGATGAAAAAGCTGCAGAAAACCAGCACATCCCCTACAGGTAAACAACTTATTTTACTTTGCCGTGTTGCGTAATGGAAAAACACTCACAGCGTGCTAGCTTGACTCGAGTCATGGCTTGGCGTGACTACCCTTAAAACAATGGAAAAACATCATATGTTCGTGGCGTGAGCCATGAACTCGCACGCTGTGCGTGGAGCAGATGACCATATAAAGAAATATGTCACAAGCTGATATAGGCTCAGACTGAAAGTAGAAAAAACTGTTGGAAACCGAGCGTTCAGAGCAGTCTGAAGCCAGTGTTTTTTGCTCACAGGGATTACTGCTACATACGTTTACCTCATTATTTGAAACTACAATAATATGAACATCCAACGTTGTAACATTATATATGACTGAAAATAAGGAAAAGCATAATAGTAAATAATAAAAAAGTATATAAAATAGTCCCCTTTAAGGTTTAAAAGGTATTGTTAGACATTTTGGGAAATACACTTATTCGCTCTTGCCAAAAGTTAGGGGAGAAGATTGATAAAAATTTAGTATGCATGTGGAAAGGGGGGGCAACAGCTAGCCTGACTCTGTACAAGGGTAACAAAATCCTACCAGCACCTCTAAAGATGACTAATTAACACATTATTTAATAACATTCACACTCACATCGTTAATCCGTACACAAACCAAACAGTGAAAACAACAATTTACAGGTTTTACTGGGAATTATTTGTGGGACTATTTGTTGACTATGTGCAGTGATTCCTGGAGCCTCTGCTGGTTTTCTAGCAACCTCACAGTGACTGTGCCCCAGTTAAGAAATAACACATAACCCCCCATGAAACCAAAATGTGTCTTTTTTACACTTCAGTTTTTGTATTCTCTGCAGTCAATATATGTATTTCACAAAATGTCCAAGGTCCAGTGTCTAGGATTAAGTGAAATCTAGTGGTGAGGTTGCAGATTGCAACCAAATGAATACCCCTCCCCTCCCAAGCGTGCAGGAGACCTATGATGGCTGCAAAACTCACAAAAAACGTGAAAGATCCTCTCTACAGCCAGTGTTTGGTTTGTCTGTTCTGGACTACTGTAGAAACATGGCGGTGCAACATGGCAGCCTCCGTGGATGAGATATAAATGTAGATATAAAGGGCTCATTCTAAGATAACAATTCTTATTTTCATGGGATTATACAGTAATTAAAACATACTTATGAATATTATATTCCATTTATGCCAAGTCTGTTCTGCTAGACGCCACTAAATTTTGCACACTGGACCTTTAAGAAAACATGATCAGATACTGAGTTGCAGCTCCTGGTGCCAATAAGTGCCATATAGCACGACCTCTTGATTATTATTGCTTTGCAATATTAAAATCAATTTAATTATTTCAAAGTAAAAACTAGTTGTTTCAGAAGAGCACATTTCTTTTTTTTTTTTTTTTTTTTGCATGTGGAGTTTAACATGTAAACAAGCAAAGTATCTTAAAACCTCCTTGGCTGATTTATCTTTTTCATAAAAGATACTTTGTCACAGTAGGAGAAGCACAGGTGTAAACAAAATAATAAATGCCGACTAAATTCCATTTAACTGCTTCAGTTTCAGGGTCCTGGTATTGTGCATGCTGGCTCATTGTCACACTGTGAGGTCTTACTGGGACACTTGAATATAACGGAGCCATCATTAATGTTATTAGTAACACATGTGTTTTTCCTACTATGACAAGTCAAACTGACTGCTGTGAAAAAGACTTATATAAGAGCAACATTTTAATCCCATTTATAGCTAGTATTAACATGTGATTTTTATCTGGATATCTTATAGGGATATATATCTGATGATGATCTGAAGTGTAAATTCAAACAAAACACTACATTCATAATGTTGTCAGATTGGCTAGACCACAACTGGTGGTAATTTATTAATACCAAGTGTAAATGCAAAAGCTGCATGATCAGATATTGTTATCCAGATCGCATCTTCATACAAGCACTAATGGAGTCTCTTTTCCCTGTTTTCTGACATTTGATAAGAAAACCTCAAAGAGAATACTTGAGTTTGATTATGTTGTGTTTCTTTTTTCTGTGGCTGTTATTTTACTTCATTGTCACTTGACAAACTTAACTGAGAAATGGTCACTTGCTTTCCATCTCCCAATTCCTGTATTTTTCATTTTCTCTGCCTCTTTACTTTTGCTCTCCCTCGCTCCCTCTTCCTCTTTCTCATTCAACATTGCTCACACACTTTTGAATAATTAAGATGCAATAAATCCCACTGTCACATCGGTTTTTCAGACTCAATCCTCTTTCCTTTGTGTGTGTGTGTGCAGACTTTATATATCATTATGGGCTGTGAGACTGCAGGAGAAGAAGCAGACTGAGACTATGTGTATGTGTGTGTGTGACAGAAATAGCAAGATGATGCAAAGGGGGCATTTTAACATTGAGAGAGGCCTACTTTATTGATTGTCACCCTTTCCAGAAATGCCACGCTCTTATGCCAAACGAAAATCCATGACACGCCACTTTGTCGACTGTTGTTGGAAATGTTAGCAGAATTCTTGCGAAGCCGCGGGAAAAAGCAGCAGGATGCAAACAGCTGCTGGATGAAAGCACCACAATCCGCTCAAAACGCTTCAGTCCAGCTTTTCTTTGGCTGTTGCAGGTGATTTTGTTTGGCCTTCACATTCTTTACACTTGAACACAGTCCCAGGGCACACCTGAGCACACACACATACACACTGAGCTGAGCTCACACGATCCAACATAAATGCCCAGGTTTTTTTGGGGGGGAAAAAAACAGTCAAACCCCATAACTGCTAATGCAACTAATCTTCATTTCACGCAAACACACACACATACACACGCAAAGTGTGTCTGTGCTGGAGAGATAACCCAGAAAGGATTAGCTATAACATGTTGAGCTGAAAAAAAAAAACACCTTGGCTGAGTGTGTGTGAGAGAAAGTGAGGGAAATAGTTTCAGGGGAAAGACACAGTGAGTGCAGGCCAGCAGCACTTCCACACATCTGCTAGTTAACCAAGAGCTACTTATATTGTCTTTTTCAAATGAATGAAGCAGAATGAATAGGCTAAACACTTAAAATGACATCCAAAGGTCTTTTCTATTACCATCAAGCTGCACAGAAAAACTAAAGGTATAATTCTCAGACCTGTGCATTCACAGAAGGCTTAAAAAAACAGTTAGCATTGTTGGATGTCAGTCAGTCACACCATAGAGTGGACCATTTTTTACAGTGGCTGCATAACATTTCAATCAAGCACCTCATTTCAAAATGTTAAATGTTTGTTGGGTTGGCAGACCTCTTAAACAGCAATTCCCAATGTAAATGAATAGTGGATGAAGCCAAGAAAAGAATGGGAAGAGCCAAAACACAATCTGAAAGTTTTTCTTTTTTCTGCCAGTTAAGTTTTTCATTGACAGTCACAAGACAAAAGCTGTTAATTATTTAGTATTTTATATAATGTTTACAGGGTGGACTGGGTATGTTTATTTTTTAATCTTTGTCATCTCATTTTGTTGAAGGCAGTGTTTGCTATTATTCTACTGAAAACAATCACCATACTGCAGAAGTCTGCAGACAAGACTGCAGGAAATTTCTAAGTGATTTCCTAAAAACTGATGTATTCATCACATTTGTTTTCCACATTTTTAATGTCATACTTAGATTTAATTGCTGGGATCATTAGAATTGTGCAACCAGAAAAGCAAGTTCATTGGCCACAGGAGCTTGAGAAACCCTACTGTAATGTGATTTATGCATTAGAAAAGATTACTGTGCTGCATCCAATTATGGGACCTGTTTCACCATATTTGCAACATTTCTTTTTGTGTTAAACATTTCACTAATAAAAACAACTACCAAACTTGCGACACATGCATGATGAGTTGTGTAGGACTCGTAGGAATTTATCTGCAATTTGTGAGCGAGAGTGCAAAAGCTTTTTTCACTTCTTTCATTTTGTTCCTAAATAAAATTAGCATACATTTTAGGTTTTCACAGATAAAAAACAGTATATTACCTCTCTTAGTTACCTGCATTCAATATCTTTGCAGACTAAATAGAAGTGTTTGACATTACTTGACATAATTGCTGCATTTGATGTGCCTATTTTTTCCATTTGATATGTTTGAAAACGTAAATATTGAAATGTAGTTAACGTAAATGCCGCCTCTTTTTTTAATGTGGTGAAATGTTATTTAATATGTGCTGTAAAACAAAGTTGGATTAAACTTTGCGGCACCCCTGGCATGTCCTTAAGCCACCCACTGTGGGAACCACTTAGCTATCTGTCCAACACAACCCATTAAAAATGTAGAATGTTAAAAAGGGAAATTTGTGAAACTGAAAGGAACTAAAGCAAATTCATGTAAATTAAACAACTCAATGACCCCATTATAGAGTGCATAGAATACTGTTGCAATTATGGAAATGTAGTGTTTCATTAACCTGTCAATGGCTAAGAGCCACTAATGCAAGATAATGTTGAGGGAATATTAAAAATGAATAACAGCACATATTGTGAGTTATGTATGGGAGGGGTGAGCGCCATCAGCGGTGTCAGACTTTATCAGGCCTCTTCTGCTTTCCCAGCTGTCTCTGGATGTCTACACTGTGTGCAAACATGGGCGTGAAGAAGATAATTCATCTTCTAAGCCGTGAAATATCCTCAAGGCATCTTCACAGACCTGCAGAAAGACTGTCACACTTAAACTTTCTCCCTCTCTCTTTCTCACACACACACACACACACACACATTCACACACAAATTTCAGGCCCCTGAAATAACAGTGGAAGGTCTTTAAATCCTCCCAAATGTATCAGAAAACCTCAGCGGAACTGTTTGTATGTGTGTGTATATGTGTGTAGATGTATATATATTTATACAGTATGGGTACCAATATGTGAGCTTGCAAGCGGTATGTGTATATAAAAATGTATATCTGCTCTAATAGATACAGTGCATGAGCTGACCAAAGCAATTTGCTACCTTCACCTAAACCACTAACACCTTTTGCCACCGGCTGTATCGAAGCGTGTCTATGCCTTTGTGTGTATTTGTGTATATGTCTTGCAGTTTCAGTACCTGTACTAACTGCAAAACAAATTATTCCGCTTCACTAAAGCATAACCCAAAACTATTTTCGGTCACTGCATCTCGAAATTAATTGATGCAATAAGTTAAAAGTGGCGGCGGATGTACTTTATGTATTCCTGTTCTTAACAAACTACAGCAAAAAGACAGACATAACTTTGACCAGTTCATGTTTATTGTCATCTATTTTTTGCTTTGAAAAATACACAGACTCACAAAGAAGAACAAAATAGTGTTTCATCTAGGCCACGGTGCCCAAAGAGGTAGTAAATAAGATAAGGACAGTTAAAGAATACCCGGATAATACCCAATGATAAAAATCATAAAATGCACATTGCTAAAAAATAACACAACTTAAAAACACATAAATAATAAACCATGATAAAATATATATAAAGTATGCTTCATTTATACGCTACAGTCATATATAGTAAAATGGTGTAACATGGCAGTGCTTTATTTAAAGTTCTTAATCCATTCTGATTTTTTCAGAGAGTAGAGGGTTTGGGAGGAGGGATGCAGAGTGGGAAGGTAAAGTGGAAATCAGTTAAGGCATTAGTGTACTTCATCAGTATACTTCAACTGGACAGCATCTGAGAGGGGACAGGTGGTTCAGGATGGTGACATCAGTCTGGCCATGCTGTCTGGAAAGCCACAAAACCTCTTCCAAATGTATGTGATAGAAGTCTTGCTTTCTAATGGCCTATTCATTTTTGTAAGGCAGTTGGCCACGTGCACCTCTACACAGAGAAATTGGAACATTACACAGGGGGAGAGACCAAGAAGGTGAAGGCTGAAAATATGTACACAGAAACATTTGATGGACCACAGCCTTATAGTTTTTTTACCTGCTAGTTGTGCAAAAGAATGGGAAATGACAAGGCTGAGAATACATAAAAAGGGCGCTGTCAAAAATTATACTTAAACTAGCGTTAAATAACATTTCCTACTTAACCATATAATTAGCCAATGTTCAGTAGCAATGATGTACTATACAGATTCATGTTTTCTTTGAAGTGAATCTGTGCAAGCTCAGGGACAAAAACTCCAATTGGTGCCAGTAGAAAGGCAGGCTGCTGCTGCTGACTTGTGAATTAATGGGTCTTTTCTTCCACATCCCATCTTGAAATCCATTATAATGCCAGAAATTAATCCTCGTGCTGACAGTGAGTGGCACACGTGATTGTGTTTTTCAACACATGTACAGCAGCAAAATCTCGTCCCCTCACCACACAAAACACACTCAGCTTTCTTCTCCTGCTGTTGTGGAAAGGGATGTCTTGACAGGCTAGAAGCTAGTATGCAACTTGCACAAATACAATAGTTCACCAAGATTTAAAAAAAAAAGTGGAGAAACTGTGCTAGCTTACTCTGTGCTAGGGTCAGCGAATTCCACTCATCTAGCTGCCAGTGAAGTGTGTCACTGGTAAAATGTGAAAATAAAAACATGGGGAATGGGGAATGTCTCAAAATGCCCACTTTCAACCTGCACCTTGCTCTTACATTTTACCAGTACCTTTAACTGCTGATATCCTACTACCATAACCCAAATGTCAGATTTTCTTGACTAGTTTCTATGTAAGACTGTACGACGAATCTTGAATTTAATGACTCACTGAGAGATATATTATTGCAGTCTATCTCACTAAGTGAATCCTATGACTTCAGCTCCCCAGGCTTCCCATTCATCAGTCCCATCCCCTCGCACTTCAGGCTCATTTCTTATTAACTTAAGGCTCTCATGTCCCACTGTGATACCTATTCCTGTATTCCCACTGGCATCAAAAACAATTTTCAAAGACACTATTAGTTTAAATGGTATAATCTTTCTTTGCAAAAGATGTTAAAGTGTTTAATGATCATTTTCATAGGGTTACAGTTAGGGATGTAGGCTTATTTCGGTTAATATTTTCATGATGAATAAAAATGTCAGTCAGCCTTTTTGCCCATATGGTTCAGACTGAAATACCTCATTAACTATCGGATGGATTGCCATGAAATTTGGTACAGGCATTCACAGAGTCCTTAGGACAAAGCCCGATGACTTTGGAGATCCCCAGACTTTTCCTCTACTGCCACCATGAGGTTGACATTTGTTTTTCATAAAATGTCTTTAACAACTATAGTATGGATTACCAAAAATTGGTGCACTCATGCCCCCCTCAGGATGAACTGTAATCACTTTTCATCAAGTGCTATCATAAGCACAAAATTCTAATTTGTGAATACTTTGGTTTATACCAAATACCTTCAGAAGTAATGACATTTTTATTAGCCCCAGCTGTACTTTGTGTTCAGCAAATGTTAGCATGCTAACATGCTAAACGACCACCATGTGAACATGATAAACAGAACTGCTAAAAATAAGTATGTTAGCATCATCATCGTGAGCTGTAGGCATGTTGATGTTAGCATTTAGCTCGAAGCACAGTTGTGCCTAAATACAGCTTCATAGAGCTGCTAGCAAGGCTGTAGACACTGGGTCCATCCCAATACCCACACTTGCAGTATTTGCAAGTAGTCAGGTATCTACTTGTGTGATGTATTTCTGTTTACTGTCACGATGCTCAAGTACCTGTTAAGACTGCAAGAGTGTAGAGGTTAATCCGAGCTCACCGGGACACTCCTGATCAATAGGACCTCCTGTCACTCACACAAATACAAATGGCCCAATTGAGCTCCTATTATTTGTTGAAATAAGAGTAGGGCCAACCAAACAGTATTAAAGTCACAGTCAAATGACAATAAAAAAAAACCCACATTCTGGAGCTGAGAGTAGAAACACAAAGCAATTAAATCAAATTATCTAGAAGAAGGTAGGTTTAAAAGGGACCTATTAGGCTATTAGACTCCACTAGAATAGCTTTGCATGATTCACAGTTCAAAAAACTCCTTATTTATCTTATACTGGACCTTTATACAGCCCCTTAGTTCAGCCTCCGTCTCTTAACAGGCAGTCTTAGCTCCTGTCTCTCTAAGACCCCCTCCCGATTAGCCCACTGTTCTGATTGGCCAGCTTTCTGGAAGCCTGCCGAGGGGCAGCCGTATCAGAGTCATGTTAAGTTACTGCTGATGAAAACCAAACATTTCCTGCTTTTGCCGCTTCATATTAAAAGCTTTTAAATTACTAAATAATGGGAAACATTTATTGTGAAGAATTTACAGGAAATTAAACATGTTCCTCACCGAATTAGCAGAGCTTCATCAGTGACGCTAAAAACCAGTTGACACAAGATATGGAGATACTTTGAGCTCTTTGTTCAGCACATTAGTTAGAGATAATGCAGACAGGAATAGCACAAGCAGAAACCACCACAGTGATGATGATCCTTGATGAAGAGCTGCAGACGACCAGCATACCTCCAACAGGTAAACTATTTATTTTACTTTGCACCGCTGTGTAATGGAAAAATACTCACAGCATGCCAGCTCAACTTAAGTCATGGCACGGAGTGACTACCCCCAAAACAATGGAAAAATGCCATAATGTTAGCGGAGTGGAGAAGTCAACTTGCGCACTGTGCCTGGAGCAGATCACCATATAAAGAGAGCCGTGAAGTTGATGTCAGCTCGGGCTGAAAGTAGAAAAAAAATGTTGGAAATAGAGCATTCAGAACAGTCTGAAACCAGTGCTTTTTGCTCACAGGGATTACTGCTACATACTTTTTGCGTCTGTATAGCAACACACCGGGCTTTTAACTAAATCCAATGTAAACCCATCTGTGGCAGTATTAGATGCTCAGAGCAACTGCTCTGGCCTTTTGTTGATTCTGATGTTAACCCAACCGTGGTGCTATACGACACTGTGAGCATCAGTCCCATTGGAGAACTGAGGACCCACTGTCTGGAAATATTTTCCTCACTGTCAAATCCAATGTTAAGGTTTTCTTTTAATGTATCTCCAACATTTCTCAACACAAAAACACAAAAGTCTCCTTGATAATTCAACAATGTTAGGACCATCAGTTTTAATTATTTCTCCTTCAGTTCTGAGAAATAAAGGGTTTTTTTGTCACTTTTGGATAGCAGAAGGCTACATTACCCATGATCCTCAGCCACCATTGCCATGGAGACAGACAGTATGCTTTGCATTACCTATTACAAAACTGTAATTAAAGAATTTATTCCAAACTGATTAAGATTTTGTGTGTCTCCATGGAGTCCCCCCCACTTAAAAATGATGATTTTATATTAAATATCCTCAGCCACATATTCTTGGAAATATAAAATAAAATTAGCAACTTCCCATTTTACAATCACAGGCTATAAAATGCCTTTTCTTAACAGGGATAGTGGTGTTTGGATCTGGGTTGCAGCTGACTGCCGGCAATTTGAAATTGAGTAAAGCCCACCCACAGCGGACAACCCAAAACAGTAGTTGAACGCACCAAGTCCGCCCACAACACAATGCTCTTTCTTAACCCTAACCCTAGCTGCATTTGAGAACGGGTTGGTACGTGTATGCACTCTCAACTATAGCTCTGTATGCACTAGAGTCAATTCAAGCAAACCATAGTGACAGTGGCAGTGAGAGGCACAGCGTAAGTGAGGCAGCTAATAATATTGGAGTTGATGCAGCCTGTATAATTGCCTGTCGCTAACATCACTATTATCTCAGTTCTCTCAGGACCACTTAACTCAACACAGCAGCAGACTGTCCTTACAGCTTTTACATGGTCCAGTCTCAGTAGGGATGTTTTTATTACACTGTCTCCCTGCTGCTTTTAATGCAGTTTCTGCAATATAAAGTATCTTTTCTTTTTCAGCTTTACTTTGCTAATCACCAGCATCAGTATGGACTGATGGTTTAAGTGGTCTGAGACTTGCAACAAAACCTCTTTTTGAATGGGATATTTTGGGTATACAGTATTTGGCCTTCTTCTGCAGGGTTTCTAAAATAAGGTCTCTTAAAGTCGACTTTGAAAGACGTCTTGGTTGGCACAGCTCTATCTGGAGCAGTAACATTTAGTTACTGGTTTTGTTCAAACTGGAAATAAATGTACTTTCACTTTACTGCAAGAAAAAATTTCTCTTCATCCTACCCCCTCTCAACTAAAGTAGTTATCCAGATCAGGGCTTTGTTGGTAACAGTAGAGAGCAGAGCAGCACAGATGTCTTCCTCCCCAATAACTTCCTCCTGCTGCTCCTGGGGGATCATCAGGTGAACTCAGCTGTTCGACTTTCTCCCTTCCAATGTGTTTTCTCCCAGGTGGCCACAACTCATACTTGGCTCTGAATGACCCTGTCACGCAGAGTGAGGCCAGCCATCCCTTGGAGAGAAGCATTTTTGCAGTTTTTTTCAGTGATTTCAATCTTATGGTCAAAGAAATGACCAAACAAAAACCAGGAGTTTGCTTTGTGGCTCAGTGCCCATGGTACTGCAGCCCACAGCACCTAACTGGTGCTGTAGGTAATGAGAATGTCTCTTACACCCTTCTTGGTGAATAAGACTATAGCAGCTGCTCCCTTGGGTGGGGCAGGCTGTATTTAACAAAGAGACACAATGTACATCAGAGCAAGGGAATGTCATCATCTGCAAATAGTTGAAGTTCTGCCATGATATCACATATGAACTGAGCAGAACAACATCTGATTGAGGAGAGTCACAATAAATATATATACAGACATTTTGGATTTTGCTGAAGACAGTTACAATAAAATCAAGCACATAGCTTGATTTTACATTTATTTTAGGGCCTATAGATACAGATATAACATACACATATAACATCTTGACAGCCATGGCAATTACATGTTGGATTGCCCTCTGTGCATTTATTCATTCTGCAGACATTTGGCATTTCCTTCAGCCCAGTGTGAGTATTTGTCCTTTGTAAGCTAGCACCTGACTTATGATCTTTTGAGCTGTTTTGGGGCAATCTTTTCTTCTTCTAAGGTGTATCCATTAAGATTTGCATTGATCTTCCTCATAGTGGTGGCCCTTGTTTTAGGCTTTGGGAAAAGGCTGAAATCTATGGGATGGGAGTATTCAAATGATGATATTACTGCTGGTGCTGCTCAAGGAAGTGAACATCTTGACCCAAGGAGTTGTCCGTCGTATGTTAGGCCATTAGTGCATGCATTCCTCATTGTAAGGCACTGGGTATATTACATTTCTCTGCTTAAATTTAGGTGTATAATCCTTATGATGGACGAGATTTAACAGCAACAAGATCCAGCTGGAACATCAGAACAAAGCACCAGTATGCATAGTGACACACTTTTAAAGCTTTATTGTGCACATTTTCAGCCTGGTGGTGAAGGATTGTAATAAACCCCTAGTTCTGGTGGGGGGAGAGAGTGAAAAAGCAAATGCTGATTGTAGGAGTGGTGTCAAACCCAAATGCGTTATTCGGCAAAGCACAAATAGTGTTTTTTTAATAAACATTTATTTTGTACAAATATTTTACAAATTATTTGTTTTCAGGAAAAAAAACATGTCAAATCACTATCTCAGTCTCTCACCTCTGCTCCACTGTTATGTCTATCAGCAGGTCTTAACTAGGGGAGTCACATGGACATCACTTGCGGGGTTGGGGGTGTTCGCCAGAGATAAAGCTGAGTTACTGACACGCGTGAAGTGCTCTCAAGGGGCTCTCCAAAAACTGTTGTTTCCCTTCTCCTTTCCACAAAGTTAGGCGGCAGGATGGTTCTTGTTGAGCAAGAAGGAAGATGCCTGCAACACCACTGCTACTACTATTACTTACAATGCCAGCCTGACTTCTTCTCAGAAGCCCTGTTGCTTTAATATATTTGGCAAAATCATTAAGTAGTATATCTTGGTATACACATAAATGTTGTCTGGATTGTGTTCACTGGCAACATTTTTCCATTCGAGGAAGTGGTAGTCTTGTACCTCAGAGGTTGTAGGGAGATGGTTGGTGATGGGTGTATAAAATGCTGAACTGTGACACTGGAAACCATGGTTTAGGCTACAGAAACACTTCCGGTTACAGAAAGATTGAAGATTAGTTTAGGTTATATACTGAAAATGTAAATATGTTAAATGTATTATGTTTGGTGCTTCTAGTCAGTTGACTTCTTTAATATTTTACCAAGACCACAAACATCCCCTGCCCTTAATCATTAGCTTTGAGTTGCCTTTACTTAACAATAGAAACAATAATCATCCTTTAGTTGCCACAAGTAGATATTTTAGGGAATGTAAATGAAATTTGGTGTAAGTGAATGTCTTGCAGATACTTTCAATATTAACATTTTGAGACTTGGAAGATATGTTCATTTAAAATGCTTCCTCTTTCAAAATATATTTGCTGTTACAAGTTAGTTGTATGTAAATGTAAGTTTTAGAAGACAGTGTTGCCTCCCAAGCAGTTTCCAAACAATTCACATTTTAAAACATATATCTTTGATGCATCCAACAACTCAAATTACTTCAATAACCCTCATGTCCCATGAGGAGATGTGAATGCTTAATAGCAGCCCACCAGTCAGTAGAACTGATGAAGCCTGTTAGATAAGTGGCGAAATGTCTTCAAGACCAAAACAACTAATTTACTTGCCTTTAGAATTTACATATCCTATGAGCTGAATTACTAAAAACCTCTACAGACATAATGGATGTTGTTCATCGGTAATTATAACAGCTGTTACTTTACATATTGGTGAAGGCATCCCATCGTTTTCATCACAAGTCCTCCTTGAACACACTGAAAACTTTTCAAGCAGCTCTTGCTGTTTAAAATGATATGACTTTTACATTAAATTTGATGATCACAAAAGCACTTTTCTGAATTATTTCCAAAAAGATGTTACTTTGTCCATTTGGCAGTAGACTGTTGAGGTGTGTTTCTCTCTGCTCTCTCTCTCTGTGGTCCATGTATCTCCCTGCGGGAACTGAAGGAAGCTTGATGAAACTTCACCAGGCAAAGAGACCAGTAATTGTTTATCGATCTATATCAATAAGCACAAAGCTCATCTGTGAACAACAACTTATTCCAATAAAGCCAAACAAAGAAAGTGGCAACCAGGGTGTTGATGACTCCATTAGTAATGCACATGCACATAAACACACAGATGTTTGCAATGCACTGTTTATGTAGCCTTCACTCATTCTTTGTGCACATTTAAACATTCATGAATAAAACATGCACAAAGAGACTGGGGAATGTAGTAAAAGGGAATAAAATAGTGACTACTGACTGAAAAATAAGCATTAGGGTTTAATTTTAATGGCCAATGAGGCCTAAAAAAATGAATATATATCATATTTTTTCTGGATTTAATTGTGCCAGCAAATACGTAACCACAATAGCTGCGAAATAGCACTCTGATTCAAACTGGCAGGCATCCACCTTGCTGAAGAGCTCTTGATGCTGAAACCCACCAGCTCAAGTGTTACTGCGGTACAGTCTGACCTTTGACGGTAGAAAAACAATATTTCACAACTGTTTGAGCTAAAGAACTTTTTTCACCCAGACTAATATAAGATCTGGATCTCTGTGTTCTTACTCGGTTTGTTGTGTTTGTATTTTGTCACTAGAGGTGTTAACATATAAAACAGTCCGACAGACAGACACACCCACTAGGAGATACAAGATAAGTGTGATCACTTATTAGTTTCTATGGTAACACTGGGTGTCGTCGTAGGCAATAACTGCTGAATGAAAAAAGTTGAAAATGCATTGTGAGTCCCTGCGTGTCAGTAAAAGACATTTTTATGAGCTTTCAAGATGACAGGAAATTTGTGACACGAATGTAAGAGAGGTGGTGTGCTGTGTGTGTGACCATGTGTAAATACATGTGTTGGGGTGGGGGGGTGTAATGTCAATGAAATGATGTCACCATTTTGCACTTTGTATTTGTCAGCATGTAGGATGAATAGGACACTGAAGACACATGTTTACACACATCAACTTCCCAATATTACAATTACAATCAGTAGTTTTTCTGATGCAAATCATGATGCACTTAGTCAGAGAGGGTAAAATGAAATAGCAAATATCAATTATGAAAAAATTTACATCTAAAAATGTTTGCTCTAACTTTGTTTATGGTGTAGCTCAAGTTGTTGACTCAGTGTCATGGATATGTGGAAACTGACAGTAGTAGACACACTTTCCAGACATTTAAATATAAAAAATATGGAGTTATATTTTTGTCTTAATTCTGAGTGCACAAAAGGATATTTTGAGCACAGAAATGTTTGGGGTTTTTTTTGCAAGTGCATAAATTATATCTTGTAGAGAAATTAAATTTAAGCAAACATAACTCCCTTCTGTGCTCAATATATTTATTTGCTTTTGTGTTTGCTTTCCTACTTCCCTGATAATTCTACCAGTAATTGGACTGGAGACAGACAGCCAATCAGAAATCACCCACTCCAGCTGGCTGAAATTGTAGTGACTGTAACACTCAAGTTGAGCGAGCGTGGTGACAAATTGGAGTGCAAAAAGAGCTGGGACGTTAAGAGAGAGAGCAAAAATGAAAACATGAGTGAGAGAAGTAATTATTGCGCTTATGGGGATAATAGCAAACAGATGTACTGATGACAAAACAGATATTTGTTTGCTTAAGTTAAATTATGCTTTGTGTGATAGTAGTTTCTCTACAAAATTTAATTTATGTGCTATAATATCTTATTCTGTGCTCAAAATGTCCCATAGTGCGCTCAGGATTTAGACACAAATACCATAATAATGGCTGTCATTTGTTAGTCATTAAATGAGACCCAAGGAGTTTTTACCCACCTCAAGAGATTATCAGACCATTCACTACATTGATGTATATTTATAATTATTTATTTATTACATGATAAACCAAAATGCAAATCCTTTCATCACATGAATTTCTTTTAATTGTGATGCAACAAATTCACAAGAAAATGGAAACCTAACAGTCTATTTACTGGTAAACTGCTGAGATTTGAAATGAAACCTGAGACAGTTGGAAATTTACAGCAGCACACACACACAAGCACACACACACACACACACACACACATACTTGCTAGCAGGTAGCCACTGGGAATAGAGGTAGTGTTGCCAGTAGCCATAGGGTTACAGTTTCAAAAGGTTGCCTGGCCAAAGAAAACAGGGACAGCTGACACACAGACTTCACACTAAAGTTCACACAGTCAAACACTCACAGACGCAAATACCAGGAGAGATGCTGGCACAGAGTTAAGGCTAAACGTCACAGCTGCCATTTTGGCCTTAAGCAAGAACACTGATGAATGCCAAACTGCACAATGTTTTGTCTGTGACTGAGCCTGGATATACAGAGGTACAGTAGATAGACTGAGGAAAAGAGATAGCAGATAATGGGGTGTTCATCAGTTAGATGCACAGTTTAATTGAACTCTGGGGTATTTAAAAGTGATATAATTACAGTGATGATTGTCAAGTCCAAAACATATTTCCCCTAATCACCCGTGTCAGATGTCAGGAGAATGTGCGCAGACATTTCCTGCAATTCATAAACAATGTATTAAGTGCTCATCTGTCTCCATCAATAACCATTAATCTTCTGAGTTGCTAAGTTTTGTGATAGACGGCAAGTACTCTCTTTTCTGTCTCTCAGTTTACAGACTCCCTTAAGCCTGACAACAATTTCAGTACTGATTTCTTTCAACTCCTTACCCTAACCCTGTTAAGCCTAAACCAGTTAAATCAGTTCACCTCCTGCAATCTGTCAATGGCTGAACCATTTAGAAGGCCAGACTCTCAAGTCCTGTCTAATGGCTTACTCCTGTGGAACCTATCTTGACAAATGATACGGTGCCTGTCTGACCACTTGGCCATCTTTATTGTCATAACATGGCCCCACTCTGCTCAGAGACCCCAGCACTTGAAACACCACCTACAGATAACCTTGTCTCACTTTTATCAGTATCTGTCTCGCCACTCTGTTGCATCTTTAGTACCATAACCATAAAAACCATAACTATTTTTCTATGTCTGTATATTTCAACTATTTTATACCATATCACAAATATCTACAAATTCCCTGTAGGCTATGTGAAAACCTCAAAATATGATTCTGAGAAAAACCTCTACATATACAGGCTAACTTATATAAAATGGTATATTGGAGCAATAACTTGAACATAATTAACTGCTGATCTTCTGTTGGTAGCTGTCTAAACTAAAGCAAACATGCAGGCCTACCTGTTAACTCTGACAGAATGCATCCTTCATGGCTGACAGGATTTACCGTTCCAAATATAGTTATTTTTGGAAGTTTGGCAGTAAATTCAGCAGATTTTAGTTTGTTGTGCCGTTTTGGGCACCACTTTGGTATTTTCGTTATATTTTCAAAGTGGCTTTCTTTTCAGACTGTGGTGAAGTCACTGAGTTGTAAAAATAATAATTATTCTTATCATAATAGTTGATGACAGGTGGCAGCTTGCAGGCTGTGGGACTCGTGGGAGCTGCTGGGGTATACTTTAAGGCCTAGCGTCAAAGATAGAGAGCCAAAAACCTTAGTGTCACCCTTGCTAAAAAATGTAATATAAAGTAAATACAGAGAGTGTGCAGAACTTCATAGCAAAAAAGAAAACAAGACATGATCCAAGTCTTCTATGAACTTGTAAAAGATTTTCTTCAGGTATCAGGTACTGTAGTAGTTTAAATGTTGAATACCTGTGTGATATTGCAAATAATGCCCATGTTTAGTCTTAAAGCTGCACTGATTAATATTTTTAAATTAACAAATAACTATGAAAAATGTGAATGGGGTCACTCAGAGTGACAAACCCACAAAGAATTATCACCCAATTCTGACAGCTAATAATTCTGTTAGTTCCCTTCAGTGCTACTTATCATCTTTTAGCTCATGATATTGGTTTTATGGCCCACAACTTCACTGTTTTGGTTGTCTCATTGCATTCATCAGCATTGTTTCCAGCAGCAGGAGGTAGCTGTTGTGTGAAAAAGCATGGGTAAACCCACTGTATGCTACCTGCCCAAGAGCAGGGTGAACATAGTGGCGCATTTAGCAGCTAAAGAGCAAGAGAGTTGATGAAGAGCAAAACAGAGCTAAAAGGAGTGTGAACTTTTGACTTAGATTCACCAGGTGGCCTGAAAAACAACTTCAAATGAATAAGAAAGTACTAGCATGTTCGCCGCATCAACTTCAGGTGGTAATATGTTAACATTACATTATGTTTACAGCTTGGTGCACTGCCCCCTGGTGGCCAAAAAGGTCAATTAAGGCAAGTTTTAGTATCGGCTGCTTAGTGACAAATCCACCTCCCGTACTGTACTCAGCGACAACAAATGGAAACATCCTGCTTTCTTGACACAATTCCTGGCAACATTTTGACATTAGCACAATTAGCCATGGCATTAAGTCAATCATTAACAGCTCCCTGATAACTTGCCTTGTTCCTTGATCCTTAAAATGTAGTCAAGTCTCTACCCAAAAACCAAGATCCAACAGTCAACTACAACTACACAGCCGTTTGAGCCTACAGAGATTTGTAGGATCACAGCAGGACTTTGTTTAAGCTATAGAAATTAGCCATCTACAGGACACAGTCTGTTCTTAATGAAGCCACTCGTTGATGCGCTTCCTCTGGACATGCACTCAGAGGAAAAGATTTTTCTTCAAACAGTTTCTCACACAGATCATTAGTGTATTCTGAGATTTCAATTTAACAAGCATCACATCCTTGATCTCTGTATATTCTCATATTTACTTATCCTTTCTGATGCACAAGGAAATTTTTTTTTTTTTAAATAAACCACTTTGGTAACGAAATATATTCAATAAGCCAAGTTGTGGGAGAATGGTGAGTTTTAAAGACTTTTAAAGATAGCAGTGTTTCCCTCAGGCAGCAGTTCGTGCTGAGTGACACAGGAGGCTGGTACATCAACTGTGATTGGTATTTGAGATATCAAAAAGCTATGAATGTAAAGAGATTGAAGGGCCCAAACTACAGCCTCTGTGAGAACTGGCTGTAACTAGCATTTGTTGTTGTGCTGGAACATTTTGGCTCTTTGTAGTTTTCTGTAGGACATTTGTGCTTTGTGTTCTGTACTGACATTATGCAATATGGGCGCTCCAACTCAAGGGAATGGGGCTCAATATGCACATTGACATGGTAGCTGTGAGAAATGTTTTTACTTATGTCTCAGTAGATCATAGATCTGTGTATCCTGAACAAACTTTTTTTTAAAAAGCACAATTTTTTTTTTCTCAATTTCTTTTTACATGAATTCCATCAAAATAAGTGCCAGGAAAGTGTCAGGAAACAACATCAAATAAAGCAGATGAGCCTTTCAACATGAGAATGAGAAAACCATGAAATTACTTGATTTACTGTTAAAAAATATAATTATTTCATCCCAGTTTACATTTCCTACATGTGATTTTTGAAAACTGTAATTTGCTACATTAAATGACTTGCGCACACACACACACACACACACACACACACACACACACACACACACACACACACACACACACACACACACACACACACACACACACACACACACACACACACACACACACACAAAAGCAAACCACAGGCTGAACAATTTCACCTGGTGGACAGTTGCCGCCAGCGATCCAGTCAATCATTCTCTTTGTGTTGCTATGACAACCCAATCAGAACTACAGGCGACCTCTGTAGTTATTATGTGTGTTTGTGTGTGAGAGAGAAAGAGATGGATAGAAGAGCAGGCGTATTACCTGGTTGCTTACAACACTGACACAAATGTATTGCCAAAGGCTGCAATTAAACCTTGTCACCCTTTTCATTGCAATAAAGTAAATTCCATGTGCAATCGCATTGTATGTCAGTGTCCTCCAGTGCATATATTCACTGTTAAATCCCACAAAACTCTTGCAAAGTTCACAATAGTTTCATTTTAAGACAATTATTCATTGACATTTGTTTGTATAAAAGCCTGTCATTGGAAAGCCTACTTTTAAAATCTTTATTATGCTGAGATCCCCAGTTAAATTGAAAGCACATTACACAGCTTTTACTGTGAGGTAAGTTCATCTGTCACTTGGACGTGATGACAAATAAAGCTACGTATGAACCACCTACAGTAGTGTTCCTTCCACTAGCCTCATATTGCTACATCGCCTTAATACACTGACCCATTGACCCAAGAGCAGCTACTAAAACATTACAAATAATAGTACCAATTCCCCTACGGTACTACTTAACATTGTAGGTTAAACCGTGTTGCCACTCCAGTCACAGGGTACTGTAAGGAGTGCAGAGATTACATGGCCTTGTTGGGGTAAGTTTTCACCATCATTTCCACACATATGTTCAAAAACGGTTTATTTATATATCTTACACAAAAAGTGAGAATTTAGATCTCAAATTCAAGTCAATTGTAGGCTAATCATGACCAAGGAGGCTCTAGATATGTTGTATGGCCTTGATTGCCACATATTAGAGACAGCCGAGTTAGTTCCAACAGTAATAAGCCATTGCCCTTGAAAGTGATTCAGAATTTACGGTTCATATCCATATTTGAAATATTAAAAAAAAAAAACATAAATTAGATTATGACAAGGTCACCATAGAGACACAAGCACACTGATACATACCAAGAGAATATGACTGCACTATACCATATTACCATAATACAAATCATTACAATGCAATTACATGATGATATCCCAATCATTAAAATATGACCAGCTTTCATCTTTACAGGTGTAGAGGCAGGTGATGACAACTCCCCGCTGTGCTACATAATGAGATTTTGTCCTTATAAAATGTCACATGTTTCAGAGACCCCAGTGTGTTACAGAACAAAAATTTGATGCCTGTGTAGCAAAGAGGACACCTTATATTATATAGCACCACTTCCCAGCCTGTAGGTCAAGGACACCCAGGAGGGGGCCAGGAGATGACACGCGGGACATCAGAAAGTACAGATCCTGTTAGAGGTACCAATTGCTCACAGGCAGTTAAGTTGAACAAAAGCTGATGCCCTCAAATCCTGATTTGGCAGTCTTTTATTGTGTAAGGGTGTATGAACATGCAGGTGTGCATCAGCTGTTCCCCTCTCAAGGCAACATCTGTTGCACGGTAATTGCTGTGTGGAGGTGTATAATGTTTGTGTGTGTATCTATGTGTGTGTGTATGAGAAAGAGAGAGAGTGAGAGACAGAGACAGAGAGAGAGCGAGACAGAGAGAGAGAGAGAGAGAGCGAGAGAGAGAGAGAGAGCGAGAGAGAGAGAGAGAGAGCGAGAGAGCGAGAGAGAGAGAGAGCGAGAGAGCGAGAGAGCGAGAGAGCGAGAGAGAGAGAGAGAGAGAGATAATGGTTTAGAGAACACACTGGATGAAATTGGATTTCTTTTATTTTGCAGACAGAGGACAATTTAAGCACCTGTGTGAAGTATTGCGTTGTATGTAAAGTGACATCAAACGTCTACGCATCCTTTCAAATTTTCTTCCTTGAGGCATGTAATGAAAACCTGGTAAATCACATTTATTTTTACTTTCATTCAGATAAACTGTTCTAACAAGCAGAAGCATGGGGGAAACAAAAAGCTATTCATTTCTGGCTCTGTATTAAAAAGGAAATAGAAAACACCTTTTTTGGGTCATCGTACATATTGGTAAATCGGAGAAATGCTCGTTGTTTTGAACACACAATACTGTGCAACGTGGAAAACCTGCCATCAAATGCAGTGTGGGGCTAAGAACGGCACGTTGACTAGAATCTCTTTTCCAGTTAGGCTATGGGTAACAGTAGCATATTCTTTGAGATTTATTATCAGGTGCTTAGTCTCCTGTCTAAAGGTACCATTCAGATTTGGCCATTTGCTTAGAAGAAAAATAACAGAATTTATACAGGCTGTACTTGACATAAGCACTTAAAGGAGCATTAAGTGATTTGTTTGGCCTCTTGGGGGCAGTGTAATAAACTGCAAACACAATACTGACACCACTGACAACATTATCACTTTAAAAAGTTGCTGTGGGAAACATGCTAGCAAAAAAGTTCTGCTGTGTCCTGCTGACTTTGCAACTTGGTCGGACGAGGTTTTCAAATGTAAACATCGAGGAAAATGTGGAGAGGATAAACACCAGCTACGAACGTGGGGGGATTAAACACTGGCTGTGTTCACGGCCACACGCATCTTCTCTGACAAGCATCCTGCTAGCCAATGTACAGGTGTTTGATAATAAACTGGATGACCTCCGCGCCCACATCAGTTCCCAAAGGGATATCTGGAACTGTAATGTCCTTTGTTTAACCAAAACTTGAATAAATCCTGGAATACCGGACAGTGCCATTCAACCAGATGACTCTTTTTCTGTATATCGATCCAACAGGACAGAGGACTCTGGCAAGAAAAAAGGAGGAGGAGTGTGTTTTATGGTGAATAAGGACTGGTGTGACAGTGGGAATATTAAAATGCTATCACATTCCTGCTCACCTGATCTGGAGTTATTGTCAATCAAATGTAGAACACACTTTCTACCAAGGGAATTTACATCAATTATTATCACAGCGGTCTACATCCCACCACAGGCGAATACAGAGGCTGCCCTGTGAGATCTTTGCAAAGACTTGACCTACTCACAGACTGGTAATCCTGATGCTGCACTCATTGTAGCTGGAGACTTTTTTCAGGCTAACTTTAAGAAGGTTATGCCTGACTTCCATCATATATTGACTGTGCCACAATGGCTCTGGATCACTGTTACATGCCACTGTTACATTAAAAAACACGCGTTCGGGAAGAGTGACCATGCGGCCATCTTGCTGAGGTCAAAGTATGTAAACAAACTATGACACATGCCCCCAGTAACGCGAGAGATCACGAAAGGGTCAGGCCAGTCAGAGGCTGCGCTACAGTCTGTACTACATGATGCAGTCTGGAGCACGTTCCAGGATACCACTGTCAATGTCACCAATGACATAAATAGATTCACTCAGTCTGTGGTGGATTTAATTTGTGAAACAACAGAAGCAACTGTACCCAAAACTACAGTGAAATCATTACACAACCAGAAACCATGGATTACCAGAACCGTCCACGATGCCATAAACACACACACTGCAACCTACAACTTAGGCTAGAACTATGACAGGCTGAAGAAAAAGCAGATGCCCTGCAAATAGTGGTTAGTCTATATAGGTTAGTCAAATAGGTGGTGCTCTACCAGGCCTAAAGGATATTTACACCAGGTGCTGCAAGAGCAAGGCTAGGAGAATCATTAAGGATCATAATAATGGTAATGGCCTTTTCTCCCTGCTGCAGTCAGGAAGAAGGTACCAGATACACCAGGCCAGCACTGAGAGGCTCAGGAAGAGCTTCTACACTACAGAAATTGACTGATTTGATTTTAACTGATTTTAAGTTCTTGAGTTAAAAATACAGTCAAGTGTGTTTAAGTATCCTGCTTGTTGTGACTTGGTCAATGAGATACTGTACCAGCAGTCGTGTCTGGAGAAACATAAATGAAATCATAAATGGAGAAACAGTGAAGTTAGCTTTGATAGTCATCACATACACAACAAAGTGAGAAACTGCTATGAACCAGTCCGCCCTCTCTCACCCTGAGTTCTCTCTGTATGTTTTCATGTCCATCTATGTTTCTGTCTCTGTCACTTACCGCGTTTGTATCTCTTTATGTCTCTTTTTTTTCCTGCTGTCACTCTCTCTGTGCACTTCCCCACAAACACACCTGCCTACTTTCACTGGGAATTTGTGACCTGGTGTGTTTGTTTTTCGCTGCCACGGGGGACTGCTGTCGCTGTTTGATCATAACAGCACATGAAAGAGGCAGACAACACAGGAGCTGGAAGCTACTGGCTAAAGTGAGCCCACCCTGTTGGGAGCATCTCAGCTGGCTGGCAGGTTCACAGAGTGACTGACCACGAGTTGAGTAGTTTTGTGGCTCAGTAGTTAAATGATGACTTTCTATAGTATTTTGTAAGCTAACAAATTTTACACACACATTTGAGACATTTCCATCACCTGTATTCAAGCTAATATTTATTGATTATTGTTCTTTAATGCTTTATTAAGCCTTTTGAAGTTATTTAAAATGTAATATATTCGTTTACAGATTGTCAAATTCTTCCTTTACTCACTATTTCCTTTTTTAATGCTGCAGAGGCTGAAGTATATGGGATGACTTGCATTTTAGTTTAAATTGACTATAATAACCTTGACACACTCTGACACACGCACACAATCACACACACAGACAGCCGTGCAGGCCATCTGCAGACAGTAAATTATCTAGTTAGCAGATAATGCAGTTGAGGGACAGAGAGAGCCAAGGGGCGGCAGGGACAGAGAGAGAGAGAGGGACAGAGAGAGAGAGAGAGGGACAGAGAGAGAGAGAGGTGTATAGAGACACACACACAAGCACACACAAGCACACACACTCACACACAGTAATACACGGGAATGTCTTCACTTATCTGTGTATTGAGTGTATTGTTGGACACACCGTAACCATTCTAATTGCACCGCCATGCTGCAGATTGCATAGTCGCCCTTCAGAGTTCTGCAGTTAGAGTGCATAAAAACACACCAACCACCAGAAAACAAAAACATAGGGTGAAATAAAATCCCAAAAAACAACTGGATGCATTTCAGTTTAATTGGAACTGAGAACAATTTTGAAACTGGTTTTACTGTATGTGTGTTCACCCAAAATACAAAAAAAAAGGGCCTGTGTAAATTGTTGACAGATCTGTGGATTGTCCAGAGTAACCACAAGGTGACCACAGATGATATTTTTTTTCTTCAGAAATCTTAATCAGTGAAAGTATTTCACTTAAATAATATTATTTGTATCAATGTTATTCACAACACAAAGCCTACTATACTATTATGATTTTTACTTGATGCCTTCTTGGAGAATGGATTTTGTCAGCCATTCCTGACGCAGTGCAACAAGTAGTTATTTTTAGCAACAGCAAAACAATGTCAGAAAATGTCTGTCAAGAATTCTCATACCATTTGTGTTGGGCAGTCACACCGTTTTATTATTATTATTATTATATTATTATCGCTACAGTTAATAAACAAGAGGTTGTCATACATTTGTGCCAACTCACTGCATTGCATTACACCGTTCAGTCCGCTGCCTGCTCTGCACACTGTAAGGAGAGCCAGTGAGTGTGTAATATATTTATCTATATTTGTTCTATTTTTAATTGTCTTTACTTACAGTATGATTATCTTTTTCAAAATTTTCTTAATTAATATACTTACAATGTAAACCAAGAGCAGCATATTTTGACAATAATGTATTTAATTGCAGTCGTGCCAATACACCTTTCTTACTGGTCATATCAGTAACAGCACAGGTGTATCTAATAATATTAACGATAGCTCCATTCCATACAAGTGTCCCAGTAAGTCATAATACTGAGCCAGCATGCATAACAGTAGGATACAGGAACTGGAACCTTAATGGGACGCTGCCATCGTTATGTTTATTAATTACACCTGCATTTTTTCCTGCTATGACTTTTTTTTAACAAAAACACTTATTTCAAATTAAATAAATTTGAATTTGATATAATCTCTGATATGATATATGGATTGAATATGTAATATTATATTTTCTTTGTAAAGGAGAAGTTTTTATGAGGGGTGAGTTATGGTTCATTTTTGGGAGTAGTCCTATGACATCTAAAGAACTACCAAACATACACCTTGACTACAAACATCATTTGTTTGATAGATAACACACAGCACACAGTGAGTGTTTCGTAATGATAGGGATGATGAATGAACACATCACTGCACCTATTATAATTGGCATATTGAAGCATGCATACAGTAAGCACAAACAAACACACAGAGCACACTGTGATGTGTCATTTATCAACCACCTAATTATCAAACACATTAATCGTGTGTACGTGTATTAAAAAAAACAAACATTGTTTATTAAAGCAGCAGCCAATAGGCTTGCCTTGATGACAGCGGGGAATGATTGAGGGGAGGCGAGCAGAGGCGAGGCTGGTGACACGCTCATGAATCAGTTTCACATCCAGTTCAGACTTGTGCATAAGTTGGCTTTAAAATGCATGTCCTTTCTGTAGGACTGGGTGTAGAGTACTGTACATCCTCCCATCAACTGCTTTTGCTCTCATATACATACACTACATACTTTTTTTAATGGAGTAAGTAATTATATTGTACGTTTGGCAAGCAATGCAGGGCTTGCTCTGGGCAACATTTTAAATAAAATATTAAAAGTAAAATATTAAGATAGTGAAAATTGGAATTAAAACCATTTATGTATCAGAGAATGTCCACTGGCAATGGATTCACTGTGGCCAGTCACTAATGTATTTGTCTAATCACTCTTGTGATAATACAATGTTTCAATGTGCTTGAAAGTAAAGCATTATAAATTGGTTGAAAATATAAGCGGTACGTGTGCAGTAGTTCTTTTTTGCTCTAAATGGATGATCCTCTTGATTTATTTGAAATAAGGCAGAAATGGAACAAGTGATGGATGGATTCATAAATATATTGTCATTTTAGCATAATCTTACAGTGAAGTGATTTTTAAAATTTCAAAACAGCTCAAAGTCTTGGTTGGAATGGACTCAAAGTTCTGAAGGCACAATGATGTTAATTTGCCAAACCATAATAGATACCTATTCAAGTAGTGTCAAAATAAATCATCTTAACATCTGCGAGTTTTAAGGGAATAGTTTTGGGAAATATGTATATTTTATATATTTTCTTTCTTTCTCTCTAAGAGTGTAAAGAAAGAAGAAGAGTAAAGAAAGTACGGTGCTAAAATCAGAAGGCAATTAGCTTAGCTTAACATTAAGACTAGAGGCAGCTAGCCTAACTCTCTCCAAAATTCAAAAATCCATCTCCCAACACCTCTAAAGCTCACATGTTGTATTGCGTTTCTTTCATCCGTACTCAAACAAAAAATATAAAAATGGCAATCTGTGGTTTTATGGGGAGTTACGTGCTGGAAGAATGTCTTGGTGAACAGCAGCTTAATTCTTAATTCCTGGAAAATAAAAGCCCTTTCGACAAAGTCGATTTTGTCTTTTGAGAACTTACTATCTCCATTGCTGACACACTATCAAAAGATGACAACCCAAATATATAAAAAGCAATAAAACCTATTTTCCCTTCTAAAGTCCTTTCTTCTTACTGTGAATGTGCTTGTAGAATAAGGCCATGCTGGTGTCGAAAGATTAATAAACTCATAAAGATGGTTTTTTTATATATATATGGCTTTTTCTAACCTGATTTTTATATATCTACGCCTTATTTGCATGCAGCTATCTCTCCAGTGGATCTCTAAAATGGCACCAACTGTGGCTTCAAAGAGCAGTGATGCTGCAACTGCAAAGCCTCTTTTGTCCCCCTGCCTCCTTCACTCTTACCCACCTTTCTTTCTCTCATGATCACCTCCATTTCGCTCATTTCATTGCCCCCTCATTCCTGCCCTCCCTCTCCATTCTTGCTGCAGGCATCAATGTTGTTATGGCGGGCGTAGGTGGCGTGCCTTTTACCACTGACAGCACAGGAGGAGAGAAGGGGGGATGAAAATAGAGAGAAGAAGAGAGAGTTGGTGACCAAACGGGGGGGGGGTTGTTGTTATTTTAGACCTGACCTTTAACTGGCTGATAAACAAACTCAGCTTTCTTTTCTTTTTCTTCCTCTCATACACTTTCTGTGTACATATCTCTCAATCTCTCCTGTCTCTCCATATTTTTCCTAACACCACCGGCAATGACCAGACAAGTCTTAATATCCCTTGTTCCGTGTGTGTGTGTGTGTGTGTGTGTGTGTGTGTGGTTATATAAGGCATGCCTTAAGGCAGGGGGCATAAATAAAAGGTATTAACAACCCTTTGGTAGATAACTGATGCAATATATCGTCATATGTGGACAAAGTAGAGCACAGCACTGGCATTAGTTGTCCCAGATGTCTTCATAATTCCAGCTAAGTGTGTTCTCAAGAGTATTATGAGCTTTACTCATCTGCTCCAAATTAATATGCTCTAAGGGTGTGCAGAAAGCATTCACATGAATTATGTATGTTAGGCTACAAGTCACAGCAAAACGACACCATGTTAGTGGCATACAGCAACATCTATCTATTTGACCATTCTCTAAAACAGGTCACACTTCTGAAACTGTATCCACAAATCAAATGCAGATAAAAGACTCTTTTTCTCTAAAAAAAAGCATACAAGTAGCAAGTCTACAGATGTTTATAACATGACCGTGAGGGGTGTAATGCAAAGCTACTATGTGTATCAGTTTATGTCACAAAAATATCTGTATTCATATTTGTGTTCAGATTATACCAAAATGGTGTACTTGTTGATGGTGTGGGTGGAAATCAATAGTGAAAACAGAATAGCAGGTTATATGCAGCAGAATTGCAGTGGGCCATATTGC
Organism: Scomberomorus guttatus; assembly: GCA_038419695.1. Taxonomy (NCBI): domain Eukaryota; kingdom Metazoa; phylum Chordata; class Actinopteri; order Scombriformes; family Scombridae; genus Scomberomorus; species Scomberomorus guttatus. Next base: position 23,921,623 of record CM076455.1, read on the forward strand.
TTGATTTCCTTTAAAAACCGGATGTTGTGTATATAATGAGAAGAAGCCCATATGAATGTAAAGTTGGTCTGAAGTCTCTATGATGCCAAATGAGAAGGCTACTGACAAAGAAATGGGCTATAATAGCTCATGGGGCCATATTGCATAATAAAAAGCAAAAAAAGGAGATTGTGCATGCAATGGGAGGAAGTCCAGACAAAGTTTTTGATTTGTCTATGAAAAGGGAAAAAAAAGAAAGCTATTTACAAAAATATTTAAATATTCCTTGGCCCATTTGCATTTGCTTTTGAGACGGTCCCTAAAAATAAATTAAAAATAATAATTCTTGATTCTGATTGACTAGTAGGTGTGGATTAACTTTTAGGGTGCTTTCACACCTAACCTTGGTTCTGTTGAAAGAAACTAATGCGTTTGCACATTTAGGTTGTTGTTTGGGCTGGTGTGAAAGCTGTAAATTGAACTGTGGTGTGGACATAACAACCAGACCAAGACTGCCTGAAAAGAGTGCACCTCTAAATATTTAAACCCTAGAGGGATACTTGAAGCTTATTTTTTTACTGCATTCCCCCCTGGTATTTGTGTTTAAACTCCATGCAGACTTATTGGATTTCATGCATATTATTGGATTAGTGATAATCTAATTATAATTTTCTTTCATTATCTTCCTCAAACTCTACAGGAGAATACACAGCTCCCACAGCTATCAGACTGTTGCAGCCATTATTAATTATTCTGTCATTGTTTCCCTGACCTGTGGAGGTATATCCACAGAAAGCTATGCAGACTAACATTTTTATGTCCTGTGGACAGAATTTCTTTCAAGAATCCTTCAATTTCAGACCAGCTGGTTTTGGGTTTTGCCTTGTGATATATGGTTTGCTCTGTTTGCTGCAGGAAAAGTGGCTTGTAGACGAACTCACAATATGGAGTACATGGCTTCTTGTCAGGACAGACTACACAAGGCCTGTGAGTGAGTGAGCAAGTGAGTGACTGCTACTACATTTTAAAATGAAAAATATGAAAATAATATGAAAAATATGGATCAGGTGCTTTCCATTGCCGACTTCAATCCCTAACAAAAACACAGTAATGCCATTTTGTTTGAGCTGAGGTTGTGTTAAGAGGTGTATCTTGTTGATTTAAAGGTGTAAGCCCTCTTACATTTAGAAACTTTGGCCTTATTGCTCCCTGTGCAGCACTTAGGGGTTAGGCTTAGGGTTAGAGTTCACTCTCCATTTTGTAGTCTGATCATTGATGTGAAACAGCACCTAACATTAGTGCTGAAGCTTTGTTGCCAGTCATTGATTCAGAAAATTGGTACAACATTTTAGGGAAGAGTTAGAAATTTAGGTGGGGGACATTTTCTATTTTAATGAAGTCGTATGGGTGGGTTTTTCATTTCACTTCATTTCCCTTTTTTGTCTTTTTCTGTTATAGTTTGTAATAAGCAAGCGAGGGACTGATTTAGTTCTTTTGGTTTTATTGGCATTTTTTCTCACCATGAAGTTTGTAATTTCCATTTTTGTCTAAAAAAAAACAAACAGTTGGCCTGTTTTCTTTGCTGAAAATTGACCTCTTAGAGCCAGGAGAAGAGGTTTTCTAATGTTGCATTTGGTTTCCTGTAGGCCAAATGTAACAGCCACAAGTCCTGCTCTCATCAGGACCTGGAAAGTTATTTCTGTCAAAGCTGTGCACGGAGCATTCATCTATTTTTAATTATTATGTGAAAGCCATTCATCTTAAGTTGAATAGTGTGATTTACACACATTTAGTGTGATGTGTCTCGCATCAACATGTACAGAATGAATCACTGCGACTAGCAATGAGTTGTTGTGGTCTTTAGGCGACCCCAATATAGTTGAAATTTGGAGTGAAGAAAACAACATAAGTAACATGAGACATTTAATATTCTAATTTGATTGACACATATGAGGGGCGTACTATATGATTGATGTAATTATATACTGTTGCATAATCAACTAAATAATCTCCCTTGTGCTTGGACAAAAGTGCTCTAACACGATGTACAGAGTATTCTGGTATGCTGTGTGCTAAATAATATTAATTGTAAGCACTCAGAAGGACACGAGCAAAGTAGTACATTTCCCTAATCTGTTTTGAAATATATGACACAGATTACTACTTTCTAGTTTAGTAAAGGAAATGGGGCATCTAATTCGTGGATATATTTTAGAGATGAAATATGCTGATTTAGATATTGCTTTGATGTCAGTCAGACGAAAAGTCTGGATCAATATAAATGTCAAGCAAACAACAAGAATTCTAAGAGAAGCCTTTGAGGTAACATTACAGCTGCCGAGATTGAACTCAACAACTGACAAGTCAGTTTGTTCTTAGAACTGACAGTGAGCAACTCCTTTTTTCATCATGGTGTGGTTTCCTGAGTCTTTAAGAAATGTATGAAAGCAAACATGTATTATGTCACTATAAAATTTAATTCCATAATAAGAATGTACAAAGTTGAACAGGCAGGCTTGCAAACTGTATGACAGGTGAAAAACACATTGGCCAATGCAGTTTTAGACACACCATAAACAGGTGAACAGGCCCAATTTATTTAAATTTTAAAGTGTCCATATATGTATTTGAAAATTATAATCCTTAAGATTTCAGCTTGGTTGATTTGGTGACATGGGGAAGGAAACTCTTTTGACTTTCAGAGGGTTGTTTTTTCTCTTCCAAAGTTGTTCAGGCATGATGAAAATTTAATGCTGGTACACTAAACACAAAAGTGTTTCCTCTTCAAAATGCCAACATTTCCCCATGTTTCCAGTTTTTATGCTGAGCTAAGCTAATCGGCTACTGGCTCCTGCTACATTTTTACTACATGAGAGTTTTTACAGACATGAGAGCGCTATCCATCTTCTCATCTAACTCTTAGCAAGAAAGCCAAAATGTTGAACTATTCCTTTAAGGAGTATAACTTTAACTGCAAAATGTTGTATTCATCAATTGCATCTACATGATCAGTCTCACATTTCTTTCAACAATGTGTCATTTTAAAGAACTTGTGTGTGTGTGGAAAATATTAAGAAGTACCCATAATTAAAGAATTTATTCATAATCTTTACAAAAAAGCCAAGTATATGAGGCACACAACCAGTCAAACAGACTACTCAGTAACACGTAATGACAGCCAATAGGAACTAAATCACACAGACTAATCTTCTTCTCAAAGTAACTTCAAGCAACGTGTAAGAAGAAATGAGAAATGTACATGGATTAACTGCACAGATTCCCCTGGAGATGTTTCCATTTTCATGTTTCATGAAGTATGGGTCTTAAATACTTTGAGCTTGTAAAATTATGCTCAGTATATTTGAGAACATGTTAAAAGAAGAATGGCATGAATATATCTGAATGTGTGAACATGTAAATTTAAGGAAAAATCACAAAATTCAAGCTTGTTCAAAACTGGTTCATCATGAAGAACAGCTTGGGTAATTATATCTCTGAGTTACACCACCATACTAGGTGTTACTCATCAAAGAAAACATGTTATATGTGGAGAGTATGGTGTGATCTGTCAGCACAATACGAAGACACCAGTGGCGAACCATGACTATAAGAGCTGGGCCTTCAGCTCAGCCCAAATTACTACTTACTTTTACTCATTTATTCAAACAACAAGGGACACTGTTGAAAAGCAAGAGCCTTGGACCAGCTTGGACCCGGAAACAGTCGATACATCAAGACAAATGGATGGCCTTATGTCCCAGTTATGAAGTCCTAACCAATGACTGAGCAGCTCACCTTTTCTCTGCCTAGAGACAACAACAACAATATCAAAAATCTGATTGGATAACCATTTTCATGGTTTAAGGACAATAGCCCTTTCATTTCTGAAGCAAACTTGATAGGAAATGAAAAGAAGAAGAAATTAGAATTAGAAGAGAATAATTATTAAATGAAAGATATTAAATGTGGTTCCCCTCTGGAAGACAGTGAAAGTGACACATCAAGCAGAAAAGAGTTAAAGACAGATGGAGAGATGCCAGAAGCAGCAGAGAGGTAGAGAGAATGTGTGATTCACAGCTCAATAATTCATCAGGTATACTGACAAACACTAAAGGAACTGTAGTGGAATAATGAGAGGATGTAACACCTGGCTGATCCAGTGTTAAAGGGGGTGTCAGGATTCAATGGCAACTATCATTTTTAGCCACCAACACCAAGATCACTGTTTAATTCATACAAATAAAGTATAAAGTATACCACTAATCAGTACAAAGTATAACTGAAACATATTGTAAAAAAAACAATATGAGTGAGTGCTACAGCTACATTGATAGCCTGACTGAACCTGTATAAATCCTATGTGGAAAGTGTTCAAAATTCATACAGCTGCTAAGTCACAGCACTGTACATTATCCCCAACTAGCCTACATACCTACTCAAGCTTTCTACTTCCTGAAAAAAAATTGCCACACTGAGAAAAATGTCCAACTCAGACTGTACAGGACTTTGCTTATTATCTTTACACTCACATTATTTTAAATTGGCTTTGAAATGCAGTTTATTGTACCATAACAAATCTATCTATATTGTTTTTGCTTTAGGATGAGGACTATGTGTTTAGATACAGTATGTATTGAATAGTCAGAGTGGGATAGATAGGCACTGCTATACAGCACAAGTTATTGAATCATATGGAATCAGTTTTACTCTAAGCTCACGGTCCAAAATACAAATAATCTATAAAACATTGTTTTATAAAAGATATTCTCATAATAAGTCATTAATGAAGATTAACCCATAATGAAGCTTTTATACGAGCCAGGTGTCAGAGTTGGTAATATTTTCTTCATGCTAACAATTTGTCACGTTCTCCTCTCGCCTCAAGTCTTGAACCTCTTCTCATGCATGTAATTTTCAACAGTGGCGAGTCAATCAGTCAGCAGGAGACATTCAGAACTCTTGGCCCAGAGGAAAACAAAAAGAGAAAGAAAACAGTCACAGCTGTTTGTATATTTAAAAAAAAACTGTGAAAGACATTAACAGCAAGCCATAAATCAACTCTATATCTCCTCCAGTGTGAGTGCTCATGCATACTGTATACAGCTGAGTGTGTATTTATCCGTAGACAAAGTTATTTTGTAGTCTTCTTGTGTGTATGTGTATATAGGAGCTGCAGTAAATGAAAATAGGGTAGTGGTTGAGAGGAGAAGCTCTCCTCGCATTTATTTTGTGCAAGTGTGTGCAGCAGCAGCCAGAGAAAATAAGATTGGTGTACTCTGAGAGGGCCTTATTTAGTCGTACCACCTGTGTATGCTTGTTCTGTGTATGCTTTGTGTGTGTGTGTGTGTGTGGGAGAGAGAGAGAGCTTTGATTCCGGACCTCTCCAAATGCTAAGATGTCCCCTCTGACTTTAGACGTTAGGGGAGAAGCTGCTTACATTGAGGCTGTCACACACACTCACAAGCACTCTCACACACTGGGGGGGGACTACGAAATAAGAGTGATTTATCCCTCGCCTGTTCCTCTCTCTCTCTCTCTCTCACACACACACACACAAGGAAAGGCACACAGACTACTGGGGTTCACATGCTCTCTCTCTCTCTCTCTCTCTCTCTCTCTCTCTCTTATTTTCTGTTACCACACACACAGATACATACACACACAATGTGTTAAGCTGCGTCTTCTGGTCCCAGTGGTGTATTGCCGTGCTGAATACACATATGTGTTTGTTTAGAGAGGGATCAATGAACAGTTTAGCTCTAATGCAAAGGGCTCTGCAGGGAGGAGGACTAAGATTGAAGGATGAGGAGAGATTGAAATGTAGAAAGAGGAAAATTAAAGTCATGAAAAGGCTAAAGAAGAAAAAAAGAGTTCCTAGCTCCTACTTTCTTTCCTCATCTGTTCTTTGTCTTCCTGCATCCCTCCTTCCTCTTGACTGTCTCTGTTTTTGTCTTTTCCCCTTTTCATCCTTGTCCTCACATACTGTTTTGGTCTTTTTTTTTTTCTCCTAATTTCTCTCTCCGTCACCCCACTGGGTTTCCCACTGTGCTCATAATGTTTATTGTATTTTGTTAATTAAAAACCATCTTGTCAACACTACACATCCATCCGCAAATACAGCACAGCCTGACACTTTGTGATTATTTGTTGCCATAATTACATGGACATTTGAAACTGGATGGCAGTCTTGCTTACATTTCTCACCTACTGTATGTCTTGTATGTATACTGTAATGATAGCACAAGCTGGGCTTCGCTCTGGTGTCTTTTGTGTGTTTATCTGATTATTCAAACCTCTAGATCCTGCTGTCATTAAAATCTCAGGGCCGACACTGATTTGAATTTAATTACTGTGATCCGCACAATAAAACCCAGAGTGACTGATAGTGAATTTCATTAATTCAAGTATGAATTTAAAAAAGAACAAATATTTTTACACCAGAGGCAGAAATGTTAGCCATCAAATATATAAACTGAAATGCATTTATGAAACAAATAAATAAAGATAGTTTAACTAATGGAATCTCATTTGTGTTGAAATATGTCAATATGTGCTTTAAATTTGGAAGGACACATTATTTTAGCACTATGGTTAAATTTTTCTTTCCAGTTTGAACTTCTCTGAAGCCTTCGTGTCTAACTTGTGGGAGAGAAAACATATCATTTTCATAAATCAGAATGAGCTGTCCTCAGTGGGCACTGGTTGGATCTCTATTACTATGAACGCCCATAACCAGGCAATAGAGCTTGGTCCACTGAGGGGCAGATTTAAATGATACTGTGAATTTTTTATGATCTGCATACAGAAACTGGTATATGTCAGGAGCAGATAGGATACTGAGCAGTAGAATGTTTGAATTTAAATCCAGCAAATGAACAAGCTGAACGTATGGTAGCACATAAATAAAGGTTGGACTTTACGGACAGAGTTACTGGTTTAAGCAGATGATACAAATGTGTTGGCAGTTTTTATTTGCTGTGTATTAAGAGTAATAAAATGGATGACATTTTAAAGCAAAACAGTAGCAGTAGGAAGTAGATGTAGCAGGGTAGAAGAAGAATGTGCACATTGTAAGATATATACATGTCAGGACCTGATCATTTCTGTGCAGATTAAATTTTTATTTGCATATTCAGCACCACACGTACAGATTATTGTTGACATTCGAAAATGAGAGAAAAATTGCAGACTATTGTTGTTTACATGTAAACTGACACGGTTAGTTGTGACACTGGTGTCAAGTAAACTAGGAACACAGGGAATGATAGCCAGAAAACACTAGAAAACTATTAAAAATGCCTCACAATGAAAATGCAGCTTTTTATACTTTTACTGTTTAATGCACAAATTGTTCACCCACACAGATGTTTTTAACTATGCCTCATTAGACCTCTCCTCAGGACTGTGTGGGTGTGTACAAATTGTGCTTGATTAACATTTCCCTTACTCATGTTCAATTATACATGTAACTATTTATTTTGTAGTGTAACTCACAGGCATTTGATACTGTAAGAAGCACTTTGCAGTAGCAGAATTAGCAGCTATTTATTAAAAACATTAAATGTAACATAAAAAGAGACAGAAAAGAGGCCTGACTTTTGTACTATGGTCAGGATTACCAGACTGTGCAACTTGGACCCAGCCTGCAGTCTGCCCCACCTGCCTCCAAACAACCTGATTATCAGATACACACCTTTCTCACATCATACATTAAAGATGAGTCCCATTTTCATGCTAAATACTAATTCTAATAAGGTTTTGGGTATGTAGTGTCTTCACACTGGGAGAATGACAAAATTAAATATATTCAAAATAGTCAGTATGCATACAATTAATCACCTTAGGAGTGTGCAGCTGATGTGCACTATAGAGAAGAGACTCACAGCTGCAAAAAAGTATAATTGTGAATTTACATTTATCTTTCCAATGTCTTATTTTTATAGACCTTCGTAGGTGCACATACTGTAATTTCCAATTATTACAAAATAGTAAAGCATGTTAAATTGTTTTAAATATTAACTATTAACTGAAAAATCATATATGATACATGCTGTATACAATTAGTTTATGGTATGGAATTAAGTGAAAGTTTTAGTCTTTAATTGTTTTAGTCTTAGCATGAAAAGCACAGGTGGAACATGAACAATGGCAGTGTTGCATTTAGGTGTACGAGTTAGCCATACCAGCCAAACCATGTACAATTCCAGGTCCTTCAAAATAGCACATCTAAATGGAATGAAGCCATTATTACAGTAGAGTTTATAGGGTAGAGTTTGACAGGTCTAAATCTTCACCTTGAGAAAGAAGGTCTTTAGTCAATTTAAGTCAAAATAACTGTAATTTACTGACATAAGCTCAAAACTGCATCAGTGTGAACCAAGACAGTGTTGTATATATACAGTACATTTAGAACCAAATCTTAAAGTCCCCCTCCAGTCAAAAAAAAAGGGAAAGTTTCTCTGAGCTCATTGAAAATCTGAGTTTGTGTCTTGGACAAAATTAACCGAGAAGGTAAAGTATGTTTCTATCTAGGTGACTTCAGCATCACTCTGTTTAACAGTGTGTTTCATTCACTCACCACAGACTTTCTGAATACACTGTATGCAAATTCTCTATACCCCTTGATCACTAAACCTACTAGGTTAACTTCTTCATCTGCAACCCTTATTGATAATATATTTACCAGCTCCCTTAGTAATGTGTGGATGTCTGGTGTCCTTTACTCTGATATATCGGATCATCTTCCAATATTTAATTTCACTTCAACCACCTCAGTTAAACACCAGGAAATAGAGAAATCTTTAAGGTTTGGAATGTTCAACAAAAGCAACATTGGCCCATTTGAGGAGCTTATTGGTGATGTTCCATGGGATAATGATGTCAAACATATCAGTCATTTGTAGTTTCTTTTAAATCTGTAGGTGAGGTGTTTTCCCCTGGTCAGTATGCATACAAAAAAGTTCAGAAAACCCTGGTTTACTCCAGGTCTTCACAAGTCTGCATTAACTAAGAATAGGTTGTATAAGAAATTTATCAGAAATCCACTATGAATATTGCCAATTATAAGAAGTATAGAAATAAATAATGAGATTTGCAATGAGAATTGCAAAGAAAAAATATTTCACCAACAAGTTTAATGAAGCCTCAAATAACATCAAAACTACATGGGGAGTCATCAATCAGCTCCTAAATAGGAAAAAGGCTTCAGCTACTCTTCCGTCCCAGTTTCTTGATGAAAATAGAGAATATACAAACCCATCCGATATTGCATGTGCTTTCAATTATTATAAAGGTTGCTATCCTTCTCTCCATGAGCTTTAATCCTCCTACTGAGAAGGAAATCATGGACATCTTTGCCAATATGAGATATTCAGCAGCTGGTCATGATGAGGTTAGATCATGTTTGATCATCAAAATTAGTTCCTCAATTATCAAGCCATTGACCTATATATTTACCAAATCTCTAGAAACTGGAATAATATCTAATGACCTTGAAATTACTAAAGCAGTTCCTGTGTTTAAATCTGGAGACCGAAGTTCATTTAACAATTACCGCCCTATTTCTGTCCTTCCATGTTTTGGAGAAGTTGGTTTACAATAGAATAATGAATGAAAAAAAAATTCATACTGCTTTGAATAACAATGAATATGCTTTAGGAATATTTCTTGACTTATCTAAAGCTTTTGACATTGCTAATCATGACATCTTACTCCAAAAACTGTTACACTATGGTTTTACTGGAATCACACATAATCGACAACAGTTTTTTTTTGTTTTTTATCATTAATGGTTAGTCATCGGATGTGTGCCATTATTAACTCAAATTAATTAGAATGATCTCACAAATTTGTACATCCTCTTGCACTAAATATGTTAAATGTTAATCTATGTGCATGAATCTCACCTGAATAAACTGTATTTACTAAATTACATTAAATCACTAATTACCTTTCAACATGTGCGATAAAGACAGATGTTTGCAGACAAAGGAAGAAAGCCTAATGTCAGAGTCACATGACTGGATAACCTGTCAATCAATGACCATCTAGTAGTCAATTATGGGGACTGCCAAGAAAATACACGTCTTACAGAATGAACTATAGATATCATTTTCTTCAGTTTGTGACTCTTTGTCAAGCTTGTCACGACTGTATTCAAATAACCAGGGATGTAAATAGGGCAAAGATTCTGATTTGGTAATACAAGTTCATGTGGTCTTTGTATTCAAGGACAAAGCATCTTCAAAGCGGTATAGTCCCCCCCCCCCCCCCGAAATTGGAATATCTATTTCCCTACCACAAGCCCCCCCTCCCCTCTCTTTCTCTGCTTCTCATCACAGCAGGTTACCCTTCACCCTTATCCCTCACCTCCTCTCTCCCTCTCTCAGTTCGTTCTGCTGCTGGGTCTCTCTCTCTTCCCTATTGCCCCCCCCCTTTCTCACCCACCTTCTCATTGTCTCACCTCCCCTTCGATCTTCCTCTCGTTTCCCATCTTTCCATTTTACCTCCACTGACCCCATTTTCTTCTCATCTTTTGCTCGTTCCTACTCCCCTTCAGTCATTTCTCATCCATTTGTCTGAAGTGACCCCTATCTGCTCCCTCCCTCTCCCTCTTTTTCCTCTTCTTTTTGTTCCCATCATCCCTCCATCCTCTGGTGACCCTCATCTTTTCCTCCTCCTTTTTGCCTTCCCCTCATTCTCTGCTCCATTACTTATGTCTATATATCTGTTTTTCTATCCCTCTATCCATCTATTGGTATTTATCTGCCTTCAATAATACCATTTGACACCCTTCCATCTTGTCCCCAAAATCAATCGCTCTTTCGCTCTCCGTCCAGCTCTCCCTTGCTCTCTCCGGTTATCTCTCTTTCAATCTACCTCTCTATCCAATAGTACTTATCTGCCTTCACTTTTACCATTCGACACCCTTTCACCTTGTCCTCTGATTCAATCTTCCCTTCGCTATCTCTCCTCCCCCTGCCTCCTTTCCTCCCTCATTCAATCTTCATTCCCATCTGTACCCATCTTTTATTACTTCTCTTTCTTTTTTTTAATTTATGTCAATCAGTCTGTTTTTTCTGGTCTTTTTGTCTTTCTTTCTGATGAAACGTAAAATCATCTCTCACTTAATTTAACCTTGTTTATTCGTCAGCTTCTTGTCAAAAGTAAGAGACACTTATACAGCAATTTTCAGAATTTAAATCTTTTCAATTTGTGTTGAAAAGATTCTTTTCTACATTAGATTAGACATTAGATAATTTCAAAATAGCCAAAATGTGTGACCAAAATTAAAAAGAATAATCTAAACATATTTTCGCCATTGATACAAATCTGTGTAGTTGCATCAAGAATGTATTTGATGGACCAGGTTAATGTCCTAACAAATCAGAGCTGATCATTTATTACAGAAACAGTAATCACTGGGTTAACACAGTAGAAGTATTGAAATATTACAATACTGCAACAACTTCTACCAATAATATCAATGCCAAAAAATATATATATATATAAATAAATTAAAAAAAAAGTAAAGTTACAAAAGAAACAATAACTCTACATTATAGACATGTAATGCAGAGGTCCTGTATATTTATTTCACAAAGATGTCTGTATCCATATCTGTATTCAGTATTTTTGTGATATATTGCATAAGCTGTTGTACTTGCAATGGTGTAAAAAAAAAAATCTAATGACAAAAATCTGAAAAGCTTTCTTGCACTTGCACTTTGGAGACAGTCCCTAACGTCAGCTTGTCAGTTTTCCATCATCTGTCAAGTCGCGCAAGGTGCCAGGCTTTATTGTGGGATCATGAGGTAAAAATAACACCTGTGAACATCAGTCAAGCTTTATTTTGCACGGCCCAACAAATCATGTGAAAAGTAATTAAAGGTTAGTAGCAGTTCTTGTTAAAGTACAGACAAAAATCCCCAAGATTACTTTGAAGAAAACATATAATCTGATAATTATGGACCAAGATTTGAAGTTATAACGAGTACCTTTCCCTGTGACTGATGGACGTTTATCTTCCATGGACATTAAGAGATCTTACCATCACTGTAAATTATGACTTTGAGAAGAAATGGTGTGATGTTTGTGGCATATTGTGTCAATAAGGTGACAGTTGGATGGAGGGGTGAGGGGGGAAGATGGGGGATATTTTTGCAAAATTTCAAATGTTGTTTGTATCTGTTAAGACCATGTTATATATATCTGAGTAATATCAACAATCTGTTTATATGAAATTAAAATTTCACTTCCCAATTTGCTTGAAAAACATGATAAAAATGTAAAAGTAATACCAAAACAATGATCACAATTTAAATTTTTATTTTCTGCAAAAGATCATGGATTCTGCAGTCTTAAAAAAGCTACAAGTAATTTGAGATCAAGACATCAAAAGTTTAACATCTTGAGCAAAATATCCAAAAGCTAAATACTCTATACACGTGTAGGAGAACCAGTTGATTTCTGTGTTTCATGGAATCCCCACAAGAGCCCAGAGAAGGTCTGGGCTCAATCAACAATAACCTCTAACCTCAAAAGACATGGATGTATATTCAGTCTCGTCTGGAAATACCTTCAGGTAAATCAAAGAACCCTTTCTTCACATTAAAGTGTCAGTTTTGACTCTTCACAGAACCATCCCCTCACCTCCAAACTTTCCCCAAACCGGGACACAGAGAACTTTCACACTCGGTAACAACTCAAACTTCAGAGGACACTGATCAAAGAATCCATTTCTTTGGACAAATGCAGAGGTCTCTCTGCATTTGTCCATTTATCATAGTGAAATCTCATCAATTTGTTTGATGAGTTGGGACAACTCTAACTATGTTTCTGTTCTCTCCTCACCTTCTAATGTCATACATACACACACACACACTCACATTTCAAAGTATCCTCCCCTGTTGCTTTCACCCTGGTGTGATTTCAGATAAGGATAGCCCAGACCTGTGTCGTAAATCCAGTTAAGTCTCAGCTTGAATTTCTGTGTTCTTTAAAGCCAGAAGTTAAATTCAATGCTTCATAAGTTTATAACCATCTCGTAATCTATTATCCACAAAGTAAATCAGTCCAACTCTGCACTTTCTACGACAATTTGTAGGTGAGAACCAGATATCTAAGTTTAATTATTAAATAGGAATGGAACCATAGCGCCACCCAGTGAACAACTTCCCTCCACCGAAAGTATGATGTATAATGTTTTCTTATTGTGATGTCTTTTAAATTGATATTAAACTCTATATAACTCAGTAGGAATTTCATACGTATGCAGAGTTACTTTGATAAGTAACTCATTAATATTTGTAGTTATCAAATATGGTAGCTAAAATGAGAAGTAAGTTTATTAAGTAACTATAGTATGTGTAATTAAGCTGCACTGTTGTTTGGTAACTTTTGTAATAGATGTGTGCCTCTGAACGTTTGAGAAACATATCATACATATGCTTAAATGTGGATGATAATGGTGAAATGTTCTAGTTGAAATTTTATCAACTAAGATCACGTGTTTATCTTAGACAGAGGATTTTCCGTCTTCTGCGGGAGAACATCTATCTCCACCCACACACGCACACCTTAGCATAAGCCGGAATCAAAACAGCGCACTGGCGATGCTCAAGTTGCTTTTTTTTCCTGCTTTTGCCCTTTTTCTGCTCTTTCGTTTCTTCGTACTTTTCATTTTGTATTGTGATCGCCTAAGTTAACCTTCTTTTCTTTAAGCCACGTACAGTATTATAACTTCAGTTGAACAAACTTTATGCTAAAATCCTTTCAGGCTTAGTATCTTGAAGTATAGTTTTGTCCGGTCAGCGAGATTATTTCTGAGTTATTTAGTAAGAAAGTGAGTCAGTCACAGACTTCAATTAAAATGACCCGCTCTCTACGGATCAAGACCAGCTTTATTCCTCTTTGTGACGGTGAATCCTGTGATTATTCTTGAATCATCTGAAGAAATCGTCACCAAAATAAAACTGTTGCTCAAAGATTCCCGCAATGTTCACGAGAGGAAATTCCGCCGGGGAATCCCGCTGGGAACCCCGCTGTTGTCTGAGCGGGGAATCCTCCACCACAGGTGACCACTGAGTCATCTCAGGACAACTCTACACAAGTATACTGAACAACGCTACTCCTGATCTCCATCTACCTCATGATTAAGAGTTGGTGTCATTTAAATTGAACTCTCTAGTTAATTTCTTAGAGAAGTGATCAGTTAAATTATCTCAACCTTAACTAATGCTCCATTAATTACGTTATCATTAACATTTCACCATCATTCATTTATAACTCCTAATACGCCATTTAGAACATTTATTCTGGTTGATTATCCATGTCTTGTTTACACTGACGTCTCATCTGTTCACTGTTCAATATTTAGTTCAAAAAATATATCTATATCAGCATGTCCTTGTCTGTGGCTTCAATTTAAAGCAGAGAATTTGATCACTGCATCATAACACATTACTTCAGATTTGAGATTGATAAAGTTGTTTCTGTGTTTCTTCCTGGCACAGTTAAAATTAGACTAATAATGGGAAGTGGTACCCCTAAATTAAATGAGGATAAATAAAATTATAAATTAATAAAGGTGATGTTTCTACACACGTGTCTGCAACAGTCAGAGGTGATGTATCCTTTATGTTGCCAGACACTATACAGTTCCATATTGTTGGCTGAGCCAGTTTACTCTTCAATTTACTGCTGGAGAGGTATTTACATCTCACCTACACAGACAACCCTTCGGGACAGAGAAAGCCCATTTCTCTCTCCATCCTTTCACCGTGTAATTGTCCTCCAGGATACTGTAACACACACACACACACACACACGCGCCAGGTATAATGTCATCACAGGCTATCATCAGTGGCCAGATCACTCTAATCTCTGTCCAATCCTATCAAGGACACCAAGACATTTACACACACACACACACACACACACACACACACCTCACATATGCCTGAAAACCCGAGCACATTCATACTCTAAATACAGTAATTTTTTTTCCCCTCAACCTACGCATACAGATGTGTAGGATGCAACACATCTGTTTTAACAGAAGGCTCAGGTGGCACCTGTAAATTTGATCTCCATCACAGAGGGATCAAACAACACTTTCTCTTAGCTTTCTAACATCTCCATCAAGCCCTGGGCCCAAAGGGTTTGGAGGCCCACACAGACAGGAGGGCTGAAGAGGCCCCTGCAGAAATATAATGGTGCGGCTGCTTGGCTGACCTTGTCTAGCTCAACCAAGCTGCACATGCTAAAATCAAGTTGTGGTTTTACCATAGACTGTAAAAAATAATGGACGTAGCCACCGTGATGTCACCCATTGGTTTGTGGACTCTCGTTTTGAAGCCTTGAGTTTGCATTTTGACTGTTGCCATCTTGGATTTTTGGAGCCAGAAATGACCATATTTAGATGAGAGGGTGGAGCTGACCCTAACACTAGCTGCTAGCTTGGTTAGCACAGTGCATTTACAGTCTATGGTTAACTGTGATCAGGGCTGCCAACTCCCACACAATGACCGTGAGACTCATGCAATTGACACTTTTCACACACTCTTACGCCACACGTCCATTTTCTCACGCAGTGAAAAACAAATTCATAACTGATAATGTAAGAGGACATTGACAGTGCACGGACAGATAAGACAGAGCCGCACATCACAACAGCAGCACTGTGCAGCAGCGAGTTATTCAGACCATCAAATCAAATATTATAGGGTCTTTTAGTACCACCAAACCCTGAACAAGACTTTTTTAGGCAAACAAAATGTTACAATCAACTTTCATGAACTGAAAACTGAAATAGCGACCTACCTAACCAACATTGTTGCCGTGGTAGTGACTTGCCTGTGAGGGCACCCACCTGCCACTCAAAGTGGCTTAAAGTTAAGCATAACTTTAAGCATTAATAAAATGTAAACGGGTGAGTTATATAAAAATTAACCCTCCGTACAGTTGTCATTGATGGGGACATTAGCTATAGAGACCAAACCCGTTTTTTTGTACCAGGCTGTAAACATGTTTATCTCTGCTGAAAAGTAAAGCATTTTAACATGGGGGTCTATGGGGATCGAATCACTTTTGGAGCCACCCTGAAGTGGCCATTGAGGAACTGCAGTTTTTGGCACTTACACATTGGCTTTAAGCTTTCAGCCCCAGAGGTTGCCGCTTGGGTTTTACAAGCAATTTAATGCTGTAACTATTTCTTGACCAGCACAGTGACTTCCTGGAATCCCTCAAGGAAAAGAAAGGAAAGGATAAAAGAAGGAACGGTCATTACATCATAATACCAATGTTGTAATGCTGTGCTTGGTGCCGGACTATTGAAGCTTATGGGAGATACATAGAGAAGCACACTAAAATCCAACATATCTATGTCGTATGACCTTTGATGAAGAGATGCCTCTACCAAATGAAAGAACACATTTCAGAGAATACTGACTGATTTTTCCAAATGTGCGTGGTCACTTATTTGGTCTCCAAATAGTATCCAAAGATGATTACAGGATGTAAAGTATGCCCTGATTTATAGATTGTTAACAAAATCTGTATTCTTCATTCCCTCTCTCTTCCTTTTATTTCAATTTGAGGATGCTTTACGATGATTGACAATGATAATAATAGCTAATGTTAGGGGAATATCACATATTCAAATGAAATGTTAACAAATCTCCTCTGCATTGGTTGGCTATAAACTAACCCTTAGCTATAAAACAACAAACAAATTTCATGACTATCAGAAATTTTTAGAAAAGCATCTTCTATCTATAGCTTTATATTTTTAGTACAGACATGAGAGTGGAACTCTAGAGTTTGTTTAACCGAGTTGCCAAATACATCTGTATCTAACATTGAAAAATATGTTTGTTAAATAGAATCTGGGAATTGGAGTTAAACTGACAATGTGATTATCCAAAGTGGATTTAAAGAAAGTCTTGAACCCTGTACTCAATAATAATAATAATAATAATAATAACAATAAAGATAATGGATCATCCTTATGAGCAGAATCATAAGTTGCAACTCTGTCTAATCTTAAAAATACATGCCATAATGTGGCTATAATCAGCACAAAAATATAATGCATTGTTTCCAAGTGGTCTTATTGTTTGCGCCACTGTTGCAAAGACAGCCAGATCGCTTTCCATTTTCCTCAGAACCTAGCTCTGTGAAGAAATGATCACCACTTTGGAAATAAGAGAAAAAAGAAGCATGTTCACTGAAGAGGTAAATTGAAATTTTGACAATTTTATATTGAATTTGGGAACAGACAAAAGCTATTGTAATGATGTGCATTGCACAGTAATAACAGTTTGAGTAACGTTATTGCTTCACACAAACAAGCAACTACAGTAGGGGTTGGCGTCAGGCTGAAAACAATAGGAGAAAGTTTTGAGTTTGTTCATTCATTTAGTTGATAATGGAGACATGAAAGCAGCAAACTGGGTTGGTAGCATAAAGAAACTGCGGAATGGAGATGTGATAACATTTTCTGTCCATTGATTTTAATATGAACAAGTAGATCAGCCTGACAGCCAGACTGACTGAATATTGATCCAGTATTCTATAACTGTAGGGTTGGTAGCTTAGCTAACTGATTTCTAAAGGGCGTTCCTCCCATTAGCTACTGTTGCCAACGGGAAGAAAAGCCTGCTAGAAATCAAAAGACAAGTTTATTCAGGTAGTATACTTAATGCAACTAAAACGTAGCATATGCAGATATAAGCAGTGTGTCATCAGATTTGCCTGTACAATATTCTACATTTGCGATCTAGCAATAAGACAAAAGAAAGAGGTTGGTCACCTAACAAATTATTATGAGATATACCTTCTGATAGCTACTGGGGAAAACAAAAGCGCTATCCTCTTGCTCCTTTGGTCACGCAGTGGTTGACGCACTTCCTTTGTGCCGTAAATCGAGCCTTCATTTTCCCGGGAGATCATACCTGGTGGCAGACAGAATTGCATAGTGAAAACGAAGCTTATGGGGAACCAATCCTATAGCCATTACACTGTGCAATCAACATTTACTTCATAATGATAAGTTAAAGCAAGAAAGTTGTCTATTTCCACTTAAAGTTCAACATAATGTGATGAGTGTTCCACAGATCATTATACTTAATTAATGATTTATTATTTATTTAAAGTAAGTACTACTGTGTAAATTTTTTTTTTACAGCTTTGCTGCCATTTTTCACACAACTTTACACTGTCACTTGCAAAATTCACAATAATAAAAATACAACAGTTCATTTCTACTGATATATTTACAGTGGAAGCTGTCATATACTGTATAGTAATTTGAAAACACTAACACATTTGGTCAGCTGTCAAAGTGATATTCCACACAAAATCAGTATAAAATACTCATCTGTCATAGGCTTGAAAAGTAGCTGTAAAAGGTTTGTTGAGTGTTTTTTGCAGAAAACAAAGGACCTGTAGACTGTTCTCTGTAAAGAAGCAAACTACCTAACCTGAACGTACAGGGGGATTAGCTTTTGAATACTCCAAAAACACATCCTTATTCAAATAAATCCTCGATAAATCTCAGTAATTCAGATCTGCAAACTGTTAATACTGTGGAAGTTTGTGTATTGTACTGTGTAATACTTATTCAGGTTGGTGTCAGTGGGCACTACGTGAGAATTCAACAGTGATCCGCCTAAGTGGTTACTTGACAAAGTGTCAGCATTTGTGAGCTTGGACAATTTTTCCTGAATAATTGGTGAAAGAAGTAAAAGAACTAACCATCCACTGAGCGAACCTATGACAGTTAATGTCCGTGGGGCAAGAAGTTTAACCTTAATAAGATCATGTACTAACACATTACCTTTCATGTGCTTAATTCTCACTATTGTTCTGAAGACTCTGTGAAAGCAACTGCGGTGACTTTCATGTACTTATTAACTATCAAGGACTGCATTGTTATTTCATTGCCTGCTAGAATTCTACAATCCCTTCTGGATTTGGAAGCCTTTCGAAACCTGTAAAATATGCCCAGCTAGGAAGACAGCAGATTTCAAGGTAAAGATCTGTTTTATGTATGAAGAGGGACATTGTCTTGAAGGTAAGGAGAGGCTGTTGCGCCTGAGTTCCTAATGTTGAGCACCTTCATTCACAATACAGGACAAGGCAGTTTGACTGGCCACCACTTCTGTTATTTTCCAGGAACTCCTCCAATGCCAGACAGACTGTTCCCTGCAACAGCAAAAAGATCTGGGTTCACCTGAGCTAGCAAATGGAAAAGGTTTTTTCACTTCTTTTTCCTGACCAACAAGATATGCCACAGTGCTATAACATCCTGGTGTGGTTTTGAAAATCTATCTAGAAAAGTTTAGAGATCATCAACATTTAAAACAAAATTTTTCAGACAAAAAATTCAAAGAGTTTGTTGTCCAGGCTCAGTTCCCATCTCCTGTCAAATAAAACCAGCTTAAGATACACTCAAGTACTGGGACATGCACGCATCAAAGCGAGACATGGTTTCTTCTTTTATTTCATCATCCTTAAGATGCCTTGAAGTGCAAATATTACTAGTAACAAGAAAATAGGTGCCCAGGTGACACAGAGATAAAACATGTGCCCAGCTTGGCCAGATGCTCCTTCAGTATCAATTAGAAATGATTGCAGATAGGATGCCAGTGAAAGATAACGTCTTTTTCATGCGGCTACCAAATCCTTCACAGAATTAAAGGTCTTAATGAGTCCAAAATGTTGAACCTGACCTGAAACGGAACCTGAAACCCACCAGAACCCAACATGCATAAATTGGTTTTCATAAAAAGAAACCTGATCCAAAAGAGACCCTAAAGCCTGTCCAACTAGACCTGAGAATAATTATACCAGATCCAAAATGTCTGAATTTAGTACCTTTTTAGGTAGCTCTTTTTTGTCAGTGCAAAAGACAATTACTCCCAAACCTACAGAATAGATTTGTGTTCTACAATTTAATTCTTGTCAGTTATCAAAAACACTTAATCATTAACAACAGTGCCAACACAAACAATACATGCCAAGTGGCGCGAGTGCACACTTGCCTATAGCTCTCGACACCATGTCGCCTTTTTCTTTAGTGCGCACAAACACACACACACACACGTAGCCTACGGTTGTGTTGAATAGGATCAGCTGTTCTGACATCTGTGTTGTTGCTCTCCATTAGATCAGCCTAACCATCTGATATGTACTAAGGGTTTGTGCATGCATATGTGTCTATGAGCATTACTTGTGTGTGGAAGTGTGAGAGGGAGAGAGATAATATTGGGAATCTTATTTCGGTTTACCTTGATGACAACAGAAGAGGAGAGAAGTGATGAAAAGAGATGAAAAGAGCTAAGCGCAGGTGTGTTTGCAGATGGTCATAGCAAAGATCAGGAGGCTGTTATTTCACACACAAAAACACATACGCACACACAGCCCACCATTTCACACCCTGGCAGGCTGCACATGTTTAGAAACAGCAACGGTTTGTCAGTGGTGTGATGATGTGCAGTCTGCATGGAAGCATGCATGGTTCATGGGTTGCTTGCCTCCATATTTTCATATCTATGTGTGTGTGCTGTGTAAGTCCATTTCCCTGAGCACAGTGATGCAGTGCAATTTCAAGAGTAATCGAAACAGCTCTGCTGTATTATAAAAAAGAATGTGTGCAGCAACATAATTTACATTCACATTTTTTCAATGAATACAAACAAACGGGAGACACTGAAGGAAGCACATTATCTTTTCAACCATATTTTGTTTTAAAGCCATTCACTGTTCTCCTGTATTATCCACAGTACTGCATTTATTTTCACATATAAACATTATCACTCTTCCACTTACCTATGGAGCCACATGTGAACCAGTTTGTGTTATTTAGGCTGTTATCCTGCTCTGATATAATCCAGTTTTTTTAATTACATGTTTATTGTAGGATTGATTTATATAATGTTTATGTTTTGTGATTATTAAACCTGAATTAAATGGTTTTTCGGTGCAGCAGAAAAAGCTTTAAAGACAACACTGTCTACACTGTGTTAGCAAACAGTGGATTATTTTCACAATCTGCAGACATGAAGCAACATTAGCGTTCATTTGCTAGTTGTGTTTTTTGTCAACATAATGAATTATATATTATATATCATATATTCACTCTCCTTTTAGCTCTGTTTTGGTCTTCACCAACCCCTGAAGGACATATCTGGTTCTTAACCAGCTAAATTCTCCACTATGTTCACCAACTAGTCGCTAACTCCGTCAGTCTGGTGCTGGGCAGGTCACATATAGTGGGATTTTAGAGCTTTCTCACTGAAAATAGCTGCTGGCTGTGTCTGGAAATGACAATGAGTGTGAACCAAAACAGTAAAGTTGCCAGCCATAAAAACCAAAACGTTGAGCTGAAAGACGCTAAAATGCTTTGTAGAGATTAGGGGAACTGCAGAGTTGACAATGCTCTGGGTTTGTATAAGAGCAACCCCTTTCATATTACACATAGTGATTTGATTCATTGTCAATATAAAAATATTGATTAGAGCAGCTTTAACCCTCCATAAAATATAATAGTTGGATCAAGCATGGACATATAAAATAGATAGATAGCTTCCAGCCAAAGATGGGCAAATTTTGTTCCAATCAGCTCCATTCATGTCAGATAGCATACTCAATGTTGAATACTCCTTATTAGACACAAAAAATAAGATGAACAGAATCAATCTTATTATAGTTCAATACTGAGTGGAAAACTGGTATCATCTGTGACTTCTTCACAGTAATGCCATAATGTAATGAACACAAATTGAATAATGAGAACGCCACCATGGCCCATTAACTTAACTTATACCATGGTCTGAATACTCTTTTCTGATTGGCTGGCAGGTGTGTGTTAAAACCGTGTATTGCACACGTAGTTTGGATCAACTTTAATCACCGTTCTAAATTCATCCGCTACCCAACCTGTAACCATAGCAACATTAAAGAGCACAGCTGTCAAAGCTTATTCGTTATGATGTTTTGAAGAATGGGACGCAGCAGAGAAAAAAGAAATAGAGAAGAACAGAAAGATACCAAGTGAAAAACGACAAGGAACCAACACCTGAGGAGCTTAAAATGATAGAAGAGAAGGACAAGATTAATACAAAAAAGGCAACAAAATGGGCAGTTAATATACTGAGAGACTTTCTCTATCAAAAACAAAAGAACACTGATTTGGAGACATACTCTGCGGTTATGCTTAATGACACCTTACGTGAATTTTATGCCTCGGTTCAGGCTGGCAGTGAGTACAGTGTGGCAAGTTGTTATGACAACAGTAAGCTCTTGCTTTATAACCTTTCGATTTTGAGTGAAAAACTTTCATCAAAAATTTGCGAATGCTTTTATTTTATATTGTTAGCAAATGACCATGGTATATGCGGGATAATTAACTTGTAGGTGTGCGTTAAATGGTTTTAAGGCACTTCACCTCCACTTTGTGCCTTAAAACCGTTTAACGCACGCATACTTGATTATCGCTTACATAACTGACATTTCCAGTAAATATATAGAGTAGAGTACAGTCTGTGGTATTAACTGCTATCCAGGCGTCAAGTGCTCAATTGCAGGACACACAGGGGTGTTCAGGAAGACTTGAAGTGTTTGTTACTGACATTAGAAGTTTAGGCAATTACTATTCTATGGGGTTTTAGTCTCCCATAGCTTCAAGACTGCTTCCTGTCCTTCATTACCCTGCCAAAAGTCACATTACAGATCAAACACTTGATGTAACTGATACTTGATAGGGAATTTTGGTTCCATGTCCCTGCTGCTGTCAGCTTAAAAAGTACTCCCAAGAAATGTCCATGTCTTTCAAATTCCACCCCTCCAGTTTAAAGATTTGTAGTCTCCAACACCAAGCCAAGATAACCTTGATGACATCATTAGGGGCTCTTTTCTCAGATTTTAGAAAGGTCCCTCCTGAGTCACAAAATACATTAGTGCCCCTTTAATTTTATTTATATTTTTTAAACAGTACATGTTGAATTCTATGTTTTTATTTTTTTTACAAAAATATCAGATGAGGCTGTCAGATGGTCCTGGTATTATTGAAATTAAGGGGTAAAACAGGTAAAAATAAAACTGCTATGTTTTATCAAGGCCTGTTTTCATTGTCAGGAGTCAGGTGTTAGTCCTATTTCCCCTTGTAAACCAATGAATTTCTTGCATGAGCATCTGAAAATGCTTCAGACTGTTAGCGCGGTCACTGCCCAGGGAGGCTTTAAATGCTGTGAAAGCCTCCAAGAGGGCCTTGGTTCTGCGGTGTAATACCCTTTTAAAAGCTCTCTGTATTCAGCTGGGCATATCAAGGACAGACGCTGTAAAAACATTTCCTTAAACCCCTGCCAATATGTGCCCGCACGCACACACAGATTCTCACACACACACACACACGCAGATGCACAGATACAAAAGCATACAGACATACTGCAGGGCACATATACACACACGACACATGTACAAACATCAGATCACACACACCTACACAAAAATCAATGATAACACACATATGCAAGCCCATGCAAACGCTCATCAGAGCAGCAGTAGTTTGTATTGAAATGGTAATAGATAAGCAGTGGTTTTGTGTTCCCATGCTGGCACTGTAATGTACTCCTCCTCTACCTCCTACTGTATCTGTCCTCTGTCTCTGCCTCCTCCCCTCCTCTCTTCTGTCTCTTCCATCCTGCGCTCAACTATCCCGTGTCTCTACTGCTCTTTACCCCACCCTTTCTCTCTCTCTCCCTCTCTCTTTAGCACCCTCTGTCTACGTTCCACCCGTCCCTACCTCTCCGTCTGTGCAATTCTCCCCTCGTCCCTCCTCTCTCCCTCTCTTTCCCTGTGAACCTGCTATAGGGTGATACTGCCCCCTATTTGCCAAATAGGGCACTTTTTTCCTCTCTTCTTCTCTCCCCCTCTCTGCCAATTTGTCTCACTCTCTCTTTCATCATCGCTTCACTTCACAAACCAGCACACCCTCATCTCTCTTTCTCCCATCTTGATCTCTCCGTTCTCACTCTGTCATTCTTGTCGTTCCTCCAGCCCTTATTGCTCTTTCACTGACAACATTGTTGCTCTTACCTCTTCACCTTCTGTTGTTTTCTCATCAATCTATGTATTTATTGAATGAATGTAGTTCAATCTCTCAAATGGGTATTTTAACCATCTCAGAATAATGTAACAGCAGAATATAGTGATGATCCCTTTTCATTCGTTTCTGGATGGAAAATAAATTCACTCAAAATAAATTTAATGATAAGTTCACTCAAGTCACACACATCTTCTCACTTACTCTAAGTAGTATACAGTATGTTTGCATGTACTGGGTTCACCTTACACAGGAAAGTAAGTGTGCCAATATGTGTATTTTTATAATGTATTGACCCATATTTATTCTTCAAACTCAAAAGAGAACTCAGGACAAATGATTCACAGAACTGATGTGAATTGCTGTAGCAGGAAAAAAAAACATTTTAATTTCAGTTGAGTAAAAAATCAGAAACCAGAAGGGAGAAATTTGTATTTCATATTTTTTGGTTTCTCTATTTTTCCATTAGGTAGTTGGAATACTGTTAGATTTCAGTCTACATAGATGGAGAACTTACTTCCATTCAGAAAATCATATTGCTTCATTTTAAAACACATATTTGCATAAGTTCTACAGAAGGTTACACCAACTAACAGCCAGATAGCGACACAAGAGCCACAGGCACTGAACAACCCACGTTAACTTTCCTGCCAAAGTCTTTTTATCTAATTCAAAAATATGAACACACATCTTGTCCTGAACTTTACCTTGTTGAACAAGCAACAAAACAAACATCCACAGGGTCAGTCTGCAGGCTAGATAGCCAATTAGCTGCTAAGCTGAAGAACAGTATGTTAAAATACCTGCAAATGTCACTTTGGTCCCGTTAGATGCTAGTGTGGTGCTTACTCTTCAATACCACTGCTAACAACACACTGTCTGCCCAGTAACATGTGAGCTACAGCGCAAGTTTGTTTATTTTGTCTCTCAATCCTCTGCCAAGACTGCTGTCAAAAAAAAACTATTTACTGTAGGTAAAAAACATTAAAATTATTTGTAACTGCAAAAAGGGATGACTAAATGTGATTACAATGGGACTTAAAAAATCTACTTTAGTGCCTGATATTGGATTTTGTATGCCATACACCACCATTGGAATTTCACATATTTTCTCCTTAAATATAAAGTATATTTAAAACGTACATATACATGTATGTGACACACATATGCAGTGTTGGGCAAGTTACTTGAAAAATGTAATTAATTGTGTATTACTTATTTTTCTCACTGGAAATGTAATTACATTACTAGTTACTCATCAGCAAATGTAATTGTTACATCACATTCCATACTCAGCCAAGCTCCAAAGCCTCCACACCAACAGATCATGTCTTCTGTATTTAATAATGGTGTAAATGGTAAATGGACTACAATTATATCGCCCTTCTCTTCCTCATCAGACAAAGTGCTTTACAATTTGTCTCATTCACCCATTCTCAGCTTGTGGGTACAAGACGCTGGCCTGTCCATCAGTAGCAATTTAGGTTTCAGTATTTTGCTCAAGGACACTTCGATATACGGACAGTAGGAACCAGGGATTGAACCACCAAACCTGTGATTTGTGGATGATGTACCCTGAGCACAGACACAAAATTGATATCATCCATCCCATGTAACTCTGTTAAGACAGTGAGTAAGCAGCCCCCCCCCCATGTAAAAAAAAAAATCCATAACCTTACACTGCTCGCTACTGAAAAAAGTAATCATTGGACTGTAACACTTGAAGTAATGTATTGCCTATATGTGACATATTGTGTCAAACAAAATCTCTTCAACTTTGGAGCTATAAGGACAAATTGGATTACATTAAGGGTGAAGTTAAATCAGCCTGGTTACCAAGCTACCTTGTAAAGACATGAGAACATTAGAGACAATTCACCTTAACTGTTAACATGGTTGCATAGATCCCAACCACAGCTATTTAATGTATCTCACCCTCCCAAATGTCTAGGGGAGATTGTCTTGTGATAGCAGCATTTTCATAATAAACAGTTTTTAGATGGAAACAAAATAACCACATGAACCAAGTGGAAAGAGATTTTTTCCCCCACATGACAGGAGAATGATCAGGGTCAAGACACTTGCAGGGTAGCTCAGAGAAGGATATGAAGTGTTCCTGGAAGAATGAGTTTTTCACAGAGTCATTTGAGTCCTGTGTGAGGTGGGAATGTCATTTACTACCAGAACTAGGCAACTACAGAGGTCTAATGAAAAGACGAGACACGAGAGATTGGAAGTTTTTTACCTATCTTGGCACGAGTGTTTATTGAAATACAAGCATGCTTCATCTGCCATGAATGCAGCGTAGTTCTCTTGCTTAATCAATATTAATAAAAATAATCCTAGATTCTCTTCGACACAGTAGCTAAACTTACTAAAAAACAGTTGTCTATTAGCTGCTCATCTTTCATGGCTCATGAATTTCTAGACTTTTTCTGCAATAAGGTTGATGACATTAGAAAAAAATAATAAATTAAATAATAAATAAGTTAAATTCCTGCTACTCCTGCAGATCCTGTCTTACAAAATTCATATTTATACAGTCACAGATAGTCCCTGTTATTACAGTTTTTGAAACTACCTCTCTTGAAACTTTGACTAAGCTCGTGTCAGCTCTAAACCAACTACCTGCCAACTTGACCCTTTACTAGAAAAAACTTTTTAAAGACATATGGTCTTTTCTGGGACCTACAATGCTAGATACTGTTAATTTATCACTTACTACTGGCATTGTCCCCAGAAGTTTTAAGACAGCTGTGATTAAAACTCTACTTCGGCATCTCGATCCAGGGTCTCTTAATAACTATCGATCAGTCTCTAATCTTCCATTCTTTTCTAAAGTACTAGAATGAGGTGTGTCTCAACAACTTTCGACTCATATAAAAGAAAATCATGTATATGAACCTTTTCAATTGGCTTTCAGGGTCTGTCACTCCAATGAAACTGCTCTGACCAGAGTGGTAAATGATCTTACTTGCTATGGATTGAGATTCCACCTCTGTGCTCTATTGCTGGATTTCAGTGCAGCCTTTGACACTATTGATCACTGTATACTATTAGACTAAAATGTAATTTTGGTGTCTCTGGCCTAGCCCTCTCTTGGCTCAAATCCTAGCTATCTGAAAGAACACAGTATGTCGCTATAATAATATTACATCTAAATTCTCCGATGTTAAATATTGAGTACCTCAGGGCTCGGTTCTTGGCCCTCTGCTTTTCTCTCTTCATATTTCACCTCTTGGCCAAATTATGCGTAGTCATGGAATAAATTTCCATTGCTACGCAGATGATATTCAGCTATGTGTGCCTATAAGGGCTGATGATCATACTCAAATTACTAAATTAGAGGCATGCTTGGCTGCTGTGAAAAATTGGATGTCACTAAATTTCCTGCTTCTAAATTTGGATAAAACTGAGATGCTGGTCATTGGCCCTGCTAGGCACAGACACCAGTTTGATCAAGTAAGAGTCACACTTGACAACTGTGATTTCACAAAGTGGGGCAGCCAAGAATTTCGGTGTTACGTTTGATCCCAGCCTCTCCTTTGATAAGCACATGAAAGACATTACCAAGACTGCCTTTTTTCACTTACGTAACATAGCTAAAATTTGGTCTTCCTTGTCCATGGCTGACGCAGAGACTCTAATACATACAATACATTTCATCCAGACTTGATTACTGTAATGTTCTGTTTTCAGGTCTGCCACATGCTAGTACGAAAAGTCTTCAGATGGTTCAAAATGCTGCAGCTAGAATCTTACAACAAGAAAGTTTGACCATATTACAATTCTAACCTCCCTTCATCTGCTTGCTATCCATGTTAGATCAGACTTTAAGATGCTTCTGCTAATCCTAAATGGACGTGCCCCATCATACCTGTCTGATCTCCTTAAACATTATATTCCATCACAAGCTCTCAAAATGCAGGGCTCCTGTAACCAAAGTTAAAAAGAAGTCAGCAGGTGGCAGGGCATTTTCCTATCGGGCCCCGTTCTTATGGAATAACCTCCCTGCTGATGTCAGACAATCTGAGTCTGTTGAGTCCTTTAAATCTAAACTTAAAACTCATCTTTTTGCCTTAACTTATAATAATAACTTATAAAGACCAAATTAGGCGGTGTGGCAAAAACACCAGTCCTCCCATTCATTTGAATAGGGGTAGTGCGTTTCGGCTGCAGGCATTTTGGTTGCAGCGGCGCCACACCGACCTGTGGCCAGAAAGTTGAGCCAGAGTCAACTTTTACAGAAACGCAACCTGACATCACTGCAGCTGAAGGTTGCAGTGGCTAATTACAGCCGGAAGTCAGACTGATCAGAGCTGTAAAACCCTGTCATGAGGGAGTACAAAGATGTTACTAGGAGGAGGGGAGGACATTTCTCTTCGATTGATAATGTTAAAAGTAAAGTTAGATGAGAGAGAAGAGAGAAAAAGAGAGAGAGAGAGAGAGCAGCTGTGGTCAAGTGAGCTGGAGAGTGAATGAAGAAAGGGAGCGCTGGTAGCGAGAATCAATAAAATGTTATTTTCTGATTGTTTCACAGCAGTTACGTTCTAGAGCACAAATAAACACGCCCACCCCCCCACCTCCACCTCAACTCAACCCTGCAGCAGTGCACCACACTGCCTGATTTGGTCTGAATACAGCCTTAGTTGCCTTTAATTGATTACTTCATTATCTTGTACTGCATGGCAGGTCGGTTTCTGTCTCAATTAATCTACCTAACGCTGTCCCGCCGATGAGATTATTGATTATTGCAACTGTTCTGATAACCATTGCATCTCTCTCTCTAACCTTCTGTTTGTTTGTTCCACAAGCACATGAGCATCCGAGCTGTGTGCCCCTCTCTCTTCTCTCCCTCTTTCTCCTCCTGTCCTCTCTTGTCTCATAGGCATCTCTTGAGGGACCAGCACCCATCCTGGAACCGCTCTGCTTCCCAGCCATTTCCTGAGGTTTTGGATCTGGTTCCCAATCCTGCAGGAGTTCAGCCTCACCTCATGTCTCTCTCTCTGAATGATGTCTCTATCCTTCTCTCTCTCCTCTGTGAATAATGTCTTTCTTGTCTTTTCTCCCGTGTATGTGAATGGTGTGATGTGAAGTCTCCCTCTGTGTGTATATGTAGTCTATCCTCCTGGCCAGGTCTCCATGGTGATGGAGGTCATGTGGCTCAGGTCCTATTCTATTCTGGTGGCACCTGGAAGCTGCTTGGCGTCCTCTTTTTTATTATATTTTAAATCCATTATAATTTTGTTATCCTGTTCAATGCTGTATTCTGTCATTTGTGTTCTGTTCTGTACACAGTCCGTCCTGGGAGAGGGATCCTTCCTCTGTTGCTCTGTTATTTTTCCTTATTCGAATCGAGGGTCTAAGGACAGAGGATGTTGTATTGCTGTACAGACTATAAAGCCCTCTGAGACAAATTTGTGATTTGTGATATTGGGCTATACAAATAAACCTGACTTGACATTTTCACCACTGAGGTGCCTGGAGGGAGAGGACTCAAGCCGAGAGTGGAGTTATGGCCTGGTAGCTGCTGGGAGGGAAGAGCTAAGTACATGTCTTTGAGGTATATCGTGATGCACCTCACTTAGCAACTTGTACAGCAGAACCAAGGTTTGTGAATTTGACATGAGCTGCCTCTGGGAGGTAAAAGGGGGGTGGGGGGCATGGGAGAATACAGACACTTTAAAACTGCAGCCTGAGTCATCAGTTGTGAACAGAGTAACACATTAGAAAAGCCAGGAAGGTGATGCTGTAGTTGAAACAGGATGCGGTCAGACTCGGACATGGGCCTGGCAAGAGGATAGTATAAACCTGCAGGATAGGCTGTGGCTGTGAAGCAAGCATTGCACGACAATTGGCTGACTAGAATCACAACTGATACTCTTGTTAGTCTGGGCAGGTGTTCCTATGGTGCTGTCAGTCCTGATAGAGAGGTCTTGCAGGGGACAACATTTGTCAGGGAGGAGCAATATCTCACTTTTGTCAAGGTTGAGTTAGAGGCGGTGGGTATTCATCCAGCTGAACATAGATATGTGTGTGGCAAGTAAAGTGATAGAGGAGTGAAAAGCAAAGTTTAGTATCCTCTGCTGTGGATAAAAAAGTTTTCAGATGTTGGGGTCAAAGAGTAAGACCAAACAGGCCTTGGTCTGAGCCCTGTGGAACACCTAGGGAGGAGATGCAAGACAACTTTCTCTACCTGCCAAGACCACTGAGTTTACACCACTGAGTTTGGCAGACAATTTTGATGGTGGAAGAGAGGTCAAAGACATTGAAAACTTTTAAGTACTTAAAACTTCCGGTAAGATATTTTCTGGTCTGAAAATATTTGGGTAAATATTATGGTCCCCCTCCAGTCAAAATGTGTTTTGCTCATTGTTACTTAACTTGAATGTTTGACTTTCACTGTGCCAAAGGATGTACACTAGAAGGCAGGTTTCACGTTCATCTACTCAAAGTGGAAAGTTTCTATGAGCTCACCTTAAATTTTAATTCAAGAGGTGTACCCTATGAGCAGAATTTGTGACATCGCAACTAGTTAGGAAGCCAATCCTGCTCCAGTATGCATCTTAAGTGTGATACAGAAACTGGTTTTATTGTCATTGATGCTGCTTGCTGCCAACATGAACACTTTACTACCCTATTGTTTCAGCATTTTTTCATTTATCCACTAATATTCATAGCAGGTGGTGTAAATGCCTCTGCTCTCTCTCCAGGTTGCTTGCTCAGCCATAATTGTTGCAGCACCCTAAAGAGCAGATCCATCAACAGAAAATTACTTAATTACTGTCTTATTGAAAAAAAGTGAATATATTATCTAAACTGTTGTTTAGATTTGTTGACATGATTAAATTGAAACAGTTGTTTCTCCTTGTTCAGTAAATGTGGGTCAGTAGAAAAACACAGTGTTCTACTGTTGATCACCTATGTTTTCCAGTCTGTCTATTCGAACAAGCTACCACACAGTAACAAGCACGCAACTCTGTCCATCTCTAGGCTATCACAGATGAATCAGTACAAACTGACTGACTAAATCAGCCTCATCTAAAATCACATATAACACACACTTAAAGGGGCACTCCATCCCGTTTTACACATTTTACAGTTAATTTGCCATGAGTTCTCAGGTTGTGAAAACAGTTGTATGTTTGCTGTGGCTCTGGGGGAGCTTTGTCAAGTCTGAGAAAGTAATCCAGATAATTAAGGTTAAGGTTATTCTCTGCTTAGGCTCAGGCTCAAAATTTTGACAGTTGCTGTTACAAATCTGGGGTGTGGACTTGTGCAATGTGGGCATTTACCAGGGAGGTATAGGTTCTTATGAAAGATGGTACTTAGTTGTATAATGGGAAATGTAGGATCCAGATTTTTTTAAGCTTGGACCACAGACTATGAAATAAAAGTCAGGATATCTCTGCCTCTGTTGCATTTATTTTGACCATTTTCTCTTTGTTTGCGGTCGGTTAGCCAGTTAGTCCACTACTGTAGTCCAGACTGAAATATCTCAACTATTGAAAGATTGCTGTAAAATGTATACAGACATTGATAGTCCCCAGAGGATAGAGCCTTTTGACATTGGTGATCCCCTGACTTTTCATCTACCCTCTCCAGCAGATCAAAGTTTCCACTTATCCAGTGAAATATGTCGACATTTAATAGATAGGACAAAATTTGGTTCAGACATTCATGCATGCATGCCATACAATGTATCCTAATGGTTTTGGTAACCATTCATGACCACAAACCACAAATGTCAACCTCATTATGGTGCTAGAGGAAATGTCTTCACAACTATTGGTTGGATTGTCTTGAAGTTGGGAGCACATTTATTTTTTTCTCAGAATGAATTGTAGTAACTTTGGTAATCCTTTAATTTTTCATCTAGCACCATCACCTTTTTAATTTGTCCAATGGTTTATTTCATGACTACATACCTTCAAGATTAATGACATTCCCATCCAAAGGCATCTTGCCCATTAAACTTGAACTGAAATTCATCCCACAATAATGAGATGGACATAAGATTTTTACAAATAGTCAAGAGTTATATAGTGTAAGTAAAAACAGTAGCTATATGTTGAGATTGTGAGCTGTTTTTAACATTAAATAATCAACTGTGCTATCCAGCTATTAAAGGCAATATTGAACAGTAAACGATTAAAGTGTTAAAAATTATATTTCAACCGTAGTTGTAGATAGTTACTGATAGGGGGCAGTTGTATGATAAGCATAGCAGCCAAAGCAGATGATTACTGGTAACAACTTGGTTTAATATATACATAGTGAAACTGTGCCCCCTCAAAAATATTGAATGCATGACACTCCTGTTCCCATCACCCTCAGCTGTACTGTAGTGCTAAGTACCAAATATTAGCATGCTAACACCTTAAACTAAGATTGTCCATCCATCGATCCATTTTCCATACTGCTTATCCTCTAGAGGGTCATGGGGGAGCTGGAGCCAATCTCAGCTAACATTGGACGAGAGGCAGGGTACACCCTTGACAGGTTGTCAGTCAATCACAGGGCTGACATAGAGACAGACAACCATTCACATTCACACTTGCAGGCTAGTGAAAGTGCATGATTAAATCGCAGGAGTACACCTTTAGGACATATATTTTTCTACTTGACTGTTGATTATTTGTGGTTGTATTGGTCTCATTAATACTTATGGTTGAGTGCTCCAACAAGTTTTCCATTTTTCAAACTGCCATATACTCATTATAGATTACATTAGGTTTTGGTTGAATGATAGAAAAGAAGAAAACAATACAAGGGAAAAGAGGAGAGCCAATATAGTAGGTGAAACAAAAGTTGTAAAGCTGAATAAACGTGTGTTTCCTTTACACCCTTTTTGCATGTTCAAAGACATTACAGACCAGCTTTGCTATTTTGACCCCAAAACAATTTAGAGGCATACTTCCATGACATAAGATATGTGTGTGCATGCATGCGGGTCTATGTTTGCATGTGTGCCAACATACGTTAATTAACTCAGCCATTAAAAGCTAATACAGGCCTGTGTGAATGGCGATAGTCATAATCTGTATAATAAGCTCTGATAATACAATTATCAGAGCTCAACAAACACACATAGCTGGGAAGTAGGAAGAAAAGTGGATATGCATGCACACACACACACACTCCGGTATAATGTCATGATGATCCATCTGCCTCTCTTCATCCCTGGTTCCCTCTTCTCTTTCATCACACCTGTCATCCCTCCATCCATCACACATCCTTCTGCTTCACTACATCTCTCAAGCTCACTCCCTCTCTATAGTTCAATCTCTCCGTTTCTTCCAATTTCTCTCTTGCTGTCCCTATCTTTCCCTCCCTCCATCTGTCACCCCCGTCTCTCCCAATTCTTGAACCTCTTCTCCTTTCTCAGGCTTAACCTCTCCGCCCCCCTTCTGCCCCCTCCCCTTCCTCTAAGACAGCTCCACATTAGCAGGCTCCTTCAGGCTGAGTGAGGTAGGTTTCACTGCAGGTTTTACACACTTTAACCCAGAAAGCTGTTGAGGAAAATCTGCCAGCACCACACACAACCGCTTCAGTCAGCTCAGTGGTATTTCTAGAGAGAGAAGGGAAGCATCCATCATATTAGAAGTGCCTAATGATTCTCCAATGAACCTTAAATCCACTGTGGCAAAATGTCAGAACTTGCTTAGAACATTATGTGTCTTTGACTTTTTGTTTTTCTCTTACATTTCATTATCCACATGCATCTATTTTAGCCTTTTCAAAATAATATTTATTTTTATTCATTTCTAAATAGCACGTGTGAATATTTTTTGGCTCTTTACCACAGTGGTTTCCAACCTAGAGGTCAGAACAGTCAAAATGGTCACCATGGTAAGTATGAGGGGCCGTGAGATGATTAACAGATTAGCAATGAAGAAAACTTTGCTACATATTTTTGGTCATTTAAAAAAAAAAATTTCTCTTTGCTTTTTCTTGTGAAATTATTCACAAATAATGCATATTAAATGCTCACAAAAATATCTAACACTTGACTTTGTTTTAATTTAAAGGGTCACGAGCCAAAAAGGTTGAGAGCCACTGTTCTATCATGACACTGATATGTAAATTATAAAATGTATATTGGAAAAATTCGCAGAAAAGTAGAGATGAACAATTTCTATCTTTGACTACACAAGGGCGTGTCTTATTTCAACACTGCTGACACTCCAACACTGCTAAAAAACAAACCACTGAAAAGACGTTACTCCGAAAAGACACCACATTACCATAGTTACACACAGACAGTTTTAAAGGGACCATGTCCACCTGTCACTTTGTCAGTGTGAAGGGAACACAACTGCGGACTGTTTCACCCTGACGGTCCTGGTGCTTCCTCCGCAGGCTTCACTTCACTCAGCTGCCAGACAGACCCGCTGCTGTTTCTCACTTTAACCTGAATAATAAACCGTGGGTTGGTGCTCTGGCTGGATCCACACAGAGAGCCAGGGCTAACGTTAGCTGGGAGGCTAGCTGGCTGTGCTTCCCTCAGACCATGCTGCGGTTAACGCTCCGCTAGCCTCCCAACTAGCCCTCGCTCTCTGCGTGGATCCAGCGGGAGCACTGAACCCCAGTTTGTTATTCAGGTTAAAGAGGGAGGAAGCACAGGGAGCATCAGGGTGACAGTCCGTGGATGAGCTGCTGTATTCAGCTGCATAGATAGGAAACACTTCAGCTGACAGGATGTACCACTCTGTTTGAAAAAAAACTTCTTTTTGGTGGTTGGCAATCAGCGTATTAGGTACATTATTGCCACCTTCTGCTTCGGTGTGTGGACCAGAGATTAAATCCTACCCATTAATCCTGTCTATCTAATAAACCCAAAGAACACTCTACTGCTTGACCCACTTTGCAAGTTCATTAAAGTTTTAATGCTGAGCTCCTGAATTCCAGTCTTCCTAAGTTCTTCCTTCATATATTGTCTTTCTAGTTCATACTTAGTACAATCTATGATTGCATGCGTAATAGTCTCCTCAGCCAGGTGGAAAAAAATGTGCATATATTGGTATCAGCATATCGGATATCGGCAAAAAATCCAATATCGTGCATCCCTACACATAACATAACTGCTTGTGTTGAACGACAGATTATGGTGAATTATGTCCTTTGAGCTAATAATCAGTATACAGTAGCACAATGGTATAAATGGTACCATCTATACTATATAGACTACAATATTAAATAGTCTGTTAGCAGCTGCAGTATTAAAAGAATAGTACAGCATTTTGTGAAATATGCTTATTTGCTTTCTTGACAAGAGTTAGTAGCCAAGAAATGGTTAGCCTAGCTTAGGCTGAAACTAGGGAGAAACCACTAGCTTGGCTCTAGCTGTCCTGGCTCTCTGTAAATCGCCTGTAAAACCACAACTTGTCATTTTTATACTTTGGTTTTTGTATGATTTAAACAACTGAGATATAACGTGTTCATTAATGGACTTTAATGACCCAGGCTAGCTGCTTCCCCCTGCTTCCAGTCTTTATACTAAGCTAACCTAACCATCTCCTACACCATTAGTTTAGCTTTACAGTGCAGCTTAATATTTAGCACACAGACATGAGAGTGGTATTGACTTTCTCATCTAACTCTCTGCAATAAAACAAATAAGTGTAGGGGAGAGCTGGTATGAAAGTAACTTTTCAGATAAATGTCATTTTAAAAGATAATATGACAAATGAATTTTACTTGTGATCAACAACTCACGTGTGGTCTGTCAATACCAGATGCTATTTTGTACAGATGTGGAACGACTTATAATTTGACTTGAATACAAGACTGTCAGTCGGGTCAAAAGTAACACAACACTATGGTGGTTTATATTACTCTTGTCTTTATTAAAAAAATCTGACAATGTCCATGTTAACATGTAATTGCAAACATTTTATGTCCTTTATCTTAATAAAAAAAACATTCGATTTAATTTAAAATTTCAGTTTTCAATTTCATCACATTTTACAACAACAATATGAAAAGTATAACTTTTAAAGAAGATTTAACAGTATAACTGTAAAAATAACATTTCATTTGCTGTATAAATAAAATTCTCTTTTTTTATTCATTGTCACAGTTGGGACAGATATAGCGCTCTGCGCCCTCAGTACATGTTTTGTGGATCCAGTGCAGACAAAAGAGACACTGCACCCACACTTCCCCAGGCGTGGATGAGCTGAATGTCTCCTTACACACAACACATTCCTCATCTAAGTCCTGGGAAACTGTAGGTGCAGTGGTTTGATCAGAGTAGAGTCTGCTGTAACACACACAGTGTGACAGCATTGGCGGCAGGACAAAAGAAACAGCTGTTACAATCATCCTGACAATGACCCCTGACAGTTAAACCTGACTCGCTTCTATACTGAAAAACTCTGACATGGCAAACTTCACAATGTGTTAAAGTACTAAATAATCTATCAAATGATCATGACTATTACACATGAAACAATAACTTGTCATTCAAAAAAAAAAAAAAATCACCACTTGAGTGAATTTACTTACCATGGTCAAAAACAGCTTTTCAGGTAAAACTGCAATAGTACGATGTATCCACATGATTTTTTTGCTGCTCTGGTAAGTGTTGTGTGCAGTATGTGCTGACACAGTTAGACATATCAAACTTGTATGGGCTTGGAGAAAAAAGATGAAATCCAAATGCAAACATTATCATAAGATTGATTCAATAGAATCACAGACTACAGCTCAAACTTCTGAAGGTTCTCTTTTTACACTGAAACTGCTTCATGTTTTCCTGCACAAAAGTTTCTCTAAGTATCTGCAGAAAATACTAGGTCAGGTTTAACACATCCTGTGAAAAAAATACAGGTAAGGAGGAGAAATTAGCTGAGTCAAGGAAAATGGGGCAAACTCAATGCCATGCCATTTATGTGTGTCTGTGTGTGTGTGGGTAGGTGTGTGTATGTATGAGTTCTAATTATAATCCCCCCTGTAGTGGAACATTCACACTTGTTATCACCTTGCTATCTCCATTTTCTCATCTCTCTGTGCCTGCCTCTCTCATACACACACATATACGCATGTACACACAGATTTCTGACAGCGCCAGAGGATATGAGGTGTTAATGTATTCTCAGAAAATTAACTTGCTGATCTACTCTAACAAGTTACCTGTGAGGGGGGGGAAAAAAATTAAGACAAGGAGGAGAGAGAAAAGGAATGAGTAGGAGGAGAAAAAAAGAAAAAACATAGGGCATGGCTAAAAAGGAGCAGAATATATAAACAGGCAGGCAGAAACACAGTGAGAGACTGTTTTGTCTTTTTCATTATACTGAAGTGAACCTGAAAAACTAATGTTCTGCTTCTTTCTTTCAAAACCATTCCTTGAATCTCCTGCACCCAGTGTGCTTTTTCTCCTATTCAAAAGGTAGCGCTTCCTGCAAAAGCTTGAAATTTTGAACAATTGCTTTTACTCTGTGAAAAGACTGAACTAGCTGAGGGCTGATGCAATTTACGAAGAGGACGAAAACTATATTACATCTAACAAATATACATGCAAATGTGGAAACGTGCACGTGTTGATGCTGGTCTTTTCATTAAAGCGTTTCCCGTTTGATAAACACCGACGCAAACTGCATTTCAACCTCTAATCTCAAACAGCCAATCAGATCCTTATGCAAAACCTGACATTTGGAACTAATGGAATGAGAGATAGGCATCTCTCTGTATGTGTGTGTGTGTGATTTGTGCCTATGGCAATAAATACAGAAAACTGAGCAGGCACCTGAAGCAGAAGATTTTTTTTTTTTTTGTAACCGAACATGAAGTCAAGCAGATTATTTGTTGTGAATACAAATTAAGTGAAAATTACATTACAAATTTGATTGAGTTGACATGACATTTACAACTATTAATTATGCAAGGTAAATTTGCGGAAATGCTGGAATGTAATTATAAGATGAGGCTTGTTTTGTGCCATTTACTGTACAGAAGTCCAGTCTCTATTCTAAAACCACCATTTTATTAATTCTTTCTCCCGCACCTCCTCTTATTCATCAAATGACTCAAGATGAAGGTCAAGAGTTGAATTGTGGATGATGTTGAGTTTACTTAGAGGCAATTTGGCAAATAATGTTAAACCCATCCCAAGTGTCTGCCCATCTGGCTCCTGATCTCCACAATCTCAAAGAACTGCGTGCTTCTAATCATGTAATGCTTTTGTTTGAGGAAAGTGCATTTTCTCTCTCCTCTCATCAGACGTGCTTGTTTCATCAAATGTAATACTGTATGTCTGCTCACTGCTACTGAACATTTCTGAGGGCTTGTTACATTTTTAAAGGCTTGCACAGTGAGTGTTTAATGGCATGTCAGTGGAAAAACTGCATTCACTTGCATGACCCACGACCTGATGGCCTCATGCCTGACACACAGTCTTCTACTCCATTACACCATGGCAGTTCTGACCAGACCAGAGATGGTAACATTCAGTTAAGCTGAGTGCTGTTGGAAATGTGTATTTGTAAAACTAGGCACAGCATCCGTAGAATGAGAACATCATTTCCTTTTCTTTTAATCCATCCATGCTTTTTTGGAAGCTCATCTGAGTCCTGGTTGCAGTGGCAGCAGGCTACATGGTAGCCCAGACGTCCTTCTCCATTGCCACCTCCATTTGCTACTGGGGGCCCCCAGATGTTCCAGGCCAGATGGGATATGTAATCCCTCCAGCATGTTCTGGGTCAACCCAAGAGTCTCCTAAAACCTCTAAAAGGGAATGTCCAGACAGCATCTTTATCAGATGCCTGAACAATCTCAATTGAATCCTCTTGACGAGAAAGAGCAGCAGTTCAACTTCGAGCTCCTTCCGGATATGTAAGCTCTTTACCCTATCTCTAAGGAAGAGCCCAGCCACCGTGTGAAGGAAACGCATTTCGACTGCTTGTATCCACGACCATCTTTTGGTCACTACCCAAAGCTCGAGACCACAGGTGACTGTTGGAACTGGTAAATCAATATACTGGTAAATCAAGAGGCTCAGCTTTGCTCCAAGAATTGGCAACTTGAGCTGCGTTATGAGGGGCAGTAGCTCCTGGTAAGCTCCCCCAAACTGCCCAAACTGGTCCCAGGTGATGTGCCAGACCATCTTTATCTGTTGGATGAAGCAACTGTGCCCAAGTTAAGTGATAACAGGGGCCTCTCCTGGAGTGTACCGGTAAGCCCCTGTGGCCCGGCCTATACCCATGGTGTCCAGATGGGCTCAACATGAAGATGTAACATGGAACCGTCACTGCTTAGGCCCACCACCCACAAGGGCAGGAATAGAAGTTGTGTGCACTGCTTCACTCGAGTGGCAGGCAAACCTGCTGACCTTGCATGACCTTGGATGTATGCAATTTGGTAACAATTTCCTTTTCTATCTCTACCTAAAGATTCTTAAGTTTTTAATTTCTTTACCAGATATGCTGGTAAATTATACTGTATTTTTAGTGAATATGGTCAATAAAGGGCCACCTTTAATTCTGACTAGTGACTATGTAGTTTAGAAAGTAATGATGAAGGCAGATTGCTTACAGGCAATTCTTCTGTTTTATGAGTTTTTCCAAATGTGCCTCTATGTTTTTGATTAGTGTACCTCTCCACTGATACTGGCAGTGTATGCATGCGTCATTCTACCTTTCAGTTTCTATTTCTATCCATCTCTATTTGATCTCCTTCATCCCTTTATTTTCTTCCCTATATTCTTTCAGTCCTTGTCCTTTCCTTTCATCCTGTCTCATAACTATTCTCATTACAGTTAAATCACACTGAAGTTCTTCATCTCTGCCTCTTTCTTACAGTCTGAATAACCGTCTCTCTCCTCCGCCCCTGATTTAGTCGCCACCCCTAAAGCTTATTTTTCAATCTCTTCCAGTCTCTTTCTGCTGCATTATCTCCTTTTTTTCCTTGTGCAAAAGTAATATATTTCTTTCAGAATTGAGTGTTGAGCCTCTGCATGTGTGTGTGTGTGTGTGTCTGTGTGTGTGGTCAGTGACAGACAAGTTCATGAGCAGGTTAGTAGCCTGAAGCTAACCTCACAGAGGCCATTCAACCTGTCGTTATCATTGTCACACATACACACTGTTCTTTCTGTCTCTTTCACTCTTTGCTACACACATAGACACTTATGCAAACTGAGACTCAAGAGGCCTTGTCCTCGTGACAAGGGTGCTGCTGGCAGTGGGTCTGAGAGGGTAAAATGCATGTTACAGACTGGCAGGAACCTGGAGGTACCGAGGACAAAGCTGTGTGAGGGTTTGAGTGTGTATGTCTAAAAGACGAGGGTGAGGGGGTGATGGGATTCGGAGATGTATAAATGAGTTTATCAAGATAGGTTATTTAAAACAGAAAGGCTTGTATGAACAAGCTAATGCTTGGTCAGTGCAGAGAGTGCAGATTAGGCAGTCAGTTGATGTGGTTTGAGAAGGAAGTGAAGAGTCCAGATTCTTTGGCTTTGGAGTCAAGAAGCAAAGAAAAGCAAAGAGCCATATTAAAGTGTCCTGGTCAGAGAGAAAGACCGACAGACAGATGGGAAGAGAAGGGGGTAATTGGGTTAAGAAAAGCAGTTGGGATTAGGTGTTGTTGGTATATTTTGTTAGGTTGTCATGATCAAGTATGATCCTTCCTCCCTAAATGCAGTTATTAACATAACTCCAATTGTTATGAAATGTTATTTTCATATCAGATGTGTGAACAGAGAAATCATACCGGTGGGGTTTAGCAGGATGGCTGTAGGGATGGCAATGTTGGTCGGTCCAGACAGAAATGTCCCAACAACTATGAGATGGATTGCCATGAAAATTCAGTACGGACATTCATTTTACCCCCAATTGTAACTTTGATCACCTGACTTTTCATCTAGCGCTATCATCAAGTCAATGTTATACCTAAAGAAATGAAAGACATTCCCATCAGGCGCAACTGTACTTTGTGTTCAGTGCTAATTAGAAAATGATAACATGCTAAACTGTGATGTTAGCATGTTTAACATTTAGCTACAGCCAAAACGTACCTTCAAAATGTCTTTAGTATGGCTTTTGGCAAAGTATTTTAGTATCTCTCTGTGATCTAAATGCTGCTTCAGTTGCTTTTCTACCATTAAATAATACTACTAATGCACACAACCCTTTTTGTTGTGGTGTTTGCACAGAGCAGTGCAAGTTTGAATTTGAACTGTAGTAGTTCATGTAGTGGACAAACTTCTTTCCAATACAAGTGTGCAGAGCAAATTTTGTGGCTAGTCGCCCCCACACACACACACACACACACACACACACACACACACACACACACACACACACACACACACACACACACACACACACACACACACACACACACACACACACACACACACACACACACACACACACACCTCCATCATTAAAACTCAACCTTCATAAAATGCTTTTTCACTTTTAAAAACAAAAAACACTGATCAATTGCACATTAAAACACCATTTCTAATGGCATTGGGGCTGGGTCTGTACTCAGATTAATGAAATAGGCATTCCATCTCTAGTGTCTAATGGATGCATTTGCAAAACACTGTATAAATCAATTAAATCATGTGACATGGCAAGAGGCATTGTAAGGGAATCTCAGGGCATTTTTTTCTCAAGATCTAAACATCTGTTATGTACATGAGATTATTATAAAGAGCTGTCCTAATATGTAATCATTTAAATAGATGAAACTGACTATTGTCTCTACATTTTCAGTGAATGCATTGTTGTGCAAATGTAAACAAACCCAATTATAAGTAAGAAATGCAACAATCAAAATTAGCTTATTAAAGTATAGGCAGAAATAACTGATACAATTTGTTGTAAAATAAGTTTTGCCTGACTGAACAGTATATATATTAGGATTATGCAGGACACACTCCAGTACATTAGTTTAGAGAAGCTAGTGTGTATTCTGTGTATATGCATACAGCACATGGACATGTTCACACACAAAAAGGTACAAACAAACACAATAATAACACTTGAACTCAGACACTGTCTCTGTTCATTTACACTTCACTTTGTCTTCTCTTTCATCTCCCTCTCATGAAGCCAATCATAATGCAAACATGCACAAAGACCTCAAATACCCCACAACAGTATTCTCTCATCACTTAGCTCTTTCATCCTGCTCATAATCATACAATAGTGTGCACGCACATGTTTATACTGACAGGAAATTGTTGATTAATAAAAAAATAATAGAATCATAATCTGAATAATAAATATCAAACATTACATAAACATTTAATTTGCTTTTTTAACTTGAAGAGTTTTTTTTTGCATGGGTGATAGTGATATTTGTTAATGTGTGTGCATACAGTAGGTGATGTTTGTCAATCCCCATATTGCTTGTTTTCTCACCCCTGGTATTTATCTCTTATCTAAGAGGCACATGTGCAAAAAATAACTAGTAGCAAAAAGTATAACAATGAACAATGTTAACAAAAGGCTGAACGAATAGAGAAGTAGGACTGGACTCACTTTTGGTGCAATTCTGTATCTGTATAAAATTGATCATGTGTTCCTATAAACAGCATTTCCATTCTGTTCCACCTGCCGTGCCAGATTGCATCATGCTGCACCAGGATTCTCCTAACACACTGAACCTGCAGTTACACCCACAACACCACAAGCTGATATGTAGATTTATTTTTATTTATTGTTTTAGGCGAGGGGGAGGTATAGACTTTTTGTAGAAAAGGGATGGGACAATGTTTACTTAGGTCATGCTAACTTATACATTTTATTGTAATTTTCACTTAATCACTCACACTCTCCTTATCTCTTCCTTATTCTTGTTCCAACTTTTTGGCTGGACAGCAACAGCAGGGCCAGCCCTATAAACACGAATGTCTGTCACTGAGTCACTGACTCACTGACTGAGTGATGAAGTGACACCATGCATGGTGTCAAGGATCTGCATACTTCAGCACATTTTATTTCCAAACAAGAACTTGCAAATTTAAATATTCTTTTAAAATGTATGACCATATAAAGTCATATGCACCATGGAAAATGAAATATCCGTATATCTATACACATTATAGGTAAGGGTTTCTGAATATTAGTGTATAGGCGTTCTCTTTTCTTGTAACCAACTGTGCACTGAGCTCAGCTTTGGTTTCAGTTCCTTTCATTTAGGTTAAGAAATAGACACTGACAGGAAGTAAAAATACTGAAGGAATGAAGATTATCATTCATTGTCCATCTCAACAAAACCTTGCTCTTTGC
Source organism: Scomberomorus guttatus (assembly GCA_038419695.1). NCBI lineage: Eukaryota > Metazoa > Chordata > Actinopteri > Scombriformes > Scombridae > Scomberomorus > Scomberomorus guttatus. The sequence goes on from CM076455.1 coordinate 23,964,949, forward strand.
ATTCATCAGCAACATTCCACTCCCATGCATTCACACTTCTATTCTCCTCTCTGCCCTCTGACAGGCTCATATTAGGTAAGACCACCCTGTTGAAGCTCAGCAACCAATCAAAAATGACAACCTGTGACTGTGACAGTATAGTAATACAGTGAAGAAAAATAAAACATACAATGAACTTGTACACCTCACCTTGACAACACACAGAAGACGGAAATATGAAGGAAAAGTACATGTAAATATATCTGGCATACATGTAATGTGTGTAGATGTATTTTTCTCTCTGATTTACTGTTTCTATTTATTCGTCTTTCTACTCTTTCCACCTGTCTGAAGGTACAGGAAGCGTAAGAGTAGCTTACATAAACCATTAGACACACACATTCATAATTAATTTCTACAGCTGCTGTGCCACACCCTGCTGTGTGTTGGTGTATGGACACACACGCTAAAGTAACGTTAACGCAGCCAAAAAGATAGAAAAAAAGAGACAAAGTGCAAAGGCAAAATGGAGTACAGGAAAAAATAAAGAATGACAGGGGAGTTTGGAGAATTTGAAACCTTTCAGGATGAAATTTAAGCTTGAGTTAATTAAATAATTGATTTTGTTTTTGATATTCTTCAGGGAAAATGTGGGTGGAGATGCCCAGCTGTTTCTGTTTCACTTGTTGGAAAACAGTTGCTAAATTAATTTTGCAGGAGTTTGTAACTTTATTTAGAAAAATGTTTGACAAATAACGTTGTTATTTAGGCTTCATCAAATATATCAAACCCTTGCTTGATTTTCAAGGTGCCACAATTATAATAATTAAATATCAGTCATTGACAAGTCTGTTCTCTTACTGTAGTTAAATTCACCATCACATCATTTGGTGGATGTTTTGGATTGCAGATGTTTTTTCAAGAACTGGCACTGAAATTTGGCCACAAAATCAAATGCTGTCTGCTTTGGAATATTTCTTTTTCAAAAATGCAAAGGAGGGTGTCTGGTCTGTGATGTCAAAGAAATAAATGAACATTTATTTTGCTTAAACTAATAAACAAAATGCTATCAAGAAAACTTTCAAAAAGTACCAATCAGAAAAAATATTTTTACACCTGAACCACCAATTACAAAGTGTAGCAATCAGATGAAAACCTCCCAAATTAGTCATCAGTGGTGTGTTTTACAGAATAAAACCAAGCACAACACGTGATAAACAGTACTGTTTGAGTTACAGAATGAAATCATGTCAAGATCTGAAAGAATTTGGTAAGATTACAAATCGTAATCAACTTTCAAAGCTATTTTACAGCTAGAGGGTGATGAGTGCAGACCTCTGAATCACTGAAGATCTCTGATTTGATCAGTGCTTAGATGGGTGAATGAAATGAAACAAAATGTTAAAATTTAGTCAGATTATCAGGCTAATCTCTCCCAACACAATACGCTTTCTCCAAAAGGTCAACATTTTGGCTATTTATCTTTTTTCTATCAAGCCCATGTTTCTATAGCCTAACTATTTTATATGAAAATATATTAAAAAGATATAGAAATGTTGTGAAAATTCCATTTTTAGCAACTCCTTTTACCATTATACAGTGATGGGGTCACAAGTCTCACTTTTACTGAAGCCTTTTAGTTAGAAAGTCAGGCTTATTGAACCATGGTTTGCTGGTTTAAATCCCTTGAACAGCTGGTAAATCTCAGTGGAAAAATGAGTTAGCTTCCCTAAAGATTTAATGTTATGGTTCCATTGCCCAAGGCACCGAACACCAGCTGCTGCACTGGAGCTGCTCACTGACTGTACTGGACACCTTGTCTGAATGTGAAGCAGGACACTCAACTTTCTCTGGAGGTAAAACTATGTACATGTTAAAATGCTCCCAATCTAAATTTGAATAGTCCGTTAGGAAAGGCCACAGGATGTACAGAAAACCCTCTCTAGGGGACATTTAACAACATTTTTCCAAAAAAAAAAAAAAAAAACTTAGATAGTAGGACTGTAACAGTATGGATTTGTTCTTACCCCAGTGAATAAGCAACATATTCCTGTGGTTTTGCGATTTACCAAAAGGTTGTACAAATAGGAATAAATTGTGCTTTTATTGGGGACTATTTTCAGCTGCGGACTAATACACATTTACAATACAAATAGACTGCCAATGCTCATCATAAGTAAGGATAATGGTGCAACTCATTTATGTGATTTTAATAGTTATTGAACAGCTCTATGAAACAGATGAATAACAGCATATCAGACTTTGGATACACAGGTAATACTTGTTAGAAGAATTAATTCATTGCTGGTTTACTGAGATTTGTTGACAATAAGAAAAACATAGAATACTGTCAGCCTTTTAACACACATATGAGGAGATGAACATGTGATACCAGATCATTATTTTGACTCAAAATGTGAATATGTGAGTAAACAGAAGTAGCCAAAGCTTTCTTGATCTGAGTACAGCCTGAGTCATAAGGTTTATTGGGGTAAATCAAAAGGGCATAAGAAACACACAACATATTTTTGAGATTATTGGTTTGCTATGTCTTGATGCTGTCATAATTTGAAAGTTTTTTTTCCCCACCTATCTAAAGATCAACAGCCTTAAAAGAGTAGTTTCTTAGCAACAGCCACAGGACAGAGATTTACAGGCAACTCTGCTGCCATTCAAAACTGGAGAAGCTGAACCCTTTCTGTGGCCCTGCACTTCACACAACAGCCTGTTTGAAAGTGAGCTCTTCAAATTATACAACAGCAGATTTATCTCAGCACAATAACCCTGACTGCACTGCAGCACTGCTCCAGTGTGTAAGTGTGTGTCAGTATTTTCAGTTTGCTCTGCCAGTAATACCAACTAAATACACACATGAACACACACACACACACACACAAACACACACAGACCCATGCACACAAAGGAAGCTTTTGGCAGTTGCGGGCTTTATGGAGCAAACAGTCTGATCCAGAGGTGTGAACACTCATTAAACCCCAGCTTGACCTCTCTAACACATACACACACACACACACAAAAGATTCACACACTAAAATTCTATGAATACACGCAGAAAGTACACACACGAATCACACCAATACACTCACACACATTAAGCTGCTCAAGCACAGCTTAGCTTGGTGGTCTTTGAAGCTGAGAGCTAAAACAGATATTGATCTGATAGGCTGATCTCTCTGTCTCACTTTATCCATCTTCCGCTTTCTCAAACATTACCTGTGCCTGTCTTCCTCTTTTCTACCTTTCCCACTGCTCGTCTCTCTTTGTCTCTCCATCCCTATTTCCTTATCTGCTTCTCTACACCTGTCCGCCAAACACATATTATAAACTAACAAGTTGCAGGGTTATATGAACATTTTTTGTCCTTTAAAGCCATGTTTATGACACTAGTGACCATTTTATCTAAAAGCTGAACAAAAGGCGAGAAAGACATTTGAGCTTTTAAAGGAATTGTTGTGAAATACGCTTACTTGCCAAGAGTTAGATGAGAAGAATGATACCACTCATGTCTGAAGCTAATGCCAACAAATGATAAACTTAGCTTAGATGACAAACAAGATATTTTGGGAATAAGGGATTTTGTCACCTTTGGACACAGCCAAACAAGCTGTTTCCACTTGCTTCCAGACTTTATGCTAAGCTAAGCTTCTCATCTAACTGCAAGAAAGTGAATAAGCATATTTCCCAAAATGTTGAGTATTCACAACATTTTATATGCTATGTGTCCCCTTTAAAGGGGTGGGCCACCCCTCCAACGGGACCCCCCACCCCTCCTAAAAGAAACAAAATAGGTTTATGCATGTTATTTCCCTAATTTATGTGCACTAGTTTCATTTCAGCTCAGTGTGAGAGCCTCTACTACGTTTTGCTGTCATTTATGGTCACGCTAGTTTCTCTCCTCTCCTCTGCTCTGCGTGCAACAATCCGTTACCTGTGGTTGGCCTGGGTGTGTGTCACTCAGAAAACAGTCAGCCAATCAGAAGAGAGAGGCATTGAGCAGACACAGAACAGCCCGTTACAGGTTGAGTGAGACAGAGAGGCTGCATCCATGGCTTGTACAGTTGAAACTATGTGCTTTTTGACCATTAAAACATGCATGTGTTTGTAAACAACCATGAAAATGAAAATATTAAACTGGGAAAGGGGCATAATATGGCCTCTTTAATATAAAGACCTAAATAAAGTTGTCTTTAATCCTTGCTTAGCTTGTAACACTTTAGTTGTACATTTCATTAAAATATATATCAACTACTTTTCAGTTTTGGTAAAAAGGACAGACAACTGAAATAAGCTGGCTGAATGAGAGTAGCATCACAGTTTGGCTGATAAGGAAGCTATCCTATCTCACAGCTGAGCAAATATACTATCTGTCAAAAGAACTTTACATTAGCATGTAGAAAAATTAAACATATGCTGAAGCACTGTTTTAACAAAGTTATTAAGCAGACATCACATCTGATATTTCATCCAGAATAACAGGGCAATTAGCTCAAGGCTAGTGCTAACAGCTAAAAATACTGACCTGTGTGGGTGTGTTACAAAGAGGAAATATGTTCACAAGATCATAATTGTAACCAGCTGCATCCAACACAATTGCCACTAATCACAGTTGGTAAGTTAGTTATATGTAAAAAATCAAAATCTATTTCTATGCCACCTTTTGGCTTTTACCTGTTTTTGTTATGTTATTCACTGTATTCCAACCAATTGCTTCTGATGGTCTTCTGTCTGAAGCGTGCTTGTTGGTGACTGAATGGTTTACTTGCCTGTCTTTTAGCAGCTTTGATCCCTTTGCTGTGTGCTCCACTGAAGGCCAACTGTGGACCAAACATTATAGATTTAACAATAGCTTCTTTCCTGTGATTCAATAGTCTTTACATTGGCCAGTGACACTTTATGTAGTTTTTTTTTTCTTTTACATTTTTTAAGTCTTTATCTGGAGAGTAGGCCATCATCTGGTGCCTCCTACTACTTATTTACACTTTTTACTATGTCTTTACTTTTCCCTCTCATATTTTTACTCTGTGGTTTATAAGAATAAAATCCCATACACAAGCCTTTGAAGAATTTTTCACCCCTAAAGAAAAGGAATTAAAGGGGACATATTATGCTTTTTCTGGTTTTCTGTTATTTATATACTGTTGAGCTTGAGGTTAACGTATGTAAAAATGCTGCCTGCAAGTCAAAAGCCAGGGCTTCAACCTGCTGTGAACGCTTCGTTTGCGTTTTTTCTATCTAAGTTGACCTCAGATTGCCACCCATGCCTATAGGCTGTGCCATAAACTGTTCCATAGCCTTGGTTGCTAAGGTTGTTGCTAAGGTTTTTCTATGTGTTGTTTGCATTGTCCGTCTCATATATTCGGATTGGATTCCGGCTCAGATATGTACAGATGTACTTGAGAAGTTGACATTTTGAGTAAAGAACGAGAAAAAGTAGTGAAATCCTACTGCTATAGTTTGTTGCATGGTTTGTTGATGTAGCCTCTGCAGCCTGCAGATGTCTGCTGAGGGGCAGCTTCCAAGAGCTGACCAATCAGAACAGAGCGGGCTCCTCAGAAGGGGGGGCTTAAAGAGACAGGAGCCAAAACAGCCTGTTTCAGACAGAGGCTGAACTGAGGGGCTGTGTGAAGGATCAGTATAAGATAAATAAGGAGATCTTGAACTGTGAATCATGCAAAGATATTCCAGTAGAGCTTCAGAATAAGAATATAGACCTTTATTAAATGTGCATGATAAAATGTCCCCTTTAAGCATGAAATTTGAAGGAAAATTCTAGTGGTTTCTTGGTAACTATTCTGCTTTATGTTCCTTTGATTCACATGGAAGAAAATGCAAGAAAAATAACAAAGAGTACCAGATTTTGGTTGTGTTATACCTACATTCAACTACGCAAGACTTTCAACAACCAGATGGTGTTTTTATTTCTTGTTCCATCTACTCTCAAGATGGGAAATTACTAACAGTGCACGGTGGAAAACAACCCCCAAAAGGAATGCTAATTTTAATGTTTACCAGTGTTTGATACATTCATCCTGTGCCTCTTTTTCGCAGTGATGGATTGTGCCTTTCAAAGAAGCAATGTGTTTTGGTGAATTATCTTTGATGATGTTAGGAATAGGGAATGGGACAGCTCGGTATCTGAAAGTAAAAAATAGTAGATAGTGTGCAGTTGCAGCTCTCTTATTGCAAAGTGATCCTGTTTATGAGCTAAATTGCATCATTTCTGCTTTAAAGTGCTAATTATTAGTTGTTGCCTGGTACCCACTTTTGAAAATCAGTATAATCTTTGACCTTAATGCTGTTCCTTAATGCTGCTGAATGAAACCTTTACATCAAGTAAAGGTTTCACACATCAGCACTGAGTTGGAGTAGTAACCCACATGCTGAAGAGAGAAAAAAAAAAAAAAAATCAGTAAACTTGTTAGCTCCAGTTGAGTTTTAACGGTTGCTGTTATTAGTGAACTTGAGCTGATGTGGTCTCTATTTATGCAGGACACAGACAGTCTGTTGGCAAAACAACAAAGACTGACAGAAGGGTAGAGAGGGAGAGCAGATGCAACAGTAAGACGCTGTCAACTGTTTGCCCAGAATCCAGGAATAAGCTGCTCAGTACACTGTGAAGTTAGCATAGCGCTCCATCAAGATTTCTACTTTGTAGTCAGCAAGCTGCAGTCAGAGTCGTTTGTCCAGCTTTGTTTTCACAGCAATACGTCCTCAGACAAACTGTCTAAATTCACATTTACACAGCAAAGATAGCAACAGGTAGGTAAATCACACATAAAGGGCCAGGTACTATCACAGACTGCCTATAGATAGTAACATTGCCTGATCAATATTGGCAATGGGACATTTTTGAAAGTACATAATTAAATAGTATTTTGGCCAAAGCCTGTGTGAGTATGCTGTCTTAAACCTGCATTTATAGAGTTTTTTGACCACTTTGAGGTGGTACAACAAACTGTTAACAACACTGACATGTCATTACTTTACAAAGTTTAAATGACAAACATGTTAGCAAACATTGACTTAATTTCACATCAAGCAGACACAGAGCAACATTAACATTGATTGGAGTCATGTTGTGTCCACATGATGAATGTAAAGACATGGGTATGCTTACTAGCTCATTTGACATGTCATTTGACAACACAAAAAACAAAAACAATTTGCATATGCTGTACCCTGTCCTAATGCCAATGTTTCTTTCTGATCATCCATTTCCATATTTGTTCAGTAAGTTATTTTTAAACTTTAAAAAACTTTTTTAATTTCTGCATGTTATCAGTTCCTCACTACAGCTGTTCCATAAATTCCCTCCTTTGACTGAAATACAATTATATTTTATATCAGTCCTCACTAATAGTTTTTTGAACATCTTTGAACAACTTTTGGGCACTTTCAGGTAATAATTACTTTTTTGCTCTATACATAATTTGAACCGTCTTTAAGTTGACCAAATCTTTAAATTCAAGAACCTTTAATTTAATAAAAGTGTGAGTTTGTTGGTTCTCTATAAGTATTTTTGTTTACAATTCTTATGGCTCTCTTTTGAAGCATGAAGATTGGATTAATATTTGTTTTGTGTATTTACACACACTTCCACACAATACATTATATATGGGACCACAAGGGAACAGGTACAAGGTCTATAATGAAATTTGATTTAGAAGATCTTTAACTTTATTTAGTATTGCAGTTGACTTTGACATTTTAGCTTGATATAATTGATATGTGCCTTCCAGTATGATTTATTATCTATTATCACTCCAAGAAATATTCCAAATTTCTTTCTATTTCGACATAATTTATGATGAGTTTCCTGTTTGAGTTAGTTAAATGCTTCCCAAAGATTATAAATTTAGTTTTACTTAAATTGAGTTAGAATCAAACCAACTCTTTAGCATTTCCAGTTCTTTTTCCACTGTATCCAAAAGTTGTTCCAATTTTTTTACCACCACAAAATAAATTTGTATCATCTGCAAATAATATAATTCTTAATATTTTGGAAAGCTCCTATATTGTTTATGTACAAAATAAACAACAATGGTCCAAACAACTGAGCCCTGGGGAACCCCACAAGTAACCTTCAGTAGTTGTGAGTTACAGTTATTGATTTGCATGTACTGATACCTATTCTCCAGGTAACTGCTTAACCAAGAGAGTACTACCCCTCTAATTCCATATCTTTGTAATTTCTTCAATAATAAGTCATGGTCAACAGTATCGAATGCTTTTTAAGATCCAGGAATACCCCCACTGCATATTCTTTATTTTCTATTGCGGTTGATATTTTCCTCCACAAATTCAGTGCAGAAGAAATCGTTCTATTAGATCTAAACCCATATTGCTGTTCACACAGTACATTATGTTTTGTGATGAAATCTTATCTTTTATCCAATAGTTTTTCCAGCTTTTTAGAGAACTGTGAAACTAAAGAAACAGGTATGTAATTAAAGAGTACATGTCTGTCCCCAGCCTTATATATAGGTATGACTTTAGCTGTTTGCTTGGAAATATACCAACTTGTAGAGACTGATTACAAATATGTGTAAGAGGATTCATCATACACTCAATAATATTTTTAACCATAGACATATCAATTCCATTCCAGTCTGTGGACTTCTTACTCCTAAATGTTTTAACAATGTCAATAATTTCTTTTTCATCTGTTCCCCTTATAAACATGGACTGTTTATTTACATTAATAGTTTCTTTCCACATCATCTTTACTGCTAAGCTTAATAATGTCCATAAAATCTAAATCAAGTCCAATATTGACAAAAAAAAAAAAAAATCATTCAATTCATCATCATTAATGGTTGTATTATGCCTTGTGAGGAAATAGGTTGGGTAATCTGTTTTTCCAGTTCCATGTTAAATAATGTCATTCAATACTTTCCATGTGTTTTAATATTATTTCTGTTGTCCTCCAATAATTTACTATAATAATCCCTTTTGCTGCATCTCATAATATTTGTCAGTTCGTTTTTATATGTCTTTATATGTTCGTTTTTATAGACTTTATTCCAATCTTGATTCATTAGGCCTTGTTTTTAAAAAATTAATTGCACCTTGTGTTTTGTGTTTAATTAGTTTGTTTCAAGGTCTCTATTGGTCCTAATACAGTTTCTAAAGGATTACAAAGACTGGTAGATGGTCACTTGCGTCATTTATAAGTAGTCCACTTACTACTTTCCTATCAATAATATTGGTAAATATATTGTCAATTAGTGTAATACTGTGTTATTATTCTACTTGACTGTGTAATTGAGAGATATAAACTCATACTGTACACTGAGTTGATGAACTCTGTAGTTGTATTGTGTTCAAATGGATTTAACAAATCAATATTGAAATTCATACAAACAAAAAACATTTTCTTATTGTCTATGCCTTCATACACCCCTGATAACTTATCCTTAAATTTATCAATGCATGATCCTGGTGTTCTATACGCAACTTATTATATTGTTTGATTTCTCAATCTCAATTTCTACAGTAATACATTCCATAACATTGTCTATAATATTACTTTTATACATTTTAATACATAAAGCAACTTCCCCACCCTTTTTAAAAATCCTATTTATAAAAAATCATCTCATATCCCTCACTATCACAGTAAATTTTTTATCAAGTTGGATCTTTGAAAAGTTTGTATTAAGGCCCTTACTAGAAATTGACTCCATCCATTTTCACATTCCTATTAAACTGTTCTGTTCAGTGTAGTATTCACAATGACTATACATGTTGTGGTAAAAAAATTATTCTCAGGATTAATATCTTTCTCCATATCTTGTAATTTACGCTCTGTGTAGTCAAAAAGTTTTCAGTCCCAGGCTTTCACATCCCATATTCCTCTTTGGTTGCCAGATGGAGATAAATGACATGTCTGTTTTATATATATATATATACACATATATATATATATATATAGCATCATAGTTCATATTAATGTGATATGCAGTAAATCATCAAAAGGCACAGGAGAGAAAAAAACAAAGAAAAACAAACCCACAAACAAAAACAATATTGCAAGACAATAAACAACAGCTGTGACACACTTATACAAGAAGAAAGGAAAACACTTTCATGCTGCTTCTTTAAATAACTGCCCGAATTTACCATCCTATGGCTCAGCCTGATTAATCATATAGTTGTGGAATATTACGGAAATGTATTCCTTAGTACTGGAAAAGGATGGGGAAGGAAGATATAAATAAATAAATAAGCAGTGGGCCTAAATCCAGATGAGAGTAGTAGTCTCACAAACTGAAATGAAAATTCATTAAAACAAAGTCAGTCATACCTAACTGTTCACAATGCAGGTTCTTGCTCTTTTTTTTTTCCACTCGCCATCACTGCTATTGAAATGCTTTCAATCTGTAGTGGAATTCGGTGTATTAAGAAAGGGTTTCACCTGTTCTTCGAAGAATTCCATCAACTGTGTTGCTCTGGTAAAGGAGTATGTTTTGTCCTTGAAAGTTACCAGCAGTTTGGCAGGATGAATAATGCAATGTCTCAGGGTGGCTGAGCGTAGAAGCACCCTGATGTCGTTGAACTGGGCCTGTTTTTTTCGCTGCTCTGTGGTCATATCAGGGTAGATGCCCCCCCCCACACACACGCTGGATGGTAGGCTACATCTCACCTCCAAACTGTGTAGTTGGATGATCATGCAGCAGCTCCCGTCTTGAGCAGCCAGTCCAGTGCAGTGGCTGTGCTCACTAGCGGGAGCTGCCCCAGTTTCTCTTCCCTGAACAGTTCATACAAAAGTTTGGCATGAAAGGCAGTTGCTTTACCTGCCTTTATTCCTTGTTGTAAATCAATGATGTGCAAACTAAATTTCCTGCTGTGATTCTCGGGTACTTGTGTTTTCTCTTTAATTCTTCATTCTCAACCAACAGGGTCTTGTATTTCTATTCCAATGTGGACATGTGTTTTTCCATGATATTTGCTTAAGTTTCCAAATCTTCCACTTTTGAGTGGCATGCTTTTATTGTAAGATCCAACTTACTCAACTCCTCTTGCATCAGCTACAGTTTATTATTGAATACTGTTGAGATTTCCACCCGCACAATGTCTCTGATCATTTTCCCAAGTGATTTGGGGTCCATTGTTCTTCTGTGGCACTTACACAGCCAAAGAGTGACTGGAGATTGTTGTTTTTGGGGGGAAAAATTTTGAGTTAGAGGGGATCTGAAGTTCGATCTTTAAGCTTAATTGTTTGAAGAAGCGGCATTGTTGGCATTCAGCGTTCTCACAGCTTGCCACCAGAAGCTGTATTGGTTTTGCATTCAAAGTGGTTAACCTCCAAAAGCCTTTAGTCAAATTAAGGAGGTAGAATTCAACTGAAAAACACATATTTGGAGTTTTTTGCATGCATTTAAGCATATTGTTACATTTTAATCACTATCTTAAATTCAGTTGTACATACTTGGTAAACAGTACCTACAGAAGTAAACAAACAAATGTCTTAATGACTATACTGTAGCTGCATTTGTCCACTTCAGTTAGCACATGTGCAAAGCAGAGGTCATCGGAAATTAACTTGTTACAGAAAGTGGGATGATTTAGAGTGAATAACTTGCTGCCCTATGGCGCTGTGCTGATAAAATAAGAGCTATCAAACCAAGCATGCCCCTGTGAGCTACGCTGAGCTCAATAAGGGATGTTTTAAAGGTCAGGGTGCAGCAGTTAATCTGGAGAGTGCCGAAACAGAGCCAGCAGGAAGGCCAAGGAGAGCTTAGACTCTCTCTCTCTCACACAATCTTGTTCTCTCCTCGCTTTACTCTGAAAGGGATGCTGTGTTGTGGACAGAGTGTTTGTGGAAAACCGAAGCCTGATTTAATCTGTGCAGCTGAAATAGAGCATTGTCTCATTCGCCAGCTCGGCTGTAGATACGGTTTTATTCAGTCTGAGAGAGGCAGACAGATAGAATGAAACCAGGAGGAATGAGGAGGGCAGGATAGAGTGGGATTAGACTGTCACTGACACGACTAACTAGACACAATGTGAAATATCCTTGACAAGCCACACTCCGCCCCCGAACCTGTCCAGCCTACACCAGAGAGGAACAGGGTGAAGCTTTATTGATGACTGAGGGGAAATTGAAAAAGAAAAGGTGGTGGTATTCAAGGTCCTGAAACTTATGACTATCAGAAGTTAGGTTAGGTCAGGCAATTAAGATTGAGTGTCTGCTATTACTTTTTGTTTGACATTTAATTAATATGTCAAAAAAATTTTACATAGACAAAACGACTACTACTGAAAAGTAATGGTGTTGTAGTGTTTTGCTTTCTGCTGGGAGAACTGGACACTAATTTTTAACAATCACAGCAAAACTTTACATTGGGGAGCAGTTATCTGAACAGCTTCTTTATCTTAGGCCAGAAAGATGCAGGTGGGGTGGTGGTGAAGGAAGGAAACAGGATGAATGATTCTGCCACCAGTGAAGTTAATTACAATAATGGTTAGAACCTTTTCGGTTCACTACTTTGGTCCTGACAGAACAATCTCAACAGTTGCTGACCTTTCCTCTAGCACAGTATTTACTCGGTGGATTGGCACAAAGTTGACTTTCAAATTTGTGGTTTTGAGTAAAATGTCTCAACTAGATCCAGCATGTGACCTTTGGCATGGGTGGGACTTTGAACATGCTGTATGATGTTGAAATAGTCCAGCAGCGACAGAAATTCAGTGGCAAACGTGCAGCTGCTTGAGTCCACATGAATATTGAAGTCACAGAGCAGGAGTGTAGATGGAGACATGGAGCAGACAGAGGTGAGTAGCTCAGACATGAAGGAAGTGGAGGTTTTTGGGGGGTGGTAGACAAGGACCACCATATCATGCAAGACTTGACTATTTAGTTGCCACCAGATGGCGAGGGCAGGTCTATGGGCTTGTTCTGGGTCATTAGGTAACATCTTCAGAGCCAATTTGTAAATGAATGCTCATGCCAACTGTTAAATGAAAGCCAAATGAGAAACCTTGCAAAGCAGTCATGTACAGTAATGCGACTATACTGCAGCAAGTTTTTCAGTCTGTTGTGATTGATGAAAAAGTCACTGTGATGATAGCATTCATTTGCTAAAATATACAAATACAAATATACATAAATACAAATGGAAATTCAGTACAATGTGACAGATTTTGTGTCTTGATAAGCGTGAGACAATTACAAGTCTGCTCAAAGACTAATCCTGGCACTGAATCAAGAAAAGTGTTGTAGCTAATGTTAAAGCCCTTATGATAATTTATTCATCTTCATAAATGCAATATCATAATGTTTTCAAGTGAAATTCTCCATAGTTATACACTTCTTGGATGATTTCCCAGTCTTTCTAGCCACAATTTTGATTCCACTTAAAGTAAAATTAAAAGAATTATAAAGACGTAAAAGAGTCAGTTTTTCTTTATGTATCATTCAGCACTTTGACACACCATGACTAATACTCAGAATAGAGCAGGTGTCCATTATGGTAATGCAGACACAGATAAACACACACATGCACAGGCATAAATAGCAGGCAGATTTAGCATCTGTGTCCACTTCAAAGTGCAGTACGATTGCCAGAACTGCTTCCCAATGAAGGTACTGCAGCTATTAGCAGCAATATTGCTATAAGTTACCAGAGGATGACCTGCATTAGATTGCATGTGTTAAGTTAATATAGAATCATTTGCATAATGTTAACTACCACTGGGAAGATTTGCTGAATAGAGTCTCAGCTACCTAAAAAGTGGAGATGTTTTATTTACTAGTGGAGATTTAATTATTTATGCCCTACACAAAACTAGATGTTTGGTTTTTCATGGCAGCAGTTTAATTGATTTGTGTACCTGTACTAGAGGTGTAATGCAAAGCTAATATCTGTATCTTTATATGTCACAAAAATATCTATTCAGATTTTGTGGGCAAAACCTACAACAGGAAGCATTGGAAATTTTTTGTTGTTGTTGTTGTTTTTGACTGCAATTTGACATCTGCAAAATGACAATTGTCTAACAATGAACCTAAAATCAAATAATGAAGCATGAACATTATTTAAACCCCACCTTCAAAAAAAAAGTAAAAGTAAGAATAAATAGTCTTAATAGAAGCTGTGTATCAGTTAATAGTGTGGGGAAATAAATAATGGAAATAGAATGAGAGGGGGGCTGTAGAGTGTAGAAATACAAGAATACTTCAGTAGGCAATATTGGATAATTTCTCTTTAAAAATTTAATAGAGGCCCACTTTAAAATAAAGTTGGTGTGAAGTGTCAAAAAATGAGAACGATATTGACAAAAATATGAAAAGCTCTCTTGGCCATTTTGCATGCACTCTGAGACGGCCCCTATAAGTTAAGTTAGCTGTCCACTGTCAAGTTGTGCAAGGCGGCAGCCTATATTGATCATGAGATAAAAAATAGCACCGTGCAATATTTGTCAAGCCTTACCCTCTGGTGAAAACTGATGAAAAGTTATTTTGGAATGTACGTGGCCAAATGGCTCAGTATCAAAGAACTATCTACACCTCTATGTTTCTTTAGCTTATATGTTATGTGTCTGTAGACTATGTTAAATCAGCATTATGGAAAGTCATGCTAAAGTTCATGTTCACACTATAACAATGGATGTACAGGCATGATTACTTTTGAAAATGAAACATTACTATACAAATTGGGATGCCATTCACATCTGTTCAAAGTGCACTACCTGTTCACATCCAAATAATGTATTTCTATTTGATTACATCCCTAACCTGTACATGAGCTGCAAGTCAGTTCTCTAAACCCTTAAACAAGAAATCCTCCTTCTGCTGCCCTTCTCTGTGGACTTGACCAAATACTGAGCCACTAGCATGTGTTAAAACATATTCATCAGCGAGAACTGCAGCCGCAGATGCTGTCTTTACCTTTCTCTCATTGATATAAGTAACAAGTTGGGCAGGCAATGAACTCTTAAACTGTTCCAACACAATTAAATCACACAAATCATCATAACTGTCTACCTCAGAGGCAGAGCACCAGTGAGTGAAATGAGCTAAAATATCTTGCACAAATTCAACATGGATTTGCTTGTCCCCTTTCCTCCAGTTCCAAAATTTCTGCCTATATACTTCAGGAAGTAGTTCATATGCTTTTAGAACTGCACCTTTAACCTTAGCATAATCCCCACTTTCAGCAGAACTAAGGGCAGAAAAAACTCTCTGGGCCTGTGAAAACACACTGCAACATCAAAGTTTTATGACTATCCGGCCATCCTCTAACCTCTGCCACACACTCAGACAATGCAAAACGTATGTGGGTCTTTATCATCAAATTTAGGCAGAAGACACAAGCTTTCAGCAACATCAAAACCAGTATACACACCTGTAAATTCACTTCTACCAATGGCCATCAATGCCTCATGTGCTTTTCCCCCTCATCAGCTCCAATTTCAATTGCTCTACTTTTACCCTACCCTACTAGTCTTCATGTGTGTACCGGCGCTGGGTACTTATGCACCTACAAACTGTCTGCTGTATTAGGGAAGACCAATTGCCCCAGCCAATACTTTGGGGTGCTCCCAAACCAAATGCTGCCAGCCACACGGACAAAACACAAAAATAGCAAACAGGCCTGAAAACAACAAATCAGCAACCTCTCCTTGTGAGATGACTGGTGCTACAGCCTACCTGGGGGACACAATGAATGTTCCAGCCAGACAGCATAAATGGCCCAGCTACAATCATCCCCACAGCTGTATACTACATAACCCACACTCACCGTTCTGCTTGGATACACAGCTTATATGCAGCTTAACACAATAGAGAACTATACAGTCCCAAGCCCTACCTACTTAACTCAAATATAAGGGAAACTATCACTGTGGGCCTCCCAACACAATTACACTACTAAAATTCACCTAACATTTTGACATTTTTCAGGTTCAAAATTAAAAGAGCCCCCACTTGTTATGCCCGGCTAGTTTAGGAGCATAAAAAATAAGGGAGGTCCACACAGTAACAGCTTAAGTAAAGGAATAATTTATTAAAGATAACTCAACTTAAGCAAACTAGGAGGTGTAAAGTCAGAAGCATGAACCAAGGCTAAACTAAACACAATCAATACCCAAACAAAACCAAATGGAGTGCCTGAAAGGCATCAGCCTTCCAGGAGGGAGAGAGAGAGAGAGAGCCATCTTGGAATCACCCAGCTTATAAAGACTCCAAGCAGGTGACAGCAGTCCCTTAATGAGGTGGGAGAGGCCAGACCATCTGGGAAAATCTGTGAGGATGGAAGTAAAGGCAGGAAAGAGGGAAACAGAGGCAGGCCAACACAGATACTGTCCTAAGGCCTAGGGCCATCACATGTGTTAAAAAACACTGAATCTATTGTTTTCCTCTCAAACTTCCAAACTAATTTATCTAAGAATATAAAGCTGAATAAAAACTAATGACAGACGTGATGTTACTATTTGGTCAGAAAGACATATTGTAATTGAAAAGTTCAAAATCAGACAAAGTCCTGCATGCTCTGCTATGAACACTTGAACAGTACATAAACAGCTGTGTTTGTGCAGCAATACAAAGAAAGTAGACAAAGTAACAATTGAAAATTGTCTGGCAGTACTTGGTACTCTGATCATGCAGAGCCATGAGTTTTTTTGTGCAACTGGGCTTCAGGAGTAACAAGGAAAAAATGTTTTTAAAAATTGGGTCCTCACAGATAAAGCCTCAAAGTGCTATTGTAAAGTTGTACTCTGCTAAAGGCTACAGATGTAAGTTGTTAGAATTCCCCGCAGCATTATTTCATTGAAGTAGGCTATCTAAAATTATATATCAGTGGTTTTATTGGAGCTACTTGAAATAAGCTCCTTTTCCACATTAACTTTTCTGACTCGTCCAAAATAAGCAGACAGCAGAGGAGAGAAAGGCTGAGATGAGCTGAGACGGTTTAAGACAGACACAGAAGAGGACAGGCAGGGACAGTGGGAGTGCAACAGCAAAGTGGAAGAAAGGACAGAGTTGATACATAGGCTATATGGATTTTTTTACTTTCTGCTCTGGAAGCAGAAAGTGATAGGATAGAGAGATGGAGGGAGGGAAGGAGAGAAAGAGAATAACACAGTCAGGAAGCTAATATAAGTGACAGTATTTTGCTCTGTTTCCAAACAGAATTGGACTTCAGCCCTGTCCAGCCTGTGCCCAAAGGAGGGAAATTAACAATCTGTCTGTTCGTTCAGTGACTCATCGTTTCCTGACGCATCCCAGCACCTGCTAGGAATCTTAACAAGGACCAGACATGGCAGCGAGAGACAGAGACGGAGAGTGACAAAGGAAAACAGAGAGAGACAAAGAAACAGAACAAACACTGAGAAAAGTGGTGATAACAGGGTCTGCTTTAATTCACTTCAAATCAAATCAAAGTAGAATTGGTTTCATGTGACTGCTGCTTCATGCCAAAGATATGTCAACTTACAAGCAAGAGAAAGATGCTTTAAAGGACTCAAAAAATGTAAGTGTAAATAACAGTAAATAAAATGCCTTACAATAAAATATATTTTAATTCATGCAGCAACAACATGGCAGCTGTAAAAAT
This sequence comes from Scomberomorus guttatus, assembly GCA_038419695.1. Taxonomy (NCBI): domain Eukaryota; kingdom Metazoa; phylum Chordata; class Actinopteri; order Scombriformes; family Scombridae; genus Scomberomorus; species Scomberomorus guttatus. The sequence continues at coordinate 23,982,507 of CM076455.1, forward strand.
GACCACAGAGATGACGCAACACGAGACATTTTAAACATATAATCATAGAGATGTTCATGAAATCTGTGTTTTTGTTGCCATTTATGGTCAGCATTCTTTCTGCAAAAGCCATTCAATGTATTTACATTTTGTAATTACCTCTTCATATAGTAGCTTTCATTGTTAGTGGCAGAGTCTGCCATTCCCACACTGGTTTCAAATTGCCTTTACATGCACAAGGGATTCACAGGAAACAATGCATGTAGGCTATGTAACTGAGTATTTGTGTTTGTACTTCTTTCTCAGTGATAAACTTCACTGTTCACTCTCCTGCAGCTGTACTGGCAAACCCAACATTTCCCATTCCTGCTGCTTCACATTAAAAACATTTAACTGGTAAAACACGGGTTGCTTTTCACTGAGGTTAGCACTGACAGCATCTACAAAACACAAAGAAAACACTGAGAAAACACTGAGAACACAGTTGCTCTTCTGTTGTATTTCTGACAAAGTAGCTGCTAAATGAGTGTTTGCTGCCCCCAAAATTCTGGGACCTATTAAATCTTACTTGCTGTTACCATGGTAACCATGGGTGTTGCCAAATCAACTGTGACTGAAATCTTAAGGATTATAACTTTAAACCTGCAATAACATGAATTTTTGGCCACATGGGGCATTGCAACAAGTTGTAAACACTACACTGATATATTATCACCTTATAAAGTTGTTGTGTCTCATGTTAGCAAACGGTCACCTATTTCAGCAGATAAAGAGGAACATTAGCATGGTAGTAAGTCCAATATTCACTCTCGTTTTAGTTCTGCTTTTGTCTCCACTCCACCAACTCCTGAAGTCAATATCGGGCTCTTTATCTGCTAAATGCTCCACCATGCTCACCAGCCGAAAGCTATGCTTTGTGAGTGGTGAGAGTGAACCAAAACAGTAAAGTTGCAGGCTGCAAATCTAAACAATGAGCTGAAAAACACTATAAGGCTCCTCCGTAGAGCTGAAAAGAACTGCCAAGTCAGGTTATAATTAACTGTTGGTTCATCACTACAAGCGCCCCTTTACATAACATACATTTGATCAATTGTTAATGACAGCTGCATTAAGTTTCACAGTGGTAGCATATAGCAGAGCTCTTTACTGGATTGCGATAGCCTTTTCATGTGCTTATGATATTATGTCCACCTGTATACTAGAGTCAGCTCACCTACAGTAAAGTAAAACATGGAAGATCAAATCAACAAAGCTCTACTCATCTTTAGCAGCAAATTGACTAGTTAAACTTCAAATGCTTGCCCCACACTTAAACCCTCATTTAAAAGGAAATGTAAACACTACAGGAAGCCTGAAGGAAGAGAAAAAGAGTGTCAAAGAAAAACTGAGCTGCAGGAAGAAATGGTGTTTTATCACACGTTCCCAGTGAAACAACTGGCAGAGGAGATATTAGAAAATGGATAGGGCACTGCCAACAAGTACAGACACACACACTTAACTAAGTGACCTGAGAGTGTTGCCGTGCATACTAACATCAGATGTGCATAGCAACAAGAAATATGAGTGTTTTCCTTCTGAAAACTCCAGCATTAAAACACAGCTTAAACAAATGACTTGGCCTTTATAGACATTTGATGCATTTAGAAAATATTTTCTTCCGGAGCAAAAGAAGAATGCAAAAGTGGAACACACTTAAATACATTACTTTCGACATAAGTTGTTGTTATTATATGTAACAGTTTTTTCATCAGGGTGCTTCGAAATTTGAACAAGCCTTTCATTTTCCTCACAGGGAGGAAACTCCATCAGGATGTGGGGAGTCAGAAGATACCAGGCAAAAGATGCAACCAGCGTTTTCTTGTCCAGGACCATGACATACATGACTGATTACCTACATTACGTGACACATTTCAGGGGACAAGCAATAATTAGTGCTACAGGGGTGCAATATTTACCATGAGCCTGCTTAAAATAACAATGTCGAGCAGTTGAAGTGCATTGATATCTTTTTGAGGTGAGCTCCTGGGTAGCTGGGAATGAAACTAGTTCATCTTATGAGGCACATAAATGCGCTCAGTGAATTTCATGGTAACCAACCCATCAGATTTTAAATGTCTTCTGTAAAATGGAATTTTTTTAGATTCTTTGACCAAAGACTGACGTTGCAATGTGAAAGGAATGTTATGGTTAAACCTCCATTTGTAACCATTTAAGCAATATAAGGTGCTTTATGTAAAATTTTCAATACATGAAAATACTGTGTAGTTGTGATACATTATCAGACTATTCCTGATATTAGACCTGAAACAGTTACTTAATTTTACATTGAATTAAACTAATATTAAAAAATTACTTAAGCGATGAAACGGTAGTCAAAAGATTTCAACAACTTCATGTTTTCTATTTGCTAAGGGACTATATAGCAGTACTTTTCATAAGGGGTGAAATAAGAATGTCATTATACTGCTATAAAGAGAATCTTATTATTGAAATTACTTTGTTTACTCATTTTAGGTAACAGATGCTGTATTCCACTGGAAACCTGTTTGACTTTCAATTATTATATATATATATATATATATAAGCATATTTATGTTTAAACAAAAAAGCTAAATATTCTTTTGCCAATTTAGAAATAGAACTTCAAAATAACTTCAAATAATTTTACACTGTTAAGAAGCACTTTGTAATTTAGAAGTGGGCGCTCTATCCGATGATATAGTGGTATGTTGTACAACAAAAGACAAAGACAGAAAAGTGACTGTTTGCCTGTTTGTAAATGCGGGTCAAGTCCTCCCTCGGAACCCAGAATCTACTGGAACAGGACAACTGAAACAACTGGACAAACAATCTGCCGTGTGGTAGGATAGTACCAGTCACAAGGATTGGTATCAAAACACACAAAGGGTAAACCCTAGCCTTGTTCAACCATGATCTGTTCTAACCCTAAACTCATCTGATCTGATTCTGAACTGTGGAGAAAACTCAACAGAGATACAAAAACAGTGATAAAGTTCACCAAAACAAAAACTTTACAGGGGACATATCATGCTTTTTGTGATTTTCTATTATTTTGATACTGTTAACATTGTTGGATGGAGTCAAAGTAAAAAAATAAAAAAAATAAAAAAAGAGGTGAATGTATTTAAAATGCTCCCTGCAAGTCAAAAGCCAAGGCAATGTTATCTCTGCATCCTCCTCGTGATGACATCAGATTGTTCACCTATGCCCACAAACGGCCGTCCACTCTGTAGTCTTTGTTGCAAAGGTTGTTCCATGGGTTGTTCATGTTGTCCACTCGTATATTTCGGATCGGGTTCAGGCTCAAACACGTACAGATGTATTTGAGAAGTTTCCATTTCAAGTAAAGAATGAAAAAAAAAGATGTGAAATTCTACTACTACTGATGGTTTATGTAGCCTCCAGAGCTGCTGGCCAATCAGAATAGAGTAGGATCATCGGGAGCAGGACCTTAAAGACACAGGAGCTAAAACAGCCAGTTTCAGACAGACTGAGGGGCCAGTATGAGTTAAATAGGGTTCTGTACTGTAAATCATGCAAAGAAAAAACAGTAGACCCACAGAATATAAATATAGACCTGGAAATGTGTATAATATTTCCCCTTTAAAGGACTAGTGACATAGCAAAAAACTATTTTTGATTAAAAAGGACCCGTTTTTATGTCATTATTTTATAAATGTAAAGTCAGTTTTCTACTTAAAATTAAGTTTATAGAATTTACTTGTGTTGTGTATGTGATTATTACACTGACTAAAGTTATCTCCTCCCAAACCTACAGTGAGGTGTACTTACCGAGGAGTGAGGACGGGTTACATTTGCGCTACAATATGGAAAGTTTTCTGGTGTTGCACCTCAGACGAAATTTCTTTGATATAATTTAGGAAAACACATCTGCCCACAGTGTAGGTAGCACTACAGTGCGGAGGGAATTTTGTCAGTGCCAAAAAAAGAAAATAGCTAAATTAAGTTGAAATATTACTAAATTGTCATATTTTTGAACACATGAGACCATAATTACATATTCCTAAGGAATTTACAGACCTGTGATACCAGAGGTGTTAAGCTTTTGCAACAAGTGCCTCTTTAAGCTGTTCTGGAGTGTTTCCTGCTCTGAATGACGATACCCCAAAGACACTGTGTATTGCCTTTGTGTTTCTCTGTGCATCTCTACATCCCATTAAGTGTCACTTGTTCTCAGGTCTGTATGTGAATTTGCATGTCTTCTACATGTGTTCACCCACGTATACTATAATCTGTGTGTCACAACATGTGTTTCATTGTATCTGTGGGTGTTCTCTGCATCCCTCCTGGTGCTTTAATTAGTTCTCCTGTAGTAATCATACTGTGCAGGTCTGATTAGTGTTGTTGTCATGGCAGCACTCCAGGGTAAAAACATCCCCAAGGTGATGGGAGGTTTGGCACTGCTGATCAGATTACTCTTAGGCCATGATAAAGTATTTTTAAAATGTAACCATGATGGTTACATTGTGCACCATGATAGCTGATTTAAAGGCCTGAATCCTCAACTCCAGGATGGATCCCTATTCTCTAAAGCCCCTTTCACACATGCAGTCTATCCCAGGAAATGTTCAGGAACATTTCCTGCATGGGGTCATGTGTGAACAGGAGCAGGGATGGATATTCAGGGAAATCTGTGCTGCCAATTTCCCACCTCAAGACCAAGTAACATTTCAGGGAAAATGCCAGAATGGCTGTGTTGTGAATGAAAGCAGTAACATTGCGGGGACAAGCATGTAAAGGGCTACATCCGTCTGATGAAAGACGCTTTCATGTGGAGCAAGCAAACCAACCATAAGACTTGACATGTGGGTGATGTACTGTGAATTGGGCAGTGCTTGGTTTTGGCTCGTCCTTTGTCAACATAGTGGCCGTGTCACAAACTTTCTGATATTACAGCAAAACAGTACACTAAAATATGTTTCTGGAAACATATGAGGCGAGAAATAGGCAATGCAGTAACATAATCTTGATTCATATTTGATCTGGACTGCCTAGTTTGAAAGTTTGATCTGAGTTTCGTGACTTTCGCCCTTTTCTTCTGTTGAGTTTTATGGCGGGTGGCATATGTAAGTGTTGCATTACCGACATCTGCTGGACTGTCCCTTGCCCCATCTATTCCGACATTGCCATGGCATGTGTGACAAGATGAAAATGTTCCTGAATGTGGCTGCATGTGTGAATAGTCAAAATCACTAGTGGTGCCTAAAAGGTTATCACAGTAATTTACGGGGAGCTATGTGTGAAAGAGGCTGTAGTGTTAATATTATCCCTTGTGCATTCATTACAGCCTAAAGCCATTGTTGCTTCAGTACTGGTCAGCTCACAAATAACCAAGTCTGCACATTTTACAGAATAACTATGATGTTATACTCTATTCCAACCAAGAAAACTGTCCATACCACCTTTGTCAGAAGCACCTTGATTTTCCATTTTTGACTGGAGTGGCAGGAAAATACCTACAAATTTGGCTGTGAAGGTATATTCATAAATTGCACATAGATCGGTGGGTGAACCCCCGTCAGGCTGACCAAAGCGCTATACCACCAGGTAGCAAACAACCGGGAAAACCTCTTTCCCATAATTTCATGCTGTGGCTGACCAACTTTATACCTCTGTAGTTACTACAGCTCTGTACACCACCCTTATTCTTGAAAATCAGTACCAGTACACTTCTCCACACCTCAGGCATCCTCATTTTCTTTATTTATCAGCCCCTCAAAGTACTCCTTCCACCTTCTCAACACACTCCCCTCACTAGTCAGCACATTTCCATCTCAATCCTTCATCACCCTAACCTGCACATCCTTCCCAGCTCGGTTCCTCTGTCTAGCCAATCAGTACAAGTCCTTTTCTCCTTTCTTAGTGTCCAATCTCTCATACAACTTGCCATACACCTTTTCCTTCACCACCTCTTTCTTGACCTTATACCACATCTCCTTGTACTCCTGTTTACTTTCTTCATCTCTCTGGCTATCCCACTTCTTCTTCACCAACCTCTTCCTCTGTATACTTTCCTGTACTTCATCATTCCACCACAGAGTCTTCTCATCTTCTTTTCATCTGTCCAGATGACACACCAAGTACCTTCCTAGCTGTCTCCCTAACCCCTTCTACGGTAGTTACCCAGCCATCCGGCAACTCTTCACTACCACCAAGCACCTGTCTTAACTCCTCCCTGAACTCCACACAACAGGCTTCCTTCTTCAACTTCCACCATCTGATCCTTGGCTCTGCCTTCATTCTCTTCCTCTTCTTGGTCTCCAGACCACCATCCGATCTCTTTCAGATTGCATCTCCTGCATAAGACATAGTCCACCTATGTGCACCTTCCTCCACTCTTATGTCACCCTGTGCTCCTCCCTCTACTTGAAATATGTATTCACTACAGCCATTTCCATCCTTTTTGCAAAATCCACCATTATCTGTCCTTCCACATTCCTCTCTGTGACACCATACATGCCACCACCTCCTCATCACCTCTGTTCCCTTCACCAACATGCCCATTTAATTCCGCTTCAATCACCGCTCTCTGCTCCTTGGGTACACTCTCCACCACTTCATCCAACTCACTCCAGAATACCTCTTTTTCTTCCATCTCACACCCAACTTGCGCTGACAACATTCATCATCACACCTTCAATTTCCAGCTTCAAACTCACCACTCTGTCCAACACTCTCTTCACCTCCAACACACTTTTGACATACTCTTCCTTCAGGAATACCTGTACCACATTTCTCCCCCCATCCACACCTTGGTAGAACAGTTTGAATCCACCTCCAATGCTCCTGGTCTTACTTCCCTTCCACCTGGTCTCTTGCAGACACAATATATCTACCCTTCTTCTTTCCATCGTATCAGCCAGGTCTCTCCCTTCACCAGTCATAATGCCGATATTCAACTGTCACCTCCATACTCCTACCCTTCCTCCTCTCCCACTGCCTCCTGACATGACTTTCCCCTCTCCTTCGCCCAGCAGTAGCATAGTTTCCACCTGGGCCTCAACCGATCCAGTATGGAAATCTGACTTATGATCTGCATATTTGATTTGGCATAGGTTTTACACTAGATGCCCTTCCTGACACAACCCTCCCCATTTATCCGGGCTTGGGGCCAGGACTAAGAATGCACTGGCTTGTGCATCCCCAGTGGCTGGGTTCTTCTTCCTTATCTTTGCTTTTTGTAATTTGTGAAAAAGCACTGCTGCTACAATTGTACCCTGAACCTTTCAAAGCTGTACAAATGACAAACATCCCTCTGTGATTACACAGAACTGCTTAGAATATTGTAATCAGCACACAATTGCACACAGAACCAACATTGACACCTTATCCTTGTATTTTCTGGAAAAATGATTTGCTTTCATTTTCTTGTTTTAGGAATTTTCTTCAAATGTGCCAGTAAAAGCAAAGTCAAATAAAGCAGATCACAAACACACTCCTGGGTGAAAGAATCTCTCATATTTTTTTCTTTTAAGTTGATCAGCAGGCCAATTTTCCCCAAAATGTGGTGTTGTTCTTGAAAGTTTTACTTGCATCTCTCAAATTCATAATTAGACTGCATTCTGAAGATTGTGCATCAACATGAATAACTTTGCTTTGAAACCAATGTTTTTCACTACCAAAAGTCACAGGAAAGAGTTGGATGTTTCCATTGCATCGAGCAGAGATTTTACTTAAATAAGTATCAAAATTTGATACTGCCCTGCATTTTCTCCTTGTATCTACTGTAACTGTGGCGGTTCTAGGTGGGGGGCTAGAGGACCAGTGCCCCTGTAGCAAAAAGCCTGTACCCCCTTGTGCCCCCCCTAAAATACAGTGTCTATTATAGAGAAGAATGGAGAAGAAATCGCGGTCGATCTCTTCTCCATTTTTCATCGAGTTTCCTCAAATGTGTGAAACAGCACCCCTCTGGGTTGTAACAGCTGCTAATCGTCAGCCAGTATATGTGGTACGTATAGCAGCCTGACTGATGTACCGAAAGGAAGAAAGCACAAGTTGTCATCCTAAAAAATAGTTACAAATCAAAGTCATAATCAGTCACTTTGAAACTGTGAATGGAATGCCAGTCAAACTCTGTCCTCACAACAATAGAAAGTTAACACAATTTAAACCAAGAGTAAAGTGATTATTTTAAAGGAGTAATGTGCAATGTGTAAATGATTTCAAGTAACCTCGTCAGCACTGATCTTTACTACATCTGCAATTATTGACAATAACACTGACAAGCAAATATGGTCCTGGAAGTGATCTAAAAAGAGATAAGCAAATAATATCCTAAAAATTATCAACACTGTTCTAGAGACTCCAGAATACAACTACAATTATATCTGTATCAGGTAAGACATTTAGCGCGTTTAACATTTGAACTCATGTACAAGAAGTTTGCTTCCCCAAATTTGACATTTTCACTGGAGCTGCACTCACACTCTGACTTAGACACTACCTGCTAATGCAAAACCAAACATCTGACAGCAGTTATTCAGAAGTGTGAACAGGGTAAAAAGGTCAGACTGCAGGAGGCAGCAGAGTGTGTACTTTGACTTTTTCGAGATGAGAAACTACCTGCGTGTGCGTTGCATATTTTAAACTTTTGGCATTTAACACTGTCAGAAATATACATACTGAGTGATTTCCAAGAGATACATTTTAATATTATGGTTCAATCATTAAAATGAATTAGTGTGTACACCTTTCACAATTATGTGAAAATAACTGACTGCTCCCCCTGCTACCCCTAAATTTGGAATTGCATCGTTTTACCATTAACATTTTTTAACCATTAACACTTTTTTAATAACTCGCCCCATCTCTTCTGTGAATTATATCAGGACATGAGACAGTTTTGTCCAATGTTCTTGTCATTCTATTATTCAATGAAAAACAAGTGGAAGTATGCTTTTCTTAAACTCCCTCAGAGAGGATGGCAACTAGTGCAAAGATGGGATACGTAGTCTTTGTTTAACAATAACTGTTCGGGAAGTATAATACTGTACATTCACTTACATTAATGTAAGATACCTTACTGCACCATGTTTGTGAATATCAAATACAAATAGTGTCATGCTCAAATTTCCAAGACAACTTCTCAACTGTTTCACAACTGCTGGTGTCATGAGAAAAAAAAAATGGGATGAAAAATTGGTTCACAGCTAAGTGAAAGTAGAGCAACCCTGAGTCTCGAACACAATCTGTATAGGGTGACTGCTATAATCTGTGTCAAAGTCCAACCTGCTCCACCTGTTTGTCGTCTTTATACTGTATACATTTCTTGTCAGTCCCCTCTTCTATTTGGCTCTGTTGAAAGTGTCAGCAAAATGACATTTTCCTGATAACAACACTGCAGTGAATTCCTCCTACATTTCTTTAGGGGGGATTCAGTCATTCAACTGGGAGAGGAAGGTATTCTGAGAAGTGGAAATGTTCCAGCAAAGTGAAATATTGCTTTCAGCCTCAGAGAAAGAAAGTGACAGGCAAAAAGTAGCACTGGGCCACTGTGTATAGTGGTAACTACATGAAAAGCAGTAGAAATAAAGGGGTCCCAGTGGCTCAGCAAAAATTAAACAAAAAATGGTGAGGAACTGTGAGATGCAACAAAAAAAATTCACCTTTTCATGTGCTCTTCCAGTGTTGAATATGTCTTCTATTTACAACTCAAAGTTGCCAGTTTTGAGCATACCATAAACTTGTTACATAACATTGCCCAAACGGACTTACAGTAAGTGCATTTAAACTAAAAAGAGACAAAGGCTAGGTTCAGAAATAAGAAATGCATCCCTCTCTAACAAACACCTTAAGGTGTTAAATGAAATTATGTGATAAAAAGTACAAATTAAGGATTTCAACAGTTTCTCAAAAAACTTATTTATTAACTGCTATTAATAGCCACCCACTGTTTTTTAGTTGCCACGGTTAATATTAATTTACACTAACCATTTGTAGCTTAGGGGAAATAAATAGTTATTCAAAGTGTTGGCCGCACTATGATTCCTTGGGCAGATCTGAACACAGCAATTGTACTCGAGAGCCAAAAACAACTGCACCCAGACCGTTTAGAGGAAGTGGTGTTGGACTGGTCACAAACCAAATTTGGAGTGGTTGGTTTGTGGTGGGAACATGATCCAACCCCAATCTTACCCAACTACAAGGTGTAATCTGCAAGTTTGAGCTAAACGACCCAGTGTGCACTTTGCATGTCGGGATGCATATGAGTAAAGTATGCTGCCTTCTTAATATTTGGGCAGATAAGACCTTCAGGACCTTCTTTCTGTGTTTACGTTCTCGCTCCCACAAAATGAACTGTTCCAAAGTGTATAGACAGTGCTCCAGGGTCCAGGTCAGTTTAACTTTTTGCCCCCATCTCAGCTGACCAGAGCATCAGAAGTGCACACAAAAAACGTTTACAATTGAACCTTGTTGTTCTCTTCCTCACAAACACAACTAGATCCAGTTGAATGGGGAATCAAGGCTGTTAAGGTGTGTATGTGTGTGTGTGTGATGTAGTTTCCCCCTGTGCTCCCACAAGCTGGTAATTGGTGGGATACAGTGAGATTGCTGACACATGACTTGTTCTAGCTGGAAGGGCTGGATGCTGCCTTTCTTTCATTCATGTCCACTGGGCAGAGGAGCAGAGACCAGAGAACAAAGGCTGTTAAATCACACAACCCAATTTCTAGCTTCTGCCACTTAACCAGCCTTGGACTAAATTGGCTTTCAGTTCGCTCTGCTCCAAATGCTGGCAGAACTGGCAATTCACATAATAATGATGGGGCCTTTATCTTCAGTATTTCTTTACAGGATAAGGGAAGCTGTTCTCTAGGAAAATAAGATCTAGTTTTTTTAATTTTCCCTTTAATTTTTTAGAAAATCTACTGCCAGTGTTAAGGGGCCCTGTGGAGTTATCTTGTAAACAAATAAAAATTATGTTTACATTGAGTGTTACTCACCAAAACACTTTGTGTGTATCCTTGAGGTCTAACAAGAAGTGTTGAATGCATTTGCTTCCTCATAAAACATTATCAAACCAAATAAATTTTTTAGGTATTTTGAATCCTGCATTGTTTACATCCATGTTTACTAGCTTGAAGTCTTCTTCATCGCTTTTGTTGGCACATTGCTGTGTTTCTTGGCACATTACAGCCACCTCTAGATCATTAAAATTGTGTGAAACCATTGGCAGGACTGTGTATTGCGTCCCCCACGTGCATGTGTGGGTTCATATGCGCCCTTCCTGGTCATACACAAACAAATAAGGGACCCACTCAGAAAAAACTGCTCCATAAGAGCAGAAACTCCACAGGCTACTTTTAACTAGATAAGTGTTTCAATCTGTAAAAATGACCCTTTTCAAACCAATAACTCCTGGAACTCATGATCAACAGGAACTAAACTAAGAATTTTCACTCCTGTTGTGTTTTCCACTGGATCAGAAGAACCATAAATGTTAGGACAGATCAGTAACAGATCTTTAAAGATCTTTATCCTAGTTTACAGTAGGTCCTCTTGGGTTTAGGGCAGCTCAGAAAATGCTTTCAGTAAAAGAAAGTGAAAAGTGGTGAGATATTCAAAGTAACTGCTGGCTATGTACCAGAGTAATTCAAATATTTACAAAAACAAATGGTTCAAATAGAGTGTTTGCACTGCAGTGCAAGCACTCTATTTGAACATGTTTTTATAAAGAATTTTGCATTATGTATTCAATGTTTTAACCAAGTTTCACCCCTTTTTTAACCAACTGCAAAGGCCCTATTTTAATTGTGCAAGCACAACAACAAGCGCAACATGGAAAGTGTGGGTGTCTCCAAGCACACCGGCTGTTTTGGTTTATGTATGTGCAGCAGCGCAAAGTGCAAAGGAGCTGGGTTGATGGTGAATACAGAAAGAGGGTGTGGTGATTAATAAGCCAGTCACATCACTGGTCTCAAACAGCTGAGCCAATCATAGTGAAGCATGACTACAATAGTCCAACAAATGAAGAAACTGCTTCTCCAGAAAATAGCATTGCCTGGATGATGAAGAGGGGCACGATGTGACCATACAGCGCCACAATGTCTTGTTTTTTAACAGTTAATACAACAGAAATAAGAAATAAATAGCTTGGTGAAGTCTATATGATGGCATCCATCAGCTGTGTGGGGTTAATTTGTAGCAGCTTGGCGTCATTTGCATGTAATTTAATCAAGGTAAACAGTGAATAGCTGCATAATAGCACTGTACTCTGGCCTGGCACTTCTCAAATCAGAGGCTGCAGATTTATCAACATATCTGTCCTGCTGCCTTCAGATGGCTGCAGGGATTTAATGAACTGATATAAGTTTCCACACAATACCTTCTTCAGTGTAATGTGCCATGATGCCACCAGTGTGCTGTACTTACCACTACAGTGGTAATGTTAAAAAGGTAGAACCTTTGTCATCATGGTTGTAAATTGTAAACAGTGGAATAGTGTAACCTGAGAGCAAACGGTTTCATCTGTTAGAAAATATGCAGGCAATGCAGAGCCATGAAGTATTTATGTATTTCAGAAGCTCAGGGAGTTATTTTGTAGGCGATTGTCAGAAAGTTTAAGGTGGAAGAAAGTTGCTGATATGTTCTCCCTCTCAGGATGAGTCACCATCCAGACTGTTACACATAGCAGATGATATCCCACACGGCCTGCCCGGAATCTCATTACAATGAGTTAAATGCATGTCTTCACCTTATACTTCCTCCTCTCTCCTTCCACCCACGCAGTATTTGACTCAACCCCTATTCCCCTCTTCTTCACCCCCACTGTCTATTACTCCTCTCATACTCATAACTGTTTCAATCAACTTTCTTTCTGAAACTTCACTGCCCTGCCCCTTCAAACTCCTAGTCAAATGAATTTATTTATAGAGCACATTTAAAAACAACAAATGTTGACATAAGTGCTTCACGGAGAGATTCAATTATGGGATTATTTGATTGATGGTTGCAATCAAACAAAAACACATGAATGATCAAATATTAACACAGGAAGGATCAAAGAAAAACACAGATATAAATAAGAGGATATAAGTAAATTAATAAAATCATAGAATATCTCATTAAAATCACAACACAAACAGCATTGCAACTAAAATACAAATAAAAGCCAGAGTGTGTCTTCAAGATGACAATTAAGAGTCTAAAGAGAACAGATGGGTCTTTAGACGGGTCTTAAAGATATCAATGGAGGGGGAAGATCTAATTGTTGGTCAGCAGATCTGAGGGTTGTGGAAGTGGAATAGGGGGATGAGCAGTTCAGAGATGTAGCCTGGTGCCAGTCCATGTAGTGCTTTAAAAACAAATAAAAGCATCTTAAAATCAATTCTGTACTTCACTGGTAACCAGTGACGAGAGGCCAGTACAGGGGAGATATGGTCTGTCCTTGGTACCAGTGAGGAGTCTCGCTGCTGCATTGTGAACCAGCTGCAGGCGGGACAGGGCTGACTGATTCCTACGTAGAGAGAACTGCAGTAGTCGAGACAAGAGGAAATAAAAGCGTGAACTATAGTCTCCAAATCTTTAACGGACAGGAATGATTTTAACTTTGCAAGTGATCTAAGATGGAAGAAGCCAGTACTGACAACTGAGTTGATTTGTTTATCAAATTTTGAACCAGAATCAAAGATAATACCGACATTTCTTGCATGGGACCTCACATTCAACAACTTCCCTGATCCTTTAGTGTTATCCTAGATGTGTGACACCATTACATAGAGACATTCCACTCATGTTCTTATTCATTGGAGTGGCAAAACAAAACAAAAAAGATGTGCTTAGAGATTTTCAGTGTCTATTTGTAATTCTTCTATTCTCCCTCAGGATTCATACTTCTTTTCCTTCATCTATTTACTTATCTCTCTCTCTCTCTGTGCCCTCTCGCAAACCCCCGTCACTCCTTCTCTGTCTGATTCATGGTGTCAGTGTCTGTCCTCCCTGCTCTGCAGCCTAAAGGCAGACATCAGAAACTTTCCACTCTTCCCTCTTTCTCCATGCTCCTGTCCCATCTCTACTTCCCTCGATCCTATTTGTTCTGCATTGCAAAAGCCAAGAGCAGCCAAAAAATACAGCCTCCCAATAAAGCCCTGCCGAAACTTTAGATTTCCAATGTTTAAAATATTTGTGTCTCTTCCACTATATTAGGAATATTAATAACTAGGAGACAATGCAATAAACAAAATTATGCTGTTGGATACAAATGATTGTGGTACTTTGTTTCAGGTGGCCTGAGATAAAGAAGACGGTAAGGAATATAAATAAAAGTACTGATTATCAAAATATCTGATAAACTAATTAAATACATGGTTTATTTTTCAAGTGACAAATACCTTGATATTTTCATTTTTATCCATGCTAGTGGCATGGATCTAGTGATGGCAATGTAAGTCCTGTCACTCCACCACTTTGGCCCAGACTGAAGTATCTCAAGAACTACTGGACAGATTGTGAAATTTTGTGCAGACTAAGGATGGGAGAATATAAATTGTTTTATTGCGATAAAAATACTCAAGATAATTTAATCATGGTGAATTTCTGTTATGAATGACTTGAAAAAGCTGTCTAGCTCATTAACATACAACCTATTGATTTCCTGATTTATTTTGAATTGCCATTTGCCACAAGGGGGAGCCTGCATCTTTCCAGTCATTCATCAGCATGGCTGAAGGCTCGGCTTGCCCATCATCTCCCCTACAAAAAAAACAGTTAAATCTGATGTGTGGAAATACTATGGATTCAAAACTAAGGAACGACATGCCGGAGGAAGGTGTCTGCCCCCAGGGACCAACACCTCCAATTTACACTCCCACATCCAGCTCTGTTTGCTGAACTCCAGGTAAAATTAATTAACATTACTGTAAGTTACTTAATGTTAACGTAGCAAGTGACTAATGCTGACGTTTATCTAAATGTTCATTACGTAATTATACTCCGTGTTGTGAATGTTAGTTAACGTTTTGCTCAACAGTGAATTTGTGAAAATGAAGCTTTATCTTTTACCTCTGGTTGGATGCACCCAAAGAGACTGCTGTGCAACCAACAATAAAAGACTCTGCAAAAACAGGCTGCATATTCACCAACCTCAAAGAACACAAAAGATCTTAATCAAGCATTGGCATATTTCATATGAAAAGATATGATGCCATTTCAAATAGTTGAAAAGGTGTATAAGGTGCCGATGCGACAGCTCTTCTCCAGAACAGAGATACCACAAATCTACAATGAGATGAAAGCTGATGTGACCAGAAGGCTGGCACACTACCCTCACCTGTGGACCAGCAGTGGAGGTGGGGTCGAACCATACATAAGCTTCACCATATATTATTTAACACCAGAATAGAAACTAGAATCCAGCTGCTTAGAGACCCTGCTATTCCTAAAAGACCACATGGCTGATAACATCACTGAGATTGTTGAGAACATGCTTCAAGAATGGAGAATCCAGAAAAAGCAATTACTGTGCATCACTACAGTTAATGCTGCAAACATGCAAAAGTCTTTTAAGTCCCTGACCTGTGGCCACATTTTAATGCTGGCCATCACAAATGTCCTGAAAACAAGCATGTACTATAGAGGCCACTGTATTAGCCTGCTGCCACCTTGTCCAGGGGTTCTCGTGGAGCTGGAATAGGAAGAAGGAGTTGAAGCTCCCACTGAAGTCATTGATCCATGATGTGGTTACTCGGTGGGGATCAACATATCAGATGTTGGAACAGTTCCTTAGCCAACAACAGGCAATCGGTGCAACATTGGCAGGAAAAAGAGGGGCATGGCACCTGATGCCAAAGGACTCTGACATAACTTTCATAGAGCAAGTGTGTGAGCTCCTTGGCCCTTTTAGCCAGTTCACAGTGCACTTGCCTCAGAGACCAGGGTCACACTCTCTGCTATCAAGCCAGTCCTGGAGCACATCAAAATGGAGATCCTGGTGCAGACCAATGAAGTCCACACAGTTTGACTCTACGCCACAATGCCACTTTATTTTATTCAAAGAATAGACTCACACAATGTTGTCATGTTTTATTTATCCTTTATTTATGCAGGGGGACCTTATTTATTGTTTGTTTGTTTTTCACAAAAAAGGATGTTCACAAAAAATGTTCACAATGACATGTCCTATGATGCAATATAAATATTTGTTTCTTAACAAAATGTAAGGTAAAGTGATTTCAATAAGTTTTAGCGCCTCTTGAGTTTTAAACATGTTTTAATGATTATTGGGATAATATCGTAAATCTCAATTATGTTGGCCAGGATAATTGTGCCATTTTCATATTGTCACGTGTCTAGTGCAGACATTCCTGGTCCCCAGAGGATGAAGCCTAATTTACTTTGTTGGCCCTGACTTTTCCTCTAGTGCCACTAAGAATTGATGTTTGTGGTTTAAAGTGAAATGCCGTAAAACCTACTGAAGAGATTGCCATGAAAATCTGATCCACCACAGTTTGAATTATGACAATTTTTCCTAGCTCAATTTAAATGCTTAGCTGTTACTTATACTGTATTAATTGGTTGTGCACAGAATTTTCTTTAACATATGTTTGACTGTGTTTGTAAGAGTCAGAGACTATTTGTAATGCACTCTTTATTTTTGTATTGCATCTTCACAGTGCTTTTTTCAGTACACATACAAAACTGCGAGACCTACTTCCTGGGTGTTTATTAGAGGAACCTGTTAATTATCTGTCAATCTAGATGCAACACACCACACTAGCAAGGGCAGAATAAGTGTGTTAGCATGCTGACATTAGCATTTATCTCAAAGCGCAGCTTCACAGAGCCACTAACATGACTTTAAACTTCTAGCCTTATATTAATGCAACTGTAAATCATAAACCTTTTCATAATCATGTGCATCCTTACAACAGGAAGTCAGGAAGGATGCAACTTGACATAAATTATAATTGTTGGAAGGTTGATGGTTCAAAACACCGATGCAAGTTTTTTGACTGTATACAATCATTTCCCTGATCAGCTTTTCTCAAATACACACACATTCACAAGTTTACAGCAAAGTATATGGAATTGTCAACAATTTGACTAGTACTTTTTTGTCATTTAAAAGCTAAGGGTTATAGTAATTTCTATCAGAGGACTCATGTCAGATATCCTCCTAACATCCCATGAAAGAGCATTACAGAAGACACTACATAAAAGATCAAGGCTTCTAATATTGCTCTGAGCCTTTGTCACATAAAGTTTCCTGGCCTTTCCATCACCCACCTTTCCTGTCAGTGCTAACTACTTTTAATTGCCAGATGAAGCAGAAATGCCATAAACATAATCTTTGAAAGTAAATAGTTCCTCTACATCTGCAAACAAACAGCCAAAAGGCTGACGGCAAGCATTAATCACACAGATGAGACTCAGAGCTACTGAATTACTCATCTTGTCTCTAAGATTCGGCCACTTTATTTCATAAATCTCTCCCTCTCTCTCTGTCACACACACACACACAGCGAGACCACAGCATTGGATCAATTGTATTTTTATTCCAAATCAATGAATGAAAAAGGCTGCATACTGCTGTCCCAATATGAATCCCTATGACAATCAGACAAAAACATAGTCAAAGCTACACACACACACACACACACCAGTTCCCAGTTGTGTATCCTGGCACACCCACTATATCCAATTAGTGTCAGTGTCTGCTTTGGTCTGACTTCAGTACAACATGGACCTCTGCTGCTGCAGTCCTATTGGTCCCACTGAGCTAGACAAAATCCATCAATTTACCAACTCTGCTGAATCCATTTTAAAATATCTCTCTGTCTCTCTCCCTCTAAATCAATCCCTTTCATGTTGGAACAGTTGAGGGGCTTTAGAATTTTTTTAAGATATTTTAGATGAGTGTTTAATGCCATGAAAAGGTCACGGCCCTGCAACTTTTGAGCTGCCAGATGGAAACACTGCAAGATGTTGTTGTCGAATCTCAGTCCCTGGGTAAGAGAGAACATCACTTTGGCTCAGCACATGACCCGAGCAAGGAAAAGGAAGAAAAAATAAGTTTCAAGGCATTATTCAGCAGTTTAAGTTCTCCAAAGTTTACATAGATTTTAAACTTTACCTCATTATGAATTCATGTGTATTCCCAAGGTGCTCACAAGAAAAACTGACCAACTGAAGCAACTGAATGAACCCTGGAAACAGACATCATGTAAACACCAGACCAAACAAGTCACAGCATCCTCTGGGGAGGGATCAACGGTCATCTACCAGGAGTCAGCGGACGCTGGAAGAAAGATTCAGGAGGACATTCACATCCAACACCAGAGACCATATTTGAAGATTTTGAACACAAACAGGGGTTACAGTAAACCCCCCTGCCCCCCGCAGTCATGCACAACCACCTGTTATCACATAGCAGGACTTCCATACCTAGTTGTCATGGCAATGGCTCAATTGTCATTATAGTACATAAGCTGAGCTAACTCCATCCACTGCAGAAGACCACAAGATGTGATTGAAAGCTCTGGACAAAGCTAGTAGGTGGACCTTGATTTAAGATTTTTTAATTGTGGCCTAAAGCGTGTTTATGTGTGGGTTACTTTGATTTCAGTCTGATAAAAACCTCCCATATACAGCTACCATTTCTCATTTAGCACTGAAAAAGTTAGTTAACTTCTGTTGAGCTACAGTATGACATGATAAAAGTGCTTAGCGGATGTAAGATCCCCATAGAAACACTGCATGGTCTCACACCCGGCCCCCTGCTGTGTTGCTGTCAGTGTCTGTCTCTCCTTTGTTTCCACTTGTCAGATCTCGAGAGAAAACCAGAGGGAAACAGATGCAGGATGGAGGAGACAAGAGAATCTGAGTGCAGGCTGTCCAAGCTAAAGATATCTCTGCGTCAGTCTCTTCCTCCCTCTCACTTGTCAGTTTTACTTTCTTTCTCTGTCTCTCTTACTTTCTCTCACTTTTGTGTTTTAAATTGCACAAAGTTGCGCTCATGCTAAAGTTTCAGTCAGTAGGGACTCACTTTTATTTAAAACTTATTGGAATGCCAACTTGTGAGTTTCCCAAGACTGGGATGATGCATATGGCACACTTTGCTGGAATAAAAATGTGTTGTACCTGGCTGATTATAGTAGAGTAAGTAAGTCCATGTATGCAAGAATACTGTGTTTTATAATCATTATCCTGTGACCTATTAGAAAGGATGTGGAATGTTCTTGCATGAAAACTAGTCAGACACAGAATATTGGCACCAAATATGAATTTAAAACACCACTTAATGTGTCGGGATGATTCATTTTACCTCAGCCTTTTAGGCTGAAATCTATTAGGGGCGGCACAGACTATCAGACATAATTATTCTTTGATGTCTATAAACACAACCTAAAACTTTCAGTATTATTACCAGGAGAATATAAATATTGCCTCAGTGCTATACAACAATTCAAGTAAGCAGTTTAAGTTTTGTAGGTATGCAGGTATATTGTTTGCCTGAGTTTAGATTTTGTTTGCATCACTCATTCACTCAAATGTGAAGATGTTTTCAGTGGTTTATATACCCAGGAAGAGTTGAGAGCTGTATTCTGACGGAGCCCTGATGCTCATTACTACAGATTCACAGGATCCCATGCAGGGGCTGCCGAGAGCAACTCCAGAGCTCTGCTGCGCACTGGGAGATGACTCTACTGATGATGCCATCCCTCTGGTCTGATGAATGTAAGGAAGATGTAAAAGTGGACAGTGAGTCCCAGCTTCTCTTTGACCGAGCTGCTGACCAATGAAATTGCAAACCCTCCACATCCAGCGGCCAGTAATATGAACCTTAACCAAAGTTGTTTTTATGAATGCAATCAACAAATTTAGTTCTGCAAAGTTTTCATTGAATTTGCCATTTGTTAGGTTGCTTTACAGTAATATCTGAAGAGTGGCGCACATGCAGTAAGAGCATTTAATGTGTTAGAAAACATTTTGTACGCAAGTCATCAAAGATATTAGAAAATCCCTGAGATTAAAAAAAACAAAAGCATTCAGCCAGTTCCAGAAGCTAAGGCACCCCTAATGTTTACTGCAAATGTCCCCTCCATCCTTCTAGTTCCTATGTTAGTAAGAGGAATTAAGTGTAAAAAAAGTATACAAATTAAATTCAATGTTTTTTCTCACACTTGAAAATATGTAAGGCGTGCAGGCTTCTGTCCGTTAGACCACATGAACTCATTACTGAAATCAGCAGGTTGTTAAAATGCTTGCAGACACAGCAGCTGTAAAGCTGATCCCATGTAAAGAGAAACACAAACGTATCATTGATGTTTCAGTAAAGGACAGAAATTACTCTGCATGTGATTAATTTTTTCCTTTAGGAAACTCAAATCTGGGGAGAGCTGGGTGACTGTCTGAGAAACTGCTATGTAAAATGTGTGATATTCTGAGTGGTTCAGGGAACATAAAGAGTTCCAGAAGAGTTTAATTTGATGGTAATTTCATTGAGTAGTCATAACTATGTCCCATGTTACAGCATTCGTATACCATAGACAGTTACTGTATATAGTTCATTACAAATCAACCCTGGCTTGTATCCAACTATGACTGAATAGTCGATATCAAATGTATATATCCTATATATCCAAGTCAAGTTGAATTACAAGACCAAGATGTTACATAAATGTTTCTTCCTTATCCCCAAAAAGGAGGCACAGAGAAACGATGACGAGACGAGGAATGGAGGAAGATGATAATTAAACAGCAGTCAATTTCAAAACCAAAGCTGATATTTAAATGGCAGACTGTTTCAAAACCAATCTGTCTGTCTCCTCCCTTTAATCAGCCTCAATTAGAGATTAATGGCACTGCAAGGGTATAACACTCCAAAGAGAAAAGAAAGGAAAGGAAACAGAATAAAGTGAGAAAGTCATTAAATAAGAAATAAAGGAATAAATAAAAAATGAAGGAAGGAATCACAGAGAGGAGGGAAGGAAATCTTAATGAAAAAAAATCTAATGCCAGAAATAAGAAATCAATGCGCTGAGGGAGGATGGATTCCTATCCACCCTGTTTAATTAGAAGGCTATAATCAGGTCTTCATGAGTGACTAATAGTCTGGTTTGTGTATGGTTCCTTAGAGACACAAAACCGGCCATACTCATTACAGTCAATTAGTATTTGTGAAAATTGTATGTCGTTAAAACGGCTTCTTAGAAAGTGCAATCTTTGTCATGCCACCACAAACTAACCATTACAAGTGTATCCGTGTACAGCCAAAATGACATGGATAGCAACATGAAACTGCTTTCCTATTCTGTGCGCCATTGTGTAATTATGTATGCATTTGGTGTCAGACTATGTCTGACTAGCTCTGACCCTTCCTGACCACATACTGGAACTCTCCAAGGCTGTAGAGGCTATTGTATGTAGCAAACATAATAGAGTATTCAGTGCTGAGTCATACCATGTATCCACCACCAACCCCCTACCCACTGGACCAGAGACCAAACACTGCTTGAGCTGTTTATGCATCGTTTATATATCTGGCCCCTGGTGTCTTGACTTGCATGAGAAAAGTCAAAATAAAAAGGGATTTTTAGTAATTTAATGTTTTCAGTGACCCTCATTTTGCACAGTACATCACTTGTACTCCTACAAACAGACATGGAGGATCATCGTTAATTTGCCATGTCCATGATAATTCCCTCACCTTAATCATACAGCAGTTGTCATGGAGAGATACTGTAGAAGGCAAGAGTTTTACATGTAAAAAAAAAAAAAAAAAGATAAGTGAACGAAATTCAGGTTGATGTTCTTGTCTGGTGATGGGATTGATCACAAGATTATAACAGAAGGAGTCAGCACAGTGAAGTGGTCTGATCATTTAGCTGACGGGGGTGTTAAAGTCACCAAAGTGTTTGTGTTTTACATGATTAACTGATGAAGGAAGCATTTAATCCCACCTACTCTACCTACAAGACTCTAATCCCCACTGTCTACAAAGACAAATCATCACTCTATTATTTGATTGCATTCTGCTCTCTCTCTCAGCAGCCTTGAAGAGGTAATGTAAGATAGTTTTTAGTGTGTGTTCCAAAACACCAACCAGGCATATTGTGTGTGTTGCCTCTACAAAACAAAACAAAAAAGCTGTGAATACCAATTGTTAAGGTGTGTGAGGTCCAATCTTTTAACAGTCGGTTTGGTCATGTTGTCTGCCCCCAGTGTAATTCAGAGACACGTTCAGAGACAGCTATGAGCTTGGTGGCTGGCAGATAACATGACGCCTCAACAATCCCCCTCATGTCTGGCTTTTATCTACAGCTCTCTCTCAGAAATCTATGCTATCCTCCACCAACACTCCTTCCCCTTCCTGTGCAAACACACACCCAGCAATAAAGGATGAATCACTTTAGGGTGTAATTCAATCATCTTTGTTTGATTGCTGTTCTCTTGCAGCTGTCATTGACTTTCCCTTTCAATCACTCTGTCTCTGTGTCTCCCCGTCCTCCCTTTGATGCTGATCGACCCAACAAAGTGTTGCAGGTACCCAGTGGTGTGATTCACTGCCATTGGTTTCACACTGTTCCACTGATTGACAGTAGGTGGCAGTATCCAGTAAACCTATAGTGCGTTTGCTCTTGTGAGTTGGTCACGTGAGAACATTCACTTCGCTCATTGCCCCAGACACATCATCAATTTCCAGAACAGAAGTGCTCCCCATCCAATCGCCAAAAAATGCAATTTATAATTTATATCTCCAAATGTCAAAATGTTTTTGATACCAAATCACAGTACATGAATTTTTCTATGATGTTCCTCAAAGTCTTTTTGACCATTTTTATCAATTCTTGAGTGGTCTGTGTAACAAATGGTATCAACCCAAATTGCCGCAACAACTTAAGAGATATAATTGAGCATGGGAATGGCCATCATACATTCATCATAACGTTCTAAGCCCCTATACACTCATACAGTGCTGAGCTGCATTACAAATTAATCTTCAGGTTCCCACCTTTCAGATGATGTATACTACTTCTATGTGGCATATGCTGTTGACCTGCTGTCTCCCCCTGAAGATCCCCTGTCCCCCCATAAAAATATTGTATGTTTATCAAGGTATAGAACTTTTTTTTGAAGGGCCATAATCATGCAAGAAAACATGCACAATGTACATTTTACAGCATATATCAATTATAAAGATTTTTTTGTTGAGGGTGGTGCCCCACAGCACCCCCCACTTGAAACATGTTCCCAGGGCTATGACCATTTGTGATTTGGACCAACTGTCGCATTTCGTGTCATGGTAACTTACGTCATAGCAATGCGTATTCAGCAAGGAGTCAGGCCCGCATTCAGGTAGACCGAGCAAAACAATTCCCAAATGCTGCCAAATAAGATTTGCATTCAGTTAGTCTGAAGAATACCAGTTGATGCGTTGTTTAGATCACAAAGATGGACAAAATCTACCTCAAACATAAATGGGCATGTTCCATTTAGTCTTCATTTCTAGTGAGGTTTCTTATTGTTCACAATAGCACATAAACAATCAAGTAAGGAGATATTAATATACACAGAATTATTTAGCATTGAATTGTTTAGCAATTATTTATCTAGAATTGCTGCCAATTTCCTGTGTCACAAATGAGATTCTTTCTCCCTCTGAGTGGATAAATGGATCTGTCAAGTTTCCAGCTGCTAAATTGATCTAAGAGCCATGATTTGGTGCTGGTGGGACAAGCTTGTGTGTGTTTATTCACACCTACCACGATTATCCATCACATCAGCTTTTTCCAGACATGAGCAATTTCTGAGTACTGTGGACCAATATTTGGAATTGGGGGAAACAAAGTACAGAGCTGAACAGGCCTGACTGGCCTTTAAGAACACAATGACAACATGCTGCACACACATACACAAAGGGAAAGAGAAGTATTTTGATTTCTGCTTAAGTCTCCTGTCTTTGTATATGAGTGTGTAGTCAGTGTGTACATTTAGTGTGCACACGTGGGTCGTCTGAGTGCGTAGGTGTGCGCTGATGTCTCAATTTAGAAAAAAAAAAAACTTACATTGATCCAAGAACACAAATGATAGCTTCCTCAGTCGCTTAATGATGTGTTTGTGCATGTGTTCAGCTGTGTGTGTGTGTGTGTGTGTGTGTGTGTGAGGGCGATTATAACACTGGACAAAACAAGCAGCTTGCCACAGGATCAATATAACAAGAGGGAAGAATACACTGTAGAGCATGTGATGTATTCAACTAATAATTGCAGGACAGAGGGCTCTATTAACTCGCTGTTGTAACATGCTGATGCATGCAAGTAAATTATTTAATCCAAGTATTTTGTGCATGCAAACACATACTGTTCAGGGAAAACTTATAGTCATCAGTTTCTGACAGCTTGTTAATAACAGGGCATTGCAAAATCCCTGCTTTACTGCTGTTGAGTCTGGTATTGGTGTGTAGTAGATCCTTATACAAAATGTAATCAGCCAACAGTTTTGTAGCAGTCTCAGCTGAATGGCTGCCAAGTACAAGTTATGGGATTTCAGCAGTATGTTCGCTGCTGAGCATCTGAAGGACAAAAGTTAAGATAAACTAGACTGTCTGTTATGCCCTGTGTATCATGAAAACAGATTGCTTTCTGTGAAAATGAATAAGGAATATATTTCTTAAGACATGCAATAATCAAGTAGTAGTCATTTTTCTATGTTGAAAAGATAATGCAAATGATAAAAGCAAAGGTCTGGTGACGTTAGACTGACATCTTTATTTGTGGATGATGTTGTCATTTTCACCTCCAAAGGTTGTCTGCTAGAAAACAACTGATTTGTCAATCGCATTGATGCGGGGAGTAACTGCACAAGTATAGGAGTTCAGGTAGAAAGGGTTGGTATTCATGAGGGATGGTAAAAAGGATTTCAAGATTGACCACCAGTTAGCTGCATCAGCTGCTGTAATGCAAGCTTTGTATCTATCCATGGTGGTGAAGACTAGCTGAGCTATAAAGCAAAGCTCTCAATTTACCTGGAAGCTGGATTTATACATCTACCCTACAGGGTTATCATGTACCTTCAGAGTCTACGCACGTAGTATGTATGTACTCAGTGAGGATCTTGATGTCAAGCTGCTGCTTCCTCCCACAATGAGGAGCCATTTGTGGTTGTTCAGGTTCTAGTGAGGATGCCTTTTGGCTGCCGCCCAGTGGAGCTGCTTGAGCATGACCGCTCACAGTAGACGCTGGGTTCCCTGTGTGTGATTAGATTTCCTAGTTTGTCTAATGTCTATATTCCACATGTAAAAAATATACAATTCTAAATTTAAATTTAAAGAGATTTTAAAATGTTTATGATGCTAATATGCATGCATAACAGTGTCTCCTTAAAGCCATTCAAATTTAGCTTCTGTTTCTTACATTTTTTATCAGGACAAACATGAAAAAGTTGTATGAAATCAAATACATGTGAAGTATGTTTTTACCTTTAGTTCTGTGACAACCTACAATACACAGTTTAGTTTTTGTTTTAGCTGTATCTCTCTCTGTGGATCCTCCCTGAAAGGAAAGACAAATACAGTTGAAGAGTTCTTTCTGTCTCTTGAGTCCTGATAACAAGCTGCCCTAGATACAGATTGACAGACCAGTTATCCCCAGAAAGCATCACACGTACAGTATAACTGGGTGGCTAATGGGTGTCACATATTTGTTTAAAGAGACACGCAGAGCTGAAGGAATTAAAAAAAAAAGAAAGATGTGGTTTTTTTCAGATACATACAACTCTTGCACTGCATTTTGATAAATGACAATATGAACTCTTATGTCACCTTCAACAGCTATAGGGACATTGAATCTAAGTTCATTGCAATTGAGTGGCCTAACAAAGGGGTAAGTTCATACTATAAGGGACAGTTAGGACTTGTTTGCTGACATGCCAAATTATCAACAAGAATTTCAAATGTGTCTCTGTCCTGGTGATCATAATGACAGTAACAAGAACAATATGATTCTTAAAAACATTAACAAAACATTATTAATATCACCACCAACACCATCATCATCACAATAACAATGATGGTGATCTAAGTTAGGGTGGTGGTGGCGGTGTAGCCTTACAGCCCAACACAGGTAAATAGTCACTGAGGTTGGGGGGTGGCAGCGTAGTTTAACTGTAGCTATATTGAGGGAGGGGCTTCAGCTATCTGACAAATGTGTTAAATGGATGCCATGCAGTGTTGTAGATGTCCATTTTGTCCTTTAGAGAAGCTATGGGCTCCTTTTGGCTAGTCTAAATGAGATCAGAAGGAAATTCTAGGTGGGGGGGATTAATGGAAACAGATGATGTGTCACCAAGTAGACATGAGGAGGGTGAAATTGGGATGCTGAGATCAATACGAGATGGCTGCTTCATGATCTCCGACCAGTAGGACTGTTTATGTGCAAAGCCAGAGAGTGTGATGTGGGTTGTCAGGTGGTCTGTCTGGGCAAAGGGTACATTGTCAGATGAGGAGAATCCCATTTGGCATAGTTTATGAGTGGTTATGTGAGTCCTGTGTAGAGTTTTATACTGAATCAATTGTATTTTGGTATTGTTACTTTTATGTTAAATCTTAATGGTTTTCTTTTTTTATCCTGCAAAATGACTGTAGGATTGAGAAAAAACTGTTTGCAGGTGTCCATTTCTATATTTCACTTTTTGGTGTCCTCACTGTCCCCCACATGGTTTCACCTTGTGAACTGTTGCTATCTGACTTAAATAGCTCTAAACTACTAAACTTTCAATCCTAGGCCGCTGCAACCCGTAGAACACATCCCATCCATTAAAAAGTAGACCTTTTTAAAAATTGCTGTTTTGATATTGTGTATAGTGTCCCATATTGCTTTGTCTGTGCCCAATCTGTTGTGGCAGTATTAAATATCTTTATGAACTAAATACTAAAATGCAGTTTTCAACTTCAGCATTCTGCCACCTGATTACTATTCCTGACTACTACTACAGTATATATTATTGGTGAGTCTGTCTATCCTCCTCTCTTTTACAGTTTCAGGGTCATAGATTAGACTGAAAGAATACAGTAGATACTAAAAAACATCCTGGGATTGTCTTATTTGAGTGATTGATCCACAAGAGCATTTAAGATTTCTTATTAAACTGGGAGCAAGAAATGCCAGTTTGTATTTTGTATGTGCAAATCTGTCATCGGTCTTTGTTAGTGGCAACATTCTTTATGATAGACCTATAAATTTATTTGTTGGATCTACACTATGAGTAGAGTTCTGTGAAAATATTAAAGATAAAATATAAAAAATACATATTTCAATTGCATCATGATGTTATTGATTTGATTTAATAAAACTGCAGCTGAAGGTTAGGTTCGGAGATGTGATACAGACATTTCGCAGAAAATACATTTCTTGAGTAAAAATGCAACAGCACTCAGCATGTTTGCTGAGGGGGTTTTGTACCACACTACACTCTGTACATTCTGTCAGGTTACTAACCTGATCAAAATCAATTTCATGAGTTTGCTCCACTGAGCAGACGTGTCATCTCTGGGCCAGCGCGCTGCCAGAGCAAATAACCAACTGTGTTGATGTTTCAATGCTGGTGGTGTTGCAGTTCTGCAGAAGACTGCCGAGAGCATCTTTACAGCTCTGTCAGCCTCAACCCCCAAATTTTCCTCATGAAAATCTTGCTGTGTAGTATTCAAATAAAATAATTCCTCACATAAGAATAAGAATAAATGTGTTCAGCAATGTTGTTTTTGCTAAGCATTTTCTCTGAGCTGTAGTAAACAGCAGTAAACCCCAGCAGCCTACAATCTAGTTAGCAGCTGTCAGATTAATGGTTGATCTGAAGTCTGCCAAATTGGCTGCAGCGTAATAAGTTATTTTAAGGTAGAAAACAAAATACCTGGAGCCATTTAAATGTGCAATACTGAAAAGCAAAGTAATGCAGTGACTGGCATGGCCAGATACACTTTATCCTCAAGTGGAAGTTATGTGGTTGTTAGACTTTAAGTAGTCATGTGGGATCAACCCTTACAAATATCACAGCTTTATAGATGCGAGGTTTTGTGAGACAGAAAGCTCAAATCTGTCCCATTACTGGCATTTTAATGCACAAACAGAGTTAAGCATTAAAGCATATGCCAACGCATACATTTAGAGAGAGAGATGAATCTCCCAGCTGACTCATACAGGAAGCAGTCACAAGGTTCAAATACATGCATGTGCACTAATCACACTAATGAGGATCCATGTTAAGTGAAGCAGGTAATTCATCAGGGTTTGAGTTTAATAATCCATTTAGATGACTAATTCAATAGCACAGACATAAACACACAGCTCTTTGTAATAGGGAATTACAGGAATCCCAATGCACACACATGCAGTACGTAAGTATGAAAAAGTGGAAACATACCAGGTGCCTGTTCCAGACAGCAGGTTTAATCAACACTGAACCTAACTCTGAACTCTGAGTTGTCAAACCCTGAGATGGAAAACTCAGATTGTCAAGGTTTTTGTTCCATTTTTTCCAGGTGCAGATGTGACAGTCAAGGTCAGTATGAACAGGAGGAATGATTACAGTAAGAAAACATGTTACTGTTCATTTGGGCACCTGATTATTGACTTCAAAAATTGGAAATGAAATTTGTCTCTCTCTCTCACACATATATCTTATAGTATTATGTTATTTAATATGTTCAATTCATTTAATTTAGTCCTGACTTCTGCAACTATAATCTTCCCAAAAGAAAATGGTTTAAACTCACCAAGGGCTAAAGACTAAGCAGTTCATTGAAATTGTAATTTTTTATCCATACTATGAAATCTATTAACATCTTATTTGGGACTCTAAACTCAACATTTTGGATTTGGACTTGACTTGAACAAAGACACAGACAGAAACTAAGCTAAAATATTTCTAAGGTGAGGGTTATCATCCACTGTCCATGACTGTCTCAACAAAAGGTTCCTTGCCATCAGCAGCATGCCGCTCTCCTCTCTTCTTCCTTCCTCTAGCTCTGGTATCTCCATCTAACCATGATTGGTCATGCTCTGACCATGACTTCTACTTAGGATGTACAGAATAGGGGTTTCTTTATGTTTTGTTTTGACAGAAGATGCTACACTTGATGAATAAACTATTGCTTGGTGATCCAGTTACAAGGACCTGCAGGTTTCTGGTAGGGTTTAGTGAGTTAACAGTGAATTTCATTTAAAATCTTTTACATACATCATTTTAATATTTGAAAATATTCCTCACACATAATGTCTTTGTCACACACAAATTTATACATATTTACTCTATCCAACTTTTCTTTTAATTTATCATTTCATATTGTATAGAACAGAGAGGTTGTAGCTATGGTGCACCTAATCCAAAGTGTTGGATTAGTGCCGAAACTGTGTCCACAGTTTCAACCAGATGCAATGTGGATTAGGTTAGGCTCTGCTCAGCAATGTAAGAGCAAGTTTTGCACACTATTAGGAGTCATCACATTCATTAAAACACAGTATATCATGGTATGTCTATTCATGCCACATAGGGATGTTCACACTATGATAACATTGTAAATGTGCTAACCAGCATTTTCAGAAACTACTCTTTTTAAGTGTATTTTATATTGTAACTAACCACTAACCTATAGTATTTTTGTTGAATTTGCTTCACAATACAGCCTGTGGCTTCATCCAAAATCAAGCCATTTCCACTTCATATAAATATTCAGACCCTAAACTTGATTTTCTTCACTTTGAAAGTATTATATTGAAGAACACCTGTAGATCTCAGCATCCTCATAGGACTCAATGAGCTCAATCGACATCAGCACTCTCAGTAATCAGATGTGATACCACTGCAGACTCCTTTTCTTGCCCAACAGCCTGAAAATCCCACATCTAACACATACAGTATACAGTGGGAATGGTGGTGTAGAATACACTCTCCAGAGGGGCAGAAGTGAGGAGGAGGGAGTGCTAAGAAAGAAGTATGTGAGAAAACGAGAGATGAAAGTAAAGCGCTGGGAGAAATGCTGATTTAAAGCCGAGAGAAGCCTCTGTGTGGCTTTGCATGGGAGTTTTACCCAGGGGTTGCCAAAGACCGAGCCAAAGACAGCAGATCACACACATGAACATGCAAACATAAAACTGATGCTGTAACGTAAAGCCATTAACAGTTGCATGTGTGCCAAGCATATTATGCCTACACATAAAATGTTAAGTATTACATGCATGTCTACTGTGGACACACATACAGTACACTTTATGTATATAAACTCCCTTCATGCTACACTACACAATGTTCCAATGACAGAAAGGGACATTTTAGAAGCTACTGGAAGCCATGCTGTCATCGCTGATAAATCACTAGAAGCAAACCTGTATTTACTCAGTGTGTATGTGATCTCTATTAATTTGGATGAGCTGGCACATCAACATATACACAGAGTATAATGTAACACACAATAAAATTGTATGTGCAAAGGCCAAAGTGCGGTCAAGTGTTGGGAGATTAATTAAACACACTTTGATAAACACACCAACTAAAATAGGCATACCATTAAACACACGTGTTGACTAAAATGCACACGTACTAATTAAAGATGTGATGTGACTATAGTGTGTTTCCTTCTATGTCATACTTGTGCTTTTTTTGTAACTACAACCGCCCACTGACACACACACCAAGCTCTTTCATCTTACAAAAAGTCCACTGCTACATTAGGCTTATATTGCCTCTCAGCTTCTCTAACCAATTTTATTTTTGTCTGTCTTTCCCCTTTTGTTTCCCCTTTGATATTATATTCAGCAGGCATAAATGAAGTGGCTGTAACAGTGGAGTATTTTACTTAATAGCAGCATTTTCCCTTAATTATAATTTCAACTGCTTAATGAAAAATGCACGCTATCATTTGGGGAAATTAGTCATTCTTGCTTCATGTTTTTTCCATCTTTTGCCAGCCCTCCATCCATTCTTCTTCTTCAATTTGGACCCAGATTGGTCGGTGGATTAAATACTTTACTGTTTCGTTATACTTTTTTTTTTTAAACTAGCAAGCAATTCTCAAAGGCTCTGAAAACCCTCACAGGTGTTTTCTATTCTGCCTGATTAGACTTCTGCTCAGGTTGAAGGTGGGTAGTTATGCCAGGTTCAGACTACACGATATCAACCCGACCTGATAGACGTAGGGCGTTGTGACTAAACCAACATATCCCCCACAAAAACACTAGCATGTCAGAATTTTTTGTACATTCTTTCACCTTATACGACAACTTCTGTGACGTTGACCAAAGGCGCACAGAGTGCTCTTCTGCACAGAACTGTACACATGCCAAAGTGAAAGAGGAATGATGGTGCGGATCATGCTGCTCTGGCGAACTATCAAACAGAGGAAAGGTTTGTGGCACTATGGCAACCAGACACCCGGTATCATACACACTGATTTGGACACCATTGTTTACATTCTTGTTCCTGGAAGTCGGTCCCTAGCATCTCCTTCTGATGACATCACGAAGGTCTCAAAAGACGGCAAGCTGTGATTGGTCGGGTACCAGCATGTATTCGTATGTCTCTTGGCCAAGTCATGGCAAGGATTTACGACTCTATAATTGCCTAATTTGACACAGTGACCAATTTATTGGACAAAAATATTGTGCAGTCTGAACCTGGCATTATTCAAACTAAGAGGAGAGTAGAGGCACACTGACTACAGAAGAGGATTAGGGCCACATGAGAAAAATTTATTTGAATATCGAGTTTAAAGTCAAAATCCTTACTTTATTCTCAGAATTCTGACTTTAAACCAGAAAGTGGCACAGCAAAAGTCATCAAGGGCTCCTTGCAAGATAAGTGGTGCTAGAGGTACGGTGCAATCGGGACTACTTGCAGGGATACTTGGTGAACTACAGAAGCTGGTGAGCCAACGGTTAACACATGCTTGCAAGCTGGGAACATGCTAATGCTAGTCAGTCACTGTAGTTCTCCAACCCTCTTTCCATTTTCACCTTCCTGGGTGATTTACTCCCGCCTGGCACTTTACTGTCAGGATTGCACATCATTCCTTCGATTAAGAAAAGATGTTTGAGGTAGAGAGCTTGTTGTCAGTTAGCAAGCTCATTAACTTGGTCGCTAAAGGGGCAATAACTTCACAGTTTAATCAAAAGACATTTGTGCCATCAACTCCTGTATGCAAACCATTCCTCAGAGAGTTCCTCATTCCAGCAGAGTAGTTTATACTGAAATGGTCCAACGAATGTCTTGTCTGACCCGATTGTTTGTTATACATCTTAACATGTCACTGTCAAGATAAAACTGATGATAAATGATATATAACCAAACACACAGCAAACACATGAAATATCTTAGTTAATATAAGACTTATGCATCATTACAGAAACACAATGAGTCAATATTGACGCACAACAGTATTTTATTTGGATAAACAACACAGAAAAGGATGATCATCAAAAGTATAGCTTCTCGTAAATAATTGACTATTTGAATTCTTAACTCTTAATTCCATCTCATGCTCTTTTCTCCAGTTTCCATTGAGGCGCTGAAGCAGGCTAATGCTAATGCTAACTCCAGGACTTAAACAGCTGCCCAACAGTCCTTGTCAGAACTCTGAGAAAAACAGAGGCTCTAAATCACTCAACTCTTCATCATCATGAGTGTTATAGAACATACATGCCAACATAAAAGCAAACTTACCCAACAGCGTTATTTCTGCTCTATTTCTGTCCTCTTGGTCCTGTTGTGAGCAGCCATGGCGAGCAGCATGTACATCCTCAGTTCTCAACTCTTGTGTTGAACTACGTGTATTCTCGCGGGACGGGGGTGTGTCTCTGCTTCATCAAACATGAATTATATCAAATGTATGAAGATAATACATCCATGATGAAGATATGTGACTCAATAATAAACCCTTTTTAACTTTTATTAACCCAGATAAAGCTCACATCATTGCTAAACTGTTACAAACGTATAATTATTTGGTTTATAAATAGAGCATAATTTGGTATAATAGTGTCCAAGTATAGTATATTTTGGGTCTAACATGGCATTGTATGTGGTTTCTAATTACACCATAATTTAGATGTATGATGTCTTATTAGGTTATTATATATTAGGTGTTTACTGTCTAAGAATATATTATTTCTAGTTTGTCTAATTTGATCCAAAGTACAGCTTATTCAGTTTTATTAGTGTACTGTAAAATAAAGTGCGACCCATTTTTGTATATTACGCAAAACCTCCAATTAGGGTGTGTCATGATATACCAGTATTGACGATAACCATGATATTTAAAAAATGAAATACTGATTTCATGTTAATACACATATGATGATAATGTGTAAATAATCCAGTGCCTCTTAAAACCCCTTAACGTTGGAATGTTAAGTACACAACTCTGCTATGTACACAACTCCTGTCTTGAAGTGGGTACTCATGCTGCACATCTTTGGAAAGCTAAGATTCTTGTGATTCAATTGATGCAAACCATTTGAAGATACAATCACAACAGCAGGTACAATCAACGCCTCTGTCAGACCACCAATGAACAAAATTACAAAATTCACGCTACTCACCTACGAAGCCTCATATTACTCCACTGACTGATACAACTCCGACAAAAACAGTCTTGTTACATTGGCAAAGGTCCAGTCAATCCAATCCAGTAAAATATTTAGTCTGCAACACATTATTACATCAATAAATATCCACGAACGGCTGTTGCATCATTTCAAATTAGCCGGCAGATGTCCTAATCTTCCAACATATTCTACATCATAACTTGCATTAGCATGTAAACATTAGCCACATCTTGGTATCAAAATGGCGGCTGTGGCAGCCTGCCCCTCTTCTTTTGTGTAAAGACCGAGCCAATAGGAACAGATTCTGCCAATGACTGGTGATTCAAATAGCCAATGAAATTTCGAAAATTGCCATATGCTGCTTTATTGCTTTTTATAAAGCCACAACATGGAATTTATGTAAATATAAATAGTTTGCTGTGATTTACTTTTTATATGAACTGTTTTTCCACCATAGCACTTGTTTTGACTCTTTTATATGCACAAAGTTTAGTTTGAACAGGGGAACAAAGCACTATGTGTTTATGCTTCAGTTACTCTGAAGCAGGGGTTATTTGGTGTCTCTAAATTGCCTTTTTTTGGAAGACGCCCAGACATACCCTTAGAAAAACATGTAAAATATTCATTTTCTGTGGTATTGTTATTAAATTTTAAATTGGACTAGGTAAGGCTCCATGCTGTGGTCCCATTGTGTTTTCCAGCTAATAAGTCACAGCTATCTGCCGGCATCCGTTTGCAAAAAGATATTCAGGTGGAAATAAAAACCTTCTACTTCAGTGTGTTCAAACTTCTTTCAACCTATGTACAGTTATGGTTACTCTCTCTCCATGTCCCTACACTTGTATTTTTAGTGTAATTCATTTGCCAGAATAGAGGCAAAACACACAATAAACAAAGTTAAAGATAACTGATAGCATTTTTTTTCAAATTTTCTATAGATATCACGATAATATCGTTATTGTGAATTCTTTTGGCCACAATAATCATGTTGTGAAAATCTGATAGTGACAGCCCTACCTCCAACATGCACTGCAGCAGTCTGAATGAGGGTTACATGAGGACAGAGAAGGTACTCCAAGTGCAGGATTTTGGGTATCTATGTCTTACTCACAAGTGATCATACGGATTGACAGATTAACTGGGATCAGACTACATCTCCCAGCAGGCCCCTGAGTGCTTGGGGATGTTCTAAAAAACACTGGAGGAATGTGTTTTTGGCATGCGACCAGTGTGACTGATTAAGCTGCAGGAAAGGGGACAGATCGATGGAAAAGCAGGGTTCACATGCGTTGAGGAACACTTTCCTTTTTATTTCTCTTTTTTGCCATTTTAGTCATTTGTTTTCTTCTAGTTTTTTTTTTTTTTTTTTTTAATAATGAAAGTACCAAATACACCTGTAAAGGGAGGTTTTTAGTACTTTCATGAAAGAGGGGTACACAGTATATTATTTGAGTAATTATTTAGATTAACAATTTCATCTGTTCATCCACCCTTCCCCTGTATGTGTGTGGGTGTAGTAATTTCCAGCATGTATGTATATTGGCGTGTTAATGTTAACAGCAGTGCACTCAGACACACAGAAGATAATCAGTGTAGTAACAAATAGATGTGACAGTGTGTGCGTGTGTGTTGTCTACATTTGTGCTTGTTTATGAGTTTTATTTCACAGAATCATAATGTTAAGACTTTCTCTCACACACATTAAGTCATTTGTCATTCTAATGAATTAAAGAGTCCAAGTTTATCTCTGTCTCTGCTGTGTTAACATTACTAAACACACAGATATCCAAATACATACTTAGTACACACTACCACTCACATATACATTTGTCTCTATAAGTGTTGCATGACTGTAACATTTATTGATGATGTCATTCGAGCCAGGAAGAGATTTAGGAAAGAAACCGAGATGAAGAAAAATGGGTGGGCGAGAAAGACCTGAGTAATTGAAGCAATCATACAGTGCACACAGTGTGTCACCCTGTTTGTTCACCAGGTGCTTTAGAATAAATTTATATATTGCTGATCATGTTTCTGGTTTGAATGGTATCCGTTTCAGATTCACACACCATTTGTACACTACAGAGATAGTCACCTGTATTGTCTTTAACAATGTGCAATCCATCCAATAGTTGAGATCTTTCAGACATTCATGGTCCCCAGAGGACGTGTTGACTTTTTGTGAGCCTCTGACTTTTCCTGTAGCACCATTCATTAGAGGACAAATCCGACTGACTTGGTGATACTTTGACTTTCCATCTACCACCTGCGGGTCAAAATTGTTTCTTGTCCAGTGAAATCTCAACATTTAAATCAAATAATCAGCACAAAATGTTGTACAGGCATTCATGGTTCCCAGACTATGCACACCCTGACTTTTCATCTAGTGCCATGATGAGGTTCACATTTGTTGTTTTGACTGAAACATCTGGATTACTATTGAATGGATTGCAATTAAATATGGTAAGGACGTGAATTGTAATATCGTTCACTATAGCACCACCATCAGCTCAAAATTCCTAATTTGTTTTAGTTGCTATTTTTATGTTTTATGTTTGTTTTATGACCAAATACCTGTAAGACAAATGTTTCCCATCAGCCTCAGCTGTACTTTGTGTTTGGTGCTAATTCGCAAATGTTAACTCACTAAACTCAAATGGTCATCAATACCTCCTAAAGATCAGCATACTAGCATTATCATTGTGACCATGTTAGCATTTAGCTCAAAGCACAGCTGTGCCAAAGTCACAGGGCCACTAACATGGTTGTAGATGTCTTGTTTTCAAGTCTTTTTATTAATGTTGTGCAGTCTTAACAAGGTAAAGTCAAATACACAAGAATGTGGGCCAGTACAGTATTTTTTACGAGAAGAAACAAAATATTTTTAATGAGGCAAAAGTACAAGGAACAGAAATTTACCTTAGCATGATCACAAAATATATTCCCTAATTACCACCAAATTCCCTTCACAAGCCATCCTCCCCATAGACCTATTTTGATACCACCCAGGCCAAATTAGAAAAAAGTTGTATGAGAAGATACATCCAATTCTTTGAAGAACAACTGAGTGATGAAAACTGATATGAGACAATTTGTCACATTTTTTCCAGCACAAAACATGACTATTCTCCAAGTAACATTTTGGTGACGCTAGAGGAGTGATCTGCCCTGGGAACAGGTGATATACAGTGGGGGAAATAAGTATTCAACACATCAAAAATTTTTTCAGTAAGCATATTTCCAGTGCAGCTATTCACATGCAATTAAGACCAGACATTGGTATTAACTCAATAAGGCAACAAAGCTAAAGAAATCATAGCATTTCAATCAATAAAAAAGTTAACTTTGTTTGCAATGACAGCTTTAAGACGCTTCCTGTACAAAGAAACTAATCTCTTACAGTGTTCAGGGGGGATTTTGACCCATTATTCTAAGCTGACAGTCTTCAAATGTTGAAGACTCCGGGGGCCTGCTGGTGAATCTTTATCTTCGGTTCCTTTCATAAATGTTCTGTTGGGTTCAAATCAGGTGATTGACTGGACCATTCCTACACCTTTATTTTCTTTCCCTGGAACCAGATGAGAGTCTCCTTTGCAGTATGTTTAGGATCGTTGTCCTGTTGGAAGGTCCACCTGCGTCTCATCCTCTTGTCCTGGTGGATGGCAACAGATTCTTCTCAAGAATATCCTGATACATGACTCCATTCATCTTCCCTTCAACAATTGGGATTCTGCCAGTACCATGAGAAGAGAAACAACCCCATACTATAATGCTTCCACCTCTGAACTTCACTGTAGGTATTTTTAGGGACATATGCAGAGCCATTTCCCCTCCAAACATGGCATGCAGTTATTGCCAAAAATTTTAATTTTTGTCTCATCTGACCACACCACATTCTTCCAGTAATCTACAGGCTTCTCCAAATGTTGTGTAGCAAACTTCAAACAACATGTCTTTTCTTCAGTAACAAAGTCTTATGGGGTGATCATGCATGGAGACCATGACAGTGGAGTGCATTGCCTACTGTTTTCTCTGTGACAATTGTACCTGCTTCTTCCAGGTCTTTCTGGAGCTCTTTTCGAGTGGTCTTTGGATCTTGGGCTACTCTTCTGACTAATTTTCTTACTGCCCGGTCAGCAATCTTGTGAGGAGCTACTGTGCGTGGCTGGTTGATGGTGGAGTGATGCTTCTTCCACTGACAGTTAATGGCCCCAGTGGTGCTTATGGGAACATTTAGGAGTTAAGAAATCAGTCAGTAACCTGTGCCATTCTTATGTTGCTCAACAATCTTGTTGTGAAGGTTTTGGGAGAGCTCTTTGCCTCTACCCATCATGAGATGGTTTTTGCATGACAGCTTGGTAGCAAATGAAGCATTCACAGATGACTAACCCTTTTTAAAAGAGTGGAAGTGCTAATAGCCACAGACACTAAACAGCTGATTCTAATTAGCGCAGGTAAGAAGATTATTTAGTGGAATCAGGGTGGGTTCAGTGCTTTTTTTTACTGTGTTCAATAGTTTTTTACTGTATCATTCTAATTTAATGCACAGAACTTTTTTAATTGATTGGAATGTTATGATTTTTTAGCTGTGTTGCCTTAATGAGTTAATACTAATATCTGGTCTTAATTTCATATGAATAGCTGCACTGGAAATATGTTTAATCAAAAACAAGTTGACGTGTTGAATACTTATTTCCCCCACTGTATATTGTCTCTCCATTTGTTTACAGTTGTTTAAAAAGTAAAACTTTGTGAAAATTGATATTTTTGCAGTGTTCAACACACTTATACACAGTCTGCATCATGCTGACTTTTTTCACATGCTCAGTACAATATAAGATATAAAGTCTCAATATGCGGCTACAGTAAATCATTTGAGATGGTCTTTTTACAGTGCAGGATTGGTTAAACTGTTTTCTCTGCTGCCTTTTAGGCAGGCCAAAGCATGAGTCAGCAAAATGCTAATAGTCTGATTGATTTATACAACTGCATTTTTACAGAGTTATTATTCTCTTCTGCTAGACCCGACTGAACTCTATTCTCTTTCGTTCTGCTTGGGGAGTTTGCAACCTTGTTGACTTTGATTTATGATCAACTAAATATTCACTATCTATAAGAGTAACACACACATGCTAGTACGTACACTGCCATGCAAATACACAGACACATATTGTACACCCAAATCAAAGTACATACACACAAGCTCAAGCTTGCACATACATACACACAAAGTACACCTACACTATTAATCTGCTTACCTACTGCATGCAGGCCAACAAAATTTTTGTTGTTTTTCTGCAGTGACAGCACCCCCTACATTATCGTATCACTTTTTGAAGATACAACACATAATAGATGTCAGTGTCACCAATGCATTCATGAACCTTTTTGGAAAAATCAAAAAATATGTGCAATAGCAGCAATATCATCATAGTTTAAATTACCTTACACGGGTTCAGTTAAACATTAAAAAGGAAGGAGTTAATTTGATTGGAGAAGAGAAGAGGTAAAAGTGATAATGAGAATGACCGGGGATTGAGAACAAGAAAGATACTAAACGAACACCTGACGATGGATGAGAAAGACTGAAGAGCAGAAGAGCTGAAGATTGAATCTGCCAATCAACCTCCTAATGCTTCAACTGCAGTTCACTGTGGGGAAAACAGTATGACTGACAGCAATTAGCTACCTCATTTCACAGAATTGATACTTTGCATAACTATCTGAAGAGGAGGTACGGAGCAGTGGAGGAAATGTTCCTCATTACTCAGCTGTCCTCAGGGTACACCCTTTTGTTGTCACTGAAGCTTTATTCAGTTAAATCCTTATATTTCACACAAGATTTGCCACTTTGATGTTTTATCGCCTCCTTTTGGTACAAGAAAAGTTCACTGTTTTTCTATATTTGGTCTGCGTAAGTGTGTGTGCTTGTTTACTCTCTGTATATGTGTATGCTACCTGATGTGAATGCCAGTAAGAGATTGCACTTTGAGACAAGTCATTGGATCAGTGATGCCCCGTGATGGCACTAAGCTTGACTCCTGACTGAAAAGTAAAGGGAAGCCCCCCCCAAAAAACACAATTTGTACTGTGATAGTACAATGAACAATACATTTTGTTTAGTTTGTGTGAGATTTTTAATCCAGATAATTTTTTTATGTGGCATTCTCAGCTGTGAATCATAAAACATTGAAACCACAACCAATCCAAGCAACCATGAAACAGTACACTTTTATGATCAATATTTTTATATTAATAGGTCAAATGAGTGTATATGAATGTATGTGAGAGGTGACATGTAGTGACAAATCTACATATGATTAGAAAAGGGTTATCCATGCATCTCCCAGTAATATGCTGCTGAATCAGGTGCTTCTCAGGTCTGGGACAGCAATTTTCAGATGACAAAAAAGACCGGAGCACACCGATTGATTTACTGTTGTTTTGACACTACTGTCTCTTCATCAGAGTCAAAGGACTACATATAATTAACACCTGACCCTCAAGTTCCCCTCAGCTCTAAGGAGCATTTCATCACTCAGCTCATTGTTTTGTGTTTTACGGACCGCAATTTCACTGTTTGGTTCACTCTTACAGCTCAATATTGCAGAATTAAAATGCGGAATCTGCTTTTTATTGGGTTTTTCCTGAAGACATAAGCAGTTTTTACAGAGTTAAATATATCCACACATTGTACAAAAATGTATGGGGATGTTACCGTTTTAAAAGGTGACTGATACAGTTAGCTAGCAGGAATGGGGCAGTAAGATGTTCAGTTCGCAAATTCATTTTCAACAGAAAACCAAACTATGCAACACATATCAGCACAGTGATACAGAAGTGAGACTCCTCTCACTTGAAATGACTGAGTTTCCACCAAAGTGTACTACATTTACCACATCCTCTGATGTTAGCATAAACTTGCTGACAGCAAAATTGCCACATCTGTAGAATTGGAAAGTTTCAAATGTTGATTTGTTTACTAAACCATCTTCTAAAGCACACAGTGCTCAATGCCCAAGGGACTAAACTGGAGA
Organism: Scomberomorus guttatus; assembly: GCA_038419695.1. NCBI lineage: Eukaryota > Metazoa > Chordata > Actinopteri > Scombriformes > Scombridae > Scomberomorus > Scomberomorus guttatus. Next base: position 24,023,098 of record CM076455.1, read on the forward strand.
TGTTATCTTGGAACAGAGAAGATGAAATCAGTGACCCGGGTCTTCCTGTTTTTGCCTCCATTCTACCAGAATGTTTCAACTGACCCCAATACATACAATCAACTGAAATTGAAGTGTTAGGGCGATGAATATGTTCTGAATATATTACATACTTGTAAGAGCTATTGCCGTGGGCCTTTTCTGAGTTATCTCTGTAGCTTTTCCAAGTCTACTCAATAACACAAAAAGTTGAGTTTTAGAAGTGACAGCGGAACAGTCATTGACTGGCTTTAAAAGGCTGGATGCAAATAAGGTAACTGCTGTATGTAATAACAGACAGGACGTGCATGAATGCCCTCAATTTAACTCTGGTTTTATATTCGTCAGCATGAGAAATTCTTTGAGAAAACTTTAACATTCTTTACCACAATCCAGAACAATTTGTCCCTACAAAGTGGTAAACTGTAATAAATGACATTCGTGCAACATATTTGCCTGCATTAATGCATTCTGAAAGGGTGTACCAGCTATTTACATTGTATCTCACACTGAAAGCATTCATTTTAACACAAGTTCTGACAAATTTAACAAATAAGTTCTGACAAATTTATCAAATGCTAGACACAGCTCCACAGGGTTAAAAGTTAGAAGCTACTTTAACAACTGAGGTCGACCAAATCAATAAAAACACTGCAGCTCTGCTTCTAATGTCCAACTTCTTCTTGCAATATAAAAATCCTGCAGAAAGGCTAGCCGTCTTGACAGTGTTGACCTTTGAGGGAACAGACAACTGGAAAGTCCAAAATTGAGCAAGCTATCATAGCGTATTAGGGGTGTTGCACTGCAACTGTTATTTAACCCTCCACTGGAGTATGAACTGCTCCACACAAGAGGAATGTTTAACAGACAGTTATAAGACAGGTGTTGATTTTGTGATTGTGCATCTTTTGAATATTGTGTAAATGTATTGTCCGGCTAGCATCTGAACTAACAAGCTTGAAAACTGACAGTTAAAAATTTTGTTAGCTCTGAGATTCTTTTCACCCTCTTCAATAAATGCCATATTGAATGAAATGGTGTACAGTCCTGAGAATGAAATGCTAGGTGGGTGGCTTGTTAATAATAGTATGTTCCCAGCTGGCTAGCATGTTAGCTCACCAGCTACAGTAGTTCATCAACTAGCCCTGTGAGCAGTCCCTTCATCACCAAGCTTCTCAAAGCCTATTTTGTGAAGACACATGGTTGAACTTCGTTGTGCTACAGTGTGACTGGACATTATGACTGATGCAAACAACCAGATAATGACCCACCAAATAGACATCACACTTTAACCAATTTAACCATCGTCTTTTACGCCAAAAAGTACCACTGCATGGTACTGTATTTCTAAATGGTTTTAGATGAACAAACTCTCTCCCCACATAAAAAAAATCTATTTTATGATATTCTGTAATAAAAATAAAAAGTATATAAAAGAAAGAACAAAAATAATCATAGACAACATTGAAATAACTCAGGTTCCATAGTCATAGTAGATGAAAACTTAACATGTAACTTGTCTGTAAAAAGACTATGAAGTCAATTGGTATCTTGAGCAGAGTTTGTTCATTGATTAATCATTCCTGTATTTTAACTTTTTATTACAGCTTTATTTATACTTTATATCGTTTGGGCTGCCACATGTCCCACTTATCTCAGTAAGATTTTCCTAATCCAAAGGACATTTCTGAGAATGATTAGCTTTGCAAAAAGATGCGACTCATCTGCTCCTCTCTTCAGTTGCGTATTAATGTGTAAATATGTACACTTAACTCATGACTTGCCTTGTGCTTTCGAGAATTTTTTTAAGTTTTCCTCAGACATTCACTGATATTCCACAAGACACTCTAAGGACTTTCCTCCTCCATATTGTCGGACTACCCTTAATCAATATACATTGAAATACACAGGACCTTCTCTTTGGAACAATCTACTTCTATCATTACAGTCAACATCTACAATATCATTATTCAAAAAACATCTGAAAAGGACTTTAATTAGCAAAGATTTATAACACTTCATGGATTTCAACAAACTTCTATGTAAATTGTACATTTCTGTCAATTTTGTATTATTGCTGAGTCTTGAAACTTCGATGACGACGCAATCATTGTTTTTTTTCTTTTTGAGTATGACTATTGATATTTATATAAAGGGGGGTATCTTCACAAGCCATTTTTGGCTTTTTTCCTCAAATTCTTACTGTCATGTCATATATATGCAACTAAAGTAAACTAAACTAAATTCAATGCTATGCAATAAATAAAAATCATCACGATGTACAAAAAGTGATGTTCTCTTAACACCGTCATCGTTGTATTGTCAATAGCTAAACAGAATATTGTGATGATAAGTGTGTGAAAAGAATTTATGCCAACTGCTCTGCACTATAATGTAAAGTGAACTTTCAAAAACACACTTCTTTGTGGGGACTGCATTCATTGACAACAAATCAAACTAACTCATATCTGAAGCTTAACCTAAACCCCATTATGATCATAATCCTAAAACCAGTCCAGTCTTTTTAAACCCTAAAATAAACAGTTAAACTTGTGAATGAAAAAATACAAAAGTGACTTAAGCACAGAGCGCACACATGCATGCCAAATATAATGCACTCCGTGACGTGAGTTCCAGTAAAGCTGCTTTGAATTCAATGATTCTATTAATTCTGACGGCAGAGAGAAAAAGGGACATTTATCCTTCATAAGAGTGCTCTTGAGGATTTAATAATTAACAACTTGTAGGGAAAAAAAAACTGTGCATGAGAGTCATTTTTAGATGTCAGATGTTTGTGTATCTGCATGTGCTTGCGTGTCTCAAATGAGTGTGTGTGTTTGCACACAGCCACAGATTCTCTCTTGTGCTCGTATTTTGGGACAATTTGTGGTTAATTAAGCAGTCCCATAGAGCAGGCTTATCGTTTTAGAAACACTTTCTAAATTAACCGTGGCGTTAACTCAGATTACCTTCCAGACAGAGAAGCCGCAGTATGACACAGATTTATGCAAATACAGTATAATTGATTACTTTCAGATACTGATATTTTCATAGACCTAAATGTTCATGCTACTAACTTTCACAAATATAACAGCTATGACAAGTGATTCAAAATATTCTGTTCATGCTGCTTTTTGTTATATTTCCCTAATCTAAATGCAGATCACTAAAACAAGAAGAAAAAAAAACCTAGCACACATAATACACACACTATTTGAAATTTTCCAGCAGCAGCAACACTAGTTTGTTTAGACTAAGCAGAGGATGAAGTGAGTATTTATAATGAGCAGTGCAATTTCTAGATGCTTTATTAATAGATAATATAACCCCACAGACCTACAATATGAAGTAGATCTCATCACGCTGTACACCTCCACACTCCCACAGATCAGAGTCAGCTGATCAAGTCCAGCTGGCTCTGTCTTTCGTACTTTATCATATCCTGCTAGATTTCTCATCAGTCGTCACTGAAGCCAGTGCTCAACACAAGGTAAGATGAGAAGGGAGGAGGGGTGCTGGGAGAAGACGAGGAGACGGTGATGAGTATAGTAATGATAGCCTTCCTTTACACCACACATTAACCTGTACTCTTTATGATTGGATTTTAAGTGGATAGAGCGAAAAGCCACGCAGATATAAAGATAGTGGAGTATGTTTCTCCAGTCAAATACATTAATGGAAATAAACCAAATCGAAAAAAGGTAGCCAGCTCAGACAAAGGGAAATAGATTATACAGAAAAAAAAAATTAAATTAAATAGTCAAGTTAAATAATTTAGAATAAAAACTAAGTGAAGGAGTTTCCCCAGACAAACAATGTGGATCAGTGATTGGTCATTAGGCACGCACATTCACAGTTCTTTCAAGTTTCTGTCTGGCTGATCACTTGTCAACTGAATATGCTGCTGCTCTGAGAATATTGGCAAGTCTTTTCAAGGAGGATTTAAGGTCAGCACAAAATGTCGCTAGAATTGTCACTGGGTGCTTTTTTTTTGAAGAAAAGTCGCTAAAGGGGTAGCAAGTCGCCAAACCTAGCAAGAACGTCGCCAAGTTGGCAACACTGGTTTTGCTGTTGTAAAAGGACACCTCAAATCGCTGACGGCACATAACCCACGCTATGTGGGTTTGCTGAAAAAGGGGAAAAACTGTTGTATCAGTGCTTGTAGGCTATACAGGGCTATGTCATGTTCCAGTCAGTACTGCACCATGGAAATTGACTTGGCATCTGCTTGGCACGCTCTCAGAGGCCTGAAGCTTAGACGTCATTCTCAGAAGAATGTCCAAAAACGGTTTTATTCTGACTTGAAAAATAGAAAATAGCTGCAGTACTTAGACAAAATTCAGGACAATTCAAATTTCAGTTTCATTTTAAAGCTGCAATAAAATTAGCATGTTTGTGAGACCCCATCAAAGGGGATGGGAATCAAATGGGAATCTAAATTTTGAGGACGCAATTATCCAAACATCCATGTCAGGTCACATCAATGCACAAAATTTGAGGGAATGTTTGGATTTCAATTCATCACTTTCATCTCTTCTCATCAAAAACAGCACTATCAAAATGGTGATTCTGTAATTTCTGCAATGAATTAGGGAAGATGAGATGCCATTTCTTGTTGTAGCCCTGCTTTGTGATTTAGGCTGATAAGACAGCTGTAGTTTTAACATAGAGTGTAGCTTTAATGTCAAGTGCAAATGAAATCTTGCTAAGTTGTATTATATTGTATAAGAGATGCAGGTTCGCAGCAATTGGAGAGGCAGCTAAAGAGGAGAGGACGATGGATGGAGAAACATGATAGATTGATGGAATGGATTGAGGGTAAATGTAGGTGAGACGAGGAAATGGGAGAGGAATGAGAGAGTGTGTGAGAGCTGGTAGCTAATGGTGAGAAAATAATTTTACTGGCAGCTGGCAGTAAAGTGCAGTCAAGTGGTGGAAGAAAAAGATGGAGAACAAGCGGAGTGGGTGGATGAAAAGAGGATAAAAGAGAGACATGATAAGCGATTTATGAAAATGTTGGAGATTATAAGAATAGTGGCAAAGGAAAAAAATGTAAGAGTTGGAAGGTGAAAAAGATGGAGAGGAAGAGTGGCACAATGAAGAGGCAGATGGAGAGGATGAAGCAGAAAACGGTCAGACAGAGAGGGAGTAGAGGGAATTATCAGAAAGTGAAGAAGAAATGGCCAAATGATGGGTGAAAGGGAGAGAAGATCCGGTGGGCAGAGATGAGAAAAGGATGAGAGGGGATGGAAAGGGGCCAGATAGGAGGATTAAAAAAAAAAAAAGATAACTGGAGTAGAGGAGGGTGAAGGAGGAGAGGAGAGGGAGTGAGGCCCTGCATGGGGAGAAGGAGAGGTGAGTAATTTGAGAAAGAGGACAACAAAGGAGAGAAGGATGAGGAATAAGTTGGAGGGGGGAGCGGATGACAAGATGATGAAGTGGGAAGGAGGATTTAATGAAAGAAAACAGAACAAGGAAATAAAGAGAGAGGGGAGATGGGGTGGATTCGACAGTTAAAAAAAAAAAAAAAAGGAGAAATGCTGAGCTGATTTCCAGCTGATGGATCTTGTCCATATAGCTCCAACACCTACACACACATTCTCTCACATCACACAGGGGGACAGAGAGAAATTAAGTGAAACTGTTTCTACCCCGAGGAGCCCATTTTATCTTCTACGGAACATCAATTCACACACAACAGGCTATGGGGAAGACATGTCTGAGGGAGCGTGTGTCCACGTTTGAGTGTGTGTTCTGCTATCTGTTTCTGGAGAGAGAGAGAGGTGAACGTAAATTCTACAAATGTCTCATCTTTGGGTTTATTCCAAAATAATAAACACCGCAATGACACCTAACAGAGTGTTTTTAATTGATACTTGACTTTATAATGTAGTTAATTAACATTTTTGGCTAGAGTGAGACTGGATCTCTTACGATTTTGTGATGAGCTGGGGAATAATTTAGTATTTTTGAATAGATCATTAATGGAGATTTTTCCGTAAATCCACCTTCAGCAATGAAAGCTTGCCCATATGTCCACTAAATGTCTCTTTATTTGATGCCAGCAGAAAACAGATGTTTAGCTGAACACTGACCATCTGTTGAAACTGCTAAAAACCTGTAGAAAAAGCCCTGCACACTAAGTTAATGCTTAAACATGCATTTATTTAAAAGAAAAATGTGAAAGAAATAGTTGCTATGTTGGCTACATGCACAGCCTTGTCATTTAAAAGAAAAAAATGAAAACAAGAAGCAGTCAGCACTGTAAAGATGATAAATCTACTGGTATCCATCTTCATAAAGACCTCAGATCACCTACCACATGACTGATGACCCCCTCCTCCAGCTACTTTATGTGCCGTGGGCCACAGATGTGTGAGTGGGTGTGTGAGATTCCAATCCTTGGCCAAAGGGGCCAGAAAATGCTCTGCTGTCTTCATCGTGTCGCACTGGTGCCAAAGGGCCAAAGACTTTCACCCACATACTGTATTAACTGGGCACACGAACACACAAGAGGTAAGGAGCAACTATTTATTTCAATTACATGTGCAGTTTTCCAATTCTCTCTCTCACACACACACACACAATAAGGTTGTCATATAGAGCTGATCTATAGCCCTTCTCCCTTCCCTTTAGTGCTAAATTTTACTCATAGTTCAGTGCTGTGATCTGCTGTAGCAATGGTGGAGTATTCTTGATTGTGGCCGCATTAATGATAATTAATGACTAAAACTTTATAAGATACAATGTGTATGTTTACCTGATATGAGCTTTTTAAACATTTGACGTGGGCTGTTTTTAACACTGCAAACAAAATCAATTAGGTATTCATAAACAAAATAATGCAGTTACTTAAGCTAGCCAAACAAAACTCTAAACATGAGACATAATAGTTCTGCACTGCTTCCTGGCTCTTTAAGTGGATGTTAATGACTGTAAATGCAACTGAACATGTAAGGCACTTGCTGCATAACCAAGTGCTTTTGTCTATAAATACCAGTATCAACCAGAAAAATTAAATGTGCTCTCATGACATTAGTTCTATGTCTCACTGGTTTTTATTTAAAGATTTCCTCCAGACATGTCTGAAGGCATAAATACTCTGCTTTGAATAATTTATGCCTGATATGTTTTTTTCTACAAAAGGTTCAATTGCCTCAATAAAAAAAATCTTAAAAATCTATGCAATAGATGCAATATGCAAAATGACTCTTACAGTATTTCACTGTAAAGTCCATTCTCAGTTAATGTGCACTGGAGGCTTTAAGTTTCCACATCACACTTCTAAGTTGTATACTGGACCACGATTGGCTCCAAACTATCTGTGATGTCACAAATCATGCTTGTACAATCATGCTCGTACATGCACGCCTTAAAATCAGATTTTCGGTGAGCACAGAGAAACTTTAGCAGATAAATGTAAAAAAAAAAACCTCCTTCTCGTGTCAAACTCTGCTCATACATCATTCTGCACAGTGAAGCTCAAACATCCAACTGAAGTAAAAATAAGCAAAACACATTTTTGAGTGGAAGATAAACATTTTGTACATATAGTAAAGCCCTACCAATGTGCTGTATCACAGGCTCTGATCATGGTTGCTCACTGTATGCAGAGATCTGTTCTCCCAACTGAATGAAACTTGTAAGCAGGGCTGCCAAGTCTCACGCGTTAACCATGAGACTCACGCAATTGACACTTTTCACACACTCTCACGCCACACGTCCATTTTCTCATGCAATGAAAAACAAATTCATAACTGATAATGTTGCAGCGCAAAAAGAGGAAACTGACAGCACACAGACAGACAAGACAGAGCAGCACACCGCAACAGCAGCAGGGGAAAGTGAGAAACATAAGCTACACAAATATATTGTAATTTATTCCCAGGCATGTTGCTCAGAGTAATCTCGGTCAGCGGCTCTTCTGGCAGCTCTTGTGGCAGAAGCACAACCCCCCCAGCGGGTCACTGACATCGCCCCCCCCCCAATGAATTTTATGCCAAGCTGAAGTCAAAACTTGGCAGCCCTGTTGTAAGGAATCAAGCTGCTGAGACCACCAAAGGGGCAGAACTGATACACAAACACTGTTGCGCCAACTTTGCATTTTGTCACTTCATATATTGGGTTAATAAAAGCATCTTCTAAGTGACACCACAACAGTCAACAGTTTTCTTTAGGCTTGTCATAGCAGAACCCTTAATGTTGCTGCAGAGCAGTTTTTTTTAGGAAACACCTATGTAACTGTTTACATCCAGTTGACATGTCAGACAAACAGAAGAACACTGATAAACATTTACAGACTAAAAAATATACAATCACTGAGTACTGCTGAAAGAAATGACACCAGCTTACATTTCACCTCCTTCAAACTTTAAACTAAAAAGCACAGCACCTCTCTGAGAATTTGAGGTGATTTTGGCCACTCCAAAAGATGGAGCACTCTGGAAGAGAAAAAAAGAGTGGCAGTCGCAGGCCATCACATGCACTGGAAACCAAGTTATAGAAGATGCTACTGCTCTAAAGACAAGACATGTAGTGGACACAACCTAAAATGCTTCTACACTGGAGTGTCAGAGAGGACTGAAAGCAGCAAACATCAAAATAAAGTTCTTCTGAAATAGTCAAAGTGGGGCTTATACGGTTGTTTGAAGACGCAGGTGTTCCCTCCGATTCTTGTACAAATGAATAGTAGGTGTCTTTTAGGGTGCTCGGGCAGACAGAGGCACTGGCTCAATGGTTAATGAAGCCATATGGAGGGGGGGTTGGGGGGGTACAGCATAACAAGAGAGAAAGGAGTGAGCAAGAGAGAATAAACAAGGGAAGGAGAAGGTGAGAGAGACAGGTTAGTAAAAGTTGAGGCCTTGCAGAGATACTCCCTGCAGAACTGACCTGATGTCTGTCCCCTCAGGGACCATAACTGAGTTTTTATGTTGTTTTTGTGTTTACCTCAGACGGGGAGACAGATGTGTACCCATTTTTCTCACAGGATTCTGGGGGCAAAGAAAGAAATTGAAAAAACACCAGTTTCTGTACAGCCAGGTATGAATGTGATGCAATAAGCACAAGTAGTACAGAGAGCAACATCTCTGACAACGTTCACACATACTCATATTGCATGTCTAGTAGAAACCCATTTTCACAGAAAGAGGGTGTTTTTCTGCTTATTTATTCGTGGAGAAGACATACTGGTGCACATTCTCAAACATGCTCAGTTCAAAGAATTTACTAATACTGGGAAGCATATGGAGATTGAAATTAACCTTCCCTGTAACCTTCATTACATTAGGGTCAAAACTTCTACTATGCAATAAATTCTCAATTACTTCCTATATTGGCACAAAGCATTATAAGATATCCTTGACTTAGGATTTATTAACACATAAAACTGTTAAAATAAAAAGATGCTCTGTTGCAGATATGTCATTGATGAACAAGATAGTTTAACTGATTTCCGGTATTGTTTCATAAAAATGTCTGTGGTGCTTCACTGCACTGTATTACACTGTCACCATTTTAATGAAACCAAAATTGATACTAATAATCTATACAATAATCTTTTTCATGCAACATCTAATGCAAATATATAGCATACAGGAATGATGGTTTTGGTTTTTGAAGGCCTATACCAACATCAATTTTTGAAGTGGTGCCATCAAGAGTATTAGAGATATTGTTAGATAGACTCTGCAGTAATGCTTAAAGCTTTCCAATAGACAACTACACATGTAATAGAGCTTAATTATAAGGACCTAAAAACAAACAACTGTTCTGAATCCATGGTATCCAAAGTGCCTCTCACCTGTGTTTCACTTGCCTTCAAAAGGGTCAGAGGAATTTGGGATATGGTGAGACTGACATCCAACATGTAAGGATAGGAGATATTGCCATTTCGCAATCCCTTACTCCAGCACTACATAGCCATTTTCATATATGAACTCCAGACAATGTAGCATACAGGAGATTGTCCATGTCAGATGTGTTCTCACCGACTGGAAAATAAAAGGTTTTGGTGAGGGGTGGGGCCTAGGTAGAGCATGCAGGAGGCAGGACATAACAAAATATACGCTGCGGTTGTAATTCAACGTTTAAGCTTTTCAACAGAAATATAATAATAAATCACAGGTCAGACATTACAAGTCCTCTCTCCCATTAGTGCTACAGCGGAGTGTTCAGGCCCAGCCAAAGCAATGACAGCTGCATGATAGAAACATCATCAACACGCCCACTCGCTTAATGTATTCACACATGGGCTCAATCAGACATTACAAGGACTTTGTACTAGGGAGCTGGCAGGGTAAAGTCTGTTTAATGTCCGGTCTAACTGATTTGGACATTTGCGTTCACACATACAGCCCCTCTGGGAAATGTCCAGAAAATTTCAGGGCTGCAGTGCATGTGTGAAAGGGGCTCAACCAATCCAGCTTCAGCCTAATTGGTGGAACTGTAAGAAAGTCAGTCCTTTAATTCATCTAATTTTATTATCAATATTCAGATTTGTGAAAATGTTTGATCAAAGTGTTTGTGTAAAAGTATGTAGAACACATACAACAAACAAACTTTTTCTTAGGTCTAGAGACAGGGCCTCAGGGATTAAAAACTTAGTGCTCGACTTAGATGAACAAGTTTGTTTCTGGACACATGTCACATGCTTTTCTTTTGCACACTTCAGATACATCATTGCCCTTTATTTTTTTTAATTAAGGTGGAGGAAGTGTAGCTAGAAAATTTTTTTTACTTCAGATATACCTGTCCAACTTTTCCAGTCTTTATCACATACTGTAATTAATGTAAAACATTTTCCCCAACATTATTTTTTCCAGGTACAGTTGCCTTCAGAGTTTTTGCCTGTCTGTCTCTTTATCATCCTGTTTGAAGCTTCTATGTTTTCCCCTACCAACACATTTCCATTAAAGTGCCTGCTTAATGCGTTTTCCTCTGTTCTCTGTCTGTCTGTCTCATACCTATTGCCTGCATTTAGACCCTGCTACCAAAACCAGACAATATTGTCATTTAGCCTGTGTTTGGTCCAGATCAAGCAAACAAAAGGAAGGCAAAACTTATTCATGGGGAGGTTTGGTAAACAGTCATCCTACATTAGCAGCAGCACATGTACCCACAAGGAAAAATCTAAAGTATAATCTGGTGACTGACAAGTTATACATTTTGATGCACTTCAAAGCTTTTTTCTTCTTCACAGGAAGTTTCATTAAGAAATTAACGTTACAGACTGCAATAGGCCTCTTGTCAGTGAAAAGGTGGACAGGAATGTCTGTACCACAAAGTGATGAGGGGAAAGGTTGCTTTAAAAAGAGTGAGAATTTTTACTTAGTTTTAATGAGGAACAGCCAAAATACATGGAGGTGGTCGTGGGTACAACACACCTCTGTTTTAACCTCTATTCCATTCCAGGGACAATCCCCCAAACTCACATGCTAAACACTGTTTTCTCTATAGATAACCTCTGAAAATATTTTAATCTGGTATAACTGTGATCTAACTGGTAGATTCCAATAAAGCATTTAGAATGTCAGTGATACCAACAAGTTGTTATGACCTCAAACAGTGATGTGTATTCACTTCATTGCCTATTCACAATTAATTTGAAAAAAAAATTCCCGCTAAGTTGCTTGGACTTTGTGAGAAACCAGTCAAATTAACATGTTTCTTTGTACTTGTAAATGCATCATTTTATTCCGTCAAACAAAGCAATTAGACGAATGACCTGTCAATCACACATCAGACAATGACCAGGATAGAGTAGTATTTCATATTTGGAGAATTTTCTGTCTGATGAAACAGCCAGCAACTATTTAAAACCTGATATTTAAAGCAATGAATAAAAAATGAAAAAAAAGCAGCATAGTAGCAATTAGCAGGTATTAATAACATTTCTAGTAGCTAAAGACCACTAACACAAATCATACGTATTAGGTACAAAGTCCCAAGTTTTACTTGCCATGATATTACAATAGAGATTTTAAAGTTGAAAAGATGCAACTAGTGACCACAGTGAATACGTAATACCAAATTCTGAAATCCCATTTATTTCTGTACAATTGTATTCAATAAGAATAGGTTTTGTTCCTACGACATAATTAATGTTGCTCCAGGACCATCATTGCAACTGACCAATCACGTTGTCGGGCTATCATAGCTTTGCGACTCAGGGAAAAAGACCAGAAAATACAAAAGCGCTGCTCCTTGCCCGCTCACACACATACTGTATGCAGTGGGGAACAGAAAGTAAGCATTAAAAATACTTTCTTTAATAATATGATAAGACATTTTAATCCTGAGATCAATCTTTTAATATATGCCTTTTCCTGTGGATGCGTGAAGCTCTAACCCCATTAGTCTCACATGGCCGGCCTTTGGTAAGACCGACTCATTTATCTTTATTTAATGGTAATTTACCACATTGCTGGCTCAGCAATGGCTGTGCGGGTGGCTAAGTCAGGAGGTGGAGCGATTAGCCACGCGAATCGGAAGATCGGTGGTTCGATCCCCGGCTCCTCCAGTCTGCATGATGAAGTGTCCTTGGGCAAGATACTGAACCCCAAACTGCTCCAGAAGGCTGTGTGTGTGTGAGTGTGTGTGATTAGAAACTCCTCCTGATGAGCAGTTTGGCACCTTGCATGGCACCCTCTGCCATCAGCGTATGAATGTGTGTGTGAATGAGTGAATGTGGCATGTAGTGTAAAAGTGCTTTGAGTGGTCAGAAGACTAGATAGATGCTTTATAAATGCAGTACATTTACCATTTGCTGCTCCCGCTGCTTTCAGACTGTTTGTCCTGGCAGTTTGAGCCGCTGACAGCCGCCGTGTGGATGCCACAACAAGGCTAATGTGTGTTAGCTGTTTGAAATACACTGTGCATTTCACAGCTAACAGCTAACAGAGCTAACAAATAAAAAGTAATTAATGGGTCAATTCTTCATGTAAACATTAATATTTTTAATAATGCACCAGGTTAGAGGGTTCCATGTACAATTTACAGCACTAGTTCTCTGAGAATCTCCAAGCAGAATTGGTATTGTAACTGAAATATCCTTAATCGAATTGATATTGAATCGAAAATCGAACTAGGGCATTGGGTTGTGGGTTGAATGAAAGGATGAAAATAATAAACGTAAATAAAATTAACTGGCCAATGGATGTGGAATTGGCTTAAATAAGCAATTACATGCAGTATGAAGCTAGCAGTATTTGCCCAGAATTAACTTGCATCTTTGTCCTGTGCCATCCTGTGAAAGTTTGTCATGTTTATTTAAGACATGTTTTAAATTTAACAAAACATTTTATTTTATTACAGAGTTTCCAGACGACCAGAGTAGAGAGCTTGTGAGACACCAGGGGAGACAGCTGTGGATGGACCTGCACACAGCTTGACACAGCTGCACAAATTGTCCCTGAATTGCATTCATTCACAGCCAATAATATGAGCTGTCAAAAAACAGGCAGACACACATGTACATGTACATGTACACACACACACACACACTCACTCTCAAACCAAAATTCTCAGACCATTTCACAGTATCAGGTTTGGTGAGAAAAGAATGCTTGCGTGTGCTAGAATGGTAAATATCAGAGGAAATTAGATGTCCAGCCATGACAATCTGGCCATCTGTCTCCCACAGCAGAAACAGAAATAAATAAATTGAATAATAGGACAGAGAATAGATGGACAAATAAGAGGAAAAACAGAAGAGAATGGTGATATTAGCCAGTGAAAGGAGACAATTAAAGCCTTAGATGCCAATATTTACAAGCACTAAGGAAAACAAACAGGGAGAGAGGAACAATGGACTACAAAGACTAAAGTAGTACATAATTTAAGGCAGTCTGTGATTGGTGCACAATGCCATTCACCCCGACAGCCATCAAAGGGAAAAAAAAAAAAGTCACAGACAGCTTCTGCCTGAGGCAATTAGTTTTCTCTTTTTATTGCCCTAATGGCAATAAGAACCGTAGGGGGAAAAAGTTCTTTTACCTGTTATGGTTGATAGTAGATAACGAGAGGTCTTGCAGATGGGACACAAATCCACAAGAGTTGTTCCACTGGAAAGGTGGCTGTGTAAAAAAAAAAAAAGTATAAATATTTAATAACCATGCTAGTAAACTTGAGATATCCGACTATAAATTTATTCAGTAACATTATAAATAAAATGTCCCATGTGTTAGGTTTGTCTCAAACTGCAACACAAAACTGTTAGCACAAGCCTGTACTCCACATCAGCTTGACAAGAGTCATTTATCCATTAACTCACTCTGGATTCTTGTATACATTTTGAACTGTCAGACAGGAACTCACAAACCTAAATACAATGTGGCCACCGTAGGCCTCGTAAATAATAATATTAACGATTTTATTTAGGTGATCCAGTTCCTGGACCCTGGTATTTTATATTCGTGCTTACTGGCAGTGGCACTTAAATATAATAATATATATATAATATGATATTAGTAATATCCAGTGTTATCTCACATGCCTGAAGCCCTTCAATTTTAGGAGCTAGCGAATGCAGTACATAACTCTCGGGGGGTGCTCATTTATTTTGCAGGAATTGTATCAGTGTACATTATGGTAATGATGAAGGAACTCCTAATGCTATGACATGAAAGCCGGTAGCTCCACACTTCACTCCATAATAAAGTCCTTTCACCTATGTCAACATTGTTTTGCAGTGAGGCCCCCTGAGCTGCTCTGTCTTCACCAAAATGGAGTCTGGAGTTCTCTGGAGGCCTAGTTTAAAACTCAATTCCACCCCTACAGTCACAGAGGAGCAAAGTACAAACCAAATGGTGTGTGTTCACAATCACAGTGTGCTGTGATACAGAAGGGAAGATCCACCCAAAAATAAAATTCACAATCCTTCTTTTCACAATGTCTTTAAAGTTGTGTAGTCACTTTTCTTCTTGTTTTATTCCCTGTTGTTGGCCTGAAAATATTTTTCTGTCAAGATTTAGGTTTGCTATGAACTCATAGGTTTGATGAGAATAGTGACATAAAGCACCCTTGTTAATTAATTCAACTTTTTTACAGTTTTAACCTCCTACACCTGTGTGGCTTTGACTGTATTCTGACTTTTAGTATAGCCCTGATGCCACAATCCAGGTTTTTCTAGAAAAAGAGTACTAATCTCAGTGGAATTCATGAACTGCTTAAATCAGGGTTAAACAAAAGAAACCAATAAATTCAGCTTTAGTATGGATTTCTCCTTCATAGCCTCAGAGGTCCCAAGAGCTCATCTGGAAACCCAGTTTATCACCCCTGCAGCAGTCACAGAAGTGCAACTGACTCCCATGAGAACCAAAATGGAGTCAACACACCATTTCTGTGGAAAACACTCAGTGGCTCAGAAGCTTTTATCCTCTTTACCTCAAATTCACGGTGTCTTTAAGAGCGATTCTTCCACGGCATTTCTCCTACAGTACCAAGCTATTATCACTGCCAGGAACAGAGCATTACACCAGGCCTGTTTTATATTCTAAAATCAAAACAAGCCCACATTCCTTCAAACATAACCTAATAAATCTCAGAACACTGAAAGGATTAAAACCGGTTTATATTAACAATGAACCTACAGAAACAAGCTTTACAGTTTCAAAGTTACCTCCAGAAGAGCTTAGTCAAAACTTAGTGTAAAAAAGCTAAAGCTTTTTGATGGACATGTACTGTAATCGTTTCACTGCAGTAGCCTGGAAGCATTTATAAAAGTCAGGATGCAAGTTGGGAATTTCATCTTGTCCTTGGACCCAGGCTTATCACAACATACACTTCTGCTACTCTCAGAGCAAACCACATTTTAAAACTTCACAGATTGCCTTTTTGGCCACAAAAAAATTTAATTTTTTCTCATGGATTTTGTTATTTTGCCAGCCTTATATCTACACTGTATCTGCTTAGGCTAAACAGCTGTGGCTGGCCTCACTGGTATGATAAGCAGTTTCATCTGAATGCCATGGCCTGCTCGGTAGTCCAGTGGTCATCCTCATCCTCCTTATCTAGCTCCACTTATCTTACAAATAGTTATATCAGAAAACTTTTCTACACCATTCTCAGACTTGGTGCACCTTCAAAGTGTCTTTGAATCCTATCCTCAGCCAGGCAAGAAGGACATCAACACGGTATCTGTCTGGGCTAAACAACATTGGCTGGGCCAACTGGCTTGATACACCTCATCTGAATGTCATGGCCTGTTCAGCCTGCTCAACCACCATCACTATCTATCAAACAAACTCTGTAAAGGTCCCGTGTGTGTTAAATTTAGTGGCATCTAGCGGGACAGACTTGGAAGAAATGGGATATAATATTCATAAGTATGTTTTCATTTGTGTATAATCATCTTAAAATAAGAATCATTGTGTTTTTGTTACCTTAGAATGAGCCCTTTATATCTACATAGAGAGCAGGCCCTCTTCCACGGAGCCTGCCATATTGAACTGCCATGTTTTTACAGTAGCCCAGAATGGACAAACCAAACACTGGCTCTAGAGAGGGCCTTTCACGTTTTTTGCGAGTTCTCCTACACACTTGGAAGGGGAGAGGGAGGAGAAGGGGTATTCAGTTGGTTGCAATCTGCAACCTCACTGCTAGAAGACACTAAATCTTACACACTGGTCCTCTAACACACATACATTAAGTTAACTAGCATGCCAAGCTAACTGTTATGCTAACAGCATGTTAAGGTGGCAACATACTACCCTGAGCCACCAACTGCTGCACAATCCACCAAACAAACCAACCAAACCTTTTCAGCTTCCTCATCCTCACAAGCAACACACCATACAGTGGGCATCATGAGTTAACATTATAAGTTTAGGATTCTGCACTTACCTTTTCTACAGAACAGGGTGCCAGAAATGTGGCAAGGAAGTCACATAGATAATTTGGCAAACAGGAAAGGAAGGTTTCTGGTACTTATATACAGGGGCTTAATGAGGTTACAAGGGCCAGGTGTGCAGGGCGGAGCAGGGTCAGGTGACTTGCAGGAGCAGGAAACTCAAGGGGGGCGACTGGTGGACAGATGAGGGATAGCAGGGCCTGGAAAGTTTCGCACAGCATACAGGGCTTTATTTGGACCAGGAGCAGAATGGATAAGGAGAAGAAGAATAGGTATGGAGGAGAATCTTGGCTGGAGGGCAAATTTCCTGTTTGCTGAATATAAAGTTCAAAGGTTCATTCTTTACTTTGGAACAGCAGCTTAGCAAAAGAAAGAAAGAAAGAAAATATTCAGGCATGTTTGTAAATGTGCACACAGATGTAAGTCTTCCCCTTTGTGTACGTGTGTTACCTGCAGGCTGCCGGTTGTGATTATGATTGCTAATTAATCATTCAGTTATTATGATCCTACTCTCTGGAATTCTCTACCACATGAACTAAGGTCTGCTACAACAGTGTCTTCTTATAAAAGCAGACTAAAAATGTAAGTTTTTTTGCAACCTTTTAGGGTAAAACTTATTTTAGAATCAGTATTATTATTGTTATTCCCTTTTTAATAATAATACCTACTTATCTTATTCCCTTTTTATTGTAAAACCTTCTTATCTTATATGTTTTTGTCATGTATCATCTTTGCCTATTTTTTTTTTCTTTTTATCTTGAAGCATATGAAAGGTGCTATATAAATAAACTTGACTTGACTAATGAACTGCAACAACCAATACTGACACGGAAAGCCCATAGACTACACAAATACACACACAAGTATGGCAATATGTTATTTGGGTTAACTACACACTCTCACATCATTTAAACAGCTTCACACAATCCTCCATTTGCTCATCCAGCTGACACAGACAAATAATCACTTACAGTAGATGGTTAGGCTTCTTAAACTTTGTGTAGGGCAGGTAAGCATGCATCCATTACATTTGGAAAAGCTTTCCTGAGCTAAGAAAAGTTCACACCCCAAACAATTCTGATTGGTTTAAGGCATTATTTGTCTATACAACTAAATCTTTAAACTACAATGAGAAGTGTCACAGTAATTGACAAGATGGTCCATAGCTCCCTGTGATCTGGTTTAGTAGGTCAGCAAATACTGAAGAAGAAACTGTGCAGTGGTACAAGAAATGGTCTTTACCTTAATGTACAGGGACTTTCTGCCTGTGCAGTGTTTGGAACAGATGTTGAGTGTGCAGGATGGTTCAGTAGTGATCCATCATCATTCTTCCTCGTTCTTCATTCTGGGGTCATGCACTTATTTGATGAAGGTCAGCTGATATCCTGCTCAGCAGAGTGGACTACTCTACATGCAGGAGTTTGTATTTGGACCAGGGGCAGAAGGGATATACTCTATACTGATGTTTATTTAGGTTTTAGTGTTGCTTTACATACTGCTTCTTTTGTTCAAATGGTATTGTTCCCAACTGCTAAATTAGGGTTACAAAACCTTTATTAGCCTCATATTGTAATTATTTATATATTTGGGGAGGTTGCATTTAGTATATAAACACACTGCCACGCACAAAAATAATTTTGACATTCCAGAGAAAATATGATTTGGACTTTTACGCAGGTATCTTTCCAGTTGTTGTGTGATGGTTGCAGGTATTTGATAAACAGAATTTCAAAAACAGATTACATTCGGTGACATGTGAACGAAATTACTGGTAGTACTCAGACATGAATCTAACCCATTACAGATTCTGCCTTCATTGCATTTTGATGCATATTTCAATCTGTAATAGATAAGAAACTGTAGAGCAAGTCAAATTGGATAAAGAGAGGCTACCACAGTACCAAACAAGACTAGGTGAAAACCTAGTATATGGCTGGACCATGTATGGTCAATGTGCAAAATTGTGGCCAGTTTGTTAGAGGGATAGTCAGTGGTAGTGTCTATAATGTGAATTCCTGGATATTAAATGTTCACCGGCAAATTTCTGTAGTGGTCCCAGTAATATTTGTTGGTAAAGTGTACCTAAGTAGCATATCATCTGACATGGTTAAGCAACATTTGAATCCAAAAAAAGGGTATGCAGTTGCAAGAGCAATACTTTACACTCATATCTTCGGATTTTTGATTTGAAAGAGACCTTATTTTAATTTTAATTATAACTATTCTAATTATGTTAACTCCCCCTGCTCATTCATCTGTTTCTACTGTGGATGTCTGTAAACATATGGTCTCATCCATATGTTTACGTAGGATTAGCATGCTAGGCTAACAGTTTGTCAGCTGTGTGACTTTACATCCACGCTGTGACGTTTTTCAGAGCACACAAACAACCAGCACAGTGCTGTTAAACCAGAAACACCGCAGCTACACCTTATTGTCATACAGTCTGTGGGCTACACACAGCACAGCACGGCTATGCTAACTATGCTAGCCATGCTAACTAGCTGCTAGCCACCGTGCAGGCTGATAAAATGGATCCATCATGTCTCCTTGTATCCTGTCAGTGTCGGAGCCTCCGTATGAGAAGCTTCAGTAAGTAAATGTGTGTTTTTAAGACTTATTTCGGGACTGCGCTCACTCTCAGTCCCACTGGTTTCGCTGTAAATGCCCCCAGAAGACATAATAGAAACTGTTTGTGCCAGTTCATTTTGGGCTGGCCAACCAATGGTGTAACTTTATCACACAGTGAGTCAGTCAGTCAGTCAGTGACAGACAGACATTCTGGGTTATAGGGCTGGTCTGTGGCCGGTCCAGCCAAAAACACTGTTGATCCCTGTGTGTTTTTTGCACCCCACCTTCACAAACGCAGACAAAGACTGAGTTCATCTTTCAACCAGTTAAATTCTTTTTGGGTGTTCCTTTTTGTGCTCAGTTTGCACATTGAGAAAACACAGAAAGTGTATCATTTCTCTCCTACACCATGCTGTTACCACACAGTGAGACACAATAGCTCTCGACACCTTGCAAATAGAGCAATTACTCTGAAGTAATCATCGCTGGAAAGTGGAAAGTGGAAATTTAACTGTAGTAGATAGACTGGCAGGTGGTTGAAATCAAGTTAGAACATACAGCTCAAAAATACCTGCTACAGTTCTAATATCATCCAACACATAGCTCCTTGTCAATAATATTAATTTATCACCTCACCTAACAAGGTGAGATGATTTGCTCATTGTTTGACTGATTATTCAACCATGATTTTCATGTCCATTCAAGAGCTTTGTGAAAAATGAACAGGACTTCTACAATATGTACAAACCCTGGCCCCCAATGTAACCTCTCCCAGTGAAGAGGAAAAGAAATGCTAACTAATTAGATGATACCTTAATGTCTACCTCACTTTCTCTGCATCTTTCTCTGTCTCTCTGAGTATATCATTCTTGCTCAGTCTCTAATGACCAGCATCACATAGCTATGATAGATGGAGTATGTCAGTGTTGGTAGTTCTCTCCATCCCCAATTTTTCTACCCTCAAACCCTCTCTCTCACACACACGTTCTCTCTCTCTTGATGATGAGTGATGGAGGAGGTCAGTGCTGGTACCACTCTCCTGCTCTGTCACTCATTAGTATCCCCTCCCTACTTTGTGTCTCGATTTCTCTCACGTTATGATAGATGGGTCAGGGCAGAGCAGCTGCTTGCTAATCAATCTGCCTGTCAATAAAACCTGAAACTGCTCTCAGCTGCAAGCCGCAATCGGTGTGTGTGATGGTGTGTGTTAGAGTGTGAGATGGATATTGGGAGGGAAACAGAGAAACTGAGTGTGTTTATGTGTAAAAGCTAAAAAGGTGCATGGCTAGATTTATATTTGCAGTGGTAATGGGGGAAGATTTACCACTAAAATTCAGAGTAATGAGATGAGAACATAGGCAACATATAACTATATAAGAATATAAGCATGAAGCAAATATACATTAAACATACCACACAGCAATTAAAAACCTCAAAACATCAACACCCAAAGACCCCCAAAAAATCAACACAACACAATTAAACCGAAACCCCTGCTCTATCACATAGCCACACATGTAACCAACTGTACAAGAAACAAGTGCTACCATACAGGTACACACTCTCTCTCTCTCTCTCTCTCTCTCTCTCACACACACACACACAGTAATTATCTATAAGCCTGGGAGAATAGAAAAAGTTTTGAGTTTGCTTTTGAATGTAGACACAGTTGTGTTGGGCCTCAGGTCAGCAGGCTTCAGAGAGCAGGATCACAGTAATTGAGGGTATACTCACCGGATCTGGATCTAATTCTGGGTACAGTTAGAAGACTTGATGACCTGAGAGGCCTGATGCGGTTATAATCAGTGAGACATGTCTGCCTTTGGAAAGAATGCAAGGTTGCTGTTGGTAGTAAGCTAGTTAGCCAGGCATGCAAACATTTGCAGCTTACATCATACAAACAGAAAGTTAAATCTATTTTTTTTCTTTTTCTCTTGTATTTGTGGTTTTGTAGTGGCTAAAAAAAGACACCCTCCAAACTCTTTCAATACCAAATATAGCTCATATTATAGAGCCCGCATACCACTTCAGCATGTGGAGAACTCCAAAGCTTGAAAGGCCCGCTATGCCTAGTTGCGGTTACTAAGCTATGATTGGACAATCACTGTATGGTTTAGCAAATGGTCAGTTGAAAGCTTTAAGAATCCTCAGGTGGGTTTGAATGAGTTTTGTTTTTCCTTAATGAGAATATTTTTTAAAGGGTAAACATTGTTTTTAATTCAGCCATGAATCCATTATTTTGGAAGTTAGACAGTATCTTCAAAGCTGGCAAAACTGCAGCGTTTACTACAAGAAATTCTTTTAAGCCTTGTCTCTATGAAATTTTAAAGAAATGTGCATTATGAGGACACTAGAGGAGGATGCTTATACACCACGATATTTGTCTGACACCTGAAGTTACTTCACTGAATAAGGGTTTCCATGCAGAATGATAAATGGTAGCCTGTCCTTAAGACTGAATGCTTTTGAATTTAACAGCATGCAAGATTTGATGTTGCAATCCTGTGTACCTTTAATTCAAGATAAGAAATCATATAGACGCCCAATTTAGATGGCAGGAGATTGATGAGGTTACCAACAATTTGCGACTACAGAGTACACAAGGCTATTCTGCCATAAATCTACAAGACCTTCAGAAAGACAGCATCATTCACCATCCACCTAAATGTTACAGGGATATGTGAGTAACTGGGGCTGTCAAGTGGGTTCCTCCCATCACAGATGTTTGGATGATTTAGATACCTCCAGAAATGATTTTTGGACTTTCAGAACCAACTATGTCAATACCAGTTCTTCACAAGTAATCTGTATTATTTTAGATGTGCAATTAGGCGTATCCCTAGTTTCAGCATTGCTGCATCCAGTATCAACACTTCCAGGCTTGTGTAAGGGAGCTCACACCAAAGGTTAGAAAGTGCACGGTATCAGCAAGCCAGCGTATTATCCCTCTAAAGACTCAACATACCAGCTATGTTCTACTGACAAACAGCCAGTGCAATCATGCTATTATTGCTGTTATCCAGCTGGTTTGAACCTCGCCAGGTTGGTCATTAACTGGTCTTAGTATTTTTTTTCTTTGTAACTGGATATTGGGTCATGCTGACAGACCTTCTGCAGTAAGGAGCAGGACTTTTGCACACCTGTAGATGGACAGGTGCGTCGGAAGAAGAACTATAGTAGAACTCTTACTCTCTTATTCATTTGCAATTAGAGATTTATTGGGAACAATGTTTCACTTCATCAGGTTATTTTTCACCTTCTAAGGTAGAAATCTTAGATTGGTAGGATAGGTAGATTACAGTTTTTAGGATTTTATATAGGACATTTGCATATATAACAGACATAAGTACATTTCTGTACATTTCTTTACTGGTGCCATTTTAATTTAAATAAAACTGCAGACGCACACGTGGTTCCATTCATACTACAATCGGGGGTCGATGGACAGACACGTTCCACACTAGTAAACAGGGTTGCAACGTGATAACTTTCCAGAGTTGTAAAATCCAGTCTGAGTATTACAAACCGCTGTGCTGTGTTTTTATGATCAGCCTTTAAACGCAATAATCTGTTACAACAATGGGACTTCATTGTCGTATTTCATTGTTTCACCGGCACTTTAAACAACACAACGCACACCAACACAGCCCTTTTATTGTTTGACACAGGACTGTTTTCAGTCTGAATGCAGTTGAGGAGTTCATGTATGTTGCTGAACAAGAAGAAAAAGTCGAAAAAAGAAAAGCAACAGCTTAATGAGAATAGGAATACAGTACATGCATACAGTAGACGAGACAGGCATTCCTGTTTGCTTTTCTAGCACTTTTCTGCTTTTCTAGTTGACGCGCTTGCTATGCTATATCCATCGTTGACATGGGCAGATGATTAAATTTACATCATGCAGACCAATGCGAATGTGGAAAGCATTCACCGTAACTGTGAGACACCCAGGTGCGTTAAAAACCATGGTGGACAGGGCCAACCGCCCCCCCTCCCCCCCCCAAGATATGAAACATGGAAATGTGTCTGCCCCCAATATTTGTAATTGACACAACATCAGATTCTCCTAGAAGCTGGAAGAGAAGAAAGCTAATTTGTTCCCTTAATATTCAGTGTAAAAACCGAAACACACTAGATGTGTATCATCCACAGAAAACCTGCTCGTGTCTCGTTTTTGTTCATGTCAACCAGCAACTGGCAGGTCTGAAACGTGTTAGATCAGGTGTCACTGAATGTATCTGGGATTTGGCTGAAACGTCAGTACTGATGTTCTGTTTGTTTCCTACAGCTGGCTGTGCATCAGATTCTTTCCTTTGAGTTTACTAAATACCTGCAGCATCACACAGCAGCTGAAACAATAAGTGCATCTTTAAATTGAGAGTGATGTGCACATTTACGCATGTGGCACAGCACCAGTAACTTCATTAACGCCGGATCAGTCAGGATCTGATGGTAATTAATGTGCTGTGTTCTACTACCCATCTACACAGGTCAGCTGTTACACACAGATTCCAGGTATATACAGTGGAATTGTTTGTAATAAAGCAGACCTTATGGATGAATCCTGAGCTCCATCAGAGCTGTCAGGACATTTTTATTTTAAGTAGCTAAAAGTCCAAGATAAGTTTACCACCCCATACCCACTTGGTAGATTTACTACACAGATTTACTACCCAAAATAATTAGTAATCTTTTGATGTGCACTAGCACTGTGGATGTGCTAGTTGTGAACCAGGCTTTTTTTCAACATAACCTCTAACCCCACAAACTAATGTAGTGAGCTAATGATATACTCCTTGGCTTTGGAAGTAATGCTGTTGTTATCTAATTAGTTGGACATGCTAATGGCTTATGTTAGGGCAGACACACATTGTTAAATTAATTTCTTTTCTGTTTTCTGGCTCTGGAAAGGTTTAAACAAGACACCACTTTCCAAACACTTTGTGTACTAAGTATCACCCTTACTACAACCCATTCACACACTTTCGGCATGTGGAGAAATCCAAAGCCTGACAGGCCTGCAGTGCCAAGTTATGGTTGCTAAGCTATGATAGGAAAATCGCTTTTTGGGTTAGGTGAACGTTCAATTGCCCCTCTGCCTTTCACTGAAAATTTCCCTAAAGTAACACATATTGAGATAGGTTACCACATCATGAGATATGTTTGCTTTTTTGCTCTTCTTGTCAATAATGTTCAAAGGCCTGGAAGTATATATTTGTATGGGTGACTTTATATCGATGGATTCTTTCTTGAAAAGTGAAAGATATGTTTTACTTTTTAGGTGAAACAATACTGAGATAATGAAGCTTTATCTTTTTCATGAAAGACTGCCATTATTAACAAGCTTGTTATTGTAGTCTATCCTCAGTCTGCCAACATTACCAAATGAAAGATATTCTTGACATATTTCTCTAATGAGATGTGATTCTGCTGCTTGTGTGTATACACACATGGGTCTGCCTCTATCTGTCATCTATTTAAGTACATGGCAGCAATTAGCAAACAGATTAAATTCTTTGGAGTAACCATGGAGAAAGTATAAAATGCTGCATAGTGATGAACAATGAGAAGAATGTGAAATAAACTGACTGAATGAAAGGCCATGGAGTGTGTGAAGAGTGCTGGGGTGTCCTTCTCGGATGAACTCTGACTATAGCTCCTGTAGATTTATAGGAGAGCTGTCCTGTAATCTTTCAATGTCATGCTTCAATTCAGTGTGATTTATTGGTAGGAATGCTGCATGCACTTATAATATGTTGTGACAGAAAAGGAATTCATGTAACAGGAAACAGCAAAAATAAATAGCACTTAACTCACATTTCACTCCGCTCCACAAGGATTTCAGCTCCAAGGTCTCCGTATGATGGCAATTTTAAACAGATACATTCATGGAGTAACTTTCAAAAGGAATCCATGAAGGGATATGATAGAGAAAATAAATTTCTCTGCATTTTTAACTCCATTAACCAATTCACTGTGGATGTGGTCCTCAACAAACATCTTCATATTTCAATAGGCCAATCACAGAGAGACAATGAATCCCAGTAATTTAAAATAGTATATCATATTTCATTGTAATTTTCCAAATCTGCCACACAGAACTGACACAGCAGCATATCATTTCTACCTTTAGTTTAAGAGCTGTTCTTGTTTGCAATAATGATATATTAGCTTCTTATTATCACTCAACTTAAAGTCAAGTCGAGCCCTGCTTACAGACCGGGTTGAGTTTCAGAATACACATTTGTGCAGAATGTTTCCACTCTACAGACATATCAAACATGCTTGATATTTGTGATGGGACACCTTGTCTAATTATGTCACCCAGTCTGTCACCAATATGCAAAATCTGTGTATACTCCCTACCTGCAAACAACCTGCAACTAAGACATTAACTCATCTTCCAGGGAGCCACCTGTTCTGGCATTAAGAAGAAAATTATTGTATGTCACAAAATCAGACATCCAATATTTTCTAATGGGTCTTCATGTGATGCTGCAGCCAAATTCTGGCCACATTTTTAGCAGTTGTGACCTAAACAATGAAATAAAAGGTTTATACCATGAGGCTTTGGAAAAGGCTTTCCAAGCCTGAAACTTAGTTTTACTATTGAGGTCCATAATGGATATAACAGCAGAGGCAGTGGGTAAAGCAGGGGATAAAATAACAATTGAAAAAGGGCAGAGGTTACCAGACAAGAATAAAATGCTTTGCAAAGTGTTTGAGGTACAGTAGTGTGTATGTGTCTTACGTGTTATGTACGTATGTATGCTAAGGGCCAGAGGGGGATTGCTAAAGTCAGTGAAGTGTTTCATCTAAAAGGTACATTTTTCACCTGTATTCCACAAGGATACGGCTCTGTGTGTGTGCGCGCGCAGTAATACATACATGTCATGTCTGTAACTCTCAGTCCAGCTGGTCCTCCAGGTAGGGTGTGTTTGTGCAATTAACCTCTGACACTGTTGTCTTTCTCGCCTTTGCTTTCTACATTATTTTCCAATGTGCAGTTGCAGCAGCACACAAACAAATACAGGAAGTGAACAAAATAGCAGAAATCCATTACAATGGAGAAGAAAATGTGATATTTCCTATTTCATTTTTGTCATTCTTTTTCACTTAATTCTAAATTGTCCAATTTGTATATTTTAAAAAATGTTATTCATTTTCAATATGGTTTTTTTATGTTGCTATGTTACTTACCATTAAATTGGTGTTATTTCCTTGGAAGGCTCCGGAGGACAAATTTTGCAAATTAGCATTGTAGTTACTACATCACTAAATACAATCCATACAGTGTTTGTACATCATTGTGTTTTGCTAAAAGCAATGCTACACTAATTTCCGTGTCAAATAAATCTTATTGAAATGAACAGAATATAAGTATTTAGTAATTAACGAGGAGAAGGGCCACTCCTCAGAACAGCTAATCTAAGTCTCATTGGGATATAAAACTGTTTTTAAAGACAGCAGGCTTTGCACTTTTAATAAATTGATATCTCTCAATTTGGATAAGTGCATTTGCATATACATATTTAAATATCTGGCCTCTTTGAGATTCTGATTTAAGTGCAATGATGCATCGGCAGTTCATTTAAATAATTACTTTAGTTTCTACAAAGTTAAACTTTATTTTTGTCTGGTGTTGACTCATATTGTCCATCCTTTTAAAGGTCAAACAGGGGAAGAGAGAGCTACAGACAATAAGAGACAGGAAGAATGAGAGGAGATTACAAGAAAATTGTGAAAACAAGCACAGCAGGGATGGAAAAATAAGGAAAGTGAGTGAGAGAGAAAGCCAGTGAGAGGCATAGAGAGTCAAATTAAAGGGATTAGACAGCTCATTCCCCCTTAATTCCCTTATCACCTCCTCCCACAGTGGATTGGGTTGCCACGGCAATGTTTACATGACCCCATATCCTGCTGAAGCCAAAACAGGCATGGCCCACATTATTCTAAATCCCACATTTACCTGGCATAATCTCTCCCAGACAAACACTCTGCGGCCTGTTACCTGGAAGTCTGGGTCGGCAGCCTGGCGGGGTTGTAGGCCATTTATTGATGGAAAAGAGGACCGCATCTCCTTTCTGATGAAGGAGCTTGAAAAAAACAACTGTGTTTGCCATTGGCATGAGTGAGTCAACACAGGTTATCTGACTCTGCTGTAGGCAATTTTCATGCTTCCTGGTTTGCTTTCATGTTGCACAACCCAAAATAATTTACACTGGGATGTCACAAACATGCATTTCTCTCACACTCAGCACTTGTAACTTAAATCAAGGTAAAAGCAAGATCTGACATGATACGTTTTCTGCTTGTCCAATTTAAATTTTGATTACTTTGGTAGCCCAGTAGTCTTGTAGCGATAGTATTTTACACCAAGGGTTAGGGTTCCCAATTGACCGTTCTCTAAGCCCTGCACCCATTAGTTACTGTTGCTACACGTGCCAAGCCTTCTTCTGGCAAATTTACCACTCTAAATATTTAGTAATTTTTGAAACAATGAATCCTTGATTTCAGACAAAGGTAGACAAAAGCAGGCTTCTCATTTCTAGCCAGCAACTGACAATTTTGCAAGTCTGAAATGACAACTGTTGCTTACAGATTTTATTAGCTGCAGCTAGCAACAGTAGCGGCTGGTTAATAAGGGGTGCTGGGGCATCGCGCCCTTTCCAATTGTTCAGAGAAGAAAGGCAATAAAAACATGTTAAATGTAAATTAATTATATATTACAAAATAACTATGAAATAAAAAATGTATATCCTTACTCTGTGTCTCGTATTTGGTTAATTTCTGTGACTATGTACACTTCCTGTGTGAGGATCGCCGGCCAAGTGAATGTGTATGTACAGTACCAGTCAAAAGTTTGGACACAGCTTCCCATTCACCTGAATGAAAAAGTGTGTCCAAACTTTTGACTAGTACTGTAGGTCCTGCAACTTTTGGCAAGCAGGTGACCTGAGACTGCTCTCTAATTAGTTGCTTCAGATTTTCCACAGGATGCAGCTCTCTGTGCCCCGGAGACTCCCATTTTTATTGGTAGCGTATAGACACAGGTTTCCGAGCAACATCAGCAGCGAGATGCACACGCAGGTGGATTTTCAGTTTTTCAGAAAGCTAATGTTACGACTGTTATGAACGTCTGTCCTGTACAGCAGTCAAACAGCATGAATTATATGCTAACATTACGTTATTGTTTTCATACTAACATTACTTGTGTGAGGGCGAGCTTCTCTGCTTTTGACCTGTGCTGCTGATTGATGGTTTTGGACACATTCAGCTACTTTTTCACTACCTGTAAAGCTAACTTTGTGTAGTCTGTGTTAGTGTTATCACTACTACTAGCTGCCGTTTCTTAATAGAATATCTGTCATATGTTGCCTGTTTGTTCAAATATTGCTTTGTGTGGGTTTGATGGTGTTCACATTTTAATATTGTTGATAATAAACCCACATTCATTCCCAGAATTCAAATTCACTGATTAGTGGTACCTGCTTGCTTTAACACTATTGAATTGTCCATTTTTGCTGAGCTAAGCAGTGGTGCTTCAGCGCATCCAGTGGTGATACATGGTTGTACCACTCTTGTACCACCTTTACCACTCTTATTGGTTCAAGTAGTTTGGTGCCCTCATGTAAGTCCAGCATAACTCTGCCCATCTTCAACCTAAGCAGAGGTCTAATCAGCAAGAATAAGTGAAAACACTAGTCTGGGTGTACTGAGAAATATGAATGTCACTATCAATGTAGTCATCATTGCATTGTCTGAGATCTGTTCCTCATATTTGATGGTTGATCACAGTGGATTAATTACGGGCAAGAGAAAACTACCTTTTCTTTAACAGTTTTCAAAGATCTTGAAGCATGCTGCATATGTGTCTATCAGCAGAAAATACCATAGTGCCTTTTTCTGTGCTTTCCAGTTTGATGAAAACAGACTTGCCCTTCTTAGAAAGCAAGCCCATAAACGTATTTGTATACTAAAGTTACAAAGTGCTTCACAGGAAGAAGAGTGAAAGGGGGGAGGATAGATGAGGCAGGGAAGATGATATATAAAACAAGGAGATAAGTCATTTAAAAACCAAAATAAAATGACACGTCCACTCTACTTTTGAGTGCCTAAACATTCCCTAGACATTCCCCTCATGAAGCTAAAAAAACTGGTACAAACAAGTGTAGGTACTTATATCCAACTAAATTGTCCTTCCGCTTAGCTGAAATGTCTCCTGTGGTTTATACGTTTGTTTGTGAAAGAGAGATTTTTTAGTAATACATGCAGAGGAACACAGAGAGATGGAGGAAGATGTGAGAGGCAAAGTAAGGAGCGTAAGGAGACACATAATACATAAAAGCCTTGGGGGGCTATTTACAATTCAATCAGGTAAGACACAGAAAGTTATGTACAAAATGTGGCATTTATTAAAATACACAAGTTTTGACCAAGCAGGTAGCTCTGGGTCTGAAAAGTGAAGCCAGTGCGGAAGGAACTTAAACCTACATTCCCTCTAATGGCCAACAGGGGGCGACTCCACTGGCTCCAAAAAGAAGTCAGATTTGTATGGAAGTCTATGAGAAAATGACCCTACTTCTCACTTGATTACCTCAGTAAACAGTTTCCTAATGAGTTTGTGGTCTCAATCGCTAGTTTCAAGTCTTCTTCAATACAGCATGATGTTCATTTTGTAAATTATGGCCTCATTTAGAGTAATACAGGCAATAAATAAGGGTATGCTTCAGGGTGTGGCTAAATTTTAATTGACAAGTCGCTACCACAGCAACAACATTGGTTAGGGGATGTAAGCATGGCGTAATCCAAGATTTACAGAGTATAGCCTTAGCCATTGCTATTTCAGGGTGTTTTCAGTTCATGAAAGTTAATTGTAACATTTTGGTCACCTAAAAGTCTTGTTCAGTGTTTGGTTGTACTAAAAGACCCTTTAAGGAGTCAGATGTTCAGTTTTTCCAGTAAGTACATTTTGTTAATGGTTTTAAGCCTGTTTTTCACTAGCGAAATTTAGCATTAGCATTATCACAGTAAATCATAGACTGTAAATGCACTGTGCTAACCAAGCTAGCAGCTAGCATTAGTGTTAGCTCCACCCTCTTGTCCAAATATGGTCACTTCTGGCTCCAAACAGCCAAGATGGCGATGGTCAAAATGCCAAATTTGAGGCTTCAGAACGGGAGTCCACAAACCAATGAGTGACGTCATGGTGGCTACATCCATTATTTTTTTTACAGTCTACGGTTTTGACATTGACCCTGCCTCAGCAGTCATTTAAAGGATCAATCCCTATAAATACATGAAACCTTTAATTCAGTCATGTCAGGTTGAAAGCCTGCGCAGATAACACATACTGTAAGTGTAACAGAGTGAAAGTGACTACCTTCCTGCTTGAACTTGTCTATATAGAGCTGCACTGGAAACAACAGGGGAGGGAGAGGAAGAGGGAGTTGGATGTGAAGAAAGAAAGTCTTATGGGAACATTTTGAAAATAAACCATGTGTACAGGAGCTCACAAGAGAGGGGCCTGTGGAAGGACATTAGAGAGTTGTTTCAGTGAGGGATGGAGGGAGACTTATGTGTATTCAGATGCAGTTTGCTTGGTTTTATTTTATATGCACAGATAACACCATGACTCTGTATTTTCTCTAGTCTCTAGCTAATATGAATTATTGGGGTTAACACAGAAGCCTGGATTACCATCAGATTCAATCAGCCAAACAACAGAAGAGAGATCTAACTCTTAGATTTGTGGAAAATGGCACTCAGACCAGCACCGCACATGCATTTCATTTCATTAGAGCATCAGATATAATCCAAAATCTGGTCACAGCCTATTTCCAAGACACACAGATTTGCTTCACAGCACAGGATTGGCTTGAAATTGGTTCATGACAGATTGCCCAGTCTGCCCTGGCAATCTTTTTAGTAAGTAATCACAAAAAAATCTGAACCTGATCAGAAGATAGGAAGATGCTATAATGCAAACCTTAAAGAGTAGATTCAGAGTTTAAGGTAAGATATGATAAGAGACTGAAGAGTTCACCGAGGGGTCAGGAAAAACATAGCAGCTGATGTGACCATTGACAATGAACATGAGATAACCCATAACAATTTTAGAGAAGAATGACAATGAGTTATTTGCTCATATTAAGTGTATTACTGGGTAGTCCTCAATTTACCTCTATTTAGCACAAAGATAAATTGTATTAGTAACACTCACAGGCTCTAAGAATGCAACATTAACAGCTACAGTATTGACATGCATATCATAGAGCAATTAAAACAGGGTCAAGGAGGCTGTGATCTTTCTAAAAAACACCACTGTGATAAACAAGAAAAACAGTTGCGGAGTAATAAAGAAACACCAACACATGTCTGTTGGTTATTCTGAGCAGGAACAATAGGTGAAGTGGGTTGATGTTAAGTACAGAGAAAGAAGCTCAGTGGGAGGACAGACATGTATTATTCTAAACAACCTCAACTGTGCTATCAGTAACCATTATATCCAAATAATAGCAATATATGAATAATTTGAAACAGCAATACTCAGACATCTGTTTAAATGAGCTTTATATGTGAAAAAAGGTAAGACTAGGAAGGTTTATTGCCGAATACCAGCTGTAGACCTGAAACTTGGACTTGAGTCACAAAAATGAGGACTTGGTAAGGCCTCAATCTGGGAATACAGACAAAAATTACCTATAGTTACATTTATGCCATCTAGCAGCTGTAGTAATTATGACCCGGAGAAGTGACACAGTTCAGATGACGTCAATATAAGGTGACTTGATAAGATGAATTTGCCTTGTTAGGGGGAGGTGAGTTGGGTGGATGACTAGATAGATAGATGGCAAAAAGTGGATTTTGCTGCAGGAGTTCGCTTCCCATTTCCACACGCAAGTGTCATGTCAGATGGCTGGGGTGTGTCTATGCATAATTTTGTCAGTGTCAGCTTCATTTTACCCCAGAAAGTTATTTTGATGGCTCTCAGAAATAATAGAATCAACATGCCTGTTACTGAATGACTTGAACTAAAACAAATAATTGCAATTACTGGGTGTCTAAAGAACCCAGGCCAGGTCTGCAAAAGGTGTCAGTAAGTAGTCAATTATTGAATATAGCTATAATGTTTTGACCAAAACTGTCAATATCGAGGGTAATATTAGACTTTTGTCAACTTGTTTTAAGAGCTAAGATGTTAGATTAGATTTGTTACTGTGTAACATTAGGGTAGTAGAATATGATCTGACTGAGTATGACATTAATTATATCTGAATGTGGATACAACATAATTTGTGCTTCCATTTATCATTGTAACATTTAGTTAAAAAGTAACAAGTGTAACACCTACACCTGTTAGGTTTTTAGGCTGTTGGATAAACAGTAGGCCTAAGCCCAAAATATAACGTTGACATTAAAACAAAGTTATAAGAGAAACAAACCGAGCAAACATTAGCAGCAGCTCAGCTAGCAGCCCCCCCTGGACGTCCCGTGCCCGCCGATTTTTTACGTGAAACTGCTTTATTCAGTGTTTTTCCCAGTTTTAATCCCCATGTACATTTGTTTTGTAGAGGAGGACACCTCTGCGGATAATTCAGCTCCCAGTAGAAACAAAGTTTCAAAGATATTCAGTTAATTATATAAAAGAGAAAAGCATCATCCTCACATTTGAGAAGGTAGAATTAGCAAATGTTTAGCATTTTTTGTTAGAAATTACTAAAAGATTAATCACATTAAAATAATAGTACAATTAATCTACTACTGCAGCTCTACTATAGACTAAAATTGACTGCGTAAAAACTTACCTTTTTCCACTCTTCACCTTAGTTTCCTTTTTCTCTGTGGAACACTCTGAGAAGTCAATGTGGGACTTTTGCCAGCAAA
This sequence comes from Scomberomorus guttatus, assembly GCA_038419695.1. Classification (NCBI taxonomy): domain Eukaryota; kingdom Metazoa; phylum Chordata; class Actinopteri; order Scombriformes; family Scombridae; genus Scomberomorus; species Scomberomorus guttatus. Next base: position 24,056,420 of record CM076455.1, read on the forward strand.
AGATAACAACGGTCAAATATTAGTGCTCAGTATTCAAAAAATCCTAGTACAAAGACTAAAGTTAATTAAAAGAGCTCCATTAGAGGTTGTACAAATACTACTCTTGATCTACTCATATCCTGAACTGCATGGAACAGATGTTAACTTTAAACTATTTCTCTACTGTTTTCCTGAAAATGTGCTTCTTTTAATTATTGTTAAGACTGATATTGTCCAGCTATAGTAGATTGTACAGACAAAAAAAAGTCAAGGGCCTTGTTTATGCACTGACAATAAAACAGAGCAGGACAAAGCAAGATCTGTGACAGTACATACATACCACAGACAGAAAGATCAATTGTGTCGAGGTTCTTCCCCGTTAATGTAAACAGACAGCTTACTTATCTTGGCAATTTGAAATGTTTTGTCCATTTGTCAGTAAAAGTTGTTCCAGCTCTTGTTCACTAAAATCCAGGAGTTGGCAGAGTTTGGCAACCTGTTTTCCTAATTTAGTTGACCTCAGGAGTTCAGGGTTTTTTGCTTTGCTTTCCTCTGCATGTTTTCACAGACAGTCACATCCACTATGTTTGTCATTACATTAGGTCTTACAAAGAGATAGGGATTTTTAGCAGGTACACCACCTTCATCTCTCCTTTTAATCAACAAGTCAATAGACGCCTTCATTCTCTCTGTCAAGAAAACAGGTACCTTACTTCCTCTTTTTCCGTGGACTTCTACGCAAGTTAAGAGCTTGCTCAGCTCTTTCTCCAATGGTGGTAAATGTCCTGATTAATGGGATTTGTGCTTGCTTTCTTGTATGCTTCAAGAGTCAAGCGTGACGTGAAAATTATGATCATCTTGTGCGCATGATAGTGGTTGTCCACTACAATAGTGTCTACCAAAGAGTATACGCATACAAGATAATACTTCAGTGTTGTGGTTGTCCGCCAGAAATATAAATAAAAAGTCATAAATTGACTTTTATTCAGTTTTAAGCCACATTTTTACGATTAACTTTTTAGATCTCGGTCATTATCAGAGAAACAAGCTGAGCAGCAGCTCAGCTCGCAGCCCCTCCCAAACGTCCTGTGTCTGCCCAACAGCCTCAGAGAAACACTGATTTTTTTTAAGTGACACTGCTTTATTCAGTGTTTTTACCAGTTTTAATCCCCATGTATGTTTGTTTTGGAGAGGAGGAGACCTCTGCAGATAATTCGGCTCCCGGTAAAAACCTGCTGAATGTCTGGATCTTAAGTTGTCAGAGAAACAAGCTGAGCAAACATTAGCAGCAGCTTGGCTTGCAGCCCCTCTGGATATCCTGTGTCCACCAAACAACGTCACAGAAACACTGATTTTTAACGTGAAACTGCTTTACTTACTGTTTTTACAGCTTTTAATCACCAGGTCTGTTTGTTTTTGGAGAGGAGGAGACCTCTGTGGATAATTCGGCTACCGGTAAAAACCTCCTGAACAATGAACACTGAAGGAATCCTAACCAGGAGAAGCTGGTTGTTTAACAATGAAGGCAACAACTCCCATGATCCCACTACTTCACAATGTCATCAAACTCTGTCTTTTGTTATTGTTTTGATTGAGAGACCCCTAGCGACACATATTGTATGTTTAAAGACAATGACCTGTGCCAGAACCATCTCGTTTTAACGTATGTATGCTGTTGAACTCAGCTGTTGCGTCAGTTACCCCCTTGCTTTATCTTCTGCCATCCTGAGATGATTCCTCAGAGCCATCACATTTTTGGTGAGGGGGATGTCATCTTGTTTATTCCATCTCTTTTCTTGTATAGTTTGGTGAGCACTGACAGAAACATTGTTCTTTCAGTTTTTTTCCAAAAGTTCCAAGAATTTTTTGCTTTCTTCTCTGCCAGGTCATCATCATTCATAAGAGTCTGTCCAATCAGGACCTCTACTGCTCCTTTAAGACAGAAATCAATTTTGACTGCTGATGAAGGTTTTCCATACTCCTGCCTGGACTAAACTCTGTAAGCCTCTCAGCTACACTGACATGTTGAAATTTTGATGCACATAAATCATCCAGACCCCTCACAGTCTTGTCCATATCTTTAGCAACCAACATGAATCGGGCAAGCTCCCTCATTCTTTGTGCAGTGTACTGGTGCCTAGACTTCACACGGCCGTGTTTTGCATACAGTGACTCTCCATATCTGCAAATCAAAGAATCACTCCTGATGTGAAAGGACACATCATCTTATCGCATGTTGTTGATGATACCCTGACATCCGTCGGATGAAGCCACTATTGGAAGCAGGCGTGTAGCATGACTTTGTACTGTTCCTCTTGTCTTTTTTATTACTTCTGTCATGCATGATTTTTTACTTTTTAGCCTAGCTAATAATAAAGCTAGGAATCTAAGTATGTTGCAATTAAGGGTGCTACGATTGTATAACAAAGCAATTCTCAGTGTATCTTTGTGCATATTCATTTTTGATTTTTATACTTTTACTATATGTATGACCACATTCATAATAACCTTATCATAAATACCCACAAATTAAAATATTAACTATGCCTTCATTCATATGTCTATGAATACAGAATGAGCAGACAGTGATTACAGTCTACTGTAAAAGTCCAACGCTTGTTAACATAGGATAACTAACATGTGAGTGTCAATCTACCTTAAAGGAATAGTTCTGACATTTTGGGAAAAATGGAAGTCTCTCTAAGAACATTCAACATTTCTTTCTAACCATCAAAACGAGATTCCTTACAAAGCCTCTTATATTTTGTACAGTTCTTTCTCTTAGAACAGGGTCCTTGGCAAGCTTACACTGCTCACACTCTGCCTTTGTTGCAAGGTGTCCCTTGGAAATGTGGGTTTTGAAATGCTTCATGACAGCATTCACCTCTTTTGCACTCCATGGCCTTTTCATGTTTCTCCTGGGGTTGGCCGCTATTAAAATCACAACATAATAACATATTTTCTTTTTTTAGATTGTGAACAACTTTAGCAAAGTATTTTCATTCAAAATGTTCTTGGAATAACTTTTAATATACCCAAATGTAGCATGAATGTTATATAGTATATTTCCAAGTTAATCAAATATACACTTAGGTAAAGTCATAAAAAATGTAACCTTGAAAAGGATTTCCTGAAGATAATGTATGTAACTGCTGTTAGCTGACAAGCTGATTAGTTTGGTTTTGTTCTGAAATATTCTGCAAGGCTTGGCATTATATGCATTTGGAGAGAACAGTGTAGTAAAACTTTCATCTAAGTTATATTTGCTTTTGAATGCAGTTCATTGTTTTTAATGTACCTCATAGAAGTTTGTAAAGTAAATTATGTCTTATTCATACAATGGAAGTGAAAGCAGCTCATTAGATTATGAGTACTTTCTAACTCAAAATATGAATGTTATAATGTTAAAAACATGTTATATTCATTAGCCCATCAACAGATGGTAAACATGTTCTAAGCATTTGGAAATTTTAAAAATTAAAACGAGTTTCCAGACAGAACAATGTGAAGGCTCGGTGGAACTTCCAGTGCAATGCAATTTGCAAATGAAATGTTGTCAGTGAAATGAGTACAGGCATAAATAACTAACTGATAAGATAACCGAACCCTTGTGAGGACAGTCAGCTTAATAGCAGTTTAAGCTATATTTTAAAACGCATGCCGGATTAACCTTGCTCCAAAACCTCACAGGTCCATACCACTTTTGCCGACCAAACCCGATGGCACAAATTATAGCTTAATCATGGCAAATTTGTCATTGGAATACCATCACAATGCCTACAGAAGCACAAAATGATTTTTAAGAGCCAATAATAACTCATTTATTGTTTGTTTTCACAGCTACAGTTATACAATTCATGTATTAGCTAGTAGCCTACAGCACTGCCCATACTCCTTTTAAATGCTTTGCTCCATCCTCACTACAATGTAAGAAGAAGCAAGCTGGGACGTCCAAATGCAGCACAGCTAACCATGATCCTGTGAGTGAGTGAACAAGTGAGTTTCACCTACAGCTCAGAGGTGCTGCGTATCTAAAAATCATCTGTAACATTTCTACATATACCTTTGGAGCTCTCATCGCCTCATCCTGGGTCACTTTTCTTTTTCCTATGGAAAAATGCAACACTTTAAATCTATTCCATAATTCAACTCTACCATATAAATACTTATGGCCATCTGAACCTTTTACAAATAGTAGACAGAAGAAGGTTACTTTTCCTACAGGCCATGAGTAACACAACCACATTAAAAAAGAAATACCATGAAAAACAATAAATTAGATAAATAGAAAACAAACATCTGTCAAACTTCTTTATATACCTCTGTAGCTCTCACCTTCATCCTGGGTCATGTCCATCATGTTTCTTTTTCCAGAGGGAAAAAAGCAATATCTATTCCATGATTCAGCTCTACAATCCAAACACTTAGTTTCTGACCATCTGAAATTTGAACAGATGGAAGATAGGAGAAGTTTGTCTCTACAGGCCCTGAGACATTTATCAATACACAGGATATAATGTTACTATCCCTTGTGCCATAATCCAGGGTGAGCCTTCCCATAGAGGCCCACTAATGTTTCACAAAATGTTCGGGCTATGTTGTCATAATTCTAGACTACCATGAGAAAGGCAGCAACATTCACCAGCTACCTGCACAGACCTTCACCAGCTATCTACACTAACCTTTGGGATGAGTGACAGTAGGTAAGTCGTCCAGGTTATCAAGTGGGCACCCTCCTTTACTGATGTTTGACCTGAAGACCTCAAGAAGGCTCAACAGTGTATTCCCCTCTGCCCAGTCTCAGTACACCCAAGTTCAACACTCTATTAACTGCACTTTTACTGCCAATGCTACTACTATCAATACATTTCCAGAGCATATACTTCAACATTACCAAGTCATACACTACATCTAACCCCTACCCTTGCCCAAGCAGAGAGCAGACACTTAGCTCAATAGTATCCACATTTTATCTGCTTGGACTAAATGTGAATTAGGTGTGGCTGACCCTGCTGGCTTGTAAGGCAGTTTCACTGAATGCCATTGCCTGCTCAATTGTCCAGCAACCCTCGTCACTTATCGATAAAACTAGCACCAGCAACTCAATAAGCTAACGTGAAGAAGATAAATGCTAAATTAGCTAACATGTGGAAATGCTACAAAGCTAATGCTACAAGGCCACAACGCTATTCCTAATTCTAGGGTAATTCTAACTCAGGGCTAACTCCAGCATGCTTAGGCATGCAGTTATGTTACTCCTGAGGAGATAATAAAGTTAAGCTACACAGCTAAGGTACCTCCAACATGCTAATGTTCAGGAATACTGCCTATGCTAACAAAGCTATCTAGGTTTGGCTAATCAGCATGCTTCTTTCTCATCCAAAACTATTCACTAGCGTCCCTGGCTGCTTCTGACATGGCCTTAACTGCCTCTTTTAAACTCCTTCAACATATGCCTAACTCAGCTAACATAGCTAGCATTGATTTGCCTACAAACCTCTACATCCAACTTCCACAGGCCTGATTCTGGCTCACCAGCCTCATTGCTCTACCTCAGCTGCTAAATTGACATACCTGAGTATTTCCTTTCATAGGCTTCATCCTGTGCATCTTCCCATGGCACTGTCAGCTCCACAAAGAACAAAATCTTGACATTACATTTCAGGTCAGTGCCATGCCCATCCCCCGAAACAAAAGTGTTGAAAATTAATGAACCCACTGGGGTAATATCTAGTCATGGTTTGACAAGTCAACTCTGACCCTTACAAGAAACCCTGTGACCAGAAAGCCCTTCACCTTATCAAGTACTCTAAAACAGTCCACCAGTTTCTGTTTGACTCAAAGTGTGGAGACATCACATCTCTTTAAGACAACAGTCCTGGTAAAACAGCCTAGCATGATGCCCAACCATCCTACATCTAACGTCAGTGTTAAGAAAAATATGCTCACAAAATTCCCTCCCTCGCTGATGTGGGGGGATTCGCACTACATTCTGTCACCATGTCTCATCACACAATTCCTGTAAATGTGTGAAAGAGAGGCACAATATTAAGACAATTCAAAAACAGCAATGATTCATTTTTATTCAGCAGTCAATGTGCTATAATTCTGACTACTAGTCCGCAAAAATTTTATCTTAGTAGCCACCACAACTTCAGAAACAAGATGCTGTTTTCCGGAGTGGGACTGTTAGCCCCACGCCCAACCCCCAACCTGCTGGAGGGTAAAATGACATGAGAAAGGTTGACGTTTTCCACAATAGCTGCTTACGTAAAATCTGCAATATCTACTGGCCTAACAAGATCTCAAATGAAGAACTGTATAGAAAGACATTAACATGTCCCTTGAGATAAAGAAATGCAGGTTATGATGGTTTGGTCATGTCCTGAGGATGCCCAATGAAAGGATACCTAAAGTTGCCTTGAAATGGACCCTGACTGGAAGGAGAAAGTGAGGCAGACCAAAAATCCACCTGGCAAAGGACAGTGATGATGGAACTGGAAGAGATGGGTCTCTCATGGGGCGAACCACAGGCTAAACCACGAGACAGGGTTCAGTGGCGGTGTATAATTGCAGCTGGGACAAAAAGGATAAGTAAGTAAGCCACCATAACTAATTCCAATCCATCCAAGAACAATGATTAAATATCTACTGCTACTTTCACTGCTAGCATGTTGTGTGCACAGTAGCCATGGAACAAACATGCACAAATATTTGTCAATATAGTGTAATATGCATTACTGAAAGTTAAACAATTAAATGAGAAGCAGGACACAATACAACATGGTTGCCCTTTCAGTTTAAAAAACACTGTCTTTAAAATCACTAGTGTGTAAGATTTAGGGCGTTCTATTGGTAGAAATGGAATAAAATATTCACAAGTATGTTTTACTTGTGTATAATCACCTGAAAACAAGAATCGTTGTGTTTTTCGTCACCTTAGAATGAGCCCTTTATATCAACATAGGGAGCAGGTCCTCATAAGGAGCCCGCCGTGTTGCAGCACCATATTTCTACGGTAGCCCAGAACAGATGGAGGAATCCCCATAGTTGTATGTTATCTCCTCATCTGGAAAGCCAACCAGACCAGGTCAATTTTGACCTGGGGGGGACAAAAATCACACGGCTGACAAGACAATACGAAGGCTAGAGAGGGTTAAATGTTAGCAATACTACTGAGCTGGCAGCTCCTCATCAGATGGAAAGTTGTGAAAAAGTGAATAAGTCTCAGTTTGTTATTAGAGCAGTTTGAAACAGTAAAGTGACATTAGCATGCCATCACTGTTTTTTTGATTGTGGAAAGCCATAATTAGAGGATAAATGATTACATGATTGCCCCTTTGTTTGCAAGTTTTTGTTTTCTTGTTTTAAATTATTATTATTATTTTCATTTACGGAATTATTTTTCTTGCTTACGGTTTTGGGTTTTCATTCATGATTTAGGTAATACATTTGCAGAATGTATTTTTTTGATTTATGATATGTTTTTCACATTTACATTATGTTGATCTCATTATGACTGTGTACACTTGACCTGGACTTGAGTGACTTAACACTTGGACTAAAACAATGTGCAAATATGCAAAAGTATCCTGGTTTTGATCATATTTGGGATATGGTGTTTACATGGAACATGAGAAACCTAGTTATTCATATCCTTGTATGCATGATTCTAATAGTATCCAGGTTTATCTTGATCATCTGTGTAATGTTGTGTCTTACGTCCTCACCATCTCAGCCACTATGTTCTGTACCAACATAGGATGCTGAGAAACCTGGATAAGATGTCTATATGCAACAGTATCCTGGTTGCATATAGACATCTTATCCAGGTTAAGATAAGATGTCTATATGCAACCAGGATACTGTTGCATATAGACATCTTACCTGGATAAGATGTCTATATGCAACAGTATCCTGGTTTCTCTTGGAGTACTCCAGGTAGCATATCCAGGTTTCTCAAAACGGGGATAAGGCCTTATCCAGATTTCTGAAACCAAGATAAGGTGTTTACATTCGCAACACATAACCAGGATACTCCAAAACCCCGGTCATAACCAGAATACTAGTGTGCATGCAAATGCACTCATACTGCTGAATTCACTGCAAGTTAGTGCATCGAAGGGATTGGGAAATGCAAGCAGATATTAGACCTTTCATTTATAGTCCCACCAAGGATACTCACCAGCCTGAGGAGCTGATCTGCTGTGGTCAAGTTTTCAAGGTTTAATGTGTTCAGTATTCCAAATGAAGCATAGATTTTGCCGAGTTCAATTGTTGTAGCCAAACAACTGGACTGTGCCTCCAAAAGACTTTGGGGCTCGCTATGCTTTTGGCGGTTCAAATTTATGAAGAATTTGTCTTGCATAGGGCTGAGTACAGAACAAGATCATTTTTATTTTGGGATAAGTTGTCATTTTAAGATGAGTAGTTATCAGTTACACCAGTCAGTGCTGCTACCTGTCAAAAAACTTGTTGCCAGAGTGTTCCTTGTTGCACATTTGGTGTAGGGAAGTATGCAGTGAAGACTGCTTCAAATGTACACACACCGGTGTCATTCATAAACACCCAGAATACATCCTCATAAGCAGGAGATTTCATGTGGCAGGGAAAGTTAGTGCAGGGTGTGATCAGAATAATGATTATGTTATGTTGTTAGAGAGAGAGAAAAACAGACAGAGAGAAGGAAAGTGAAAGATCGAATGGTGTGATGAGAATATTAATTGCACAACACTGTGGGTACCTTAAAGTTCATTACTGCTGGAGAGCTGTCATAAAACTATTAATGGGAGCACGATGGAGAGAGAGGCTGAGAAAAAGAGGAAAAAACTGCAGGTTGAGCGAGGGAAGAAAGGGGCCATGTTCCTGATTTGCTGTGGTAATATGATCTCGAGGCAGGCGTCGAAGAGAGAATTAAACCATAATTAAAACCAGATTAACAAAGAACCAACTGCCAAAACAGAAAGAGGGAAGGGGGAAGAGAGATAAGAGCAGGTGAGGAATTTGAAGGAGGAAGAAAACCAATAAGCCACAGAGGAGAAGAAATGTCAGAAGAAGAGAAAACATTGGCTAAGACTGAATAAGCCATAGTCGTAAAAAAGAAAGCCAAACAGCCAAGAAACACAAATAAACTCTCACTCAGATGGAGCAGGGTAATGTATGGCACATAAATGCTAATTGGAGTGAATGTGCCTGCTGTTTAATGCTAATATGTTTGTGGTGGGAGCTAATGTTTGCTAATTACAAGGTGGGGGGAAAATGCTCGCTCCAAAGACAGATAGAGCTGGTTGAATAATGTTTATTGGTTCTGGACAAAATCCATACCAGTGTTTCTCCAGTTTCTGTAGGCAACAGTGAGAATGTACAGATTTGATGTCAATATGGCTGTGTCAGAATCCTGATTCACTGCAAATACGTTGTTGTCCTATCTAGGATCCCCAATCTAGAAACATTAAGTATACTGACTTTATATGTTTTAGTTCAACAAACAATGATTTGGGCTTTACAGCATGCATGAGGCCTTTCAGTTAATTAAAAACCTGTAGCCATCACATTGCAGCAAGAATGATGATGGGTTCTATGAGTAGTCTCTTGTGCTGCTTGTGCACTAGTGAAACAACCAATGTTAACCTTTTTTAGTAAAATTATCCGACATGGTACCAAGATCTAACTAAATAGGCACATGTCAGGATATTTTTGCCTGTATAGGCAGTGTGTCCTGGGAGACTGAATGTGACCGCCCATCACTCACAGACTGACACACAGAAAAAACAGGTTACCTAGATAACCAAAGAACACGTTTTTACACACTGTAGTAATCTGGTTACTGTAAATCCGCGTACACATGCAGCAGATCAGTAACCAGATATCTCTGGTCTCCCTACCCCCAGCCTTATTTTGGAAGGGTGGCTTGTTTATATTCTATGGATTAGATTAGAAACCCAGTTACGTGTATTCATGACAGAGAAATCTGCATTCTCCAGAAATCTACCTGGGGAAACCAGAGGGCTATTTCACAAAACCTAGATAGCAGATTAAGCTGGGATTTTCCAGTTATCCTGGCTGAATTCAGCCATGACTTGGTTTCATGAAAGTAGTGGCACATAAATTACCATGGAAATTTATTCTGTGCAGTTAGCCTGCTCCAGACCAGGCTAAGAGCCAGGCTTGAATTCTGTAAGACACATATCAATTAGCACAGCAGGAATTGTGCATGGTGTGGATGTCCTTCGGGTAATACTCAGTGTTGCCAGGCTGGCTCTAAGGCTGTACAGCATCTGGGTCCTGTTGCAAATAGGAGATTTTTCTATGAGCACCACATCACTGACTTCTTATCCATTATGGACTAAATAAGTATTTCCATCAAGACTGACATGATATCTCCAGCCTTCTGGAGTCCACTGACACAGTGTCCTCCTCGTCCTCTGCAGAAGTGCCTTCACCCTGCCACATTCAATAGAACTTGTATTGACCTAGTGTTGACAGGTCCCAAGCCTTTAATGAATAATACTTACTGGATTAAGGTTGTTGTCTGGTGGCTCCACAATAGTAAGTGTGTTGCCAGGCAGTCCACATTAACACCATCCAAAAGCAGGCTTACAGGTCGGTAATAGGAAGGCAGTCAGATTGTAAACAGGCAGAAGGTCTAAACCACAGGTAAAGGCAGGAACAGGCAACAGACAGTGCTATTTTTTATTTTCTGAGCTCTTTTCATTGCTTAGAAATTGGTGGGAACAGTGATGTACCATACTTCCATGAAATACTTCCAAAAATGAGAAAACTTCTGCGCACATTCTCTCTTACTGCTGGTGTATTTATTAATTTACGACATTTCGGTCAATTTGACCTTCATGGAGTATATCTATATACCTGATGAAGGTCACTGTCAATCAAATCTGATCAAACCACACCTACACAGTCCTGATAAAGCAGATTATCTGAATTTTTAGGTAGTCTTTTAATAAACAATACCTTTAACTTTGATTGTTGCTTATTTAGTTATGAATAATTACTCTTATAGGAAAATATCCTGTGTTCATATATTTTGTATGCTCTATGTTCTTATTCGGGGTGTTGTATATTAATATTTGGACTGTTCTCCTGTTAATTAAGTTGTTACCTACTTTGAAAGTGAATGAGAGAAGCTGATGTGATTGGCCATTATTGAAGCTCACTCCAACTTAACCTGCTCATACCGCATTCATTCTAATCTATTCATCCTGCTCCAGCCTCTTTACCAGACTGCTTCACACTGCAACATGATTGCACTTACGCTCTTCATCACCAAAATTGCAAAAACTAAAATGATCATGCATAGCGTGCTCGAACATCGTTTATACTGAGAATAGGATAAGCTGAGAACTTTATTTGTTTGACTGATCAGACTGGATTTCTCCAAGATATCATATTCATTCCTCATTCTTTACTGCTACTCTTAATTTAATAGTATATAATGAAAAGTTATAATGAAAATGTAGTAACGATAGCAGAAAATGGAGGAACATTTCAATAGGTCTGGGTTTAGTGAAGTGAATGGCAACTTTAAAAAAAAAGAAACGCTGTTAAAGGATGCTAAAAATAAATCTTTGTTGTGCAGACAAAGTCACGCACATACCACCCCTCTCTTCTTGCATCGCATACAAGGCTGGCCCTAAAAAACATGTAAAAGATAGTAAGAAAACAATAGCCTGATGCTTATAAATATTTCATCTGAGAGAGGAAATGGGGATAAAAATTATTTAGTTTACGGTCTGGGCTCTCTTGTGGTTTGTGTGTTTAGATGGTTCTATAGTTTCTTTTATGGCCCTGTGAGGAGATGTAGATATTTAAGGTTTATATGGACTGTGCATATGAAAACAACACTATTACCACTGTGGCTTTTAAAGTTTGCAATGACGACCTGCCTCCTACCTTACAATGGAAAGGACACAGTGATGACAGACCTAAGAGATAATTTAGATGGCTTTCGGCACTCAAAGCTAAAATCATTTCAATTCAGCAGAGGATCATGCACTTCAAATGTCTTTTCAGTGGCTTCATTGCAGCAGCACTTATCATAATCATCAGCTAAGTGCTTTAAGAAAGACACCAGGTAGGCACAGGGTCTAATTTGACCAACCGGTGGTGTAATTTAAAATCTTACCTCACCTGTCACACTTTTTACCCCTTATCTGAACTGGTATAAATGTTCTTTTTTTGAATGTGAAATACCTTAACAATGTCAGGGAGCTAGTTGCCAGTCTAGAATTTAATTTTGGTCTGCCGTCTGAAGTCCAGCAACAGTTCATGAAACCTGTAGTAAAAAGCGTATGAAAAGTTCGACTTCTACAGTTGCTAACATGTACAGCAAATATTATCAGCCCCCTCAGTACTTGCTACAACCCTTTTCTTTCAACAGAAAACCACAACAGCGCTTTTCAACTTTATTCACCTCATTTTGAGCAGATTTCACCCCTCACCCCGAGAATCGGTCTAATAAAAAATACTTGCTCTCTTGTCAAGTGGCAGGTCTTCTGGGCTTGTTAAGATCGCAGTAGGAAGCCCATTATTTTTGTAAATAAACCCCCGCAGGATGTCTCTCAATACCTCAGCCACACATTTTTCTCTTTCTGCTTTTCTTTTCTTTCTGTCTGTTTCTCTTTTTCTACCTTATAACAGAGCTAATGTGCAGGGGTGGAGGCTTTTGACCTGAGGACAATGTTTCCTGTTCATCTCTTCTCTAAATCCCTCTGTGAGCGTGTGTGCTTTTATTTGTGCTTGAGCCCTGAGTGATGTGTGCTGAATAATTAAATGGCTTTAAAGCACTTTGTACCATTGTTTTGAAAATTGCCATATGAATGAAGTTATTCATATAAAACTCTCTCCCTTTCTCTCTCTATCGCACGCACACTAACACATGTTGCAGTATGAAGAGTGTGTGACTGTCAGTTGGGTTAATGCCAGTGTTACATGATCTTGATGTAGTGTTACAGTGCTCGTATTATTTTAAGAGTGCTCTCATGTGAGGCTCAGATCTGTATAGTAGATGCAGAAACTCTCCAGGAATATATTGTTCATATGTTCTTGGTCAAGCCAGCGATGAGCCATTTGGTGACACGGCCCCCATTACAATTCCAGTGGCCCTCTCTGTTGGCACCTAATGGGATCCAATCTATCTTCTGTCAATTTGGCTCCCAGCATAATGCATGGTATTGACTGAGGAGGGCAGCATTAAGCCCTGCTGTGTAATGAATGCTGGAAACCATTAGAAGAAGAAGAAATTGATGCGATTCACCTTGGCTGAATCCAAATGTTCACCCTCTGGACTTGCGGACCGAGCCCTTGTGGACTTCAGTCGTACGTACGAACCGTGACGTGTTCATCACATCAACTGCTAAACTGCTAAACACTGCTAATATTATATTCACATTAAATCCTCACTGAGCACCTTCACATTGTAGACAGACAAAAACCAAACTTTGCCTGTCTAGTTTACCAGATTATCTCTCTATATAAAACAAGGAATCTCTGTCTGTCTGTATGCATGTTTGTCCTTCACATATCTCGAGAACCGTTCATCCGATCCACTTCACACTTGGCGGGTGTATTACTGGGGACACAGGGGTGTACAGCCCTGCAATGAGAGATATGAGGGGATGACTTCTCTTCGTTTGATAACGATAAAAGTTAGGCTTTGTTGTTGGTTCCAGACTCATTTTAAAAAAGACGAGAGAAACAGAGAGAGAGAGAGAGAGGGCGAGCGAACTGAACGCACGAGCGAGCAACAGAGAGACAGGCTGGAAAGCTTTCTCAGAGAGAGAAAGCCTGTGAATGACAGAAATACAACATTATTTTCTGATTGTTTCATGGTGGTTATGTTCTGAAGCACAAATAAACAACCATCAAACACTCAACAGGTGATTTACTGTGGAGACAGACGCTCTTTTGGCGCAATTTAGACATGCGACATGTTTAATATTAATAAACTTTGAATAAACAAGTGAACAGCAAGCCACTCAGCTGTGTCTGAGTGCAGCGGGGGCTGTTTGAAACACCATCACATCACAGCGGGGCAGGGCTTTTGGGTTCTGACTCGAGTTCACACTTGGTGGGTGCACTGCTGAGGACCCAAGGAAGTGCAGTGTCGAGTGTGAAGTTGTTTGGACATGCGACACGTGGGGGCTCTGACTTGCTGAGCAGGACAAAGGCACGCTCAGTTAAACTGCCTGAGAGAAGAACGAGCACACACGAGAACGTTTGATTGGCAGCAGAATCAACCAATGGAAGGCTGTAAACTGCTACTACGGTTCAACCTCAGTTTAGTCTCACTGGTGAGGTTTCTGCCTGTATTTAAACCATTTAATTTATCAAGTCCTCATCATTTTAAGTGATATGATTATCAATTGATACATATATATGGCGTTGTTTCTACGGTTTAATCTCAGTTTAGTCTCATTGGTGAAGTTTCTGCCTATATTAAAACTATTTAATTTATTAAATCCTTATTGGTTTAATTGAAACAGTCGTATTGGAAGACTGTCATCTTCCTCTGTATGCCATAATTATCAGTATTATATCACTCATAATGTGCATTTAGATAGAGAGTTTTTAAGATTTATAATCACCACTTTAAAGCTGCTCTAATCAATTTTTCTATATTAACATCGGATCAAATGTGTGTAATGTGACAGGTTGCTTGAAGTGACAAAACCACAGAGAATTATCACCAGAATCTGCAGTTCCCCTCGGCTCTACAGAGCGGTTTAGCTTCTTTCCACCTATTGTTTTGGTTTGGTTTGGAACTTTACCATTTCCACACCCCATAGACAGCTGTTTTCAGTGAAAAACTTTAGATAAACACACTGTACACTACTTGCCCAGCTCAAAATGGCAGACCAACAAAGTTAGCAGCTAACTGGTCATGATGGAACAGTTAAAGGAGTTGTTCCTAAAGAAAGTGAATATTGGACCTACATTTATCACGTGGACAGGAACACAACTCTGAGAGAAAGTTACGTTGCTCTTTGTCTGTTGGATGTGTAAACAAGCAACAGTTTTTTAATATGTCGGTGTTGTGTTTACAGCTTGTTTTAAGCTGACCCCAAGGTGGCCAAAATATCAGTTGGTTAAAGCAGGTTTAAAATTAATGTTACCGCACATACAAAATGGGGACAAGATAATGTGCTACAAGGCTACAGAAAAACATTAGTCTTCCTAATAAAATACCTTCCAATTTCCACCGGCTTCTGCAGCCACATAGTTTATATGCTGCTGAAATGTGTTCAGTTGTTGTCAGGGTACTTTCATCATCCAGATCAGGGGGCCAGCTGCATACAATTCTGTGTAGATTCATGACTAAAACTGTGTGTATGCACAAAACCAGAAATATTCAAATGCATTATTTTCAACAGATTTATAAAGCTGTGAGTACGCATGGTTCTGTTTTATAAATCTCAGCCATTGAGGAACTGGGTGCACGTGCCTCATTTCCACTCCCACAATTAGCCATAAAAGGATGAAGACACGCCCTGAACCAGCTGTTTTCATATCAGTTCGCTGCCTGCTCCACCAGTGTGTACACCTGTCAATGAAACAAACAGGAAAGAAGAAGTGCTGTTTCGCAGATTGTGTTGGACCAAGAAGGTTCTCCAACAGAAGAGCAGCTGTGCGGCTCTTTATACCATCTATGTCATTAATTCATCACATGGACCTGTAAACCATTGTCGGCAGTGATATCTCAGAAATGTAATAGATGATTAGTATGTATATCTAAACCGACTTTACAAGGTGCGACACAGCTAAGGATAAAAAAAGAAGAATATTAAAAGCAAAATTAAAAGTGGACTCCTATGTAAATTACACAACCAGTGTAGCTGGTTGTCAACATAAACAAACAATGTTTTACTAAAAGCTTCCGTCTCTCACCTTATATTTTATCTCCACGTCATCACATCACCTTCAGATTGCTTTAGAAAAACATGTGTACGTCTGGTATGAAGAAAGCGAGAGGTGCACACATTCTTCTTTTATAAATACCAGCTTATATGCAGGAAATGGCATATGCATGTTTTTTTTTTTGTGCATACGCATCGTTTATGCATCTGGCCCCAGGTCTCTTTTGCATTCTTCCCAGTCAGACAAACTGGTCAGTACCCTTAGCAAAATATGCAAATGTAATGTGGTGTGTGGTTATGTGTCTTGGCAGGGGGGGAAACGTTGCTTGGCTGGGAAAATGAAAGTAAAAGTTCAGCCTGTGCTGGAGAGTGGATGTACACAGCACAGACACAAAGACACGAGTTTTATTTATGAGGAAACAAATTTATGCAGTTTCTACAATAGATAAGATGAACATGAATTCGCTTTTAATTCAGGTAAAATAACACTCTGCTCAGGCAAAACAATGTTACCTTTATTGGAGTGACAATTTCAGTGCAAACAAATTGAATTCTTTCTCAGAAAAAAATGTGCGAGGGCCATGTGAGGAGAGTCGATTCAAGATGCTGTTTGTTGCTGACAAGTAAAATTCTGAGGAAAATAAATCCCTTTTCATTATGGGCAGTTTAAAATACAACTTCTATCTTTAGCAACATTAATTATCATGTTGTGTTTTCATGCTTTTGTTAGAAGGATGCTCAAATGATCAAATACTTTAGTGTTTCTGGTCCGTACATTTCTTACAATCTCATAATGGTGCCCTCACATCGTCTCACAGTCTCTGCACAGTACAGGGATTCTTACTTGTTTTCATTTCACAATCCACCAAATAGAGGCACATTGGACCATTTGATCAGATTTAGTCACAGTGACGCAGAAGGGAGCTTTGAATCATATAATTGCCTCCCTTGAGACAATGGCGGTGAGAGTGAAACCCTTGATTAGAACAGCCATTCTTTTGCATTTGTTCAGTGATGGATAATTTTGAGTAAATTAGATTACAGCAAAATTAAACCATTCTTCACCTTGCTGTGAATGCCCCTCAGGTACCTGGACATGATTCAAAGAATCAAAGGCACATTCTTACCATTTACCTTAACATAACTTCTCCTGCCTTTCCACACTTGTTGAAATCTGTCCTCAAATCCTGCAGAAAATCCTGCAGAAAAGCATGAAGCAAATAGTAATTTTCCACTACACATGAACATTTAAGAACCTGTAAAGCTTTGCTTTTAGATTCTGCTTTGTCTTTTCGCTTTGTTTTGCAAACCAGAATGCTTTGCAATATGAGGCTGACAGAATGGAGCAGAAAGTGAACCAGCCTGGCACCATGTTACACTTAACGTTAACTAGTTGAGTACTCTCCAGCACTGTGAAAACAGCCCACAGTTTACAGAGACAAATAAATGACAGCAAAACATGTTGGATATTCTCGATCTGAATATTGCCTATATATTGAAACACACTTCCTTGCAGTGCTTATCTAACTTGATTTATTAATTACCATGTTTACTGTGTTGCAAATGAGCTATTACATTTCTTCCCCCCGACATTTGAGTTAAGGAAACGCACCCCCAAACCGGGCAGAGAACAAGTGGAAACAAAAACAGGAACTGTGACAATGGCTACACCTTAAATTACAGGTGGTTATGGTCTTGTAGTGGTAAAGACCTAAAAGACTCTAAACAAAAAGCCAAAGAAGGCACACAACTAAGGAAAAAAACAAGAAAATTGTGATTATTGTGCTGTTTTGGTGGAAAAGTTTGAAAGAATCCCAGTTCTGCAGTTTGTTACCCATTTGCATGCAAACACAATCATAGGGAAGATGCAGGTGCATTAATACATCCATTAACAATTAAGAAGCATCTTGATAATCCTAAATGTTAAAGAAGGTTTTCTGCTTGCAACACAATCCAGCCAGATCGAGGCTCTGTTGGCAAAGATGATTTAATTTCAGGTTAATCCCAACCTGACTCAGTGGTATTATTCATTTCTATTTCAACACTCTTAGCTCCAATTGTTACTAAAATGTTTTGTCTTCCAGCAGACACAAATCCACAACATACAGTTCAAACAAGTTTCCTTAAATTCCTGGAAGATTTTATGTCTTGCATCATGCATATAAATGACATCTGCAGGTGGAACAGCCGATTTCATTTTTCATTGGAACAAGGTCATGTGGAGCAAATAGACAAATCCTTTTATCATTTTTCTAGTCTTTTGTACCGAACACCATGCAGTGTGGGATCATGCTGTTATATAATATCCTCTGTCACATAATTGCATATAAAATAGCATCTAAAAGCAGAGGTGATAGAACGTGTGCCTGTAACATGAGAGATCTAACTGAGAGATATCTGATAAAGTGTGGATGAATGTGTTTGTGTTATAGAATGTGCCTTGACAGTGTGATCAGAAAGCCAGGAAAGCTCTGTGGGCTGAGAAAAGAGATACAAAGTGAGACGGACAGACACTGAGCAGGCTGTCACATATTTAGCTCAGGGGTAGCTGGGGTAGCAGGAGTTCATATTATGGAGACCTTCCTCTGTTAAATACTGAATTAGTCTATACAGCAAGAGAGATATTCTGCCTACAGTCCTGTGTGTGCCTGTATTAAAAAAAAGTTGAAATGCCAGCAGCAACAGTCAAACTGAAGGTCAGACTTTTACAATGACCTTTAGACCCTCATCAACCCCTGTGTCTGTCTCCGAAACTCTCCTCCTTCTAACTTCTCTCTCTCTTCTTGTGTTTATCTCTCAGTTTTGGCTTTATTTAATGCCTCTAATTCACCCAGGATTTTTAATCTATCCCTCAAATCAATGATTCTAGTCAAATAAACTTTGTTCAAAGTTGAGCAAAAACATTGTCATCAGTAGCTGTAATAATGAACAGTACAACTAAGAAGAATGTGTTGTTTTTAAAACTGGCTCTTGAAAAATTTAAACTGGAAAGCTTTAATTAATATCTAGCACTGTTATCAGTAATCATGTCTCAAATGCCAAATTGCCATCCAGCTTTGTAAAATGAGTCCGTGTTTTGGTCTCACTTGTCTCGCGTTCCCTCTCATTGACTCAGGCCGTGTTTTGTCTGGCAGCTCCTGATAGACAGCTGGATGTCTGATATGGACGAGAAGTGGAGGTATTCCTCCCAGACGGTCTCTACAGTCCAGTGTTTCCAGGAAGAAGACGTTGGAGAATGCGGGCAGGATCCCGGCAATCCCACTTTACACAAACCCTTCATTGATCAGACTAACCAACAGTTAAGGTTTCCACCTCTCTGCATGACTCTCCATCTCTCCTTCTCTTTATCTCTCTCTACTCTACTTGCTCTTCTCTGTCTCTGTCATGACTTCTCGCTTCTCTGAATGTAATTCAGTTAAATGTACACATTCACTGACTAAAGTAGTCGTCTATTACAGTATATAGAAGCATATAAATAAAGAAAAATGGTTCTACAAGTTATAAAGTGGATAAACCATTTTGAAAAATGTGAGCATTTTCAAACTTTCGCAAAAGAAAAGCTTTTTTCCACACATTTATTGGTTCAAATGAATCAGATTTTCACATATCTTGCTGAATACTGTAACATTCATTAATGCCATTAATGTTGGCCCTCTATATGTGTCCTTCAGCTGTTCTAACTGTCTCATCTGACTCACACTTCTGTTATTTCTGTGAAATAAGAGCATTAACAAGGCTCCAAAAATTCCAATCTTAAAGTCACGACAGAACTCAACGTCAGTTGAACATTTATTTTATGAGAAGAATTTTAAAGTAGACAAGAAGTAAAGTGATAAAAATTAAAGTTGTTATCCATAAGATTTCAGTCCTGGTTGATTTGCAGTATACCCACGGTTACTATTGGTAACAGCAAGTGCAGTTTAACACTACAGCAAACACTCCTTGAGCAGCTACTCTGTCAGAGATTCAAAAGAAGAACAACTGGTATATCTGTTTACAATGCAGCCAAACAGATTAACATAGTTTTAGTAAAGATGTTTGTCAATAATTTGCTTTTTTCCATATTGCCACAATCTGATTTCCAGCTACACATTGCCTGAGTAGTGTTACAATAAAAGCCACCGAATGTTTTGCCAGTTGAATGCTTTTAATGTGAACTAGCAGCAGTAAGAAGTCTTTGGTTTGCATTAACAGCTTTGATACAGCGTTAGGAGAGTGAATATTAACAGTAAGGCTGATATCAAACAGTACAAACAGTAATGCAGTAACTGGATTGCATGTATTCATCATTTATTTGATCCCCGTTTGCACATAAAAGCAATTTGAATCCAGCACGGGAACAGTGGACCCTGCCGCTAACTATGAAAACTACTATACAAAGAGGTAATTACTGAACGTAAATTCACTGAATGGCTATCGCTGAAAAAATAGTGACTATAAACAGTATGGAAATTGGGGTTTGATTTCTTGAAAAATTTAACTTTAAGGTGATTCAAATATGCAGAAATAGCAGGCAGTGACAGATGAAGACAGGTAGAAGATGTAGAGGATGATGAGGGAAAGAGAAGCGTGGGAGAGAAGATGAGAGAACAACAAGAAAATCATATTCCTCTGTGCTATATACAGCCCTCACTAAAGAATGCATGCAGTAAAATAAAGAGACTCTTCCTGAATTAGAAAATTGACAAGTCTTATCCAAGCCCAGGGAACACAATCTGACAGGAACACAGCCAGATTATACAGATGAAAGAACACAGGAAACAATGATGTAACAACAAAATGTCATACGGTATATTCACAATCTGACCTTTTCCCATATAAACAACCACAAACAAAAATAGAGCAGACTTGCTGTAGCTTGGCTGAAACCTGTTTCTGTATACCGTCAATGGTACATAAAGTATGAGGGGATTTATGGGGAACAAAGACATTTTTCTCACCTCCTGGGAATGCAGTAAAAAGCCTGTTACATACAAGGCAAATTGGCCTTAGTCCATTGTTCCTACACTGCTGATTTTCATAGTTCTCTGATGTTAACGAATACCCATGGCTCATGTCAGATCAGTGTCAGTGGAGTCCACTTTCGGCACATGAGGTTCTCTCTCTCTGCCTCTTTTTCTTCTCATTGACCGAATGACGTCACTGCTGTTAGTTCACCCTTCAGCTAATATGATTTATAAAACCATGCTGTCTTTAAAAATAACCTGTACATTAATGGTTCGACGTTATGTCAAAATTTATAATAAAGACAGTCACCGAGGAGACAGGCAGCCTCTACACTGCATTTCAGGGTAATTTTCTGATACATCAGCTAATCAAACAACTCGCCACGCAGCCAGACAGGACACAGCGGGCTCTGTTATCATGACTGAGCTGTTTGTTTCTTGCAAAGTGGCATTTACATCAGGAGAACAGAGGGTTTTCTGTCACTCGTTTCAGCTTGGTTTGGTAGTTTGGTGACTCACTGTGAAGGTGAGTGTGTCTAATTGATTGAGGGAGAGAAGATGGCAGCCTAAGCGTTTATCTCCCTCCAAATCTTGGCTTAAAAATGCAAAAATAATTATCTGGGCCGATTATGATGAAAGAGACTCTACTTCATGTTGAATAAGGTATGAATCTACTTCTGGCACAGTCACAGAGACAAATACAAAAGGAAAAACAAGAATACCTTAGGTAACGAGACAAACAGCTAGGGAGGAATCTCACAACAAAGAAATGCTGAGAGATATCACAAAAGAACTCAGAGAATTTCGAGGGAGGTTAAAGACTTTAGGAATGAAACAGTTAACTGATCTAAAAAAAGAGACCAGCAACAGAAACCTGAACTACAACGCATGGCTGAAAGGGCTGAAAGGACCGAAGAAAGAGTGGACAACACAGAGGAACAAGAAATAATTCTGTTGGAGGTAATAAAAACACTGACACAAGATTTGAAAGAGACTGAGAGGAAAGTGGAATATCTTGAAAATAAATCACGCCATAACCACATCAGGATTCACAATATCACGGAAAATGCCAACCCTGCTAACATGGTATAATTTGTGGTAATGCTGATACATGAGGTCCTGGACATCCCAAAGGAAAAACTTAATGTAACAGCAGCGCACCACTCAGCAGCTGCAAAAAGTCCAGAAACATGGAATAAACTCACAGTATCATAATGCATTTTTTCACTTGGGAGATGAGGGAACAAGTTTTGAAAACTGCGAGGGGGAAGAGGGAACTCGCATATCATGGAGAGCGAATCTACTTCGGCCAGGACTATACAACTGTTGCAAATCTAGCAAAATGGTTTCAGG
Organism: Scomberomorus guttatus; assembly: GCA_038419695.1. Taxonomy (NCBI): domain Eukaryota; kingdom Metazoa; phylum Chordata; class Actinopteri; order Scombriformes; family Scombridae; genus Scomberomorus; species Scomberomorus guttatus. The sequence continues at coordinate 24,078,570 of CM076455.1, forward strand.
AACATCCAGAATCACATAAAGGAGAAAGGGAGCAGATTGTACATTAAATATCCAGCAAAACTTTGGGTGATGGAGGACAAAGGACAAAGGATCAATGATATCCCACAGGCGGCTGAACAGGCGTATGGAATATCCTCAACAGACCCCGGAGCAGACGACCCAGGGGAGCGGGAAGACAGACTACAGCGCTTGGGATGGAAGAAGGTGAAGTCCCTCGCTCCCCCTGGAAAAACTCCAAAGATACTATCCACTGATTAAGCTACATCCATAGCCTAATACAAAAGACGCAGTCAATGATGAAAAGTGAAAATGATAAGGACTGTGCCGGGGGAGAGGGAGAGGGGAGAAAATGATGAAGGCAAACACTTTACATACGAGGCAGGAGAATCCGAAAAGTGACTATGAAGTTAAAAGTGAGAGATGATTTATATGTTATTATAATTGGGATTATTGTTGTCCCTTCTGGTTTCACTGATATTATTATTATTAGTTGTTGTTGTTTTTTTTTTGTTTTTTTTTGGGGGGGGGGGGGGGGCAACAGTATAAGAGAGGATAAACATAGAAAGAAGGGGATTTTGAAAGGAACACTTTTTTGTCAGTTCCTATTAAAATATAATAGCCTCTTTGCTGTCTTCTTTACTTTCTCTCCTCCAACTCCTTTTATTTTCTTTCCCCTTCTATTCAAAAACCTTCAAGAATGATATAGTAGGGAGTTTAAAGGGAATCATTTATTCTCAAATTTAATTTTGGAAGAATTATGCAATTTTGATTAAATGTGAAAAGTAGGATGAAAGAGGAAATAGGAAGAGAGAGAAATGTTATATTAAAAACTGAATATTGAGAGGTTCTGTACAAGGTTCAGGGTCCTGGAACCCGTGCAACACAACCTGCATGGACTTTAAAAACCTATGATTACAGTTGAAGCACTTTTGCAATGTTTTGCGTCTCTATTTGTATGCCCCTGAAACCTGTTTCCATAAATACTGCTTGTGCTTTCATTTGCTACAGCATGGATGGATGCCATTTTAAACCTCAGTACATTCATGGGTTGGTCGCTGGGATTTCAATTTTTGCTAGCTTATTTTCCAATCTGGCTATAAAAACTCTGTTAAAAGGCATCTCTAAAGTTTCTCTTCCACTCTTCACTCTTTCTCTTTTGCATAGGATGCTATCAGTACTCAGGAATGGTGTTTTTTTTTTTTCATATATTGACGCTTTGCTTCCTCTCAGTCATTCGACCCTAATAGAGATATTTCATTTTCTGATCTGGCTTTTCATCCTAGTCACTTTAGTTTATGCCTTAAGCACTCTAAATGTGGAGGTGCTTGCTCCATAATTGTGGCTCGCACTGATTCCCCTTTTTGCCCTTTCAAATCAATGATAAAATACTTACACATTAGACCTAACACTAGCCCTCTCTCTCCTTATTTCTCACCCCAGGAAACCTCCCCTTATCTAAATCCTGGTTTAACCATCATTAAGGCAAGTCCTCATCAAAATTATCCCCACAGCATTATTCAGGTAACCTGACGTGTCAGATGGTTTGCTACACAGAACCATCTGAGAAGTCGTCCATGGAAACTGTTTGGAGGGCACGTGTATACACTCTTTATACACATGACATATGTATAAAGAGCCTATTGGACTCATATCACTCTGTTTTTGGTCTATCATGACCTCTCACTTTTCTCTTTAATGTGCATGTGCAAAAAAAGGGGTCTCCAGGACCTCACGCATCAGGTCATGGTCTTCGGGACCTCTGTAAAAAAAAAAAAAAAAAAAAAAGGTCTTTGGGACCAAGCTCAATCTTGGTCTATCAGCTCATTTATCATTTATTCAAAATATAAGAAGCGTAACTTATTATTATTACTATATTATTAAGATTATAGTATTATTGCTATTTCTCTGTCTAATTTTTCCTTTGCATATTTTACTAGAATCCTTTGCTGCCTGGTAAGATAAGGATTGAGATATATTGCGTTGGTTTGTATGTTCCTCTCAGTTCTCTTTCTTCTCTTCGGGGGATATCCTATTTTACTCTCGCCTTCACTTCCCCCTTTATAAATTCATCATAATGGGGTCTAATCACTAAAGACTTTCTCACTTTCATCTTTTATGCACTTTCAATAAAAAATAATTGTTCACTTTTTAAAAAATTGAAGTCTCTCCTGATTGAAATAATGTTATAGTGGGTGAGGAAGTAGATGATCTGTCTCTGGCAGCTTGTGACCACTGCTGACTTTGAAACTTAAAATGTAGTTTCTTTGCCAGCAAAAACTGACACTTTGGTGGTCTGTTTATTCAGTGAGCAAAGTGTATATACAGTGTACATGACTGTATGAAAATGAAGAACTGCGGTACTCCTAAAAGTTTCCATTTATTTAGAAAAAGTGCAGACTTTTAATCATTATCCAAAGACTTTTCGCAAGAGCACCAATCAAGTGATGTAATAAACAGCAACACCAGTGACTACACAGGTTCCAAGTCACCAGTTGTTAGTTTTTCATTATCTTCCCCTCACACACACACACACACACAGTTGCACATTTGTTTTTGAATAACATCAAAGTTGCTAATTTTGTGCTGACGCAGATCAAGCGCAGTGATCATTGTTCTATTGAATTGGCAATTTCTAGTAAATTCTTTCCTGTTAAAATTTGTTTGGTTTTTTATGGCTTGTCGTGACATTTCGGAAATCTTACTGTATTGAAGGGCCCACACACTACAGAGGACATACAGGAGCTCTCTATTCTTGCTTCATGAGTTTCAAGAAACATATGAGTTTTTTTTAAAGCAGTTTTTCTTCCTCCCTCCTAGACCATGTCAAACTTGTCTGCTTGTCTATTTACAGCTCCACCTCTGCAAGTAGGATCCTCTGAAGCCTTCACAGTCCTCACTAAGCTCCAACATATAGAGGGTGACACAGATGGGAATAACAGTTTCCTCCCAAACTGTCAGGTCCCCCATTTATTTCTCCCTGTTTCCTCCAGGTCCTTTGACTTTTTGCTGCCAATCCTGTCTTGATCCTTTATCTTTTACTCCCACTGCTAATCAGTCTTGAGGAGTTATGTCCATGTACTTGAGAAATCTATTGAGTCCAATATTATAGGCAATAATATACAACATTAGTTAAATTGAATGTTTTCAAATTGTGGTTACATAATATTTTGTGGGTGTATTTATGTTCATTTATATTTTGTCAATGTATGCTGTTATAGTCTTACATTAATATTCTGTGCAGAAACAGCTGCAGTATATAAAACAATTTTTAGATGACTACAATTAGTTTCAGGTACATTACTAAGATTTATTTTTCAGGTACCGTCTTGTTCAGTAATGCAGGATAAGAAAATCAGTTTATGCTTGAAATGGATATATACAAAATGTGAGAAATAATATTCTTAATCAACTTGTTATGAAGCTCATATCTTTAATCTCTGTAGATCTTTTACACAGCAGACATTTTGACTTGTCATAGTAGGAAAAGCATAGATGTTATTCATAACATTAACGATGGCTCTGTTCTATTCAAGTGTCCCAGTAAGACATGACAGTGAGCCAGAATGAGCAATGCCAGGACCCTGAAACTGAAGCATCTAAATGGAATCCAGCCATAATTTTTTATTATTTACACCTGTTCTTTTCCTACTGTGACAAAATTTTGCATTCTTATCACATATTCAATGTGAACATAACATTTAAAAGAACAGTTTGACATTTTGGAAAATAGGCTTATTCACTTTGAAGATGGAGCCAGCAGGTCATTAGTTTAGTTTAGTATAAAGACTGGAAACAGAGGGAAACGGTTATCCTGGCTCTGTCTTTGTTTTTAAGGTTGTGTGCTGGAACTATCTGTTGGCCAGGTGCAGTGACTTTCAGGAGCCTTGTTGTCACTGTAAGGAAATCCAGTAAGTCATTGCTGCTTCCTGCCTGTCTTTAAGCTAAGCTAACCAGCTCCATCTCCATAATTAACGCATGAGAGTGGTATTCTTCTTCTTGTCTAACTCATGCCAAGCAAGCAAATGAACATATTTCCCAACCATCTGATTTCCAGTGAGTCTTTTTGCCATGAGTTAGATACAAACATGAATACTCATGACAAGAAAGTTAATAAGCACAACTTGTCCTGGCCATGAAGTAGTTAGTAGTATAACTGCCTGGAAAACAGCAAATTGTTGTGTAATTAGTAATAGTTTCCCCTTGTTTCCAGTCTTTATGCTAAGCTAAGTGAGCTGGCTGTTAGCTTCATTTTTCCATACAGAAATGACAGTGATGTCTTCTCATCTAACTCTTGATAAGAAAGTAATAAGCGTATTTCCCAAAATGTAACTATCCCTTTAAATGTCTTTCTTGTCCACTTAATACGCATATTTTCAAAGCAGATTTAGGTGAATTCAATATTGGATTATCAGTTTAAGCAGGGTTCACCTGGTCGGTCAGGGAAACAGCAGATGTCCTGTAAGATTATTGTACAATTGCAGTTTATTGGTGACAGATACCTTTGCTTAAGCCTGCACTTGGTTTATCCTGCCTGGCTCTTAAGCATCCCCCGACACCAGAACAGCCAGATGAAAGAAATCAAGTGCTCCTTGTGTCTTTTCAAGCATTCAAAATTACTTAGTCACTGCTGTGTCTGTCTGTGCGTGTTTATAAAGGTATTGCAATTCTGTCCCTTCTCTCCAATTTCATCTCATGAATACACAGCTGGCATAGAAAGGACACACTGATAATGCCCTACATCTATTATGCATGTGTTTGTGAGTCTGCATCCAAGACTGTGCGGTTTTATGTGTGTTAAGTATACATATTTAAACACATACAGGTCGGTGGTGTATTTTTCAAGGTAATGGCTCTATTCCCTGCCTGTCAGAAATTTAATGTCTTAATAGACAGATTCCCTCTGAGAAATAAGTTACTTTAATAGACTTTTTTTGTTTCTGCAATCTAGCAGCATGCTCCACAGCTCTGCTGCATCTACATTTCTTAGGAAACGTGTAATTATACAGGAATAGTGGATTTTTACAGTGTTAGGAATCCCATCCTGGTGGTTTTATTGAGCACTAATTTGTAACTGACATGGTAGACATGATCTACTGCTGTTTCACAATAGCAGCCATTGGAATTTTTCTACTTGTAGTATTCAACCAGTGTAGTGTCTAAACTTTTTTTTATTTTTGTAGTACACACAAATGTATTGCACAGCAATACTGGACCTTCAAAAATTGCTAGTAATAACAGCTAATAAGATCATGGAATGATTCTTTTGCTGTTTCAGTAAAACACTGCTGAGATTTTCTTTCCATTGCCAACCAAATGGGCTTGCAAAGACAAAAGTCTCATATGTCAATGCTGGTTGGATTTCCTCTTGTTGATTCCAAATACAGTAGTAGAGGGAATTGGTAGCTAGATTTCCCTAAACTGGAAGATACTCACACTTGACTTTCACTTGTACTCCTGTGGTCTGCTTGCGTCATAATATTTGATTTACACATGGCACAAAAAGTATTTTCTTTTGAAAGCTTGAAAGTTTTTGTTGCCATGACATTTCTTCGCCAATACCATTAGATGTGCTAAGATTGGAAGTTTAAGATTAGATTTTCTTCTCTGATTGGATGCACAAACTGTTGAAGAATCCCTCTCTGTGGTTTCTGATCGTTCATAAGAACAAATCTTTTGGGTGAACAAACTGAACTGAATCACTTCCTGAAACAATGCGTTCATTTCTCAGTCAGTTCAGTTGAGCGCTCAGTCAGTAGCGAGAGAACGTGATGCATTTGCAGGAATACACTCATTCACTGAGTGAGTGATTCAAGCCATTCATTGGCAACAGGAATGGGGTGTGTTCAAGACAGCAAATACACAGCTGATTTGGTTTGCTAACATTTAGCTCAATGATTCAACAATATTGGTCTCAGACTGCAATCCAGATACATGACATTATCTAGACTGATATTATATGCATAGGCTTTACAGTAACATTTAACGTTACCGCGTGCAGTGCCGCGTGCGCACACACACACATAATGTTACTGTTTTGAAAAGAGGACAGCAATAAGGATACACTCACTGAACGTGTGGAGTTAGTGAGCTGAACTTAATGTTCAGCCGTTTTACAGTTCAGTGAGTGGGACTACGCAGTCGGCACTCTGGTCAAGCACTGACCGAATCTGATCAGTGAAGCGTTCACCAAATCGGTGAAGGATTCGGTGAATGAATCTTTGGAAAGAATCTTTTTAATGAACTGATTCTAATGACTCAGTACACTGAAAAGAACTGCTTTGCCCATCACTAGTTTCTGACACAGCTCACACTCCCTCAGAGCAAAACTCATTTCTGTGTTTAGCTGCTGTCAGAAAATCTCAGCATCCTGCAAAACATCTGTGTTACATATTAATGAAAGTTTGACAGAAAGAGACATATATATATTATTTTGGGATGCATCCTTTTTTTTTAAAGTGACTCTGAAATTGTATTGTACAAAATTACACCCACACACACAAACACGGCACATCCTGTCCTTGCCCTTTCCCTCTTCTCCTCCTCCCCTCCCTCAGCTACTTTTCTTTCTTCTTTTCTCTCTCTCTCTTTCTATCCCCATCCTCTCTCTCTTACTTTCCTTATTTCATTCTTCCACTGCATGGCTTTCCTCTTGATTTATGACTTGTAGCCATGCTCATATGCTCATGTTGTCCTGAGGCGTAAGGAAAGGATAGTATTTCATCTGAGGGCTTGGAGGTTACACACACACTCACTCACACACACACACACACACACATACAGTGCACAAAAAGAATTACACAAAACACATTCTGCATGTCCACATCCTGCATAAACAAGTAAACACACACTGCTGCTAATAACCTGTAAAGCAATTAGATTCTATTCTGACCTGTCTCTCACCGCCTTGTTTCTTACAAATACACACTCACAAACATGTACATGAATGATACTATTATGCACCCACACATAGACATGCATGTACATTAATAATTTATGAATGCCTACACACACACATGCATGCACTGCCTTTGTTTTATATGACTTTGTGAATCTCTGTGTCGACCAGGACTATACTCCAGCACAGAGGAACAAATCAGATTCCATAAAAAATAAAAGCTTTTAAAGGCTGATCATAAATAAATGGCACAAATACATAAAGTGACACACACACTGTACATGTGCATATACACAGACACATGTGTATATGCACATGCTCATGTCCTTACAAATACATACACATGCCAACATACAGTACACACCATATGCTGTTCTTACCCATTCAGTTTTACTGTTCATCATCGCTCCCCTCTGATGTATGTCCCATCTTACCCTACACCTTTGCACATAGCATGTTCCACCTACATATATGAGCAAAAATAGCAGGTACGCCCTTTCTGATCTTGCATGCATTACCTATTGTAGCATCTTGCATCACTGAAATAGAACCAATGATTCATTCTCCCTCTTCCTCTATTTCTCCCTTTTTCATTCCCTATCTCTGAGCATCACTGACATTTTTCCACAAAAATGAATATGTAAATATAAGGAATATCCAAAGTATGAAGATATCAGAGGTGAAGCCGTAGTTAGTTTTCTGATGCATCATATGGTTATTATGCATGCGTGTGTGCACAGCAGGTGTGCTGCTAACCTGGAAGAGCAGTGTGACTGATTTGACATTTGAATGGCAGATAAGGAACAGTTTAAACAACTGCTCTAAAAATAGGAGGGTGCTGGGAGATCTGTGATCCTTAGACATTATCTGCCAAGCGAAATGAGTCCTCCCTGTATAGTGTGTGTGATGTTCATCATAAAGACTTTTCACTAACAGCTGCACATATTAAGCCTCTGCATGCTGCATGAAATGCTGCAGGTGTCATGTCAAAAAATGTCAACAAGAAATTGAATGACAAGTGAAACCCCTGGCAGCACTCTAGTACATAGCAACTTTAGTAACTTTACTGTGCTGAAAAAGAATATTAGTTTGCTTCATTTTGTTTTCACTACATGTTTCCTGCAAGGAAACATTTTGTTGTTTAGTATGACAGTATGCCACACCTGTCATGATGACTATCCTCTCTAAAATGTCTTCAGAAGTGCTGTATGCAGGTAACACTTTTCCTTTTCCAGTGACACGACAGTTTTTAGACACACAGCTCGGTTACAAAGGCTTGATTCAAAATGTAGAAGTGAAAATGAATAAAGTCGTGCAAAAAAAAAGCTTCAAAAATGCCAAAAAGATAAAAATGAAGCTTCTGCGATTAGACTGCAAAAAGAAATTTAATTAAAGAGAGCCATGAATCAGAGGGAAACAATGGAGAGTAGAACACTGGATAATTATATTTTATGCTCTATATTACACTAAAAGAAACACAAACACTACAGTCTCGTAAGTCTTAATATAAATTGAATGTTTGATATTTCTCAAATGTGGTGAGGTTCACTAAACTGTGTATACTAATATAAAAGTCTGACTTTTGATGTGGGGTTTCAAAACCTAAAATTAAAACCACAAAAATGAGTAGGGTTTATTTATAATGTCAAGACAGTAGAAGAAGTCAGTATTAATGAAAATATCACTGATGGACTCCACAGAGAGCAGTCTAGCAGCACGTTTACGCTGCATGTTAGTCAGAGTGGATTTTTTCCAAATGTGATTGACTTCATAACACTCAAAGAAAGATGATTGAGGACTGACGATGCAGTCATCAAGCCAAACAAGAAGAGGGATCACCTGTGACACTTAATTGATTTCTCAACAAGGTGGTGTTAATTGTGAGGCAGCTTGACAACTTTCTGAGGGTGGATTCATGTCACATGGGAGCAACTGTCAGAGCGACTTGACAGCTCAAAGCAACAACAAAGTCAAAGTGTTCAGTATGAAGCTGTCATGATGCCTTTTGGTGATAATTTTAGCTTGCTTCCATATATGTGGAATGGTATGGTGAGTGATGCATTTGAGTACTAACAAAGTAGTTTACACAGAAGTAAACAGAAGCAGCCCTCTCATTTCTAGCTGATAACCACTGATTTTGTCAGCTGAAACGAGAACTTTTTAATGTTTCTAATCCCTTGTACCTATAGTACAGAGTTAGAGTTAGTTAACCAGCTAGCCAACGCTGATAAAATACACCTGTGGCAGTCGTTAAAATCATCCCTTGTTGCTAGAAATGATAAGCTTTTTCTTATGTCTGAAATCAAGGACCCATTGTTTGAAAAACTAGAATGAATTTTGTAGTGGTAAATCTGACCCCATTATCATTGCAAACTGCGTACGTGCAATGAACAGAGATGATAAGCATAGTAACAGTAACTAAGGGGAGTGGGGTTTGGCAAACCCTCACTTCCTTTCTTTTTGATGTATTATTACAAAGCATGTTGCAAATCATCAGAAAAATGCCTTAATAATTGTCACAAAGTTGTCTTAGTGAAGGAACCCTCGGTTGTATTAATGAGTCTGCTGCTACGGCTAATGAGCCGTGTGAATGGAAACATGACATGTTGCCAGAAAATATCTTCAGCATCATAGGAAATGACAATCAAAAGACTTGAAAAGACAATGTGAAGACTGCACATCATAAGGCTATCGGCAGTGCTGTGATGAAATGTTGTCCTGCTGTCATTCATGCTCTGTCTCAGTGGAGCTGGAGCTGCTTTTACTGTATGTAAAACACTGTGTTAACTGTTCCAGCTGCTCTTCTCTACTTTATTGATCTATCGCTTTCTCTGCATCATTACATGAGCTGGAGAAGCCAAACACAAGGAAGGACGTTTCTGCATTCACATAACAAAGGCAATGCAGGCATGCATAACAAAATAAAGTGTGCAGACATAAATCAATGGGAGTTGTGAAGTCAATGAGCTGTTAATAAAGACAAGAAAGGCTGTATGTGTGTCTCTTTTAATCATTTATCTGTAGTCTCTGTGCTCAGAATATTTTTAAAGTATTTATAAACTATTTAAAGTGTAGTTTTGCCCATAAAAATCAAAAAAAGCTTTCTTTTCTGTGTGGGATTGATAATCAAACATTTAATTAATTATATTTTAACTTACAGCACGTTTCAAGCTTCCCCAGCAAATTAATTTGTATATATGTGTGTGCGCGCACGTGTGTGTGTGTGTGTTTGTGTGTGTGTGCACGCACCCAGTTTTCACAGTTAAAACAATATTTCGTCATTTGAAATATTCTGTTGAATGTTTTAATGTGACTTATTTTCAATGTGTCTGTGTGTATGCGCGCACACACTCATAGCCTGATTTTCTGATAACAGCACCTCATTATTTCTACATGGTAACTGATGCTGTGAAGCACAATTATCCTCTAAATGAGAAGGAAATTAATGTTTTTTAATTAGCTAACCACCAACCGAAGACAGACTATTTGTGTGTGTGTGTGTGTGTGTGTGTGTGTGTGTGTGTGTGTGTGTGTGTGTACAAAACAGAATGCGATTAGCACAAAACTATACATTGTTAAATATATTCAATCTTGGTGGATCACAGCAGCAGTAAATCTACTACCACTTACAGAGAAAATGGGAAATTAACAAATCACCATAATTATCCAAATGCCTTTCAAAACACAAACAAGTATCATTCCTACTGCTTTACTATTCAAATGGAAAGTAGAAATTAATTTTATCCCAGCAGTTTGCTTTACATCCAGAACACAAACCAATGAAATGACGGGATGTCACGCTACAGGACTCTTTCCCGCAGAGGAGCGATTAAAAGTTTATTTTATCTCTGGACAAGTCTGATGCCTTTAGGTAGTGCACTGCTCATAAGTTACTGGATGTCATATTTACAAGAATTTCTGTGACTAAGTTGGAGCATTTTCATGACCCCTCTTTGGTATTGGATTTCCAGAACAATCTGGTTTCTGCTACGGTCGAGCTGGCCAATCTAATGCAATACATGATTATAGTTGAGAATGAAACACTTAGTTACAGGAATTACCTGTGCAAAACATATTTATGTCAATAATCAGCAACACTGTTCACATCTTTGTCTGGCATTTGCTCAATGTGCATTAGCTCTGCCATCACCTTTGGATGTGATGGGGGCTATAATCACCTTAACATTGTGCTTTTGACTTCTCATAAAACATCATCTTAAACAAGACACAATAACACAATAGTTCTGAAGAAGACTTTTGGATGAAAAGCAAAAATAATCTAAAGCAAGCAGCCCTCTAGATACAGGAATACTGGCTAACTCTGTACAAGGTGAGAGTGGAGGTTTTTAGCTGGCAAATCACAGTCACACCTGAATGGACATTTTTGGATGCATATGTGAGAGCAAGATTGAGCAGGAGTAATGGACATCACCACTCAATCCATTTACATTAGCTTGTAGAGAGTTCCCCTCAGCAGGCTAATATGTATACAGTTAAAATTACAATTAAATAATTATTTTTATTTCATTTTCAATTGGATTTCAGCTCTTCAGAAGATGACTCTTTGCAGTCACAGAGATCAGAGTCAAGTGTCAGCGGTGCAGAATCGATCACTAGCCAGAGCAGAGGCCGCCATCACCAGAGCCCTACAACACAACCTCTGCCCACCTCAAAGCAGCCACAGGATGGAAAACTGAGAAGGTTCCTGACACTTTGCCACAGCTACTCCCAAGATTCATACTCAAGAGAAATCCTGGTGTCCAGCAACCACTAATTGGAAAGGGCCCCCTGCAGCTGTTCAAAAACTTTTTTGATCACAGAACTGTTCAGATAATTTGTATAAATACCAACAAACATGCAGCAAAGAACATTGCAAAGGAAAACAATTCAAATGGACTGACCTTTCAAGTTCCTGGGTCTGGTCATTTACATGGGCATACTAAACTTCCCAAAACTTAGGGACATGTGGCCAGTGAAGAACATTAATTAATGTTCCATTTGCACGCACTGTGATGTCACAAGACAGATTCCTCACCATTTCCAGAAACCTGCACATGAATGATCTAGCCAAAGACCTTGCCAATTAACCAAAAAAAAAAAAAGCACACCAGCACACGACCCCCTGCACAGGATCAAGCCGATGTATGACTCCATCCATACAGCCTGAAAATCTGTGTACCACCACCGGCAGAACCTGTCAGTAGATGAATGTATGGTTGCCACAAAAGCGAAACTTGAAATCAAGCAGTACATCAAGAACAAGCCATCCAAATGGGACATAAAACTTTTTGTACTGGCTGATAATAACGGATACACTGTCAACTTTTCTGTGTACACCGGAAAGTTTCACACTGCATCTGAAAAGGGGCTGTCATTTGATGCAGTGATGTCACTTGTCAACAAGGACTACCTGGTCTCTGGTTATCACATATAGTATATTGTGTGTATATTGCCGCATGCTCCAAAGCCAGCGGCACCTAGTCAAGCCAATTTTATTTATATAGCACCAAATCACAACAGAAGTTATCTCAGGGCACTTTTCACATAGACCATACTCTTTAATTTACAGAGACCCAAAATTCCCCCATCAGCAAGCACTTGGTGACAGCAGCAAGGAAAAACTCACCTTTAACAAGAAGAAACCTGGAGTAGAACGGGGCTCTAGGTGGGCGGCCATCTGCCTTGACTGGTTGGGTTGAGAGAGAAAGAGGGAGGGGGAGAGAGGAGAGAGAGACACAGAGAAGCACAGGAACAACAATAAAAACAATAATAATAATACAATGATGACAAATAATAATAGCAGTAGCAGTGGGAAAAAATTACTAGTAATAATAGCAGCAGTGGTGGGTGGGTGTCAAGCTGGACCACAGGGACAGTGGGCGGTCTGCAGCCGAAGGTCTCCTGTGAGACGAGAAAGCACAGAGACTCCGGGGAAGAAGCCAAGTTAGTAACATGCATTAATGGTACATGAATGTGTACAGATGGAGAGGGGGAGGAGGAGAGAGGAGCTCAGTGCATCATGGGAAGTCCCCTGGCAGTCTAAGCCTATAGCAGCATAACTAGGGGCTGGTCCAAGGCGAGCCTGGCCGACCATAACTATAAGCTTTATCAAAAAGGAAAGCGGTCTACGTTTAGGCCTGCTCTTATGCGTACAGAGGGTGTCTGCCTCCCGGTCCCAAACAGGAGAGGAGCCCGATAGATGAAGGCTCTGCTTCCCATTCTACTTTTGGAGAGTCTAGGAACCACAAGATAAGATATGATGGTGCCTGACCATTAAGGGCTTTGTAGGTGTGGAGAAGGATTTTAAATTCTATTCTGGATTTTACAGGAAGCCAATGCAGAGAAGAGAAGAAAGAGAAATATGATCTCTTTTTCTAGTTTTTTTCAGTACATGTGCAGCTGCATTCTGTACCAGCTGGACAGTCTTTAGAGACTTGTTAGGGCAGCCTGATAACAGGGAATTGCAATAGTGGACTAGTTTTTCTGCATCTTTTTGAGGCAGGATGTGCCTGATTTTTACAACATTACGTAGGTGAAAAAGGTAGTCCTTGAAATGTCTTTTTTCGTGGGAGTTAAAGGACATATCCTGATCAAAGATAACTCCCAGATTCCTTATGGTGGTGCTGGAGGCCAGGGTAATGCCATCTAGAGTAGCTTTACCATTAGATAAGGTGTTTAGGGCCAAGCACAATAACTTTAGTTTTGTCTGAGTTTAGTAGCAGAAAATTGCAGATCATTCAGGTCTTTATTTATTCATTTATTTATTCATTTATTTATTTATTATTTACTGTTTACATGTTTGTCACTTGTTAACATGTTACATACAGGTTAACAAGTCGACATAATGCTAGCATGGTACAATGGTAAAAACATGGTACACCCAAACGGGTAGGTCCGGGTCTGAAAAGTGAAGCCTATGTGGAAGTGCCTTAAACCTGCATTCTCTCTAATGTCCAGCAGAGGGTGACTCCACTGGCTCCAAAAAGAAGTCCATTTGTATAGAAGTCTATGGGGAAATTACCCTACGTCTCACTTGATTTATTACCTCAGTAAACAGTTTCCTAATGAGTTTCTGGTCTCAATTTCTAGTTTCAAGTCTTCTTCAATACAGCATGATGTTCATTTTGTAAATTATGGTCCCATTTAGAGTAAAATAGACGATAAAGCAGGGTGTGCTTTAGGGCGTGGCTACATTGTGATTGACCAGTAGATACCACAGTGGTGCATGAGGTGCTGTAGTTGGCTCCTCCCCAGCTCCACGCTCTCATCCAAATATGGTCACATCTCATCACTTCTGGCTCCAAAAAAACAAGATGGCGACAGTCAAAATGCCAAACTTAAGGCAAACCAATGGGTGACGTTGTGGTGGCTACATCCATTATTTTTATACAGTCTAGGGGCGCACCTTCACAAACGTAGTTCTCAAGCCGTGGGGTGGAGATACTTAGGTTTATTGTGGTATAATTCTAATGAGCCCCCACTTGACGTAGGAGGGGGAGGCAAATCTGAACGGCTTGTTGAATCACGTTTTCTGACCTAGGCAACCCACACAAAACTGACTGGGTTGTCTAATTTCATAGTTTGTGTGTTAGTAGGCACAGAGACCCAAATGCACAAGCACTTGAAAAAGCCAATTTTTCAGCCTACAAATTACTTATACTAATCACTAACGCTAATCGCTAAAGGTTCCAGCACAAACACATACCCCAGCCTTACATGTAACCTCAAATTCACAGTTTTATCTGTGACCCAAACAAATGTTTGGGGAGTGTCTACAAGAGCATACTGTATTGTACTGTATTGTGTTACCACAACAGTCCCATTACAATACTCTTACCTGTGCAAACATATTTATGACATTAGTCAGCAACACTGCATATCATCGTCAGCTCTGCTATTGCTCTATAAAGTGAGCAAGGCTCTAACTACGCAGGAACAATGCACACTGACATTGCAGAACTCAGACAGCCCTCTGCTGACCTTTTGCCAGTCTTCTCACTATACAGTCAAGTTTATGGCAAATTTTGTCTACATTCTGCTACATTCCAATTATATGATATTCCCTTAGAGTATATTACTTTCCCAGACTTCATGTTTCTGAAATACCCATCTTAAAATTTTATAACACCCCAAAAATGATCATTGGGAATTCTGACATTTTATATTACAATATCTCTCTCACAATGCTATGCAAGAGGAGGGGGATTGAGTGAATGCTCTGCTTTTAATGTAGGACTCTCTGTAGTGCTCAACCTGAACAGAAGTACAGTACCTAGAATGAGAAACCACGCAGAGAAAACACTGACAGGCATTTGGTAGTTATGAATGTGAAATATGCACATGCATACAACTACACGCCTACACAGGACTAACACTAACAAATACATGTACAAAATGTACATCTGAGGAGAAACAATTATCTTTACACACATACCCCTGATGCACACACAATCACCAGGTACATGCCTGTGTTCAGGGTCTGACAGTGTGTAAGAGTTCGACACCTCTTTTGATTAAAAGAGATTTCCTGCAGTGCAGATACTGCAGCTGTTTGCTTCCCTGCTGTGTCAAACCCCAATACACTGCATGCACTCAGTATGTGTGTCTGTGTGTGTGAAAAGGCTGAAATGGTTCTATACTATTTTTCTGGCTGAACACTTCAATCAATTCAACTCCAGCTGGAAGCGCTGCTGTTACTGACTTTCTGATGGAAGGAATATAGCTGGATCCATCTGTCTGTCTGTGGAACTCATAGCCTGCTGACGCATGTCGATCTGTAGGTGAATCCCAAATGTGTGTGTGTGTCTGTGTGTGTGTAGGAAGGGGCTGTACATTTAGAATTCTCAAATTACCACACTCTTTGAACATATTGGGAACTTTTTTCTTAAAGAGCAGCAACAGTTGGAGGCAGATTGACACTTACTGAGTGAGAAATAAAGAGGAGATTCTTCTTCAGGTGAGCTTTTTCCTTCTGCACCTCAATGAGGAAAGTAGGTAGCGGAGATGTATTTATGGAGACAGAAACTGCCGCTGTGGCATCAAATGCTATAAATGCACCCAAACAAACCTCTGAGTCAACTACTTTGAAATGACTGCCTTGGTCTGATAAAAGTAGAAGTGGTGCAAAAAGGCATCTCCACTCCGTGACTATACTGCAGACAAACACAATTGCAGGGGGTTGCATTCACTCACCTAAACATAGTCTCACCATACAATGAAGGAGTAAATCTCACAACAGTTTCAAGGACACATTCAAGGAGAAAAATAACTTAAACAACAATAAAATTGACAGATTTAATATGTCTTGTAGGGCACAATAACAAAGCAGTCAAGTTCTGATTAGTCAGTGGAGTTTGGAGTTTAAAGGGTGTGTTTGACAGGTTTCTATGATCCAAAACCTGACAGAGGCACAACATTATATGTCACCAGTCTCCAAAATATAAAGATGATTGATGTTGACTAAGCGAATTTACCTTTAAGGTTACTTTCACCACCCATTTTTAAAGAATGGATTTGAGGACTAAGGCACAGCACATGGGAAGGCATGCAGGCAGACTAAAGCTATACTCATTCAAGTCCTGAAAACCAGCAGTACAGTCCTTTTTAGCAGCTTCCTCTTGATCATGATGGATAGCAAAATGTACTTACTCCCCAGTCAAGGTGCAGGAGGTAGATTAAGCCTCAGTAGCCATTGTCTCACTCAAGTGGTGGCCATAGCCATTTTCGAATGAGCTTCACAGCATCAGAGGTAGAATCACCTCTTAACAGCAGGATCACACACAAGTCTGTTTGAGTTAACGCCAGGTTATCGACAGCAGCATTTTCAAAGCATGTAGAGGAGATGTTGTGCCTGCAGGGCCTCCTAATAAGTTTCAGTTTTGACAGTCTGACCTTAATGGTTCCCAAATCAATTATTTTAATCAGACGGGGCCAGCTCCTCATCTTTTATCAGCATCTATCAGGATAGAATTTCAAGGACTGCCAGCCACTGTAATTAACACCATCCAGCGCAGCCTCAGCTACAGCTACTCACAGAGAAAGCAGGATGCCCTACTGAGGGATCCCTCTTGTCACATGGCAAAGTAAAGGCATCCCAATTTGCTTTAAACTTTTAAACTTCTGCCTGAGCCACCTC
Organism: Scomberomorus guttatus; assembly: GCA_038419695.1. Classification (NCBI taxonomy): domain Eukaryota; kingdom Metazoa; phylum Chordata; class Actinopteri; order Scombriformes; family Scombridae; genus Scomberomorus; species Scomberomorus guttatus. The sequence goes on from CM076455.1 coordinate 24,095,600, forward strand.
CTCATGTCACAAAGACTTAGGGTCACTTCTTACAGTTATTTTAAGAAAAGTGCCATATAGCACACACCATCACACCACAGTGGGATCTCCCTTTTATGCTGAGAGCTGTGGGCAATCAACTGTCTGAGCCTTTTGCACGAATATCACTGAAATTCAAACTGTCTCATTGCTGGCAGCTAATGTCAAAAATAACATCTTGCATTATGATCATGAAAACCCACCCCTAAAAGGACCGACATCAGAGTTTTCATGGACAATGCGATAAACAACCTCTATCAGAGCAATATGATAGCTGTTTATACATTACAGTACTGGATAAGTGGGGAAACCCCTCTGCAAATGGCAGCTCGTACACTAGCTATGTGAGGGCTTAACACACTCACACATAGTCACACTCACATTTCATCACAGTAAGCATGTAAATATTATTTTTCCCCATATTCAGTTCTTCTCTTGTTCTTTGCAGACTCTTACCTTTGTGCCTTAGAGATGAACGTAGTTATGTTCCTATGAAATATTATTATATTTATTATATCACCATGATCTTATTCACCCTCCGTGGAGTCGTTGTCAAGGTGCTTATATGGAATATGAGGAATTATATCTGGATCCGGCACCTTAGTCTCTAAACAATAGTAAAGCTGTTACAAGATGAAGCCTAAGTCAAAGAGAACAAATGTTAAGGATTGACTTGTTAAATGAGCACAGATTAACCCCTTATCTGTATATAGGTCTCACTGAACACTTAAAGGAAAGGGACCAGGGTAAAGCATAGAGGAAAATACTTTGGCCTGGTTTACATGCATGTTCATCCATGTGTAAACCAGTGTTTTTTTTTTATTGTATTCAGTATTCAAACAGCTGATATTACTAGTTATCAATTTACAGGTAACAGCAGACAAAAAGAAGACAGTAGACCTCAAAAAGAAGCATTGAGCTGCAACATCTGCTCACTCTGGGTATTTTCCTCATATCTTTCTGTTTTCGTTACTATATTTTATCCTCAAACATGCATTAATATCACAAATTTGAATGCATAAAATGCCATACAGCTACAGCCCCAATGAGAGGCTTTCAGCTCCATCATTTCCTGTCCTGTTAAAATGAGCTTCACTGATGGGAGATAAGTGATTACGCCAAGGCTGAATTGAGGACTGAGACACTTGTACAAATAAGATAATATACTGGATTACACTGTATTGCTTTTTCTTTCTAGATTTTAATAAGTAAAGATGAAGACTTTTGCCTGAGGATGGTAGACGGGGAAACGCTGTATAGTCATTAAATCATAAAGCTTCATGCTGAGATATCTTGCATGCAGTGAAGGTAATTTGGCCTGAGAATGGAACAAAAGGAAAACCCATGAAATATCTGACTTGAAAGAGTTCATCTCCTGGAGAGCATGAATGTACTCAGTGAAGTTTTATGTGTCCTTTGTACAGCTACAATTTTTGCCTGATGATGGTGCTATAGGAAAGGTCAGGGAGTCACATTAAATAGGCCTCTTCCTGTGGGGACCACAGTAATTTCATTGGTTATAGTTATTAGGATATCTTCTCATGGAGAAGAATTGATGAAGAATACATAATACTATTCTATTCTGCCCAAACATCAAAAAGTAAGTTTCCTCCAGAACCTTTTCATAATAACGTAGCAACAGAAAACCCCTGATAGTTTGGGGATTAAACAAGACTCAGCTACAATAAGAACAGAGGCTATTTCATTATCTTTCTATTATCTAGTCATTGTGCGTGTGTCTGTAAAACAGTATCTGATTTTCCCTGGGTGATGCCTACACAGTGGAGAATGAATTTGATCTGAAGATAATTATTATTTCTGCTCAAACAGCGTGGCGTCTTGTTTTTATTACAAAATGTGGCACCTGTGACTAGTTTCTATGTGTAGCCTTCTGTGAGAGAGAGGATGAGTGTGGTTTGTCTCAGATAACTGCCCCCCCCCCCCCCCTCACCCCCCTATAGACAATGCCTGCACACTGACACAAGAAACAAAAATTATACTTCTTAAATGTAGAGGAGAATGGATTGTAAAAAAAGCAGGAAGCACAAGCACACACAATTCATTTTTTTCTTGAACTGAAAACTTTCTTCACTGTCTCGCTGGCCGAAGGGCAGAATGGATGATTTTCACCAATGGCAGGGAAATTACTCTCTGCAGGACAGCTGATTGGCCCCCTGCTGAACAGAGCCCTAAAGTTCAACCATCAAATCACATAAAATTGTTGACAGCAGCAACACTAAGACTCAGTAAAAAAAAAAAAAAAAGCTCTTCAAAGTTAGAGGTTGAAGCCAGTGATGTCTCTGTATCAACTCATCACAGCCATTTTAACAAATCAAACATCTTTTAGACTATATGAATATAGACTACAATCAGTCAAATCAAATTAAATGTAGACTTTACAACAAATTATTTCAATCATCAAAGCATTTGGGGATGACTTACATGACTGGTATCTAAGAATAAAAAGGAAGGGTAGGTGGAGTGCAACTGCAGGTCATGATGAATACTATCAGCCAACAAGCCTTAAACATAGATGGTCTTGGCAGGCTGATTGGTTAGCTTACTCCAATTTAGACATACAGATAGCTTGATAATTGAATGTTTAACACCAAATATGTTTGAGCTGTTGTTCCTCATTTGTGTCCTTGGAAACAGTTTTGTTTTGTTGTAACTTAAAATAAAATGTGTAAAATACTTATACATACATTTTTAATTATAAAGTTTATTCCATTGATTGTTATTATAAAAACATTTTGCCTGTAACGTAGCTTTGAAAGGACAATTGAATTGAAAATTGAAATTGAAAAATTAAGCACCTGCAATAGAATGAGCACTGATTAAACTGATAACAGTTTGCATCTAAAACTGATTTAACTCTCTTTGCAAAGTAAAGCATTCAACACCAGGATCTGGGCCCATACTTCCAGAACGTGGTAACCATAGACTGTATGTAAAGATGGACGTAGGTGTGACGTTGCCTTTTCCGTTTGGACATGGGACCTTCCAAATAAGGACTGCGGGGTGTTGCCTTTCACGCTCTGGAAACACACCCTGCTACCATGGACCGAAGCTAATGCTAGCTTACTGGGAACACTTGGGCTAACGTTAGCTACTTTGGCTAAATTGTGCAGGACAGGTATCATAATCGAGTAACATTAAACTCACCGAAATACTGTGACAATAACGTTGAGGCTTTTTGAATGGGAGTCAGTTGGAGCCAGCATCTAGCAGCTGTCTGTGGCATTGCACTTTAAGGTACTTCCGCATCGGCTTCAGCCTCAAGCTGTGGAAGTTGCACAGTAATGATATTACAGATGTAATGATATTGGATCATCATAAAGAACACGCACATAAAAGCAGTATCATCAACATGTAAACTCTAATTTTCAATGTCCATGTTTCTGTCCTTATTACTATTTGGATCCATCACACAATATACCTTCAGTGTCCTAGTGGGAGATCCCTCCCTCAAAATGCTAATTTGTGGCTTGTAATTTGTTGTGTTTGTGTTTTGTGTTTTTACATATAGCATTAAGTCATTTTGTTCCGTGAAGAATAAATCTTGTTTAATTGGATCTAGGTGAATTTGTTCTCTGCTACAGTAGGTCCTTTGAGCCATGACGGTGATGATGAGCCAAGATAATAAACACAATTCGACACACTAATCCCAGCTGGTTGCAGTACACACAAGAAAATGTCACAGTCTGTAGCAGAAGAGCTCAAATATATGTTTTGTGCTGTTTTAATACAGCCTGTCTGCACAGACATCTCCACTATAAACTGCTGTGCAGTTAAGCAGTTAGAAACCCATCTGTTCAGACAGGCATTTAGGTAGCATGTGGTATTTTATGTTTTAACTTTTATGCCTGTTTTTTCTACTGTGTGTTTTATTTGTTGTTTACCTTTGATTTATTTATGTATTGTTTTTTGTGTGCACTTTGTGACTGGTGTCTGTGAAAGGCACTATATAAATAAACTTTACTTACTTACTTGTGACACCATCTTTGATGAGAAGATGGGCAGATTGATGGGATGTAATTGACGCCAATTAGATCCGCTGCTAAAGGTGGGATGGAAGATGAAAAGAGAAACTTATTAAAAGAAAAATAACTTACACATTACAGAAGTGATGACAGAAAATTGGCATATTGTGAAACAGACACAGTCTGGAATTTAAAAAGTCCCTTTCGGTCTTGAATAAATGTTCTGTGGTTACAGCATCTACTGCTGTATCTTTATTTCTCTATATATTTATCTACTAGTCACTCCAAACAGGCTCTATTTGTAACACAATAAGACATAGCTGTTTATGATAGCTGTTTTAAATGAACACAACATGTAAATTAGAAATACTTTGGGCTATTTAAAATAAATTATTTTGTTGTGGTTATTTCTGTACAATATTGTTTATACCCATATATGTATCCGATCCTACAGTGATAATGAAAGCTCTCTGATTATTAAACAATTTTAATTTTAACATGTAGTAAATTAAAATCCACTTTTTCCAATTTCTAAAAAAGCCAACAACATAATCAATTTACTTGATTATTTAAATAGATGATAACTCTCTGTTGGAACACTGGTTAATGTTTGTAATATAATTTTCATAGTGCAGTAGTGGGACTCCTCCAATGAAGATAAATTAGCTCCAGCAAAGCAGAAGCTAAAGGGTAGTTTGGGAGTCCAACTGGCACATAGACTCCTTGACAACTATTAAGCCCACACAGTTACAGTATGAAATTCACATTGCACTTCTCATCTGACGCACCTTTCTGCTTTCATGATTCATCATTGCAGTTCATTTGATTGTATCATGCTTTTCAGCAGCTCATAGAGAAGATCTGAGACATTAATGTACTGTATTACAGTTTATCATATACGACCACATACTGTAGATGTTACCACTCCTGGTTTTAATTAATATAATATGTAGTAGATACAGTATCCATCAGTGATATTTGGTTTGTTTTTAATTTTACCTTTATTAATCTAGAGTAGGTTTGCAGGCAGAACTTTTTTGTCAACATAGACTCATCAGCAGAGAAAAAAAAGAAAAACTAAAAAAAGTCTGAATAAATGTAGTTAACATTCAAAAGACACATAAAAATTCAACATCAGCATTTACTGATGATACTGATACTGATTTACTGATAAAGTTGTGACATAACCTTGGAGGGTTTCTTATAAGCTTGACATTTTGATTGCTTGAGCTGTTCTGTAAATACAGCTTTACACAAGCTTGACTGCAAAAAACAGAGAAAGTAGAAGAGAAGTGTCACTCAGTGGGCCAGCATATAAAGCATATAAGGGAAAAATAAATAAAAATTAAATTATTAATTGTGTTGCACTTCTTGTAAGAGGTTTTGGACAAAAGCTTCTGCCAAATCAATGCAAGTCTTCAGCAACCATCACTGGACAAACACACAGCATCTCTTCAATCTTGTTCCTTTTTAACCTTCAAGTCTGCAGGTTTTCACTCTGACAAAACAGTACAGCAGCTTATTTCACTGATTAGTTCCTTTCCTCTGACTGAAGGTGCACTAATCAGTGGAATCCGCTGTTGTCAGACTCGGAAATGTAATTTTTTATGTTGTGTACACAAGGTAAGTGAGTATTATGTCCTTACACTGACAAATGTGATACCAGCATGAATTAGTACAAATCATATCTTAATTATAAGACAAATCTGAGAAACAGTTATGTTTTGGAAAGTAAAAACTTATGTTTAATGTTTCAGTAATGGTTAGGTAGGGAAACAAGCTGGATTAGGATATATATAAAATGTAATTTAATCTTGTAATTACTTTGTAGTGGAAGAACATGTTGCCAGCCAGATTTATTTTAGTAAAGCACATACTTTCACTTTAACATCATGCATATTTCCAGTAACTGAAATAATTCAGGCTGGTTTGATTGGACTGAAAACTGGAATTTGTAATTTGCAGCCACAGTCATGCCCCTTTTGAACAGGTTTGATTTCCTAAAGGCACTGACTACATCCTCCCAGAACATCCCACTGAGATCAGTAAATCACATATCTTATCTACAAACTGTTACATGCTTGCATCTTTCTATATCTTTCTCAGCTGCCATCCAGCAGCACACACACTGATCCTGTCTTGAGCCATCTGATTTCACGTCTGTATCTTTTTTTTTTTTGTAACGAAAATTTTATTGAAAGCTTAAATTTAAACTTAAAAACTTAAACTCTTGTTGTAGATTATTCTTCATAATAAGGCAGGCGTCGCATAATTGTTCCTGTAGTAAATGATAAATCTTGGGAGCAATGCCCCTACATGATATTGATCTAATCAGCAGTTCTTCAATCGGACTGCCCGTGGGGCAGGTAAAAGGGCTTCCTAACCATTTAGACAAGACACTTTGCATTTGGACGTACCTCCAAAATTGGTTACGTGGTAATTTATATTTATCTACCATTTGGTTGAAGCTTAGGAAGTCATTAGTGTGGCTATTAAATAAATGCAAAATGTAGCTATTTCCAGCCTTTTGCCATAGTGTTCAATTAAAATTCTCTTATTATTCCATAAAGTGTTAGTGATAACAGGATGATCCTTCTGTTGTAGCAACTTTGTGCCAAATAGCTTGGACCAGGGAGATAGCCTACCACTAACTCCAGTCTCTATCTGGAACCAGCTTGGTTTATCTCTTGCCTCACTATTTGGAAACCATGTTCTCATATACTTTATATTAATAGCCCAGTAGTACCATTTAAAATTGGGAAGAGAAAAACCTGTTTTCTTTGTATGAGCTTGTAGTTTCTTTATTCCTAAATGGTGCTGTGAGTTGCCCCAAAGAAAATCTAAAATAAGAGTATCAAAATCTCTGAAGAAGAAGTCTGGGATATGCATTTAGGTGGGATATTGTGTAATAAATTACAGGTGCAGTCATCATTTTAACGGAGTGTATTTTCCCCCAAAGCAAAAGATGAATTTTGGTCCACCTGCCGAAATCAGATTTAAGTTTCTGAAGAAGTGGATTGATATTTTCTTGGACCATATATTTGTAATCAGGAGTTATCTGAATGCCCAGGTATTTGATGCCTTCTGAAGACAAATGAAACTTCCACTGATGAAATTGGGTAGATGGGCTATAACCTTCCCCACCCAAGAGCACCCCAGCTTTAAGGATTCTTTTCTATTTAAATGTGTTTCCTGAACAAAGGCTATGTGGACTTTAGATATGTCAACATTTTCTTTTTTCAGCAACATTGTTAAGTCCCTTAACATTCCAACTGGTCACTTAGATTGGCCATAGGATAGCAAAGTGATTGTTCATTGTGTGTGTGTGCTGTAATGTATATATTATTAACAAAATGATCCAGTATGGCGGTGAACAGGTCTTACAAATATAGAAACCTAAAACATGAGCAAACTCTGCAGATCCAGCCAAGTTGGGACTTGAAAACGTAAACCAAGTCATAGACTCACTAAAACTGAAAAACCCGAAATGGTCACCCGAACTCGACTTTCTGTCAACCCAACACTACATCTGTAGCTGTATTAGGTGGGGTGTAATAAAACTTAAATGTGGTCTTTGTCGACCTCTACTGGATGGTAGCTGTTATAGTGACAGAATTTATCCAGGAAAAGTCTGACTTTCTGCTTCGATCAGTAAGTAAAATAAGCAAAATAAAAAAAGCAGAAATAAAATATTAACAGGCTCCATTAATATGTACAAGTACAGATTACTAATATTTAAGATAGAGAAAGGAGCCTACCAATAGTTATTCATTTATCCCACAGGTTATGTACTTAAATCAGCTTTCCTTGGTAATCTTCTTCCTGATCAACTCCGATGCTTCCTCAGGCGAGTTGAATCGATGACATGCTCCGCTGTGTTTAATCTCCCAAGAGGCGGGGAAGCAGAGTGTATACTCCACTCCCCTGTTCCTCAAATCAGTCTTGACTTGTTTGAAGTAGACCCTCCAATCCGTGACTTGCTTGTAATAGTCCAAGCAAAACATGTCATGCTCCTTGCCATAAGATCTGTCCCTTCTCCCTGGCTGCTCAGAGCATCTCCTCTTTCACCTGGTAGCGGAGCATGTTGAACATGACAGGCCACAGCCAGTCCCCCACTCTCTGGTCTCGCCTCGGCAGGCTGGTAGGAACTCAGTGAACTTGCTGTATCTCCAAAGATGGGAATCGGCGCTCCAGCATGACTGGAATCTCATGCTGTAGAAATTGAATTATGTCATTTCCTTCTTTCAACTCCAGTATTCCCAGGATTTTAACATTGCAGCGCTGTCCTCTATTATCCAAATCATCGATATTGTAGCTTTTGCATTTCTTCTTGTATAGCTTTGATTTGTTGTTTGGATGTGTCAGCGGCACTCTCTAGCACAGCAACTCGCCCTTCAACCACTTAATATACCCTTAATTTCATGTTCAATATTCTGTGTGGCAAGAAAACTCAGTGTGGGTTCACCAGCAGTCGCACATGGTGCAGCTGGTGCATCTTCTGGTGGCCTGTTAACAAAGGCATCCATTTTCTTGCTAGCTTTAGCCAGTGGTAAATCTTCGAGTCGCTGAGGCTTCCGTATTTCTTGATTAGGCATTGGTATTTTGATTCCGCAGAGAAGAAAGGCTATTTTTGTTGTTTAGCACTATATCCTGTGTGAAAAGAGAGAGGTAATTATGGATGACTTTATTTTCTGGTGTCAGGTTTCATGGAGCAACTTTCTATGCCGCCATCTCCATTGAGAGCTGACGTCACCTTCATGTCTGTTCTGATTCCTTGTGAATCAGGGAACTCTATTTAGATTTAATCAAAAATACCTGGACTTTACATGGACTAAAAAGAGCTGAAAGTGTGTGTGATAAGGGAAAATACTTGATTACAGTGCTACACTTGCAATGGATTTACCCAACAATGAAACATCTGAAATCAGTGGTATTAAAGTTAGGGTGGGCAATTTATTTTAGAAGTATTTGTTCTTATATTTGTTGAAATTCTCTTTACATCCCAACACCAAGCAATAAATCAAATGCTCTGACAATAAAAAGAAAAAATATCCATTATCTGTGGCTGTCGCAGGCCTGTAATAAGTCCATCCAATCATTTCATTCGGCCCGCATGAAATGTCTGAATGGCCTACCTGCCTGTCTACCTATCAATCTGCCTACCAGCACTCACTCTGCCCGTGCACTCATTGCACATGACAGGAGTCTTCCACAAAGCTAGACAAAACAGAAAGTTTGGAGGCCAGGCGAGCAGTGAGATACTGACGGATAGGAAGTGACGTGACTGTATGAATTCCAGAAGGAGAGAAAAAAAAAGACGAGAATATCAACATGAAAAGAAATGTGCAATCATCGGACTATTGCCTGTAGTGTGAGCGAAACTGATCAGTGCATAATCTTAACAACGCCAGAGCGAGAGACTTTCAAAGGAAGTGAATTCCGTTCCCAGAAGTGAAATGCAGTGATAGATTTTTATGCATCACTGTGGCTTTAGGTCAGATACTGAGCTGTCTCTGCGCACTGGTGCTGTTCATCGCTCTGGAACTCGGTTCAGAGCTGAGGATCCAGGTCCGGCTCTCTGACAGACTGGTGACTGAGGAGGTTTTTGAGGCTCACTCATTACTTTTGTGACAGACTTCCTGTTTGCTGTTTACTGTTACTTGTGGCTTGAGAGGAAGTTGTGTGTGTGATGCATATGCCTGTCTGGTGGGAGGGGCTTAGGGCTTTTTTTTGTTTTGTTTTGTTTTGTTTTTTTGTATTTTTCTGGCTGCCTACCCTACCCCAGCTTTAATTTTAAAGACAAAATTGGGAGATAATGGGTGTGAATTGTACTTTTCACTCTTCAAACAATGTGTGTGCCTCACTTAGCATTCTTGATACAAAATCTCAACTAAGATACCATCACTACTCTGCTGGTCTGTCTGTACACGCAAAGTATACACTGTCCTCTGCAGACTAGTATTTGTTACCAGAGTCCTGCTTACTCTCTCTCTCTCGTGTAAAAGAGGGAGGTGGGTTGTAAATCCAGAGAAAGACATCACGAAGGACAGACAAGGACTGAGAGAGAGAGAAAAAGGGAGAGGTTTGCGTCTTTATGTCCCTCATCTCAGAGCACTGATAGCTTTCTGATCCCTCCATTTCCTCCTGCGACACACACACAAGCACACACACTACACAGGATGTATTGACTATAACAATGCTAGACTGATTCATTCCTCAGTGATAATCACACGTTCATTATCTATGGATATTAGGATTAGAGAGAGAGAGAGAGAGAGGGAGAGAGAGAGAGGGGGGGAAAGAAGGAGAAGATAAAGGGAGTAACATGGTATGTACCAAGGATAATCTCCATTTGCTTGGAATGAAATTAAAAATATTACATATCTTCAAACCATAAATCCTTTGTTAAAACTCTTTTTTTAATGTTATGGCACTATCCTAATGAAATGAATAAACCTCATTCTGTGCTTAAATTTGAGTAATTTGAGCACATGCACAGAACTGTGCATGATTAATAAAGAGACCACGACTTTCTGTTATTAATTTTGTACTTTGTGTCCTTTTTATGTACAAGTAATGTTTTTGGAATACTGTAAAGAGAGAAAATAAACTAGGCTATAAAGACAGAAAAATATAAAAGAGTGTGACTGCAGAGCGGTCGAAATACAGGGAACAAAGAGACTACAGCCACGTACAGCGGTGCTTTGAGCTAAATGCTAACATCAGCATTCTAACATATACACAATGACAATGCTAACATGCTGATGTTTAGAAGGTATAATGTTTACCATTGTCAAGATCGTAGTTTAGCATGTTAGCATGCTAACATTAGGTAATTAACACTAAACACACTGTACAGCTGAGGTTGATGGGAATGTCATTAGTTTTGCAAGTATTTGGTCATAAACCAAAGTATTGGACAATTGAAATAAAACTGACCTGATGATTGTAACAGATGAGAAGTTAAGGGACCAACGCTATTAATTCAATTAAGAGAATTCATCCTGAAGGAGACATGAATGTCTGGACCAGATTTCATGGCAATCCATCCAGCGGATTTCGAGATACTTCAGTCAAACCAACAAATAAGAACCTTGTGGTGGCCTTAGAGGAAAAGTAAAATATGTATAATACAAGTTAACTTCTACCTTAATCACTTTTTTTGCAGTTTATGTTGAGCCAATATATGTATATAAAACAGTGAGCTGATTTAAGTAAATATCAGTTGTCAGGTATGTGTATGTGTGTGTGTGCGCGCGTGCGTGCGTGTGTGTGTGTGTGTGTGTGTAGGGTTAGGTTGTACAAAATGAATGGAGTAAATGCAATGTCCTAACAAGGACAGCTGCTTGTGTGTGTGTGTGTGTGTGTGTGTGTGTCCAGATTCTGGACAATTGATTTTAGAAGTTAGTCAAAACAAAAAACAAGATTGCAGTCCTGGTGGCCTGTTGCCTTGGTAATGAGGGGAGTCTGGCTCCTGAGATAACCAAATCTGTAGTTCAAACATAAACACGTAAACACAAAAATGGCCACACACATGCACACACACACACACACACACGACTGAAACTTGGAGAAGGAGAGCAAAGTTCTTACATAGCTAGTAAGTCAAACAGCAACCAATCAACTCTGATGACCACAAACAGACTGAGATGGAAACGTGCAGATTGAGGGAGAAAGGGAATGACACATGGCTCACCACCCATAAAATATCCATATAGGCCATCCATATCGTCAACATTATCACACACTAAACATAAAATACTTGAGTGCTACAGTACTGAAACATAATAGGACACTTAACCTTTCAGAAAAGACAGATTAGTATCAGAAAATATCCACAGAATATCACTGCAACACTAATGCCTTTCATCAAGCTCATGGCTCTGAACCATATGCTTACCACTAGAGAGGTCTCTGAAACTCAATTTACTGTTTTTACACGAAAAAAAGATAAGTGTAAACTTGTTATTTTCACCCCATTTTTCATAACTATAATCAGCATCCAGAATAATCTTTATCATTTAACAAATTACTGGAAAAAATGCCATGGTTCTGCCTGTTTTCTAGGAAAATATTACATGAAATGGTAAAGGTTACTCGCCGAGACCCTGAACAGAGCTGAGCGGTTTAGAAAATGGATGGATGCGAAAGGTTACTAAGTGCTGGGGAAATTAGTTTATTAATGTCAGTGAAAGAGAAGGGGGTGGGGGGTGGTGTGGAAGTGATTAAGGAAAGAGAGACTGGCATTTTCAGCTTTTTGTGTTTCTGTGCCTTTGTGTGGGTAATATTGACTGACGGCACATTGATTTACATAAATGCAATACATCATGCAGCTAAAATCAATCATTGACACGATGGGTGATGCCATACACGCCTTATTTAACATCGTTCACATGTTGGCTCAGTGTGTGGCATTGATTCAGACGGGGTCCTGTGGAGTTAAGTGGTTCTGACAAAGTGTTTACTTGTTGGCACAGTGTGATGCGTTCAAGTTTGCGAGGATGACATTCACTGTAGTTTCATTGCTAAATGGGGGCTGTTACGGAAAGTGGTGAGCTGTTATAGACGCTTTGTCTGGTTTCTTCACTCACTGCCTCACACACAGACACACACGTTTCTCTTTCAAACACACAACACATCGGCATGCAGATGAATACATAACAGAATCTGGTGCTTAAAAACGTTTCTCATTTGTTCACATTTCATTTTATACACTGTCGCTTGTGCTTCAAGGAGCACAAAGGTGAATGATTGGGTAAGAGCAGAGGAAATAGACTGAAAGCTAAAAGGAAGAGAAGGAGATTTGTTTGAGTCAGAGCGAGCAGAGAGAGAGACGGGAAATGATTCAGTGGGGTGAGGATGAGCTGATGATAGCAGTGATCTTTTTGGGTGAATTACTGGGTGTTTGGACAGACTAACGTGGAATTAGGATACTTTTTTTTTTAAAAGCACCACTCTCTCGACTTTTAAGTGGTTGATGGCGTGTATAACCTGGATGGTTTAAAAAAGTGGCTTGGTGCTTACCGAGCCATTCACTTAACAGTTAGTGTCAAAATAACCTTAAAACTTTTGAGTAAGGAGACTAATACTGCAAAACTAGCTTTTCTCTGATGAAACTCTTGGAACTGTTGCTCATACGAGTGCTCCAATTGGGATTCACCAAACTCTCTTATCAATAATGGCTCATTTCAAACTGATGAATGCCACCTGTTCAGTAGCTGCACACTTGTTTCCTTCATAAAATTATCACCCAGGAGAAGACCGTCAGTGATCAGCAGACAAAAGCATAATATATTTAGCAGTGTCAAAAAAAAAAAGAAAAAATATGAATGCAGCCGTCAGTGCCATCAGAGCAGAGCCGCACTATGACAGAAATAAAGAGTGAATCAGATAACATGAAGTCAAGACTCTCTAAAACGTCTTGCTAAAGGAAAGCAGTCCATGACTTAGATGGAAGGCGGGTTGAGGGAATGTGACAGTTATGCAGATACTAGATGAGAAAATATTAGGCTATACAGCAGGTGATGTGAGACGGTCCAACAGGGAATTATATTAAGACCCAGAGGCTGTCAACAGTGAGACATATTTCTTAACAACTGCTGAATGGTATAAGTTGTCATGCCAAAATATACCAGTAAAATCATTTACAAGCTGTTCTTGCATCAGGCGCATAATAATATGTTTAATTTTGTCCTTAAACCTGCAATAACTGATTTTTTGGCCACTTGGGGGTAGCAGAAACAATTTGTGAGATCATATCATATCATCACCTTTAAAGCTGATATGACAAACTAGTTAGCAAACAGTTGTTTATTTATAAATCCAGCAGTTATGGAGCAACATTATCATTCATTTGGATTCATGTTTCTGTCCAACATTCAATCTTCTTTAGTTCAGTAAATATCTGACTCTTTAGCTGTGCTTTAGCTATGTTATTCAGCTAATTGCTAACGTCTGTCATAGTGTACAGTGGGTTTTTATGGCTTTTTCTCTGAAAACAGGTGCCTGCTGCTGCCGAAAACAACACGGTGAAAATGAACCAGAACGGTAAAGTTGCAGCTGGACAGCTAAACAATGAGCTGAAACTTGCTTTAAAGCTCACTGATAAGTCGCTGATAATTCTCTGTAGGTTCATCACTACAAGCGACGCCTCACACATTACACATTATCATTTGAGACATCCACAAACAATGCAACCACATTCAACCAAACATGAGGAAAATGGGGAAAACAATAATGTTTAAGCCTAGGACACAATCGTATTTAGAAATCTCTCTTAAACCAAAATTCTGGCGCATATTGAACTATTTCCAGGTCACAGGACAACAATTACTCAAAAACAGGTATTTTACATAGCGAACTACGTATATGTACAAAGGAGTCAGAATAAATATATTAAGGTTTAATCAATTTTAAAAGCTGCTTCTGTAAGCAAGATGTGCAAAAAAAGAATCTTATTCAGTTTGCAAATAGAGACACTCCAGAGTCCAGAGGGGCTTTTTCATGGAGTTATAAAAATGATCAATTTGACATCCTATATAGATTTCATTTTGTTTGTGATATTGTGCATCATTATTGCATGCATTGTACTGGTTGTCAAGACACTGAGTCAGCCAGAGCACCAGCCACCCTAGGGGGATGTCTTCTGAAAGCACATTAGAACCAGAGCGGTCAATTTGGTGCAAAGTTTGTATAACTTTTCACTTCATTATGTGACACGCAGATACTGAGTCAGCTATAACAGCGGGGTATGCCAGAGGAAACGTTCATTAGCCCCTGTCACTTTTAAAGTAATAGTTTGTTATGATGTATCTCTGGGTCATTTTGTGTTATTTTGTGATTTGGACTTGTATCATTTTGTATCTATTTTCTTGTCCGTGGTTATCAGACACTGAGTCAGCTAAAACACTGGCAATGCCAGAGGGGCCTTTTCCAGAAAGTATTTTGAAGGCAGCAGTCAGTGTGACGCGCAGCTTGCACTACATTTTACTGACAGTGTGTATGTCATTATAGTTTGTTTTAAGTGAGAATGGTTTGTGGGGCACCGAGTCAGCTAGAGCATCAGTGACACCTGGGGAAGCATTGTAAGAAGAGAGGTCTGCTCAAATTATAAAAAAAAAGGAATGGAGCTGGGGCCCTTCGCACCAGCTGCCAGCTGGATTTTAAAATGTTGTGTGACTTGAATTGAGTTATATTCATCCTTGTAATGAATATTTATGTTTTGAACCCTGCAAAATTGCAACTAGCTGAGACCGATGTGACAATATGCATCATAGTAATTTCTTTAACAATGCATTGTTGAAAGCGGTCAGTTTATAAAAGAGCCTGTTGAAAAGGTAGACCAAGAGATGCAAGACAAGTTACACTGCTATAGAAATACACGTACATTATTGAGATTTACACTAAGTCATATGGTCAAATAAAAACCTCTTCAATTAACATCGAGTAAATGATTGTAAACTACATATAAAGTCTTTCTCCAAGCATCAAGAAGAACTCACCAACAGTTGTGGGCCACAGATGGAAATCTCCCCATACTGTGTGTTCAGACAGGAGGTGAAGCAAATTTTAGACAAGGTGCAATTACATACAAAGTCACTGGAGAGATGCAATTAGATGCTTTCTGTCTGTACACACCTTTAGATGGCTAAGATGAAAGTGTCAGCTCCTGTAGCTGAACATAGACAGTAACAGTGACTTTGAATTTGTAGAACATCACAACTTTGGAATTGGGTTCAACAAAAGTACCAGTGCAACCGACTCCCGGGCAAGTTTATCGCAGTCTTTGTTTGGAGGGAGATAAGTGACTGAGTGTGATAACAACAGAACAGAAGCAACACCAGTAAATTATCTAGTAAATTCTCCAATTGTAAACTTCAATTGTCTGTTTACTTTGGTTACAATAGCAGAATCATATTGGAGATAGAAGTTCCAAAGTCAGCACACTGGACCGTAACAATCAGCCAATCAATGTATGTTCAAGCGGAAAACATGATGTGAACATTTCAAGGCCACTAGTAGAAAAGGTAGCAAGTAACATATATATATAACATGTATCATTATGTGTTGTTATTCTACTTGGTTTGAAACAAACTCACATTATACAGTGTTCATAAAGTCATCACCTGATTTCACATTGATTCAATATGATTGTTATATTCTCATATGAAAAACAACCTTCATATCATTTGTCTTCCCGTACATCTAGACTAAGTTATCCTTGAATCTGTCAGGCTCCTGGTGCACAGCTTATGATGATATTTTTAGATTTCTCTACATCACTTTCTATGGTAATGCATTCCATAATATCATCTGCAGCTGTTGACACATTTTGAGCTGCTTTACATTTAAGAGTTACATCAACACACACACAAGGCTATCCCCATGGCCTTTTTTTGTTTACCCTATTAGTGAGAAACATTTCAGATCCCTGCAGTATGTGAGAGAATTGCGAGCAAAGGAATGAAGACTGTGAGAAACAAGGCATTCGTCTGTAACTGACAGTCACCTACAGTTAAATCACTTTTTTAATCTCTTTTTCTCTAACAGTGCTGATTACCTCGCCTCACTGAGACATTACCCTGCAATCAAAGCGTTGCTACCCTGTGATCTCTCCAATCAGTTTTCATCCATTTCTGAATTATGCAGATTCACTTTCTCATTAAGTAGCCAATATAAACAAATTATTATATGTTAACTGTTCAGCTGCGGTAGGTGTGAAGATGTTTCTGGAAGCAATACTCCACATAAAAATAGCTGAATATCAAACATTCACCGAACGTAGACTTCAAAGGTGGCTTTAAAAAGTTTGTGATTTGCCCCTTCATGCATGGATTTACTACTTTCACAATGGAGTCCAATGGTGACCCAGCTCCACAGCAAAAAAGTAGCTCAGTGCTCAGTGTGTTTAAGACACTCATTTTGCAAAAATACATAGCTTAATAGAGACACTTTATCTCAGCTCACTCATTAACTTGCATGCCCTGTTTTGTTTATAGGAAATGCAGTGTCAGGCTGGCCAATTTCTCTGTCACTTCTTTCTTTATCGTGGGACTAAAGTTGAACAGACTTTGACTGATTAAAGTTTGATGTAGCAGAAATATGTCATGTCGATACTATTGTCTTGAGCCCAACACATCCGTCTGACACTTAAATCTCAGACGTATTTGTCATTCAGCTGTGGGCTCTTGTGTGGTCTATGTGTTGATGGCTACATGTGCCAGTGGGTAAGACAGGCTAAACAAAGGAGGACCCGTTGAGAAATCCTTTTAGGTTCATCACTGCCACCCTGGAGGAGCCCTGCTTGGTGGAGTACTGTTTCCAATGATGAAGTCTCAGTTCTGATCCCCAAGACACTAAAAACTCTCCTTGGCCAGACATGGCAGATCAAATTGTGCATCAATCTGGAGTGGACCCTTTAAGGATTACTGCAAGCTCCCCACAGCCACACTGGAGGATCACAAGTTGAGAGAGAAGCCCTGTGAGATCTACAACTGTGATGGATTTCCCTTCTTCTCTGTTAGAGCAGAAGTCATTGTGCCCAGGAGAAGAAAACATTCCTATAATCCAAACAATGGACCACTTTACCACCCTGGTAATGCATGTTAGCATGTTAACATACATACATTGAATACACGTACATACATAGAATTGTAACATGCTAATGTGTATCACATTTGTATCATGCTAGTATGTTAGTATAATAGCATTAAAGTTAAATTAAGGCCTGTATCCTTTTTTTTTGCTGTTGGCAATAATGGCATTCAGCCTATCTGGTTGTCTGTTTGTTTTCTTTGCTTATTTATAGGGGACAATGCACATTAATCAACACTGACATTTTAACAACAACAATGGTAACTGGTACAGCCAAAAGACTTGTGGTGGTAATTAAATCCCCTAGACTGAACAAAGAAACATTTAACATTTAATCACAGCATTTAATCTGTGCTGCAAGAGTAGGAAAAGCACAGGTATTGCTAATATAATTAACAATGGCTCCAGTCTCTCCCAGTAACAACTCATTACATGCACAATACAAGGACCCTGAAATTGAAGCAGCTAAAGGAATTCAGCCATCATTTTTATTTTGTATTATTTATTTATTTATTTACACCCATGGTTTTTCCCCCAGCATCATCATCATCATTCATCCTCTGTTGATCATGAATATCTTCAAGACTGACAGACCATCATTGCCGTCCATTGCAGTGTGTCCAAAATGACAGGCCACAATGCCACAGTTTCACAGTAGGTTTTAGGGTGCAAGAGTAGTCTAAGAAGCTTGGTCTGATTGAAAATAAGCACAGTACCAGAAGTATAGTAAAGTATATTAAAGAAAATGCCTAATTTTATATGTTTATACTGTCTGTGGTCTATTTGTTTTGATAGTAGCAGGAAGGACAGAAGAGACAGAAGGAGGGGAGGGGACGACATTGTTAGTACAGGATGCGTGCCTTTGTCCAGCAGCCAAAACGACACCCTGATTAACAGTTAACCTTTAACACTGAGGCAAAGTCAAACAGTAAAATATCATGTGATTCTGTGAGGCCGGCTTGTTGCCAGACAGCTCTGAAAACACCCAGGTTCCATTTAAACTCTGAGCCAGGTTGCAGCAGAAAGGTCACAGCACTCACATTCATGCGCGGCCAGGTACACACACCCTTGCGCGGTGTCACATATACAACCCTGCAACTTTGTGGGGGAAAACAGTTGAAGAGTGATTGGGCAGTAATTGTGCTACTTTTTTTTTTTTAGAAAACTGTAGATTTAAAAAGGTCATGTAGACAAAGTCAAGTTTATACAGCATGCTGTGTGTGTGTGTGTGTGTGTGTGTGTGTGTGTGTGCTTCAGTGGCATTCAGTCTGTGGGTGTCTTTGAGAAAGAAAGTGAGATTACAATATATCTACTCTATTTATCTTAATTTTGTATCTTGACTTTCAAATCAATATTAAACTCTATATATATTGGCAATGATTTTGTTTCTGTGCAGATTTAAATACCCACTAGTGTTTCCCTAACTGCACTGGTGAACACATTGGTCATGATGTGAGTTTATTATTTTTCATAACCAGATGGAGACACGGCTGGCTTCTGGACACAAAAGCCTTATTAAACACATTTTATTAGTGTTGCTTGGCAAATTATGAAACATCTCATAAGCTCAAATACCAGTACTTGGGTCGTAGCACCAAGCATACATGGAACGCATTCTGGCACGCATTTGTCTGCAGAACAGCAGTTTTTTTATGCCACAGTACACTTGGTTGAGACATAATGAGGCTTAGCAAAATGCTACTGGCCTAAAATGACACAAAAACACATTTTTTAACAAATGAGGGAGGAAAAATCCCAAATTTGCTGGAAAAGATGGTCAAAATTGTAATTAAAATGAATAAACATTCAGATGTCACCAATAAGTTTTACTCCAATGCACACAAACTTATTGCACAGATACTTGAACATACAACAATTTGCTGGGGCTACTGCAGAGATGAGCTATTATAAATTTCATCATTAAGAGTGTGTTAACAAGCTGAGCAAGTGACTGTTCAAGCCGGCTGCAATGAACACTGTTGCCAGTAAATGTGCTCAGCTGCAGCTAATTAACATTAATTCTGTGATTTGGCAAGGACAAAATAAAAACTCTTAGTGGTTAACTGGTTAATAATATGTTCTCTGAAGAAATGGCACTCAGTTTAATTTCAGCGTCTGAGAAAATAAGGAGTGGGCTGTGTCTGACCGTACAGGTGATCACCTCACATCTGGTAGCTAGCAGTTAGCTGCTTAGTAGTTGTCCATTTGACAGAAAACTGTTTAACAGAGTTATCGGAAACTCCCAGTTGAACTTTTAAACATTTCATATCATTATTTTAAGCTCACCACCTTAATAGCTCTAAGTTAAGACCAAAAATCAGAGGGGGGGTGTTTTTCAAACGTTTTTATTCATGAAAATAAATCAGAACCACAGTGGGCCTATATAGACTATGAAGCTTATTTCTTGCAGATGTTACAGTAACACTTATAATTATGAACTTTAATAAACAATTTAACAATTTCAAAATTGGAACTTGACCACTGCGTTTTCAGGAATATTTTAATCCATCTTTTAAAAATTTAAGCGCTCAACATCACCTCAGCGATGTGATGTCAAGTTCACACCTTGTCCTTTCCTCATCTGAACACATAGGAGATGTGATGATATACAACAAAACAAAAAGGTTAAATGTTAATTTAACATGGCAGAATTAAATCCCCCAATGCTCCTTTCAGTACTGTGGATAGCGCCACTCGGCCAGACGTGCCAACATAATTAATTTTATTCTTGCAAGTCACTGTTTAATCCAGCTTCTTCAATATTGAAAAAAAAAAATCACAATACGCAATAGCACAATGTGCAATCATCATAAAAATAAATAAGCTACAGTAGATGGCTACTTCTCAGACTAACAGTCTGCTTTGATGACGGGCTTCTGTCTTCTTTTCCTGCTTTCCTGTGGAGGGGTCATCTGCAGCATGTCACACCTCTTTTATCCACATCTCTGCAAATATCCAAGCAGGGAAGGAGGCAACCCCTGCTCCATTTACTGCCTCATCACGTAGCCTGGACGTCCTGTCATCTCTATTGTCACATGAGGGCTGACAGTAAGTCAGTTTCTGATTTTAATGTTGTTTGTATTATATAGACTGTTCTCATGTTGCAGTGCTTTACTTAGATTTTTTTTAAATAGCCCATTTATTTTAGATATTTTACATGGTCTATGGGTGAAGCAGCATAAATCACTATGAGGGGGATACGTTTTTGTCCCCACTGAGGATAAAAATAACTCTGCAGAGGCAGGGATATATAGAACAGAGGGGGGGGGAATCCCCACCATCCGCCCTGGCAAATCACACCCTGGTTAAGACCTCCAGGATTCAGAGCTGTGACACAGTCTGTGACGCTAACATTAACATTAACTAAAACAGCTACAGTGCAGAGCTTTCAGCAGTAGCAGAGGATCGCAGTCAGATATCAAAACATTATCAAACATGACTTACCAACAGTTTGTCATTATTGCCATAAGTGGGCCACTATGCAGCTCTTATCTATAATTTAATGCCACTTTTAAATGTCATAATCTTTGATTATTATCGCCTAATGTCAGTTAGTTTAAATAAAACCTAGGAGTACCTCAACAACAAGCAACTGCATTATTTTTATTTTATTCTATTCATGTGAAAACCTGAGAAATTTGAGAATATTTTGGTACAAAACATTTCTTGTTCAGTACTATGCAGTTTAATTGTTAGAAAATGATTGCACTTTAAATTACAATCACAATACCGGTTGTACCTGTTAAACTGTTAAGTGTTCAAATTTAGAAGGACACTTAACAGAGGTAACTGTTGGCTAGCAGCTCTTAGGAGGCACCAGTGCTGTCACTGGGTACATGCCAGTTCCCTTAATGGCATCCATGTTTCTCTCACTAGAATTAGTTAGAGAAATGAGACGTCCTTTCCTCTGAAACTGATGATCGTTACTGATGACAGCAGCACAGATTTACCACAGCTGTCAGTTGGCTTTAACAGCTCTGTAGCGACTTCTGATGGAGTTTGTATCTGCACATATATTCACTGTCCAAATAATAACAAAGCCGCACAGTGACCTGTGTTTTCTTTCTGCATGTTCCCTTCAACACCTACACATTAATAAAAAAAACCTGCATTCTGTGTTTATACTGTGTAAGATCAGTCGGACCACAGTGTGAAAATAGACTTCACTGCTCAGACGCTGAATGCACATGAGCTACTGGCCGAATGCATTTAATTATTTGCATCTGCATTTATTGATATTCTGGGTGTAAATTCATTATTCAATAATCCAGTTTATGATCAGAATGTTTTATAAACTGTAGAAATTATTTATTAGCCAAGTGAAAATATTGTAAATATATCCCACATTGAACAATAATTTCACACACAGGGATTTTCAGCCTCACATGTGACTGAATGGAAATGAGCAATTAAAATGTGTTTTTTTAACTAGATGGTGAATCAAAAAAAATAAAATAAAATATCAAATTTGGGAGTGATACTCTTGAGTTAAATCTGTTATTTGTCCGTCCATTTCATTATAAACCTTTGGTGATGTAGTGATGCAGTAGAGCAGTCAGATTAGGTGCAGCGTCCAATTACTAACCGATTTCCAATAAATGGGTGTGTCAACCTGTAAAAAACCTCTGTGAAAGCTGGTCTCTAGCTGGTCTGTATCCTCGCTCATGTCTCCTCAGGGAACCCTCCTAACTCCTCCAAACACAAATAAGCGGATTGGGACAGCCTTCAAGATGGAGGACTGGAATGATCCAGGTCAAGTGAGGAGTGAGGAACAATCAAATAAGGTAACTGGCATGTGCCCTTTAACAGCACTGCAGCTGCTCATTGTAATTAATTACACTCACCTGGCAGGCATCACAGGTGTGAGTCTGCACCTGATTAAATTGCCACACTAAAAACTCCATAATCCTGAAATGCACTCGCCTAGAGTTTATTAGTGTCTGTTTGTGCCAGTTTGTAACTGTTCGCATGAGTGCAGTGTAAACACTGTCAGTTGAGTATGTTTATATAACCACTGTTTGCTAATTTCTAAAAATGAGATAATTTACATCAAAGAGGAATATGTACTTGTGTTTAAAGATTGAAAAACATGAATGTGAATTCTCACACAAGTCACTATAATGCTCATCATCAACAGCAGTCACATATATTCTCAAATGATCATGAAGAAACTTCATGAATACCAAATACCCAAAAATATAACATCAAAAAATCTTCTTATCATTTCACGATTCCCCTCATGCTTCCTTTCCTCTCTTTCTGACTTTCTTTCTTGTGCCTGCTTTCCCTTTGCTTGTTTCACTGACGTTTCAGTTCAGTGAGATAGGCAGTTTATAATGCTCACACACACATTCAGGTTCTTCTGGTCACTGACCATTTCAGACCAGTGACTCAGCTTTGATTTGACTGAGAGGTGTGACTGGAGATATCCCTAGTGGGTCCACTAGAAGTGACTGAGGCACAACAAGAGAGAATGGGGTGACAGAAAAGACAGAAGGAGCAACAGGGAGAAAGAAGGGAAACAACAGCTCTCACTTTCTGTTGTATTGCAGTCTTCTCAATTTCTTCATCATTTTCTACCATTTATACTTGTGGTAAAATGAATCCACAACACCTTCATCCAGACCCGTACTGGCCATCAGCAGCACCGGGAGAGTTTAAACTTTGCATTACATCCATCTTATGTTAAACTAAACAAAGCATTTCCATTTTATATATGTACACTTTTGAATCATTAAACCAGTCAGCTAGTAAACTATGAAATCATTTTCTAGTTATTTAATCGGTCAGTTCTTCCTTCGTGCATGTGTGTGTGTGTGTTTGTATCATCCCATTTCTTTAAATTCTATCAGTCTGGGCAAAGGGAACAGATGGTCTCTAAACACCTTATTACTGTGTGTGAGTGTATGTGTGTGTGTGTGTGTGTGTGTGTGTGTCTGTGTCAGGGGCTCAGAAATGATTCAGTTCATCAACCATGTTAAATTAGACAGGACATTCACTGAACACACACAATAATATGGCGTGGAAGCACCAGCTGTTTTCTTTTCACACCGACAGACATGACGGTGTGAGGTGATACATAGGTACACACACACACTCACACTCACACACATACACACACAATAAAAAACTGGCTTATGACACATTAATGTAGGTCAGTGACTGACTAACTAACCGGCTGACTCACTGCTGCCTGTGTGTGTGTGTGTGTGTCTGTGTCTGTGTGTGTGTGTGTGTGTGTGTGTGTGTGTGTGTGTGTGTGTGTGTGCGTGTGTATGAGAGAGAGAGAGAGAGAGAGAGACTTTTACGCCTCTGTGTGTCATTCTGGAGTCCATGGACCAACAAGCGTTTTGTTGTTTAATATGGAGGACTTGCTGAGACGTCAGTAATATTCTGTGAGCAGTCAATCATTCAGGAGAAGTTTAACACTCACAGACAACTTCATCATTCCCACCCTTAGTCAATCTTTTAGTGAATGCAAATCAACGAAATACACTGTTGGTCCATGCACTCACACAGAGTGACACAAGGAAGCATTTCTTGATCTGATGCCACCGATCAGCAGGATGACATCATGTGTCTTTCAAAACCGTTAGAAATCACGTAGAAAAAATAAATGTTTTATGATGTTACAAAGATTTGGTTAAGGTTTAGGCACAAAAACTGCTTGGTTGGTCCAACCTTTTGTTGACCCATCCATCCAACCCAACCTCCTCTGTCTGTGGACCTTTGTGGCTGTATAATAACACCTGATTTCCTCTTTTGTTTCAGTCATACAGCCACTTCCTGAAATGATTCTGTTGGTTTTCTTGGGAAGACAGTCTCATACAAATATCACAGCTCAAACCCAACACACAAACACACACATAAAGTCCTCTAAAAGTTGGCTGTTGACTGACCCAATCAGCAGGAGGCATGCACAGTGCCTGTTTGAGACACATAATGGAGGACCAGCATTCATGTGATTGTCCTGATACTCGAGGATAAAACTTCAAGGGTCAAGATAAATATGTTTGTGTGTGTATGTGTGTGGGGGGGTTTTGTGTAAATGGTGTCCTCATTAAATTAAGTTCCATCAAATGTTCGATGACTCGTGTTTCATTACACAGAGTAATTTTCAGCAGGACGCTGACAGAGGTCACACATTAAAACCAGCATTTCAACAAAATCCGGGAGCGCACTCCATCTCCAAGGCAACCGTCTGAACCAAAGCTATAAAACTGACAGTGGTGGTCCTCACTTGTGTGAGTGGAAAGGTGAGAAAGAAAGGAGGAAAATAGGGAGCACAGGAAGACTCAAGTGCAGTGAGGGAGAGAGGGAACAAAAAAAGAAAAAAGTATAATGATTTAAAATGAGCGAAAATGGCTGACAGAGAAACGGCAAGCTTAAAGGATATACAGTAGTTCTTGTCATCACACCTGACAGACCTCGCCTGCTGCAACACTACGCTAACTTTATGATGCTTTCCATTTTCACACTCAGTCAAACACTTTCCACAATCTCTTTATTTATAACTATACTCATGCACAGACACGTTGAAAAATATATTGAACTACAGGCGATTAATCAGGAGCTGAGATGTAAAATCGTGTGCAGTTTGAAACAAATGAAACATTGTGCCAGTGGGGTGGGATAATCTCATTGGTAGCCAGAGCAAATCCATTTGTTAAGAAAATTTCCTTGAGCTCGCCATCATTTTCTTCATACGAGTACAGTGATCTTCATTTCTTTATCTGTCATTTGTTTGAAAGGTGCCACCACCTCTTTTTACTCCCGTTATTCCTTTTGTTTCTTTGCCAGGAAGAGGAGTTATTTCCTCGCTTCACTTCCACTTTTGTCTTTTCTTTTTCCTTATTCACATCTTTATTCTACAAAAAAAGGAGTTAATCAGTATGCAAAAGTAGATCTGTCCAACCAAAAAAGGTAAATTGAAATGTCATTTTGTATTCATCAGTGCTGAGGGTGGTGGCGTCTGCATCTGTGAAAGAGTGTGTTACTGTGTGCATGTCTATGTTATCCATACGCGATGGTTGTGTGTGTGTTCTTGGTGCCTGTATGTGTTACTGTATTTCTTTTTCAGGACAAATGACTGTTGACAGTATCAGCTCCTATATGACGTCTTTAGAGGCTTTTTCTTATTTGCAGAAACCTTTCTGGGATTGACAAGGCATAAAAAACATATGCTCGTCCGTTTCAGTCAAATATAATTACAGAATGCAGGGATAAACATCTCCTTTATCTGTTATTTTCCTGCTTTATCGCTAACCAACAAATTGTTGTTAATAAACAGGTCTAGTTTTCAATTAGTTAACATCTGATCTCTACTTTTTGCTTTATTTGCGCTGCCTAACACCAAATGAACAGGTTTCACAGTGAACAAAGTGGCAACATGCAAAATGTAAAATATTACCTTTTAAAATTGACATTTTAACCAGATTTTTACAGTGATTTTGTCAACAACAGTAAATACTTGGAGAACATGCTCAACAACATGATATGAATTAATGCGATCATATAAATGGCTTCACCAATTTACTTTTTAATCATTTATTTCTATTGCCATTGCACTAATTAACTCTTCATGTTTACATGAACCAAAATAGTGGGTGAGCTTGGAGACGCCCACACAGTCCATGCACCTGAGACCTACCACTTTGCACTTGCTGTTGTGCTGAAATAGAGCCCATTGTGTCTATTGAACCAACGCCTGGCTGCATACAACCTTATAGAAAATCTGAGCCTCCTCCCAAGAAAGAGACACAGAGAAAAGGCTAATGAGAAGGCTGAATGTCAGAATGTGATAATAGCTATTCACTGTAAAAATCTGGTTAAAATGTCAATTTATGTAATATTTTATATTTTACGCGTCACCACTTTGTTCACTGTGAAACCTGTTCATTTGGTGTTAGGCAGAGGAAATGAAGCAAAAAGTAGAGATCAGATATTAACTAATTGAAAACTAGACTGTTTGCATTACAAAGTATGGAGATAAAATATTAATTCACAAAGTAAAGCAATTTGGATTGCAATTTATAAAGTTTAGAGGTCAAATAGAAGCAGAATCATTTGCATTGCAAACAAAAACGTTCATGCAACTCTTCCTTTTTGTTTGCTTTGCGTTCAGTGTCGAACTTTGAAAGGCCAAGATTTATATAACACCTACACTAATACCAGTGATGTGTCTTTAATCACATGCTTACACCTCTCTCTCCCACGCACACATGTATACGGACAAATCAGCATGCAACAGTACACAGATTTGCACACACACATGCACAAAGGAAGAAGATGAGTCTCAGCAGAGGCTATGTGTTGCCTCAGGGAGGTTTGACAGCCGCTTTTACTGAGGCTGAGGCTTTAAATCTCAGCTGAGATGGAGGAAATGAGTCGAGTTAAGATGAGGTTACGAGGTCAGAGTGGGAAATCACAGAGTGAAGATCTATTAAAACAAAAACTACAAAGGAAAGGAGAAGAAGGGAGAAGGAAGGAGAAGGAAGGAAAAAGAGAAAAAGCCTTAATGCGCCATAGAAAATCTACATGAGACTCAATCCCTGTCTGGGCTCGACTTCATAAGCCATGTCATGTTTTATTTGGCTGATATCTTAATCACTGTGGCCCTTTCCTGTACTACCTTTTCTACAGTACCTGTGTGTGCACAGGGGTTAAGGTACAGTTTGTATAAGTAGTTCTGTGTATTTTGAAAGCAAAGTAAAGAAAAGTTCTGTTAATCAAATCTTGTTACAAAAGTACATATCGTCAGTTGACATACAAAGTGTAAATTAGATTCAAGACCTTTTTTTTTCAGTTTTCAGATGAACTGATGAAACTAATTTTCACCTGGATTTCATGCATCAAAAAGTAGTTGTTGCTGTATGTGCCAAAATATACAAAGAGTAACAAGAAAGTGATACTGTAGATACTTGATCAGTCACTTGTTAAAGAAAACACTGCTGGGTGCAACCTGTCACACTTTGAAAACCCCAATACTCCGTATACATGTGCACATACACACTCTTGACCACTAACTAACTCTTTTTTAAAATTGGAATATTGTCTAGTCAAATATATCATGTACACACACACACACACACTGTCTCTCCGACTCACACCTTGAAGGTGAGCAGGTCAGTTTAACCACTGAGAGGATAATGAGAAATCAACACTGAAACAAATCAGTGCTGCTCCCACCCTGCCAGCCTCATTATGAATGTGCATGTCTGAATATGAAAGTGTGTGAGAGGCACAGTAATGATGTGGCGACCTTGAGTTGTTCGGCAAGATCTCACATAGGATAAGGAAGTCCCACTGTGGCTGGATGATCTTTGAGTGCCCCTGTAGGTGGCTCACTAATCGCAGGTAAACCATTAGAACTCACAAATAAAACAAATCATTATCTAAATAGCATTGCATGAGATTCAATAAATCTCTGGATATTTTACAAAAAAAAGATCTTGATCTGTCCAAAACCACATTTTAACTATGATGAAATCAGACTAAATTAGGACTGTCATAATTTATTTGACAAATCTTTCCCATTCCTATTTACTGAATATTTCTGTCTACTAAAAAGGTCCTCAAGCGAGGGGACAAATGGTTTGTGGTACTGAGGAAGATGAAAATTGAACCTCATAATGTGCAGAAATGACACCCAGATAATATGTGAATTTGAAAGAGAGGATAAGGAATTGTAGGGATCGAGAGAACCAATAAATGGGGATTATCTCTGTTTCTGAAGATTGAATCTGAATGCAAAACCATGAGAGGATGCGGTGAGTTAACTAAGCACTCATTTTTGTAGAGGAGTGGTTCAATACAGGCCCTCTAAAGAAACAGGGTTTTAAATAGGACAATGTGTGATTTTTGCCAGCAAAGTTAAATTCAGATTTCTAAAACCATTCCATTGTGGTGTAATACAACAAACCACCTGACACTGTAGGATGCAAAACCAATGCAAATATTGTACATGACAATATATGTAACAGGGTTCATACAGTGTGTGATTCCACTTGCCATATATCCAGTAGGTCTAGTTGGCTCATGGGTAACTTCTCTCAGTAGTTAAATACTGCTGGTAGCTGTGTAACTTTCCTAGTTCATTAGAGATATGAGGTCGGCTGTTTAGCTCACAACTCTGCACAAAAGTAGCAAAGTCATATCAAATGTCCCCTGTGTGAAAGAAGTGTAACGAATGAATGTAATGCATTCCACAGTGCTAAATTGGTCATATAATGTGAAATAATGCATTTGGCAAACAAGCTGATTAGCCGTCACGCTAAAATAACTTTGATAACATTGATTTACACACACTTACACACATTCCTTATATATTGTAGTAGCTTACAAATTATATAAATATACAAACTTTTGACTGGTACACATTTATATACACATACAAAAAGTATACAGTACTACAAAGCTTATACTCTGAAACAGGTACAGATCAGAAGACTAAATACTAAAAAGATTTATTTATTATAAATTTGTTCTCATGAAAAAGTATCAATGCATGTATCAAATACATGACTTAAACACACTTTTCTATATGTTTATCATACAAAACATAGCCTACAAAGCCTACCCCAGATAGCAAAATTGCTGTGGCCCACATCCAGCCCACACCCGACACTTTCGGCACTTTCATCCGGCCCACATACTGTGTGGAATGATGTCACTTGGGTGCTCCACCTCTGTTTCCCAGATCTGGGCCACAAGCAAAGCCATAGCAATGCCGTATGTCAACCAAGAACAAACCGGATAAACCACAACTGGCCCAAATCCAACAAGAGCATCCTTATCTTTACCAAAAAAGGCCCATATTTGATATTTGGGATATTTGGGCCATATTTGCTATTTTACATGTGGGCCATTTCAGGCTCACATCCATTTTGTCCAGGCCAGAAGAAGGCCAGCAGCACTGCATCATTGCCTGAAGTGGCCCACTTCTGTATGCTATCTGGGACAGTATTCTAGTTAGTTATTAAGCTAATGAGGTGACTTTTAAAAATAGGCTAAACCTGGAAAAATTGCAAATTATTCCCTACAACTTTGTCTATATAGACAGCACACTAAACACTATACTGTCCAGACAAACAGGGTACAGTATGTAATAAAACAAAAAATATAAAAGTACATTTTTTTTAAAAACACAGAAAGGCAGTTATATATACACGGACAGCCACAGGGAGACATTCAACTATCAGAGAAGAAACCAGCGAGCAAAGAGAGACAGCTATAGAGGGTGTATCTAACTCACGTTTTTTGATGCCCAAGTCCATTCTCCTCTCCTGCAGGGAGGTGAAATATCAGTGTCATACATGTGACGTTCTTTTTGTTTGTTGACAGAACTCCTCATCACCTTTCTCCATCACTGCTAGCTAGCTTACAAAGCACAGTCGCTGATATCGTTAGCAACACTGTCGAACTAGCTAACTCTCCCAGTTGTTTCCTTTAGATGATGTGAACTTTCAATTTTTGTGAAGCCAAAAGGCCAGAACACCATTGCTGAACGGCACGCATCAAAACACCCAGTCCTATTTGCTATCAACACGTCGCTGGGCGTGAAGTGTCGCCCAGCAACACTTCACGCCGCTGTCCTATTTCCAGAATTGCCGCCTCTAAAAAAACACATTTTTTTCCAGAGTAAAAGCTGTTTTGTACTTCAATACAATGTTGGCCCAACTACAGATGATATTTACTAGTTTGTTGCTTACTTTTCACTGTAGTTTTAACTATAAGTGCCTGTATCTATAAGTCAAAAATGAATGAATTGTTGGTTGATCTGCTTTCAAACATAATGTCACTGCTCAGATTATTATTTTTTCAAGTTATTAATCAAAAATAGACACATTTTAGCAGCTCAGCAGGGTTGACACAACTGCCTTGACTAACAGACTGCAACGCCCCCTTTGACCACACACACTGGCTGACATTTAACAGCCATTACAACCCAGAGGGGCGCTGTTTCACTCATTTGAGAAAACTTAGTGAAAACCGGGGAAAAGATGTTTGTGACAAAGAAATAAGAAATGTTTGATAAAAGAAATGATTAGCTTGCCTTGGTTCATCAGAGAACACGCCACTGCATTTTAGGGGGGCAACAAGGGGGTAGGGATGTGCCTGTATCAAATTTTTACACTACAATTATTGTACACAAAAATATCATGGTATTATAGCAGTAATTATCAACCTTTCCTGAAATACTACTACATAGTAAAATTCCTTTACTACATTACTACACCATCATCACCAAACCAAACAAACTGAACAGAGAACTGTATATTGCTGTATCCTGCAAATAAACTGACATTCAAAACACAAAAAACACCACAAACAAAAGCAGGCAGGTTGTTTAAAGAGACAGTGAATTCAAAGCCACTTCCAGTCAATTTTCTCATAGATTCGATGCATGATCTGATTTGTAATGGGTTTTAATAGTTGTGAAAAAAACCAAAAAAGTCTTGCAGACTGTTGATCACTGGACTCACTTAACCATAAACTAGCTGCACTAAATTAGGTCGACTTGCTAGTGTTTGCACAGCGAGTCACGGCAAAAAGATGTTTTCTCATAGTTTATTGGAATAAAACTGCTAATAAAGACAGGAGAGCAGTGCTGTGTTCACATTGTCCACTGAAAACAGTGATACTCACGGTAATGACTGTAATGGAAATGGTTGGCAGTATTGTTACCATCAGAATGTCTCACCACAGTATAAAAACGGTATACCGGTACATCTCTACAAGGGGGTTGAGATTTGTTGCCACAGGGGCACTGGTCCTTGGGTCCGTCAACCCTCAACCCCACTAACCTCAGAACCACCACAGGCTCCACAGTACAAACAGTGATCTGACCTGAGGCAGGCTGGATTCATGCAGTGCAATGAATCACTTAAAAGATTAAATAAAACTGGAGCCTGCAAAACCAATAAAACACCTATTGTATTCTTTTTTCTTCTCTCTCCCTTATTACACAGTCTCTCTACACTTGGTTATCCAGTCAGTGACCTTGTTACAGGCTTGTTAATAGAAAAATAGTAATTGCTCCCTGGTCTAATCCCAGCATTCCATTGGGATTACTGGTTTTAATTTAGCCTGTCTTCCCAGTCTTGGCTTTCTAATTGCGAGATCGTGTGAAATGATGAGATAATTGTATACACCATTATAACATCATTATTTAAATAGTTATGGGTTAATAGTCTGAGGCTATGATAACATATACAATGACTGTGTATGCTTAATGAGATAAAGAGTGCAACCAACAAAACGCCTTAATTAGTCTGGTCTCTTAAGGGATTAAGTGTATCCCTTGCAATGTAATTTACACTGTACTAACATGTTGTCATGTCATAATTATCCACAGCAGTCGTAATCAAACACCAGGCGTGATTGACTGCTTTTGTTTTCTGCACCAAATGGAAAGGTTGCAATGGGTGATTATCTGCACTTTTACCAACATTTACCGACTTTTTACAGCAATGGGTGTGACACCGTGCAGAGTAAAAGTATCCAAAAACTTCTTATCCCATATTTCCCTCTCCCCATGTTAGTTTTCCTCATTACTGTCTTTACTTATGACAGAATATAATTTCTCATGGTGGTGTCTACAGTAGTTATATTTTATGGATAAAAGATCATTCGACATTAAAAGCATTTGGTGTCCTGACTGTACACAGGAGAGGAAACGTGTTCTAGTTCATAAAGGTGCAAAGATAGGAGGGTGTAATGGCTAATCTGGGGGTTGTAACATAAAAGTAATATAAAGACAAATATGAGCCTGAACCATTCCTACGGAGCCTTACTTTATGAGAAATTAAAAATCACTGTGTGGTGGATAAAACAGCTCCTTGTAGACCTCAGTTTGAAATAAATGCAATGATGAGCGTATAACTGTGTAATTTAATGGGAAAAAATCAAGTTCAACCCAACTGTGATTTGTCCCCTTTTGTTTTATTGTTAATACTTACACATTTTCTTTACTTGTGCAAAAACATGTTTTTACCTAATATAAAAATGAGCATTGTGTCTAATTATAATCCTAAATAACTGATCAGGTTTTTTTTTTTATAGTTGAAGTTGTAGGTCTGTAGCACTTCGCTCAAGGGTCTGTTGTCTGTATTTAAACTGTCTCTGGAAAGTGTCACACAGGTCAGAAACCTTGGTGTCATCCTGGACGCTGACCCTACTTTCCAGAGCCACATTAGCAGCATAATTAAAATCGGATGTTATCATTTAAGAAATATTGCGAAGGTAAGGAGCTTTTTATCCCAGGAGGACACTGAAAAAGTTGTCCATGCTCTTATTTCCAGTTGGCTAGACTACTGCAATCCGCTGCTCACAGGAATACCAAAAAAGCATCTCCATCAACTGCAGCTACTCCAGAATGCAGCTGCTAGAGTTTTAACTAGAAAAATGAAATATGACCATATAACAGCAGTGCTGAGGTTGTTACACTGGTTCCTGTAAATTTTAGAACAGATTAAAACATTTTAACGCTCGATTTTAAGGCCCTACATGGACTGGTAACCCAATATCTCACTGACATGCTTGTCAGATATGAACCAGCTAGACCCCTCAGGTCATCTGGAACAGGCTGCCTGCCCCGGGTCTGAAAACACTCCTTTTTAGTCCTTTCAATAGTCTAGTTTTCTGGTCTTAATTATTATTTTATTTTATTTTACTCCTACTTTTTTAATGGTTTTTAACTTGTGTGTTTTTACTGGTCAGTTGCTGGTCTTAGTTATTATTTTATTTCATTTTATTCCTACTTTCGTTTTAACTCATGTATTATTTATGTGTTTGTTTTAATTGTGTCTACTTATGTCTAATGTTTTATTGTATATTATCCTCATAGTTTTTGTGGCTGCAACTTCCATGGTAGCTCACGCTCTGTGAAGCACATTGTGCTTCCACCTGGAATGAAATGTGCTATATAACTAAAGTTTTTCTATCTTGCTTGCTTTAAGGAAAAGAGAGACACTAAAATCCAACCTGAAACACAATATTGACAAGGATTTATTTCCTCTTCACAATCATCACAGATGAAGTCCATTTGTCTGACACGCTTTCTAACTACTGTTCTATTGTATTGCCTTTCACAGGAAAATTTGGAAAACTATATTTTTCTTTCCTTTACTTTACTTTACTTTACTTTACTGTATTTCAGTGCTCTGGAATCCAATTAGGTGACATTATAATTAAATAATAAAACTATTATCTCCTATCTTCAAATGGATAGATGCTTCACATCAATGGAGTCTAATCACTTCTTGGCCTTTGCTGCTTTGATTTTGTTTTTGTTTTGTTTGCAGTATTATCTCGGACTGATTTGATTATCTGGCATCTTTTTATAACACTTGGTGTTAAGGTACAACAATAATTAGCTGACCAGGAATTCCCATTATTCACAGGATATCATTAAATGTTTGCCAGTAAGCTCCTCAATCGTGTTAATTGGAGCAGAGCTAATAAACCCAAAGTTATTGTGGCCAATTTGGACAGGACTAAAATCAAAGAGACACTGTGGTAATAATTACATAACCCTACCTTGTAAAACAAACCTCATCCTAATAAGGCTTTAGTCTGATAAGATGTGTGCCTTCTTGCCTGGTGCTTCTTTTAAATAAAAGTAAGGCTAATAATATGTAATTGCTACCATGGTACTAATAATGTGGGATAGACTGAAGGTGGAGGGCCTCTTACTATGTATGTCTGAACTCACCCTGCAGTGTTACTTAAGTTGCAAACTCTATTCCCTCTGAATCGTTTTCAATATCATTCCTCTTCCCACTGTATCAAAGCCAACAATGGCAGTTTAATTAGTCCCAGAGCTGGGCAACTGTCCCTGTCACTAGTGGTCGGTATGGTATCCTTTCCACTATCAGTCTCTGTCTCTTTCTTCCTATATTTCTGTCTGTCTCATCTATCCAGTTACAATACAATAAGCCTGTGAACTTGGCAGTCAGATTCACTTTTATGCTGATTTCATCTTGCAGTCTCTCATTCTGCTATTCTGGAGAGCGTGGCTACAGAGAGACCAATGGCGAGGACAACCTATTCTAACACTAAGAAAAATTAACTGCCATTGTTGGCTTTGATATCGAGGTGAAGGGAAAAGATGTTGAAAAGGATTCAGGCGAAATGGAGCCTGAACTCTGACAACCTGTAAGCACAGCAGAGGAGAGGAAGAGAGGGAGGCAGATAGACAGCTTCAAAGCAAAATGTTCCTCTGCCTTACAAGTGTTTAATCTCTGTTCTGTGCTATTTATTATGATCCAAGTAGTGTTTACACCATCTTGCAAGATATATAACATCAGCGGAACCTTATTAGATGTTAGACTTTTCTTACAGTGACATTTGCGAGTTTCATAAATGTGCACTTTGTTCTCCAACATGACAAATTTATTCAGTGTATTTCACTTTATAGGAAACGAAGGTTACGATATTGTAACTCTAGTTCTATAAGCACAGTCGGAGCCCTCTACTGGACTCTATGAGTAATACTCTCCTACAATCACACGTATGTATGTAGCCGGCCAATCCGGACGCGCCTACTAATTATGTGTGTCTCACACCTTATATAAAGCAGCATGTTGCTGCCACTCACTATCCAGAAACCACTTCAGCGGATGGCGTAATTCATTCCTAGAATTACAGGAAAATTCTTTTTTTGATGAGTTCAAGTGTCTGTATATCCATTAAGTTCAGTACTTTCATAAAGTAATGTAATGCCCTCCTAGATCTCGTGTGAGTGTTATCCACTCTAAAAGATCTATCTTTGTTTGTAGATTCGAAATAGGTTGTCCAGTTGTCTTACGTTTGTCCTTGGCTCCTTTTGTCGGCATATTCACTTGTAGTACATATATACCTTCAAGTTGTGACACTTTTTACATTGATTGGGATTGTTTAAATAGTATTAATTTCAGATTTAGCAACAGAGCAGGAATAGCCACGACTACTCAGCATGCCGCCATAACCAGAAGTCCCTGACAGAAAGTCTGTTAGTATTCATTTAGAGGTTTGCGTGGTTGAGCTGTCTGACAGTGAAGGGTAAAGATTATTGAATAACCTTCAGATGGTTTCTTGCTGTAAACATAGAGAAGACATACAGCTTTAAATAACCCCCCTTTAAGCTTCTGGTTTCTCATCCACCTTACCTTCATTGCTGATGGAAAAAAATGTGCCTCACCAAATTACCTCTATCCCTCCACATCATCCATCAGGCCTTGATGGAAAACTCTATTACCACTGACAATGCAACAGTTGGATCATATTGCTGCGGGTGGAAAAAATGGAGCTCTGATATAATGTCCATTAGCAGTAGAGGTGTTCACATGTGCTTTATGGAGCAGATATGGGCAGTGATGGCCTAAAGGTTAGAGAAGCAAGCTTGTGACTGGAAGGCTGTCATTTCCCCAAACCTTCAGGATAAATTTGGGTGGGGAAAGCAGCGCTTGCCCTTCCCTCATTACCACCCTCGAGGCACCCTTGAGCAAGGGCCTTAACCCCAACTTCTCCAGTGGAGCTGTGCGGTGGCTGGCAGATCAAACTGTGGTTGTACTGGGCAGCTTCCAGATATGAATGTGATCAGGGCGTTCCTGCAAAAGAGAGGCTGCTTCCCAGTGAAACTTTCCTGAATAAATAAAGGTTCAATAAATATGAAATGTACTGCTGTAGGTACAAGCACAAATAAATCAAGCTTCATCACACACTGTATGTTACATAGAAATGTAGAAATTCCATTAAGAACACATTCACAGATACAATTCTAACATGACCTTGAGTCAGTGATTAGTTAGTGCAGAAACCAGTCTATCCTTGCCTCTTTTGTTCCATTCAGTTCAATTCAGTGGTTCATTAATTACTTAAAAGGCCCATTATCAGTTCAGTGACTAGAGGGATATTACAATCCATATTGACAGACAAGTAATTATTTTTTCATGTTAAAAGTGCCTTGTGTAGCTACATTAACTCTCAGTGTAACATACCAAAACACAATGTGTATCCATGAGATTTGAAGGACCAGTGTGTAGGATTTAGTGGTATCTCGTGGTGAGGATGCAGATTGCAACCAAATGAATACACCTCCCCTCACCCTCCCCTTCCAAGCATGTAGGAGAACCTATGATGGCCACGAAACTCACAAAAAATGTGAAAGGCCCTCTCTAGAGCCAGTGTTTGTCCGTTCTGGGCTACTGTAGAAACATGGTGGTGAAACATGGCGGCCTTCATGGAAGAGGACCCACTCCCTGTGTGGATATAAAGGGCTCATTCTAAGGTAATGAAAACGTGATTATGCACTAATTAAAACATACTTATGAGTATTATATTCCATTTCTGCCAAGCCCCTTCCGCTAGATGCCTCTAAATTCTACACACTGGTCCTTTAACAAACTTTCTTGTTAGACATTTGCAATATATTTTGAGTCCTGCATTGTTAACATCTATGTTTGCTAGCTTGCTGTCTCTTCCCTGCCTTTGTTGGCACATTGCTACAGTATGCTTCAAAAACTCCACAGGATACCTTTAAATGATCACTATCACACAGTGAACTCTGTCATTCTGCTGTGTTTGGCATTGAATAATACAGACATGTCACACTGGGTCTCATTCCTGAAAGAAGAGCAGATGTGTGAAAAATGTTTGTAGGGAGAAATTACACACGTTCATGTATTCAGCAGGGTTTCAGTGACACTTTGTACTTACAAGCAAACAAAATGTACATGTCTTTTTGCCTTTTTAATGAAAAGCAGGGTGCATAGCTTGAGGAGTACAATATTCTAGGGAAACTACAAAATGCAATTTTAGTCAGTAATCAGCTTTTACTCTGTCATCATGGACTGTATAAATTTGCTAAAATGCTCACTTGAGTCATAGAGAAGTGGAAACGTGCATATTGGACAACAGACACAATTACCTGCTGTTTTTTGGCAAACTCGCTGCTCCTCCTGTAATTTAAATCCTTTCCAATTAATTCTAAAGTGGATCTCTGAGTTTTTTTCCACAGGAAGATCTGCTGCTACTTTTTTTAATCAGCTCAGTGTTAAATCTGACTTTTGTGTGAAAATGGAAGCAGTCAAAATGTCTCTGCTAATCTGATAGATGGAAACATGCTTTTTCCCATATTTTGGCCAAATTTGCACCATTAAAAGTTAGTCAAAATAGCTATTAGCAGTTCCTGTTTGCAATGTAGCCATGGATGTACAGACAATTACCACTAGAATACTGTGATACTGAAGAAAACTTAAAAATGTGATGATTCTCAGGCAAGTTCTGAAGCATATTTTTTCCATTATTTCTAAGCAGATTTATGGAAGTTTATTCACGATGGGCATCACAGATAATGATATTCTCAGGGAGTATAAGTCACACTGAATGATGTGTTTCATGTCAGTGTGTTAGGATTTGGCTGAGTTATGACTCAGAGAAGGAGTATGATTTTTGACTCAAAGTAACCTCACGCAGTAGGCTTATCTTTGCCTCACCTTCAGCTCTTTTTTTTTTTTGCCTGTTTCTCTTCTACAGCATGTTCTGTGATGTTGACCCATAGGAGCACAGAGAGCTCCAACATGGTAAAGTGAAAGAGGAATGATGTGCTGTTGGGTGTATCAGTGAAGTCAGTCCCTGGCATTTAGCTTCAGATCACCCATGTGATAAAACTGCCCTATTTCTGTTTCACTTCTTGCACAATCCTCTGGTAGGTAATAACAGCTTTCACCTGCTCAGTGTCGGGTGAATTGTCCACTGTGTCCATAGTGTCTTCAACAGAATAGTTGGCTGTTTGTTTTGTCAACAGCATTGAGCATTACCTCGATTTCTGCATCACTTAACCTCTTGTACTTCACTTGCTTCAATGCCATGTCAGTCCAGAATATGATGTAGGTGAGTGATGATGATCTCCACTGTGTAATATGGTATGGGGGCGGTGCCGTCACATTAATTAAAGATAAATATGGTTCCATGAACACACTATTTGTAAGTAAATGGGACTTCATCAATATTCACAAATAGATAAAACAGATGCTTCCAAACGCCTGAATCCTTTTCATTTTATTTTTAGGACAAAAATTTAATGGAGAATTTATGAACATTTCAAGAATGAGACCCAATATCTGTTATCATATATAATCTATCTTTGAATAGCAGACTTCTGCTATAGATGTCCTGCTGCAGTACAGATGCAGGTTTAGAATTTTACTGACTTCCTTCTCAATGAGTAGTTAGATGTAGGTTATGATAATCATATGTAGATGGCATGGAAATGAAAAATTACCCCTATTGTTACTGGAGCAGCCTCAGAATGCAACCCCAGCAGTTTTACGATATGGAAATGAGAGAAGTGTTTCCTAACTGAGAGATTGAATATAAAAATGCCCTTTTTCTGACCTTAATTTAACAGAGCATTTTCTGTTGACCTTGATTTAGTTGCCACCCCATTGCTTTTTCCTCGAGCCACTGAGGGTGAGATGTGATTATGGTATATTTGATCCCGTAAATGAGTCCAAATGACGTTGTCAATTTTATGGAAACTCAACATTAGTATGACTGATTAGGTCAGATTTAGGTTAAATAAATCTGCAGTATCATTTGTTTCCACTGCGAACATGAATTAAATATTAAAATGATGTAAATGCGTCACCTGTGATATACATAGGGTGTGATAGCCGGATTACTGGTACAATGAGAGAGGTCATTTTTTGTAGAATTTTTTTACACATTTTCATCAAAGGTTCTGTTTACAGAGCTTCACTAGCTTCTTGTGCTACATATCCAAACCTCTTGTTTGTAATACATTGTCCATTGTAAATAACTTTAGTATCAAGTATCTGAAAATTCAATTTACTACTCACTGCACCTTTTACAGGTCTATATTTTTAATCTGGGCTCTACTGGAATATCTTTGTATTATTTATGATTGATGACTTTATGCAGCACCTCAGTTCAGCCTCTGTCTGAAACAGGCTGTTTTAACTCCTGTCTCTTTAAGGCTCCTCTACTGAGGAACCCACTCTGTTCTGACTGGCCAGCTCTTGGAAGCTGCACCTGGGGAGACTTCTGCCAGCTTTGGAGGCTACGTCAACAAACCATGAAACAAACTATAGTTTTAGGATTTCACTACTTTTTCTCGTTCTTTACTGGAAATGTAAAATTCTCAAATACATCCATACATGTCCGAAATCTGATCTAAAATATGAGAGTGGACAATGCAAACAACACATGGAAAAACCTTAGCAACAATCTTAGCAACAAAGGCTACGAAATGGACAGCCATTTATGGACATGCGCATCAAGGTAGAAAAAAACGTTGCAAATGAAGCGTTCAGAGCAGGTTGAAGACTGGGCTTTTAATTTACATACGTTAACCTCAGGCTTTGGAACTTTGACCATTATTAGCATAGATATCTGACATCAGAAAATCACAAAAATGTATAATATGTCCCCTTTAAAGTAAAGTACCCACATGGATTAATGGGTATATGTGCAGTGAATTGAAATCCACAGCACCCTTCCTCAAATTGTAGCGGTTGATGTAACACACATAAGCACATGTTCTGCTTTTTCCAGATGCCAGAACAGATAAATTAACAGGGGGAGGCCCTCATACAGTCTACATTAATTGTGGATGATGTATATAGTTAATAATAACTTCTCAATTTAGCCCAGTACAGAGTGTCTCACTCAGATTAGATTCAAATTACATGTTGATGTGTTAGTGTTTACTGGATAAATAATTCATATCACAGAGAAACAGACACATATAGAGGTAAATGTAATTTATGTAAATGTAATTTCTATATTTAGACACACATGCTGTGTAAATTCTATAGCTCTTAAACATAATTATTCAGTGAGCGCAGATGTCAGAAATAGAATTTAAAAATTTACAGAGAGTTTAATTTAACCTTGATCCTTCCAAACCACAAACACAGCTTTTCAGTGATTAAGAATCAAATTAGGGGCAGTTTTTTATCCTGTACTAGAATAAAATGTTCACCTTTTATTCTGATTACCTTTACTTTACACACATATCTCAACCAAGGGTTAATAAGGGAAAACATCAGCACACATCTGTCTTGATACATTTAAACATAACACTTCTGGCACTCCATTAATTATCAACTGCATCAGAGCAGGCTGTATGGGAAAGGGCTAATGTCCCATCCCAGTGTTGTAGGTAACCTGACCGGACATTAACAGCCTGTCTGATCTACCAGAGGACAGTTCATTGTCTGATGGTTTCCACAGTGAGGACACTGTTACTGATAATTGGCCTGTTTAAGAGTCTTACCTGAACTTGACACAGAGAGTGAGAGAGAGAGCAAGAAAAAGAGAGAGGGGTAGAAGAAATAGTCAATATTTTGTGATCTAATAATGTGATTACCTTTCGACTTCAATTAGTAGTTTCTTTTATCTTTTTTCAAGAATACAGTTACACAGCTTAAATGAGGCAGGCTGCTGAAATGTAATGCATTGGTATAATGAGACTGTGCAGTTTGGTGGGAATTGGTGAGATATTGTTGTCTCTGTCTCGTTTACAATAGACTTTCAACTGTTGTGCATCAGTACAAAGAATTATTGGTTTAGGAAGAAGCTTTTTGACAACATAACACGTTCAAAGAATATAAATCATCAATAATAATAATAAACATGGATGTTGGTGATAT
This sequence comes from Scomberomorus guttatus, assembly GCA_038419695.1. Lineage (NCBI taxonomy): Eukaryota > Metazoa > Chordata > Actinopteri > Scombriformes > Scombridae > Scomberomorus > Scomberomorus guttatus. The sequence goes on from CM076455.1 coordinate 24,136,851, forward strand.
TTCATCAGAATTTAACTCTGTTTTAGTTGAGAAAACAATTTCTACCACGAGTTCTATATGGAGGCTGTTCAGGAGCTTTCAGTCATATCACATGATCTTCATCATCAGATGGAGTTTTCCCAGCTCTGAGCACTTTGAAGACTTCCCATCCATGTTGCCTTAAAAGCTGAAGTTAATTTGGAATTTACTTTAACATGACCTGATGACATCATGTTATTTACAGCATATTTGGCCACCATAAGTGCCATTATTGTACTGGGTAGCTCCCAATGAATGTATTGTGTGATCTGTATTGAATATGAAGGTTGGTTTTGCAAGAAAAAGACTGGGCATGTCAGTATTGTTTTGAAAAAATGAACTTGTCATTTAAAGTATAGTTAGGGTTGGTCAACTTAAACACTTGGGTGAGGGTAGAGAAAGAGCATTAAACATAGATGTCAATTGCAGGTCCAACCTCCACACCCTTACTCTCCACCTCGCTTCATAAAGGGCACACTACTTCCTGCGTTTGCACTGATTGTTGGCATTGCACCTAAATCACATTAGATAGCGTCTGTGCTGCTGACTGGTGTGACAATGATTTCACACAGACAGTAAAGCACATAGAGTTCTGCTGAAAAAGAGACAGAAAACTTCACCTGCCCTCGCAGTTTCCTCATCCCCCAAATTCAGCAAGATTGAAAACTTGTAATTGGGACTTTCAGACGGGTTCTCTGACACCTGTTGATTCTAATGAAAGTACCTCTCATCTTTCCTTGTTCTCCGGTGGGAGTAAAAATAGGAACTGACAGGGGGAGTGATGGATAAAGACTAGAATGTGACAAAAACACAAATGGGGAGACAGACAGCAAATTAAAAAGCTGCTTTCCCCTATTTTTAGGATGTATTACAAGGAAAAAATAGGAACACTCTTGCTCATTATTTGTGATAGCATTTATTTGTCTGACCCTGCTGCATTATTTTCCTTCTCCTATTACAAACCCCAACTGAGTTTTAAATGTAATCATTTCCACAACGCTCTCTTTAATTCACATTTCCAAAAACCTCATCATGTACCTCTGATTCAGCTTGAGTCAACAGCTTTCTTAATATGAGAACAAAACCACTCCAGCGGACTTCAATAGGAGTCATTCAGAGTGATTCTCGTGCCCGAATTTTTCACATCTTTTTTCTCCTCAGTTCCTCTTACTGTGCAGTCATGGATGTGCGTGTCTCTGTCTCTCTCTTTCACACACACATTACATTCATTTTCATTACATAGAGAGCTCTTCAGTGTGTGGGGAGAGAAAAAACTCTTTAAACATCTTAGGCCTTTCAAGTGTCAATCATCAGAAAAGAGGAGGAGGATGTAAAGAAAACAGGGAGAACATAGGCAAGCTTTCTGTGTAAATCACCAGAAAGGAAGGAGACAGAGAGGAGGAGCAGGAGGAGGAGGAGGAGGAGGAGAAAAGACAACATGACGGGGCCACGAGAGAGAGAGAGAGCTTCTGGCGTCAATCACCAGCAGATGAAAAAGGGGAAAGTGGAAGCAGAGGAAGACAAGTGCAGGAAGATGTGTTTAACATTCTCAGTCCATCATTTAAAAGTGTGCAAGATGAATACCTCCCTGCTGTTTAAGTGTTTGGAGGAAGAGGAGAAAAATGGCGGCATTAGAGGGAAAATAGGATTTGTTGCCACTAGAGAATCTCACTGCGGTATTACCTTGTTGGATTGGAAACATGACAGATGGATGTGGCAAAGGATTTACACACACACACACACACACACACACACACATTTCAACCCAAAAACACTCTGCTGCATGTATTTATTAGAGGAGTAATTAATTGCGTTCAGCAGTCTGGAGTATAATTATGTCTGTGAATCCTTATGTTTGTATGAACTTGTCACAGTGAACATGTTTCATTTATATGGTGCTTCAACAGGTCTGAGGAGAGAATAAACACATTTTTTCAAGCCTTAAGGGACAGGTTCACAATTTTAAAGACTTAAAGTCTTAAAACAGCAGTCAGGTGTCCATTTGAACAGTGAAAGAGGTTTTCCTCGCTGTAATCATTCCTCCTGTTCATACTGGATATTAAAAGATCCCCTTTAAATGTGCTTTCAATGTAAATGATGGGGGCCAAAATCCACTCTGTGTCCACACAGTCATTTTGTGGAAAAATACATTAACAAGTGTATATCTGAAGCTTAAATGAAACTTCAGTAATCTGAGTTTGTCATATCAAGTGGATATCTGCCACATTTACAGTCTTTTTAGTATCAAATTCCCTCTTTGTGTTTCCCTGTTGAGCTGCGGTGGAAGTATAGTAACAAAAAGAGGGACTTTAGCACTAAAAAGACTTTTATGACTGAAAGATATCTACTTGATCTGATTAATTTAGATGGCTGAAGCTTCATATTATGTGGATTTTGGCTCCCATCACTTATAACTACATTATGAAGAGATCCTCTAACGGTCGGTATGAACAGAAGGAATGATTATGGTAAGAAAACCCCATTTTCAGTGTTCAGTGACTTGATTGTTTTAGGACAGACTTGAAAAATTGTGAACCTGTCCTTTAATAGTAACTGTGCAATAAAAACAGACATACAGCATAACATATAAGTTTCCTTGAAATAAGAAACTGTGTGTTTGGTTTTTCTTCTGCCAAGTTAAATTATAGTGTAGATGTACCACTCTAATGGCAATCCACACAAGAAGCATTTTTTTACATCCGTTACTTGCCTGACTCACATAAAAGATACGCTTTCATTTTATCAAATTTATCAATCTGTCTTATTTACACTCCAAGTCAATTTTTTTGTCCTCTGGTGTGCTTAGTAATCTCCACAGAGGCCTGTTTAAATCATACAAATCTCCCATTGTTTATATGATCTGAACATATTAACAGTATCTGTAACGACTCCTTGGAGACTACATTAAAACAATTTTTGTTATGAGTCAGCCTGGTGAAGACAGTTTGGCCACCTGACAGGAAAGCTGGTTCTGAGAACAGTGATGGTCAAATGTAGGTCAGAGTTGGTGTGAAAGAAAAAGTTATTACAATTCATTCTGAGGGGAACATGAATGTTTGCGCCAATATGTGTCAATCATGTACATATTGAGGCTGGATAAGTGAAAGCTTTGACCTGCTGGAGATGCGAGAGGAAAATTCAGGGGATCACCAAAGTCAGATTAGATTAGATTCATCCTCTGTAGACCATGAATGTCTGTGCAACATTTTATGGCAAACCATCAAAAAGTTTGTGAGATATTTCAGTCTGGACCAAAGTGGTGGACCAACCGGCTGACAGACAGACCAACATTGCCATACCTAGAGCCATGCCGCTAGGATGGCTAATAATCCCTGAGAAAATGTACTGTTTCTAGGCAACATAAGTGCAGATGCATTGATGGATTAAGTAATTTGTTCTGTTGTTGCTCTAATTGCTCTGATAGACACCATATATTTACTGTAGACTCATTATGAAGGGAACTTCTGATGGCCAGTATGAACAGGAGGAACAACTTAAACAAGGACGATGTCATTGCAGATGAAAACTTTCAAAGTGTCCCAACTACTCCTGCTGTCTGATTTGATGAAGCGGACTAATGATGCATCTTGTTTCTGATTGGCCTGATACAGTGATGCTCCATTTGTAGAGCATGAAATGTTTCCTGTTGCTGTTGTTATGTACATGAGCTCTGCTCCAAAACACTGACACTCTCCAAACAGTCAGATACTTAGCATCAGGCAGAAGACTGAAGTCAAACGCACCAGCAGCTGTTCAGCCCACCGTCTGACAGCTCATTGGCTGATGAATCAGATGACTTTGAGGATCATCAATCATACTCAAATAAGTCAATAAAGCGCCCTTTATAACCTGACAGCTCACACTCTGCTCACTCTGCTGATCATTCACGCCACTGCTGCACACTCCCTCCATTCCACCTGTACACAGGATGCTGTTTGAGCCATTTCTGAATGTCTTGGTTTTTATCCTTTGCTTTTATTTTTAATGAGGGATTTCTCTTTGTGCTTCTGTGGTGGTTGAATTTATGTGGGGGGAATATTTCCCACCACATTCAACTGTGTATCCTTGCAATAAAGGGTCCAAAGTCGGTCAAATTTTTCCAGACCGGGGTTGAAATTAATTTTCAAAGTCAATACTACAATATGGAGATTTACACAGACGCAATGAGCTGTGGAGTTTATATACTATAAATGCACCCATTTAACCGACTTAATATTCAGCACCTTACAGCCAGTGACATATAAGGTATGTCATTGGCATGTAAAATTAAACTGCAGAGGTCAATAAGAAAAGTAATCAATATTCAGGAACTTATGGAATAATATACTTTATCCCCTGCTTAGAGGATGGCAGTGGAACAATGAAAGTTAGTAATGAAGTTGGGTTCTCTGGAGGAAATCTCTGTTCAGGAAGAAAATGAGTAATGCTTTCCCGCCTTAAGCAGCTGCTATTAGGGTGGTCTGTGGTGAGGAAATTAACCTCTGACTTCCTATGGGAATTGTTCTTGTTCTAGATGTAAATGTGTTTAACCTTCCCGCACCATGTGACCGCTGCCTGTAGGCCTCTGGGAAAAGACTACTCTGTGCTCTGAGTCAGTGAGGAGTTAAAATTAGGAATTCACAGATCTAACTTTTTTTTTCTCCTGATAGCTAAACACAGCTTATCTGCTCCCTTTGTCACCAAATTAAAATTTAATCTTTTGCGTATGTTAATTATATTGTTTTAGACCGTTTATGAGATTGTGTTGTATCAACCTCACTTAAATTGGATCCTGACCTACTTGACAGAATCAACATCACACTCAGCTTGTCTAATACATGTAAAACACATCCTGCTGCAGGATTACTGGTGTTGTGTACAGATGACGACCTGACAGACAGCACTGAGCCAATGCTGCACTCACTGTCCTCTTTGTGTTCACAGAACAGCTGAGCCAAAATACATCTTTCAGCTTCATTGCATGCTTTTGCAGCTCTTCATCAACCAATTCATCACTTACATAGCTCCTCCATAGTGTTTTTTTTTTCTTACTCCAGTAACTAAAAGTCTGGAGTTATTTTTGTCCATGCAGTGTTTTAAAAACAACTTCCTGAGAAAAAAGTACAGACCTACTGCTGTACTCCTACTGTCTTCACAGCAAAATGCACTTATTGCAAAGCACATATAGAAAGTGATGAATCGCATCAAGAGCCTGTCCCATCAAAATTACCAAAAGATTGTTTTTAATATGGATCATCACATCTGGCCAATGTCCAATTGGCTTAGTAGGGCCAGTATTGGAGCATATATGTATCCAAAGGAACATGACATATTTTAAGCTTGAGAGGCCAATATCAACATTTTCATGAAAATGTGCTGTAAGCTACAACTCAGCAATGTTGTTCTAGTCCCATTTTAGTTGTAGCCTTACCGACAGTACTGTAAGTAGATTTTTCACTTTTCAAAGACCAAATACAGCATTGTGTCCCTTATTGTGGTTATTAGAAAGGATATCACTCAGAAATGTATCGAGAATGTTTTAATACAGACAGCATCTGATGTACTGCATTTTGTCTGAGACTGGAAATTATTGTGAACTGTAAACTGCAAGAATACCGGAACACAGGTGATTTCTATTAACATGAGCTTAACAAATAAGAAAAACACTTTTTGCATGTCTAAGCCAAGAAACATGGTTGTTTTTAAATGAATTTAAATCTGTGTCTGCAAAAAGTTTTAGTCTGGTTTTTGGGCGGTGATTACACAGCGCAGGCCTGTAGTATCTTAACACTGCAGGGACTTCGTGAGGATTTGGCAGCATAAGAAATTCAATACTTTCATACAAAATGAAACTTTCCCTGTCAAAAACCATCTCCCGAATAATTCTGCAGCCCTATTTAATTTTCTCACCACCCAACTTTAGGTCCTGGCCCAGTGTGTGTGAGAGAATAATCTACAGCATCAATGTATAATTAACTAGAAAGGTCAAAATATCCATCTGCTTTTCAATTAGACTGTTATCTCCTGAGAATGGATCTAGTATTTGACTTCTTTCTATAGAATGGAAGCCACCGAAGTCCGCGAAATTAATGTCTCCCATGTCTGAACCAATCCCCCCAAGAGTATTCATCCTCGGTTATTCACTACGCTGGATATGACATCTTTCTCATGTTGAAGTTTCTCCACAGGGTTTTTTTTTTCCTAAAAATCCATCCTCTGAATTGATTTACTTTGCAGCATTTTTAACACAGACCTACTTTGATGCATGATGGGAAAATGCACTTCTTACAAAAAAAATTGAATAGACTACATGTCTCCTGATAAGTGAAATCATCTTTCTTTGAAAAAGGACATGAAAAGGACAAATGGACAAATAACTGTGCTGAATGTATTATAACGTCACAGATTAGTAAGTGAATGCATGTGAAAATACTGATGCAATACATGAAAACTATATCAAAGTGGGCCTGTTGGTTCCTAAATAACATTAGCTGGACCTGCAAGCAGGTGTACCGGGTCCAATGGTCCAACACAATTCTGAACTAAAAGTGTTACAACTCAAAGTGAAGCTGTTCTGCTCTGGTCTTGGACCACAAGGGTCATCAAATCTGGGTCTGTGTCATAACTTTTCAATTAATATGCTTTTCACGTCATTCACAAGTTAAGTGTCTCCTGGTTTAGGTACTGATCTCTGCGATACACTTTAAACTTAAAAACTTTTTCTCATGCACTGATTTGATATACACATGAACAAAACACATCATGATGAATTAGTATATTTATTACCCACAAACTAGAATCACATTTTACCTTCAGAATGACATGTATATAAAATAATACGACCAGGAATTGCAAAAAACCCTCATAAGTGTAATGAATCAAACAAAATGAAAGAACAGATACGATCTTCTGAATGAAGTAGGAGCAATAGCAGATTATTGAATTTGAATCAATGGATCAATAACAATGAAATGAATCAGAAAAATGGTGAAAGATGAAAACAATCCACACTAACCTATCTAAACTAATCTCCAAATAACAGAAGAATAATGAGCTAAAACAAAGACTTCAGTGTAAAATGTTTTGCATTAAAACTAGGTTTGTTGCCTGTTTCTCATCTGCTATATATTATATGATGAATTTGCACCCTGTGAACGTCGGACTTCTTTTGCAAAGCAGAGGCAATTTTTGATTGATTTTTTTAAATGTGTAAATGAGGACAAAAGACACTTATTCCGTCTCCCCTATGATTGGTATGCTCATTTGTAATTTGCTGTAGATTAATTCATGCAGGGAATGTCTTGCCAAACTGCACAGGTTACTAATGTTGCACTGAAAAAGTTTTTAGTTGCACTGGAAAGTTTTTAGTGTCAGCAAATATCACCTACCTGCAATATCTGGCCTCGAAACACCACTTCAATAAAACCCCCAACCACAAAAAAAAATCCACATGGATCCAGATTATTTTGCAAAACCACAACACTTGCACAGTAAAAGTACGACAGTTTTACGAACTAAGAATGATTATGCCTGTTTGCAGCAATGGAGCTGTGTGCAAAGCCTGCATGCATGAGAACAGCCTCTGTGTTTGTCATCCTCCAGTTCTCAGTCAGGTCATCGTCTGTTTGGACCTCCTTAAAACCTCATCAGGGCTGTCTGATCTCGTCAATGCACGTTTTCAATGACTACACACACACACATACAGCACACATCAATCTGAGTGTGCATTGGTACATAGACTTGCTACTTTCAACAAACAAGTCTATATTTATTGAGTTTGTAGCTAAATAAATGCTTTTGAAAAGCCTGTCCCTTAGCCAGGAAAGGTCTAAATAGAAAAATCATAATTATTTATATGATTTACTGTATTTCAGCAGGTTTGAAAAGCAGTTAGTCTGAGGCCAGTTTAACAAACAAATATGATTACTGCACTGAAGTTAGTGTCCAAAGACCACATCTGATGAATTATTTCAATATAGTCACGTTTACTGCTGCACCCCAGGCAATTTATTGTCCCAAATGAATAAAATCTAAGCAGTGAGTCTAAAAGTGGTATTTAAAGGAAAATGGATCGGGGGTAAAATCAATGCCATGTGTCTGTCTGTCCTTCTGGCTGTCAGTGTTTCATAATTAACTGTCAACCCATTGGCTAGTTGGATGGTTATATTGATTCTGATTGGCTTTTATCCCCGTGGGTTTGCTCTAATAGCTCTCTGTCTCTCGTTGAATGTCTCTCCCTCTCCGTCTTTGTCATCCGATTGGCCTATCTCGCCTCAACGCTGCAGGCTGATTGGTCATTTTGGCAGACAGCTATCTTTGATGTTAAAGACAGTCTTTGTAGCCGCTGGTGACTGTGTGTATGTGTGTGTATGTTTAATATTACAAACTGAGACCAGGTCCAACAACAGTAATTTTAACAGACAGTGCTCTAGTCCCTACTCTTGTTCTACACTACCAGTATCTCTCTCTCTCTCACACACACACACACACACACACACATAATAAACAGACACATCATTCAGTTTAACTCCAGGCCAGTGACAGCCTGTTGTAGATGACAGCAAACTACACACACACACACACACGCACGCACGCATACAACCAGAGACACAAACCCCTGTCTGCAATCATTTCTGAGCTCAGTCCACTGCGCACAGAGGGTGACAAATGTGTATTGTTTTATTCAGGTCTCCTGAACACACACGCACACACACACACACACACACACACACAAACAGGTCAATTTCCATTCTCCAAAGTATCAGAGTCATCCCTGAGCTTCTTAACATGGTGTAATTAACCCCAGGCTTAGTTCAACTACCAATACAAACTGATATATTGTACATGAACATACACACAGTAATTATTTTAATCTGCCACTTCTGTTCACAGGAGAGATTTATGTCCTCTAAGTGAGCAGGTTAAACTGATAATATGTTATTTTACAATTATTCCTCCAAGATACTCCATTTCACTAAAACAGTTGCAGTTTTTTACAATCGCTAATCACTAACATCCTTTTGTCCAATCTGTAGTCACATTTTCAAAACTCTAGACACAATTATCACAATATCCATCTGTTGTGGACCATACCATTAACATAATTCATGTGGTTTTCACAGAATATGCAGTCAATGTCAACACGTTTCTAAAATGCTTACATTTTCTTTACATACAAGTTTATAAATGCTTGCACACAGCATGCCAGAAATTAAAACCTAATGTTCAAAACCTTGAATACATAGTATAAAGCCTCTACTTCTGCAACAACAGCAGCTCAGTATAAGCTGATAAGCCTTTTTGAATTAACAGATCATTGAAAAATTGAGAAAAAGCTAATTTAAGTTGTGTAAAATAGACCAACCACAGCTGATTCCAGTCTCAGTCAGAGACATAGCCAGGTGTTGAAGTTCTTTCAATTGTATGGACGTACACAATATACAATGAAAAGGGAACTTTTTGGATTGATTTTGTTAAATGCGGATACACAATAACACAGAGGAGCAGAGAGAGAAAAAATAAAGTCTGGAAAAGGGTTCTCTACATTGAGGAATTTTTTTTCCACCTGGAGGTGGAAAGTGTATGATCATCGGCTACATGACCAAATGTCCCTCCTGGATGCAATGGATGCCAGCTGCAGAGACATCTCAGATGAAGGCTGCCAGGGGTAGATAAGGCATGCCAAGTGTTTCTATCCAAGGTGCACAGTGAGAGACAACATAAGATGTGATGTGGATGAGAACATGTGGCCAAATGCTGAAAATTGTATAGATCCTTTTACTGTAATTGTATATTTTATTTTTATACATTTGGAACCAAATGCCATGTATGTTGGATTTTTTTGTTGATCACTGGCAGCAATTTCATGTTGCTAATACAGTAAAGCTTTTACTGCAGCAATTCTGTCACTATTTTTCTACTATACATTCTATAAAGCAAAGATGACTCGTTCAATTTTACTAGATAGTATGTTGCCAAAAATGCACACAGTCGACACTCAACAAGACTGGTTGAGTAAAAGGAAACTGAATTATAGAAAACAATGGATTTCATATTGTCTATTGTACTGTTAGTATTTTGACTATATGTTCCTCTTGGATAGAAAACGTGTTAGTGTTTAGAAAGAATAATTTGGTACTGAGTCGGGTTTGCCATGTTTTGATAGAGTTAGTGTATGAAGAGAAAGTTTTTTTGCATTTTGAAATGAAATGTAGAGTTGCTATTGTAGAGTCCATGTCCTCCACATCCGTTTCCAAGATGGCGGCCGCGTCACAAACTTTCTCAAATTACAGCTAAACAGTACACTAAAATATGTTTCTAAAAGCATTTGAGGCGAGAAATAAGCAATGCACTAAAAGAATATTGATCCATATTTGATCAGAACTGCCTAGTTTGACAGTTTGACCTGAGTTTCTTGAGCTGTCTGTTCAAGGACCATTCAGCAACAACACTTTCACTATTACATTAACACAGATCTAAACCTCAAATCAACACTGCAGAATAATATCTCTGAGCTAAAAAATAAACCTACTACTGCTACTTACCAGTATGTAGGCTACTGTAATTTGAATTTTAATTGTTTTATGTATATATTTATATATTTGGATCCAGTGCAACAGCTACTCTTCCTGGGGTCCTTAGAAAAACACAAGTCAAAATTCCCAAGTATGAAACTACCATATGTAAAATAAGGAATAAACAGCAGATCCATAAAGAAAGATGACCTTGAGGTTTCCGTTTTTTTTTTTTTTTTGCTCAGGCAGCAGGGGATGTACACCTTGATCTCTCCCGATCTTCTCCAGCCCTGGCAAGACTCCAAGGTAACATACCCACGAGCCTCCTCCTTGGCCTGTACCAAGTTTTCCTGCTCACATGTATTCCTCTCACATACCTTCAACTTCCATGCAGAAAAAATCTCTTTTGTGTGGTTCAGGAGCAGGGTCAAGGGTTGAACCAGCTGCACAGCACAGCAGTGCAGGGGGAAGTGATGTTGCCCCAAAAAACAATGTAGCATGACTGCCCTGCTCGCTCTGCTCTTGTTGAAATATATTATCCTGAAGACCACAGGGGAAAAGCAGCAGATGTGTGGTATTACAGGGGCTAATGGTGGTCTAGAAACTCATGATGGCAGCACATTTTAACATTCCCTCCATGCTGTCCAGGGACACATCCCCTCTCATTAAGTGAGGTTAAGTCCTGCCTTCACACAGAAATATGAGTTGCTCAAAACCATGTTAATCTGAACTTAGATAATTAATTAGATGGTCTTGTAATCAGTTTTGCCAGGGTTGTTTCACCAAAAGGCCTCATAGGAGCAATAAAGAAATGTATGTAATATATCTGGCTCGCTAGATAAAAATCTGCATATTATCATTAATGAAGATGCTCTCGTGGATGTGAGTCTCTCTGTGACTCTGGGAGGAGTTTTCATGAGTCTGACTGTTCTTTTTTTTTAATCTGTCTCTTGTGAAACTCCCAACATTATGGAAGCACTTTACTAAACTGCTGCAGCCATTTAATGTAAAGTCACTGTGAATCACTTATATATATTACAGAAATAGGAAAACATTGAGTTTGTACTCTACTGTGGAACTAGATTACTCAAAATTACTATTGCGATCATTAACTTAATTCATTCACTTCAGATGCATGTTTGCTTGCTCATCCTTGGCTAAAATATTCTGAAGGACATTTGTGGTTTTCCACAAAAAGACACATTTTCACATGATAAAAATTACTACAATTGTGTATTTTAAACTAAATGCTATGGTAAAGCTACCACGCCTTTACGGTTAAAGTTCATTCAGTGTTCATTATGTTGGATCAGTTTGGCTACTTTATTATAAAATATCAAGCTCTATCTATCCACAAAGTCCATTCCTTTTACTACATACCAGGAAAAAACTTGACATATAACCTCATCTTCTCACAGAAGACTAATATTTTTGAGAGGTGAGGGGCCATGAGCCTCTCATCTCTCTCTTGTGCAAAAACATCACAAGCTCTGTTCAGCTATTTTCTTTACATAATACAATATGTTAAATTCATGTGCTTCTTCTTTGACTGATTCTACACGCTAATGCTATCATGATGGAATTTTGCTGTGCACTTCATCTACATTTCTACACTGTCATTCTCTGGACAAATGGACAACAAAAGATGCACAGATGTCATTATACTTTCGTCTTCTACATCCTCCACTTCCTTTAAGATGTACTGTACTTCTACCTCTTTCTGCTTCACGTTGATGAATTGTTCCAAATCATGAACTCAACTGTGGCTCTTTTTTATTCATCCTGAGGTCTGGTTTGTGAATAATTTTTCTCATTAGTGTTTGCGCCTTGAGAACTGTGTGTTAATTGAGTTCAGGTAGTGGTGCTGTGAGTTAATTACATTGAATGCCAGTGTTTTTTTAAATGAGTACATGGTGCAACCTGCAACCTGAGTATCGCACAGAAGGTTTGACACAGCATATCCTGCATGTGTGAAAACAGGTTAAAAGTGTTTGTAGCCCCAGAGAACAAGTCCAAAGAAGAAGAAAAGAAGGAATAACGGGTGATTGCATGGATATATGGATGGACCAAGTCAGACACAGTCTAATGTTTAAAGCGATGCAGAGACCGAAGTCTGAAGACATCGGCAGTGAAGGTGGAAAAGAGGGACTGAAGGAGATGAGAAAAGAGAGAAGAAAAAGGAAGATGACATGTCACATACTGCACCTTACATAAATAAACACTTGTCAGAGCATGCACAATCAAAAAAGTTGAAAGCCATGTGGGACTCTGAGTCAGGTGTGTGCAAAAGACGACACAAAGCGAGAGTGAAGCGCGTGTGTGCGTGAGCTTCCAGAGCTCAAAATGTCAACAGCATGGCATGAGAGTACAGAACTGAAAGTTGTTTTTCTAATGCCAGTGAGATGATGCCAGGCCACAGGCTGTGTGTGTGTGTGTGTGTGTGTGTGTGTGTGTGTGTGTGTGTGTGTGTGTGTGTGGAGAAGGTAGAGCAGCTGTTTGAAAGGTCAGAATATCCACAGAGGGACCGGCCACAAAGAGGGGAGCAGTTGATTGGATTACGGGAGGAGGGATGGGGGGGTAAAGTAAAGTACTTGTATCCTGCTCTTAACTCTTACGTGCTTTATAAAAACAGCCTCTCAATTTCCTGTCAGATTTACAACTGACATTAAAAATGTAATGTCCTTTACACCTTAAAATGCAGAACTGCCTGCCATTTCCATTTCCATATGTTGCTTGGAAACACATTGCATTTACACTTTAACGTGGCCAAATGTGCTTATTTGCTATCTCGCCTACAGTTAAATCAAGCTGCAACTACCAAGACTTGAGGCTGAAGCCAATGCAGAAGTACCTCAAAGTGCAATGCCACAGACAGCTGCTAGATGCTCCAATTCAAAAAGTATCAACTTTTCTCTAGAAATACTAAGTCAATGATTTCTTTAACGAGTCACTATGGTCTCAATTGCTAAATTCAGGCCCTCTAATAAGTGTGCTGGTGGTCATTTCAGAAACAGCTTTCAAATGGTAACACAATCCGCCAGCATCTCTGCAGCTCGTTGGACAGATCCAAGCTAGCTGTTTCCACTTGATTCCAGTCTTCATGCTAAGCTAAGCTAACCGGCTGCCAGCAGTATTGCATCAAATACCATCTTCTCATCTAACTCTCAACAGAAAAGTGAATAAATGTATTTCCCAAAATGTCAAACTACTCTTTTAACATGGTGTCTTAAGTGTCTCCCACCAAAACACACACACAACACTCTCTAATTTGATGTCTTGGCCTCCTCTCTTTGGACCTGATCTTACACTTAGAATAGATTTGGTCAAGGTAGTCTAGACTGCAATTTTTGAGAATAAAAATTAAAAAATAAGAAAATATTTTAGGTGTTAGGGCAGAAGTTCTTTCCAAGTAGCTTTGTAACCCCCTAGGCTTCTTGCTAAACCACTTGAGTCTCCTCAGTCACGCCATACCCTGGGCTGCCAACACTCCACCTCAGGTGTCGTCTGCCCTTTCTTAATCCCTCAGAGGGTGGATTGCCACTTTGGACTAAGCTGCACAACGCACAGCCAAATATATGTGTGAATTCCCCAAAACCTAGAGGGTGTGAGCAATAATTTTGTGTTTATTATGTGCAGGATCTCACGGTGTTTAGGTGTGAGTCTGTTGTTCTTGGGGATGTACAGGATGTGTGTGACAGTGTGTGTGGTTTTTATGCTTTTATAATTCTGTGGAACCGTTCGTTTGATGGAGGCAATTTAAAACATACATTTATATTTATGTTTTTTTTAATCATTTTTTTCTTACAGTTTTAAATCAAGCAGTAGTGTACATTCAGTATAACAGGAGTCACTTCGATGGTAGTGTCTTGGAAGTGTAGATGTTGCTGGTTCTAATATTTGGCACCTATTTTAAAAAATAGAGGCCGGAGAGCTGAACTAGGATCTTTCTTACTTGCTGACATTCTTTTGAACAAGTCACTAAACCTCAGTTGTTCTAGCAAAGCAGCTCAGTCACAGACAGGTGTGGCTAATCTCTTGCAATTTGTTGGTGTGAATGAATGTGTCAAATGAGGCACAGGTGAACAGGTGTATTTTGTTCCCCTACCAAGGGCAAAATGAGGCAAGACACTGGTAATTCCACCCGACCTCCACAGCTGAGATAAACTCCTGACAAACGACACCCTGAGTGCAGCCGAGCACTGGGTCTGTTTCTACATGGGCATATTCACCATTTGTGTGTTTTCCTGTGTGCACACAGCTAAACTCTAATCCCTAATGTCCTCTTGCGTGCTGCACATTGCATTAACAGCAGGTGCTCTTAATTATATTTTCCATGATTACAGGTCCATTTGTAAACCTTTGTCTTGGTCTAGCACATTAGAGAAATTACCTCATAAATAATTAATGAGAGTAATAAGAATACATGAGCGGTTGCACTGTGGTCTCCATGCCACAATAACATACAGTGTACAGAAGGTCAACATGCCGGATAATATTCTAACATGTGAACTGTTTCATCTTCACTGATCATTTTTGAGATTTGCTAAGAATGACAGTTCTCTATTACATCCTTGTACACGTTAGGGAAAATTACACCTTTATCATCACCTTTCCATTAGTAAATGGAGTCCAGTGACTTAATGTCATTGCAGAGTGGCTCCACCCACATTAAACCTGAGGAGAAACCTAATCCGCCAGAACTGAAAACACATGTGTGGATTGATGCTAAGCTTAACTGTAAACAGAGCGCCCTCATTTTGAAACTGGTGCTGACAAAAAATGTACAGGAACCATTTGGGACGATTGTATGTGGGACCATGTTTTTTATGTCTACAATCCATAAATAAATCATATCATATACACTGGTAATTCTTCAAATGCTGGTGAGTGGGGCACAAATACGGCAACTTAAAGGCACAACAAGTGTGTGATGTCGAAAAATAACAGAATAAACTGAAAATGTCATGGTATTCCTTTTGGGGAACATTATTCTCTGATCATTTGAACGTCTCATTAATCATATAGCATGTGGCTATCAGCACCCATTGTTTTCATTGAGGAATACTAACCGATGCAAACCAGCCAGTGTGAAAACTTTTGTTCGACACAACGTGACAAATGCCTGGTAAAAAAAAAACGAGCAGAGTGAAAATGTCAATTCCCTTTCAGGGAAAAGCTGCTCTAGGCTCATTTGATGAACCTATTACTCAAACAATGACATTCTGTGGAGTTGTACAATTCCATGTATATCCTTTTTGGCATTTACAGTCAACCTCATGACATTTAGAATTTTAGCTTTTCAAAAAGTCTCTGCAAGTATGTAATTCCTCTTTTGTTAAACTTGTGCTGAATTTCTTTTCTCTTTCTTCACTTTAGCACTTTGGCATCTCTAATTCTCACGCGCTGCTATGCAAAGGCAATATTAAAGGTCCACTGCTTTTATTACTTTCCTGCACTCTGATAGAATGACAGGACACTGACAGACTGACAAACACCCACAATTGTAAGACACTAATCACTCCTTTTAATAACGCCTTTTAATATTTATGTGAAATTCTACACATACCACCTTTAAGCATCCTAAAAATGCTGCAGCTGAATCAACTTCCCCTCTGATCTGCAGATCATAGCAGGCGAGTGTGAATAATCCTTTACACCAAGGACCGCTGGGCCCTGCAGTGTGCTTTCCCATCACATCAGAGATCTTTGAATGCTCAGATGGCATCAGACTGACAAGTGTTACCGGGGCGTTTGACGTTTTGACTCAACGTTTCATGTCAGATTCGAGACAGAGAGGTTCAAAGGTGCTGCATCAAAATGCAGCAGTCACCTCAGGTGGAAAGCCTCTCGCCGCTTACAGTGGTGCGTAAATGCCAGTGAAATGCCACCAAACACGGATGTTAAGTGTATTTATTTGTGTGTGTGTGTGTGTGTGGGTGGGTGTGTGTCTAAGTGAAAGTTTACAGGCTTGTATTGAAGCATTTGTAGATTGTCTGGTGCTAATCTCTCCGTGTTGATTTGTTTCTTGACTGATCCATCGATAAAGTCTCACTGATTGCAATGCTAATCCACATCTTACATACGCATACACACACTCACTCACACGCACATGCAGGTTCTTCTCTAGATTGAGCCCACTGATAAAAAACAGCTTAAACACCTGATTAAACTCTTACCACACAACACATGCCGGCATAATGAGACACACACACACGATCATCTGCGTCAGGGTGACACACAGAGACAATAGGTGTCTCCTGGTTGCTATATCAACAGACAGGTGATAATATATATGTGAAGGTTATCGTCTTTCCTCTTCTCACTCATTTTTATTATCTTTCCATTATTTTCCCTGATCTCCTTTTTCCTTCTTTCTCTTTTTTCTTTCTTTTTCTTTTTTCCTCTCCTTATTTTCTCCTCCTCTAATCCCCTGTTGTCCTCTTTTGCCCCTTTGCGTCTCTACTCATCTTTCCTCTTTCTCCTCTTCTCCTCCAATCCCTTCACTTCTTCTCTCCTCCTCCTCTTATAACTACTTGCCATTCTCCTCTCCTCCCATTTCCTCCCCTCTTTTCCTCTCCTTATGATAATCATCCTCCTCTCCTCTCCCCTCTCCTTATCCTATTATTTCTCCCCTCCTCTCCATATATCCACGAGAACCCAGTTTGGCCGTGTCTTCCCATTCCGAATACTGTCACCTTGCATTACCTCAGAGTTTCTACTGGGCATCCCTGTGGATTATTTATGTGCTCTCGTCTCTATATGTGTGCGCTCCTTCCTCCTTCCACCACATGCTCAAATAGCAGCGAAGGGCTCTGCATTAATATTCGGGCCCTCAAGGCATTTGGTGCAGGAGATATTTGGTGGAATATTGTTTTTTAAATTTATTTTCTATCTGTTTATTTATTCTTTAGGTGATGGGACTGAACAGAAATTCATTCAGTGGTAATATTTACGCCCCAAGGCGTTTTTAAGAGTTGTTTTCAGATATTGGTGGAATATTGTGGTCTTTTTTCTTTGTTTGGGTATGTGCTCATCTGGCATCCTGCCTTCTGGTCCTTGTGTAATCAAATAGTAGCAATAACAGTAGCAATAGTAAATACGGCCTGTCTTGTAGGCAGACGCTGCTGCTTCGCTTCCAAAGAGCCTTCCTGGCTGTGTCCTTTTTTTAAAAATCTTTTTATTGCATTTTTTTCACAGGTTTATGGACATACAAAACAAAATGTACACGTGTTCATGGCTTGTGACCCAACCGTACTCTGAGTTAGAAAAACAGAGCCAAACAAACAAGCATATAATGGAACGTATTGAGAAGCGTGCAGATTGACTGTTCAATATGAGCCCAACTAGAAGATTTGTTGTCTGGCTTCTGCAACCAATATAGAATTTTCTGAATATTACATGCCCGGTAGTATTGTGTGAAGTTGGGGAGTACACGACCCCCAATATTTTTTTGGGAGCTCTAATACTGCCTTCCTAATGCAGGCGGGCCCGTTACTCCATATGAATGAAGAAATTAGTTTATCCAGACCAGTAAAAAACTTTTCCTAAAGAACTGGAATGTGCTGGAAAAGATGAAAAAAACTTAGGCAAAATTACCATCTTGACCAGACCTACATGACCTGCTAAGGATAGGCACAAATTAGACCAGTGCTGCACATCAGCCTCTCATTTTTTTAGTAGGGGGGCAAAATTTTGGGCAAAAATGTCTTTTAAGGATTGAGTAATAAAAATTCCAAGGTATTTAAACCCGCCATCCACCCACCTGAACAGGAAGGATGAGTGTGGAAGTTCCTCAGCCAGGGTAGTGTGGTAGCAATTCAGGATGGAGGACACTGGGTTAGAGATGTAAAGAAGTAAATCATCTGCATATAACAACAATTTGTGGGTCAGGCCTAGACGAGAAATATCTTCAAACTCCATCTCATTGCGGAGCCAGATGGCTAAAGGCTCAATTACAATGGCAAGAAGAAGAATGTACATTGTTTGACTGCACTGGCGCCATAGGAGCAGCATAAAGTACCCTAATCTATGAAATAAAATTAGCACTGTAGCCAAATTTGCCCAAAACATAAAAGAGGTACCTCCACTCCACCCTATTGAAGGCCTTCTCAGCATCAAGGGATACCTCCGGCATGTGTGAGGTGGTTGTGTTATATATATATATAGTATATATAGTATATTGAGAAGCCTTCTGGTGTTATAAAAAGATTGTCTTCCAGTCATAAATCCTGTTTGATCTGTGGAAATGATTTGAGGTACTACTCACTGGAGTCATAGGGATAAAATCTTTGCCAGAAATTTGTAGTCAATATTTTAAAGAGAAATAGGCCTGTAGCTACTGCAGAGTAGAGGGTCTTTATCTTTTTTAATCAGCAGGATGATTGACACCTTCAATAGGGTAGGGGGCAGGCAGCCTTTCTCGAATGCTTCGTTATAAATGTTCTGTAAGGCTGGTACCATGGGTGTGAGAAATGCCTTAAAAAACTTGGCAGGGAACCCGTCAGGGCCAAGAGATTTACCAGATTGTAATAATTTGATTGCCTCATGTATTTTGGTGATAGATATGGGACTGCCCAATGTTCTGGCAAGGCTGCAGTGGCTCTGGCTTGAAGGGCCAAGATTTTACCTGGCTTGTCACCCATTTCAAAAAATTGCTGCTTGGATTTAAGTAATTTAAGTTCTGCTTTATGTGTAGTTAGGAGGTAAAGTCCGACATGGAGCTGTAAACATTTTTTATATAATTCAGGGTTGGGAGTAACTGCATACTGACTGTCCAGACAGCAGAGATCCCGAAGTATCTCCACTAACCTGGTCTTATCTGCTTTCTTCATTTTAGAAATATATGAAATGGGATTGGCCCTGTATGGGAAGCCTTTAAAGGCTTCCCAGAGAGTTCCCCTTGTGACAATGGGCTTGTCATTTGTCTCAAAAAAGAGCACTACTTGTGAGTTCAAAAACTGCCTAGAGGAGTCCTCAGTCAGTAGGGAGGAGGTGAAACGCCATTTCTTGAGAGAAGAGGTAGAATGATTAAGGCTAATGTCAATAGAGGTGGGGGCATGGTCCAAAATGGCAATGCTGTGAAATTCACAGGTGGTTATTTTTTAAATGAATCTGTTGTCTACAAGAAAGAAGTCTATTTGTGAATATGAGTGATGGAAATGGGAAAAGAAAGAAAAAGCTTTACCTATGGGGAATTTAGCCCTCCACAGTCCTAGACATCTGGCATACATGTCTAGTACCTTTGCTGAATTGGTTAGTAGGTAAGGTTTGTCTGAGGACCTGTCGAGACTGGCATTCTGGACCAAACTGAAATCCCCCCCTATGATTATATGTTGGCTTTCAAAGTCAGGAATAAGTGTGAAAAACCTGGAGATGAACTGTACATTGTCCCAATTAAGCGCATATATTCTTGCTCATACCACAGCTGTGTCCCTTAGTCTTCCAGAAAGAATGACATAGTGTCCGTTAGGGTCAGACAGGACATTTGTTTGTTAGAATGGGGTGTTTTTATGAATCAGAATGGCAGCACCTCTAGATCTTCCACTGAACTTTGAATGGTATAGTTGGCCTACCCAGGCCCTTTTAATTTGCCATATATCACTGGTTCGAAGGTGTGTTTCCTGGAGAAAAAAAATGTCCCCCCTGAGATGTTGAAGGTGAGCCATAATTCTACTTATTTTTGTGGAATTGTTGGCTCCCTTGAGATGAAATATTGTTTATTGTCTTGGCCGTTATTACAAATGGGATGAATGATACAGACTATTCGACACCTGGACAACCAAGCAGGAAAGAAAAGGAAAAAGATGGGAAAAAGGGGAAGGGGAAAGAGGGAGAAAAGAAAAGGGAAAACAAAGCAAAAAAGGAAGGAAAATAAAAGAAGGAAAGAAAGGAGTAAAAATTAAATAAATAAATAAAAAAATTTAAAACCCACCCAAATCCACCCCTTGAATCAGAGACCCACATTGGTGCAGAGATCCTGCTCTACTCTAACAGGATAATTCCTGAAGTCCATATCCCACATATATGTAAGGGATAATCAACGAGTAGGTGCACGTTAAACAGTTTTAAGGCACAACATGGATGCAAAGAACCACCCGACACATGATCAACTGCTCATATGGATTAAAAAGCTTGGGAGAGAATCATTCCAATACAAATGCTGTTTAAATAATTTGCTTATAGTAATCAAGTAGTCCACTTATAGTGTTCATTTTAGGTCTTTTCATACATGACAACATATGGGAAAAAAAAGTTTAAAACAACGGTAATTCTATTTTTTTTTTTTACTTTACTCCCATGATACACGTTTAGTATGTACTTAGCGGCTTTGGCACCATTATTGCCTTATGCTAACCGGTCTGCTTCCGGCTGGTTACGTGAGGCTGGTCCTGCATGAACATTGAAATGATGACGGGAAAAAGAAACAGTTTGAAACAGCTGTACTGTATTTTGAAACAGTCAATAAAATTCGGTAAATAGCAACGCTGTCTGTTTCATTACTTTATATTCATGTAATAAATATACAAATGTCAATTAGATGGTAATCTGCAAGAGAAATAAAGAAAAAGGAAAAAAATTTGGTTATAATAATCATCCGCTTAAAGTGATCAATTTGACCCGGACAGACACGATCACTATAATTGGTTTCCACTGTATGTTATATGTTTTTCTCTTACAACACATCTGTTTCATTAGGTACTGAACCTTCCAAATGATCACTTCATTTTTGATGTTACTCTGACATATTGAGGATTAAAACACTGAAATCTTAACAAGTTTGGCTATGGAAGCATTGAAAAGGAGAAATGAGATTCATAAAGTTTACTGCAGTTGCCAGAACAGTCAGACAGTTTCTCATAAAGCCTGAAATTGTATTTTTTAGATTTTAGTATTATTTTCATCCTTTGTTATTTTTTCAGTTTTATTGCCTGATATCTATTTAATGATTTTGAGTGAGTAAGTGTGTATGCTAAATCTTTTATCGCTCTGTGTTACAGTGTTTTTGATAGGGGGGTTTGCATCTGTGGAGCTTTATTGTAATACTGGCATTTGTGATTTTGCTCAGTGGAGAAATTAAGTATTGATCATTATATTGTTCTGTATGTGAGGAAATTAAAAAGTTTCTAGCTCCAGAACAAGGTTTCCTCTGTTTCTGGCCTCAACTGTTCATGTCATGTGAATATGTATGGTGTATGTTTTATAGTATGGTATGAACTATATTTTCATGTACAGTATAATATTGTATAATAATATAAAATATAACCCTGTGCAAAATGAGCAGAGGGAACTCCAGAGGCAGGAGCGAAGATGGAAGAGTGTCATATCTGTGAGAGAGGACGAAAAAACAAATGAAGAAAAAACTATTTACGCCTCAGTCTTCCCCTAGACGAACATCCAAGTTTTCCCTTTTCAACAAATTTGATCAAAATCAATCATTTACCGCCGCCTCCCAATTTCACAACTGAGAGCAACCTAATTCCCACTCTGGATTATTCATCTGCCTGTGGTTATGTTAGGCGTCTTATTTGTCGTCATCTTCTGACACCGAAGGAGGTCGACTTGGGGTCCCACGTTTGTTTCTGCAGTACTACTTTCCTCCAGCTCGCTGCCACGGTCTCCCAGACGTGGATGTGGCCCGGATGTTATCTCAGACGCTGCTGGAAAAAGTCACTGAGGACAAACCCGACATTAAACTTTCAACAGAGCTGAAAATACTTCAACAGTGATTGAATTTAATGTTGTTCTCTACGGTCTCTCCCCGAGTCATATTTCAGTTAAATCCTTCTGTAATAATGTGACACACACACACACACATACACACACACACACACATACACATACATACATGCATACTGATTCATTGATTATATCATGTCTCCTGCAGTCTTGTTCCAGTCAAATGTACACTCTGTAATAGCGCAGCTGGCCTACTTATGGCCTGATTGAAACCTAATGAAATCTTTTAATGAGCAGTCTCAGTGTGACAGCGTCTGGAGGGCAAGGCTGAACCCATACACCACTATGTGCGTGTGTGTGCGTGTGTGTGTGTGTGTGCATGTGTGCATGCGTGCATGTGTAACTGTCAATGACCATGCTGCAAGAATTGAAGTTTTTTTGCGCAGCTAAGAGCACAGAGCATGCATGTGAGTGTGTGTCGAGTTATATGAGCATCTAGTTTCTTTTCCATCACTGCGGCCTGTGAGCGATTCAGGACAGTGGCAGGAGAACACAAAATAACCAGGATTAGCTCAACTTGAAGTGAACAACCCCAGAATAATTATATATTTTTGAATTTTAATCTGCTTCTCTCTGTCTTCTTCTCTCCCCGCTCCTTTGCTTTGCATGTGACTCTAGTTTAAAATGTTTCCTCTCTCTTCCCATCTTCCCTTTTCCTCCTCTGCCCTGCTTCCCTGCATGTAATTTTAGGTTTTTTAAAATGTTTTCTCTGTCTCCTCTTCCCCATGGAAAGCAGGAGCACATAAGTAAAGAGGCTCTTATCCCTGTGCCGACGAGTAGATAAGAATAGGAATTACAGAGGCATTGACTGGAGAAAGAGAAGGAGGCGGGTGGGGTGGGGGGCTACAGAAAGAGAGGGATTGAGCGATCTAGACAGTGTGGAGGGAGGGTGAGAGAAGATGAAATAGAAGAAGGAGAGGATAAGGGAGGGAGTGACAGAAGAGAAAACACAGAGCTGCACACAAAGAGGAGGGACACACAAGCTGTGATGCGCCGCTTTGGGCTCGCTTGTGAATTTACTGAATTTCTTGTATTTTCTTTTCTTGCAGCTAGAAGTTTACAGAAGCGTGACTGATAACAGGGAACTTCTTAGACAGTTCATCCTAGGACGGGGGCCAACGCTTTTCCTCTTATGACATATCTAAGCGCAGAATATACAGGATCTGATGAAAGTTTCCCCTGTGCAATAACAACAAAATGTCACAGACAGAAACAAAAACAAGGCCAATCATCTCCGAGGTCCCTGTAGCCTCTAATGATATAGCTGGGTAATGGAATAACTTCTACACTATAAAATATTCCACTAAATGGGTAGAAAATGTAAATGAACTCAATTCACTTAAATTTATTTCAATAGACTTTGTCTCCAAAGGGATATTCTGTTTTGGCAGAGAGACAGTGAAGGTGTTTCTGGTTCTGCTGCCAACGGCTACAAATGCAGCACTCTCTTCTGTAACATGCAACACTGTGAGTGAGCTTCAATGCAAATGAACATATTCTGTGTGTCTGAGTGCATTAGTATTATCCTTATTGTGAACCATGCTGACTTACTGAAGAGAACAAAAAAGAGTCAATTAAGACTGTCCTCCACTCTATAAACTTCTTTTTGCTAGAGTTTAACCTTCAGCTATTGTTGCTATGGTTAATTGAAGTCTATGACAAGCTAGGCTAAAACTAGCAGTGATTTAGAAATATGGTTAAAGCGTTTGATAGACACATTTTAATGAACACCAGCAAGCCAATGTGAAGTATTTTTTTGTAGCTGAGACTGTCCTCCAAGGATAAACGACTGTCTGTCATTTCAGCAATTTCCCAATAACAATGTATGTTTACGTAGAAGTGACAAAGCCGTCTCGTGGCCATAACAATA
The DNA here is from genome assembly GCA_038419695.1 of Scomberomorus guttatus. NCBI lineage: Eukaryota > Metazoa > Chordata > Actinopteri > Scombriformes > Scombridae > Scomberomorus > Scomberomorus guttatus. The sequence continues at coordinate 24,160,968 of CM076455.1, forward strand.
GGAATTATGACTGTTGTCCAGCAGGAGCAAAGGAGGAAATAGTGTGATGCTGTTATAGAGCTACAACATTTTCAGAGCAGGGAGGATGAGGTGGATGGATACTGTTCACTTCCCGTTTCTTACCGTTTGTCAATGTTGGTTTCTTTAAACTGTGACCACAATCTCTCCTTAACTTTAACCAAGTGGTTATTATTTTAACTGACCAAGCTCCCCTAATGTTAATGAAGTTATTTTAACCCAAATCATAGTCCAAGTGATTATCGTGCCCAAACCTAAGCAAACATTAACCAGATGATGTCAGATCAGAAAAAGCTTCTGTGAGGCACTGATACTTTATGTCATCCTGCCAAAAGAGGCATCGGATCAGAAAACTCTCATGTGTGTCTCTCTGGACGGCAATTGCATAACATATTTTGTCGTTCAATGTGGATGACTTGTTGTAGTAGCCATTGAAAAAAGATTGACAAAAATGCAAATGAGCGTGTGCTTCCATCAACTGCTTTAACCAGTTCAGACCAAAAAACAGCACTGCACTCCAAAAAAAAATTGGTATGTGCGTGTTGCTTCAGGCACTGGGTGGCAAAAATCCAGGCAAGCCAAGTTTTAGATCCTTGAGTCTGAAGGCTTATGAAATGCCAAAACACAATACTGTTACAACTCCTTGAAGCCATCATGGCAGCAAACACTTTATTCTCTGTTTCAATGATTACCAGGTAAACAGGCATTTGCCCCATAAAATAAATGAGGGGTCTGCCATTTTTCAATTTTAAAAACAAAATTACACTATAATGTAAGTGCTGGTTAACAAAATGTAAATCTGATGAGCGCATTTAATACATTTTTAGAATAATTGACCACAGAATGTTAATATCTCCATGCGTTCCATTTTTTATCTCTGTGCTCCATGCTGGAAAGCCTGATAACACACTCAGGTGAATCTGTATTGTTCAGATGTTCAGTATGCCGGCAGATTTGCAGATTAGATCTATTTTCACAATACTCTGGTAGCTTTGAGATCATGTATAGATTAACGGCAGCATAATTCCCAGAGCTATCTGAGCTGATCTGCTGTGTTTTACCTCTGGATAAAACAATCCCAGGTCACAGGCACGATAACTGATGCGGTGCTCAGCGGATTAAATCTATCGTGACCTGGGGCAGTGTGTATGCCAGATAAGGCCATATGTCACTGTCTGTGGACAAGGATGACCTGAGTGCAGTGAAACAGCTGATCTGGTGTCTGCTGATCCAGGAGGGGAGAGTTTTTTTCAATAATTTGTGAATGTGGTGATGACATCTTTGAAAACATCTGTTTTCTGTCCTTGCAGTCCCTTCCGACAATATAGAAACACAATATACTAGAGTTATGTACCCGGTCTCTACAACACTGGTAGTAAACTTTGAGCGTGTGTGTGTGTGTACAACTCATACTGGCTTTCGCGTTATTCTCCACAGCAATAAAAATAAAGTAGAGTTCTTTGCTGAGTGCTTCAATATTGTATCAGGTATGTTATCATCTCTCTCCATTTCTCTGTTCATCTCTCCACCATCCCACTGTTGATATTGATGTTGTCGATGCTGAGGACAATATTAGAGGCAATATCAACTTCACTCTTCTAAAGAAGACAAATCTCTCTGTAGAATCTTTAAGCACCACAGACAAAAACATAAAACATGCAGCCCCACAGAATGGGGAAAAGCATGTTTGCCTCTGCTGTGTGTTGCATTGTAGGAGACACTCTGGATGCTTGTTAAGTTTTCCATGAGAAATATTCAGTGTCCTGCCCTCCATTCTTACTTATAAAACATAATTATTTTAGATGGTGACTGCTTTCAGTACAAATGGCCCCCCAATGCAACCTCTAAACCTGGGATTAATGATGTCAGGCTGTACCCAATGAGCTACAGAGCTGTGTGTGTGTGTGTGTGTGCTCCTGTAGTTGCATACAGTATTTGTATGTATTAATGCATAAGAATACACACATTCTCTCATATTACCTTCCATAATGTAGGTTAATTGTATTTGCTGCCTACCAGGTTTCTATTTGTCAATAAATCAAATGAACATAATGAACTGATTTGATAACCTAAAGAAAAAAAAATCATCCTTCACACACACATACACTACAGATCCACACATACACATCATAATCACACACACATAATAATTATTGTACGTCCTGTAAAAACATTAGGGGTCGGTCAGTGTAATTATGTTTGCATGTCTGCATGAAAAATTACTCTGAGTAATTACTGCTGCACCAACACAATGAAATGAGGAGTCTACATTTTTCGATGCAATGCTGTTTTCAGTCTGAAGGCAGGATTTCATTTCTCAATCAGCCTCTTAGTATGAGTAATGGGGTCCTGTATGAAGACACATTTTACTGTCAAAGTTTGAACAGTTTTGGTTATTTTTCTGTGCTGTCCTCACTAGTTTTTAAGGGGGCTCATTTATAAAAAGGTGATGTCATGATGATCAAACCGCACCCACACAGTCCTGATGAAGCAGATTAGCTGCTGAGAGTTTTTGACTTATAATAACCCTTAATAAATAATACCTAATGTTTTTTGACTGTGATTGTTGATTATTTAGTAATAATTGTTAGATATTATGCAGAAATACTTCAGATTTGAAAGCCAAGTTTTCAGTGGCTTTAATAGAAAATTCATACTTTCACACTTTGTTATTATCATTGTCAATGATATTGTGTTGTGTAACACCATGTCACCGGAGAGGAATAAAAAAACAATGATACAAAAGTTGTGTGTGAGACCTGTTTCCACAGTAACGTGTCAGTGAACACACATGAAGACGTTTTGACTCCTGATGTTGCATCACATGACGTCCGAGCAGTCTGAAGTCCCCAAAAATTCAAATTCTGACCTTGCACTGCCACTGTAACTGCTATTCACCAACATGCAAGACTGCATAGTGCATCTGTGTGTGGGTGTGTGTACAAATGCTCATGTGTTTAGTGTGTTGCTGTTCTTAATAGCTACATTAATACCTGCTGTGCAGTTAAATGACGTATTTGTGCCCTCCAGTATAATCCATTTCATAGCAAGTCATTATTAAAGCCCAAATAATTACAATCCAAGTGATAAAGCACTGAAGCCAACAGATTTAGAAGGCTGTACATTTGCATACAGTTATCGATGATGTAATCAAATTAGTTAATGTCCAATTATGGTTGTTGTGTAAGATTTATTTATGTAGGCCAGATTTTAAATGTACACATGTGCACACATGTTGGGTTGCATCACATGTATATATGTGTTAGTGTTTATACTCACGTGTTTACTGCTCTGGGTACAAAGGGGGTTTTTGTGTGCATACTTGCATGTAAGTGGGCATCTTTGTGTGTTTGTGTACTTTGCGTGGAGACTTAAGCATGCAGCCATGAAACTGAATCTTCCATGAGGTTCATGTACATCACTCATGTGGAATCTATAAAAAAAAAACTCTTGGAGATATGAATTATAAATAATTAAAACCAATGGAAGAGTGATAACAGTATGGCAGGTGAAGAAAGGAGACAGTTTTGTTTATAGTGTGTATTGTCAGTTTAACACTGTGTTTGCCCTTCAATACAGTCACTGACACAGACTTTTTACTTATTCAAGATTTCCACCATGTGATGGTGTTAGCACACTAAAATACTGGTTTAGGCGAGGTGCTCATTGCTCACTTGGGATTCTGAGAGTTATATTCCAGACAATAAGAAAAGCAGCCAAATTGGAAAAAAAGACCTGTAAAATCCCAAATTTTTATGAATTACTTGTGCAGTTAAATCATAATGTATTAAACAACTTCAGCTTCATTGGCGTGGGGAACTTTTTTGGGGGGTCTATTTGTATTTTTCAGTCAGTTTAATTTATTTTGCTTTTCATTCTGTTTGTAAGTTGAATGCATTTCTTTGCCTTATGTAAAGCACTTTGAAAGGTGCTGTCGTTTTTTATAATTATTATGGGAAAGAAAGTTTAAACAAAAGTTAACAAGTCAATTCTGAAGCTATTTCTGAATATCGCCGGCAAAACAAATCTGAAAGAAGTCACATCAGGACTTTGTGTCGCAATGTGGTGAAAATCAATAAGTATACTGTTGCTGTCACTTTTAAAATGGAGAACCTGCAGAGTGGAGGGAGGTAGAACAGACGCACAGGTTGTAGAAAAGCCTGAGGCGAGGTTTGTGTTTGTATCTCTCGGGTCTGTTTCCTGTCTCCCTGCTGCCCACTTCCTGTCTGTCCATCACAGCGAGTCTGGTATTGGGTATGACACATGGTCACCACATGGGCACAGAGGTCGGATTCACTGAGACTTTTGCGCTTTGCTTCAGACACATTCTGCGCCTGGAGGCATGCGTGTTATCTATCAAACAGGGGATCCGCTCTGAAACAGCACTTTGCTTTTCATCTGTGCGTGCCTTGCGTGCCATTAGGAAAAGGCACTTTTCTCTTTTTTACTAACGCATTCAAGGGAGAATAGCAAGTATGTTGAAATTGACAGAGTTCACACAGCTAGCACGTCTTCTCCTTTAAAGATGCAGATGCAGTACGGGCTTACTGTGCACACTTCACATGGTGATAGCTGTAATAATTTAATACTGGCTAGTAAGTCAAAAACAAAAGAGAGAGGGTTCAATAAACTGCTAATGCAATATGCTGGTTGCACTCTTTCTAGGGATTTCAGCAAAACATCAGCTGTATCAGAGCCTGTATCTACCCTTCACCTCCTCTGGTACAAGCATCTGCTCGACCAGTTGCTCCATCTGGGCCTGCTCCTCCTGCTGTGATGGTCATCCACCAATCTTTCCTCAGAGGTTGAGAGAGATGACTCCTGCTGCATGAATGTTAGGAGAAAAAAAACAGACCGCCAAAGTAATTTTTCTCATTTGGAGCAAATAGCTTTATCTATATATTTTCACACATATTGTGAGTATAAATTCAATGCAAGGGAGATAGAAAATTACACTGGTCCTTTAATGCATGTAAATCTGGCTCAGTGTGTACTTACATTTGTGTAGTTGACAAAATAATCTCCATTTAAGGTCCACTTCATTCAATTCCAACAAGTTTGGTCAGTTGAAACTTTAGATTATTCTGAGCACTTTTAGGACTTTTTGTCCATGTTGGCCTCAAAGTTGAGCTTGACAATTCATTCTTGACCATGGATAAAGCTCGAGCTGAAATCTTTTTTGTTTAGGAGTTGATAATTCATTACTCATTTCATTGTGAATCTATAGGTAGAGTTTGATATTTTATTTGCTTTTTTAGTGCGAGTTAGATTGAGAAGATTGATACCACTCTCGTATCTGCACAGTAAATATGAAGCTACTGCCAGCAGACACTTTGTCTGGTTTTGTTGTCACTGTGAGTTTGCCAGGCAACCAGCAGAGACGCCAGAAAATTACTGCACCCAGCCAAGAAATAGTGTGGCACATAATCCAAAACCACAAATTGTCTTTTTACACTTTGATTTTTGTGCAGATTACATGCACATGATTAAATGTGCTAATTGGTGAGCTTTAGGGGTGCTGGTAGGCAGCTTTATTCACCTTTGGACATTCAGATTAGCTGTTTCCGGTCTTAATGCTAGGCTAAGTTAACCAGCTGCTGGCCGCAGCTTCATATTTACTATATAAAACATGAGAACGGTGTCTGCTCATCTATATTTCAGCAAGAAAGTGAATGAGCAAATTTCCCAAAATGTCAAACTATTCCTTTAAGTGGCAACCAAAGCATTCACATTGTACACTGCCACTTTTCCCACAAAGGTGCACCAAAAATATTGTTTTTTAATGCGACAAAGACAATAATGTGAGTATATCTGCTGGTAGTAACGGCATCATGATTAAACATTTTTATAGTTATGTTTAGACACTGGCAGCACTTAAAGGTTAGGGAAAGATCATGGTCTTGGTACTGACAATATCCTCACCTGAGCCTGAGCCTCCAATTAAAGGAGTTGTCATGTGTAACTGTAGCTGCTGTGTCAATTAAGCCCCAAAGTTGAGTAACCTGAATGACTTCATCGTTATCTGGGTGTTACTATTGTTGTGACACTAAGTGCTGTTTGATCCCTGTCCTTTACTGACCACACCTATAGAGCAGCCAACAGCGATGGAGGGGAAACATCGTCATCTTCAGCAGTAAAGGCTTGTTTTATTATTAAAACATAGGATCTGCAATTTCAGAGCCAATGCTCAGAAGCACAGTAGCATTGGGCTGTAATGGACTTGGGCTACGGAGCTGAAGTGCTTTGACTAAGTGCTCCATCTGTCTCACTGTATCTAACACAGGTTTAACTGTGTTTCCCAAAATAGAGCAATAGAACAAACTGCCATTGGCAGAAGCGCCCAAACTCTCCTCTCATCTTTCCCACCATACAGAAACTGCCTCATCTCCTGATGAAGACAGTAGTTCAAACATGTTCTAAATGCAGATCAATCTACCTACAGTGTAGCTGTATTTGTACTCACAGGAATATTGATGAATTATTGTATAGCAGTGGAATATTAACAAGTGCTATTTGGAGGCATAATTCAGTCTGATACACTGATATATTGCTGAGAGCAGAGGGGGAATGTCTCTTGTGGTAACAGTGCTCTTGTATCCTCTTAAAGCTCAAGTTTGGTCAAATTCAAAAATATTGAGTATAAGCACCAAACACTGAAATTATCGCTTTCAATGGAAAAAGGTCAGCGTGAGCCTTTAAAAAGACAATTTCCTCTGACAGGAAAGGAAGGAGGAAAAAGGAAAAAGGCACAAACAAAAGAAAAAGTAATGTATTTTTCACTTGAACTGAAATATTACATGATATTGTATGTTTTGGGAAAATGTCCCTGTATAATTCAACCATACTTTCACCCACACTCTACCCACAACCCTTCAAAGCCTAAGTCCTTTCTTCAAGTGGTTATGTTAAAGTGCTATCAGCTACTGCAGATTTTTAGTTTTTGACCACGAGTGCAGGCTCATTCCACAAAAAGTCATTCGTAAGTTTTTGCTCTGTCTGACACTAGTGATTCATCTCACAACACATTACATTTTTCCATTTCACCTCCAGAGGGGACAAGCCCTGAGTTGATAGAAAGGCAACCTTCCTCTCAGGCAGCGCACAAATCCCACCTCCTTCTCTAGACCCCAACTCAACTATAGCCCTAACCTGAACTTTACCTCTATATACTGTATGTATATTATGACGTGTAGAAAAACATTGAAAGGTCATACATATGGGGGGACAGGTGAAACGCTAACGGTGGAGATGAGTTTTGACATTTTGACAAGTCGTATCAGGAAGAGCACAGGTGCGCTTAACAACACTAATTTGGTGGCTGCATTCCCTTTAGATGAGTCAGTTACAGGGTTTAGGCATTGTGTATACTCACTCACTGGCATGACTTACTTGAACACAAATGAAACAGAGCCATCAATATAAGTTTCACCTGTGCTTTTCCTACTATGACAAGTCAAAATATCTGCTGAGAAAATGGCTTAGTTTGTGGTTTGTTGTTTTGAACTGTGTGACAATTTGAGGCTTGGTAATCCATAATTTTACCACTACAATAAAACCAGAGTTGGGCAAGTTACTAAAAATGTAATCAGTTCATCATTACTCCAAACTTCAACATCACATCTTCAAAATAAAAAATTGTGGTTTAACAAATAACCAGCCTATGTTTTGGAGGTGTTTACAGCTAGTTTAAAGGACAGGTTCACAATTTTTTAAGTCTGTCTTAAAACAACAGTCAGGCATCCATATGAACACTGAAAGAGGTTTTCCTCGTTGTAATTATTCCTCCTGTTCATACTGACTATTAAAAGATCCCCTTCAAATGTGTTTTCAATGTAAGTGATGTCATTTTATGCAAAAATGTGTATAAAAGTTTATCTGAAGTGGACAGTATTTCCCTGTTGAGCTGCGGTGGAAGTATAGTAACAAAAAGAGGGACTTTGGTACTAAAAAGACTGTAACATTGAAAGATATCTACTTGATTTGGCTCATTTGGACGACTGAAGCTTCATATTAGCTTCAGATAAACTTTTAAATACAGAAGGAGGACTGTGGATTTTGGCCCCCATCACTTACATTGTAAGTGCATTATGAAGGGATCTTCTAATGGTCAGTATGAACAGGAGGAATGATTATGGCAAGAAAAAACCTGTCTCAATGTTCATTTGGGCACCTGACTGTTGTTTTAAGAAAGACTTGAAAAATCATGAACCCATCCTTTAAAGTTAGCCTCCAGGAGTTCCGTCCTCACAGTGACGCTGTAGGGTTCACACATCCTCCAACTTTGAACAAAACGTTGTGTTTTGTTCAAAGTCTTATTCCTAAATGTAGGCTTACCAGTGCCAGCAAACATGACACAATATGTAAATAAGACAACTTTCCAACAGTCACATTTCTCCCCTTTTGGTAGAGGCTAACAGCCTCACAGCACCTCCAGCCCCTGTGCCAAGCTAACACATCCAGTCTGTTCACTGAACACAGGGATATGAAAATCAACCCTCCATCTATGTCCTAGTAAGCCAAATTGTCAGGGAATCTGAGTGTTAGTAACTGTAATTTAATTATTACATTTCAAATTATAATCTCTTACACTACGTGTTACTGAAAAAAGCAGTTACATTACAGTAAGTTATAAAGTCATGCATTGCTGCACAACAGTAAACAAAACCTGACCTGCCTATATCAAGAGAAGAGCAGTCAAAGCCAAGTGTAGGATGTTGCATCTTGTGGATGATACAGTCATGTCCTCCTGCAACAGGTGAGTCAAACCTGTTCTCTCTCCTCAGACTGGGAAATAAAACACACTCTTGTGGGACAATCAGGAACATCATCATGTCTAACATGCAATGCTAAGCTATCAGGTTACTGTCCCGTAACACGAAACGTTGGCAATATTTTAAAAACAGTAGCCTGACATTTGTTGCGTAACATTAACCTTTAACATTTTTTTCAGCAGTGATGTACACACTGGATGGAAGCACAGCCTGATATACCAGGTTCAGGGGAAAAAAAGACCATATCAATTCCTTCCTTTGAAAAAAATAATGAAAACCCAGCTCTGCGTGGACACATGACCATCCAGTGTCAGTATTAAATCAAAGCAACAGTAATCCTTCAGTAGAGAGAAGGCCTTCCTGCTATTACACATCTGAAGCTGTTACTGGACAAACTCCCATTTCTGTTAGATATTTAGAGGACATGATCACACAATGCACAGAGAAAACTAAGTAAGTGAATCAGCAGTCACGTGTTACACTGCGATTAGTAAATGTTTATGTTCAGATAAGTAAGAACTCGACTGATGTCATGAAAATACACACTTTCCTCTTTCTTTAGTCACCTGACAGTGTTATCAACACACCGGGGTGAAAGACATTATCGTCATTGAAGGCATTCTCAATTCAGTGTGTGAGTGTGGAGCAGAATGAGAGAGAGACTCAGTGTGTGCATTAGAGAAAGGAAAAGGGAGGCAGAGTGTGTTTTTGTGTGTGAGAAGGCGAGCGAGAATGGGAGAGAGGGTGAAATCATTAATTCCTGGCATTGAGGAAGGGAAGCTCAGCCAGTGCGAGGACAAGAGACACACACACACACACACAAATGTTTTTGCACAGATCAACAGTGCCCCCTGTGTCCAAATCAAGGAACTGTATCTTCCATTTAAATTTAGATCTACCTATCTTACTCTTTTCTAATTCATACTCATTCTGCCTGCTAATGAAGCCATCAATATCTGTAGTTTAATAACAGTCAGCAGCCCTAAAAGGCATGCCCAGGGAGTGAACCGAAAGAATAAAAGAAGAGACACACTGGGAGACAAGTTTCATCACAGTACTGATGAAGACATCCGTCTGTCCTCTGAGGGGAGTTTGATATTACATTTGAACCCCAGCAGTGACAGCCAGGAGAGACAGGCAGAGTTAATAGGTGAGTGAGTGTAATAGGAAGTCATTTTCACTCTGTTAGAGATGCTATATGCAGCATGTTTACATAGAAGCATGTTGTTAAACAGCACATGCACTGACTTTCACATGGTGTACCACCAGACAGATTTGGTGATGATTTAAACACTAAAACCACCTTCGCAGGACACAGGCTGATTCGCACTGATTACCTTCCAATTTTGACTAATATGAATTTTTTAGGGTTGTAATCTGTTCTAATTGCTTTAGACTGAAGCTACTGATATCCAAGGTTCACCCAAGCCTCTGCCTTGAACTTTACCAGTTGGCTGCTCCATGAAGGGTTTTCAAACCACATTTTATCTGGCCCCTCACTGGGCTCCAACTTGCCATGCCCTACAAGCATCTTATGCTCCAGACAACACAGCTTCCAGGGTTACTCTGACAGATAAACATTGTACCACGATAAGATGGTTATAGACAGAGTGCCAGTTAAGGTAGTTTGAGCATCTGATGCCTCCTTGGACGCCTCCCTGTGGAGCTATTCTGGGCATGTCCCACTGGGAGAAGAGACCTCCACTGAACTCCAGACTATATTATTGCCTCTAAAACTTCTACTACTTTAACTCACACTTTAATACTTACTTTAATTCACATGGCCAGTGAATGTGTGATATTGGATTTATATAACATCAATATGAGCACCATGCTGGCTTTCCTTAACAGAAAAATAACAGCACTGGAAAAGTAGTGTCATGTTGTAATAATACCAGAAAAGCTGTTAAGGATGAAGTTGGGGTGGATGGTTGTGCATACAAACCATGTGGTGTCAACTTTGCCTCTCTATCAACAGTCAACTTTGGTTTCCTTTAAAAAATGATGTATGTTTTTCCCTAACCTTAACCAAGTAGTTTTAGATGTTAGTTCATAGACCTGATTTGTCTATGCCATGTCTATGCCTTCTCTGGATTCTCTAATTTGGAAGACACTGACATACTAACGATTTCATTTAGGTATGAAGATTAAAGTTACTAACATAACAGTATTTACTGTTAATGCTAAAAAGATGGAAACATTACCAGAGGAAGCGACACTAGTCTGTGTTTGGCTGAATTATGGAATTTACATACTGCAGACACATTTTATCATCAAACAGTATTCAGCTGCATCACATTTAGATACAATGTAGAAATCATTCATGTTAATTGATCTGAACAGAGCAAAAAAATCACAATGCATGGCTGTGTTTGTAGTACACACACACACTCACACACACTCACAGATATGAGTCATTCAGAGGCTCAGAGGCTGTCTTTCAGAGAAATAGCACCATTAAATATTCACATGATCGGACTCACCCCTCTGATGAATTTAAATTTAATAGTACTTTGACCTCCTTGCGTGCGTGTGTGTGTGTGTATGTGTGAGGGAGAGCATGCGTGTGCGCGACACTAAAATGAATTTAGCTTATTTAGCATTTAATCCACAACTGATAGCCCATCCTGTAAATCTCCACTCCCTCACTCTGTATTCATAAAGTTCTTGTATTTGGACTAAATTAATTATCAAAGCCATAATCCCAGCCTCACTCCATACTCTAAATTTATCCTGATCCCTGAACCTACAGCCTGGTTGAATGCAGAGGTCAGTCTATAGTTAAATCCATCAAGGGAGTGAGCTTAATCATTTGAATATTTAATGGTTCCATTTCTATGGTTAACTGCCTCTGAGTCACTATTCACTCAGTGTGTCCAGTGTGTGTGTGTGTGTGTGTGTGTGTGTGTGTGTGTGTGTGTGTGATGGTTAAACCAGCCTGTCTTACAAACACACCCAGTGATTTCTTAATAAGAGACTGTTGAGCGGAGGCAGAAATTGTTGTGACCTTTACAATTGAGAAAGAGGGAGGTGGAGATACAGGAAAGGCTAATTAATGTGCAAGTTTTCCTGACGCTGTGGACTGAAAAGAAGGTTTAGAAATTCAAACCCGAACGCGTTTGAAAAAATAAAATCCAACCAAATACAGATCATCATCCAGATATACACAGATAAAACACTCCATTAAGTGTAATTGCTAACCTTGCACATCTTCTTTCATAATATTTTCTTTATTAAGTAAATTATGCCATGTCAACTGATTACAGACAAATCAGTCAACATCTTTCGGATGAATTATTTTATCTGATGAATTATTTATCTCACACAAAGATTTGAAGCAGTAAACAAAAAGCAACATATGCTACTGTGTGCTTTAGTCAAGGCTACACGACTTTTAAACTGGATTATATTGAAGCTCACATGTCCCTTTGCTTCATTATTTTTGTTGCAACATGTGTGCATCTCTGTTATTTTTATGCCTTTTTTTCTGTATTCTGTTTATGTATGCTTTTACATGTTCGTTCTTTTTTAATTTTTGATATCCTGCTTCTTTTCTGTACCCAAAAAACTGACACTTTATTTCAGTTATAAACACTTCCATTTGGGAATTTGCATTTACAGCGAATAGTTATAGATTATATAATTTAATTTTTCTTTTTAAATTGCTGTGAGCAGCCCCGCTTTCTAGGTTTCTATAATTCTGTGTATAGTGTCCTATAGTATTTAGTATTTTGCAAATGCAGTTTTCAGCTGACAGCAGCGCTTTAAAAGCGAAGTATATATATATGTGTGTGTGTGTGTGTGTGTGTGTGTATAATAAATATAAATAGAATATATAGAAATATATTATTCATGACCTCTGCCCAATTATAGTACAGTCCAGCAGCCCACATGTCAAGCCTCATGTTTTATCTCCTGTGTTGCTCTGTGTACAATGACACTGAAAAAAAACAAGTGCAGTGATTCAATGTGATTCACCTCAGGGGCTTGACTGATGATTCAACCCTAAAGACTTGTTTATTTTATTACTCTACCATTTTCAGTTATTGGGTATATGTGTTCAGAAGATTTTTGGATTGAACTGTGTTGTACTTTTGACTCCACTGAGTTGTACCGTTTAGTATCAGTCGATCTGACACACACACACCCTTCTCTGAGCATGATTATTGGACAGTTATCAGTTTAGTCTTTTGCTGCTGAAACAGAATCAAATCTGCAAGGAAACGAAGGAAAAGCACAGATATTTAGCAGTTGAAGGTCCATCTCTACAAAAGGTTCAGCAACACTTTCCCAGGTCACTCAGTTCTGCAGAAGATTAATAGACTTTTGAGGCCTTGTTAGTCATGCTACTTGCAAAACAAACCACAAGTTACTTCTTTTGTGACTGTCTCACATTTAAGTACTTTTGATCAGCAACAATGGCAAAATTACTGGTTTGATTAATTGGAAAAGAACTACTTTATGCTCTTTGCAGTGGAACAAAGAGGAGAAAATGTGCATCATGTGATTTTTTTTATCTTTATTTCTAATGAAAATGTTGAAAATCACTTCCAATGCAAGTGGTGAAAATTGATTTAGTGCCTAGTTGGAATAAATCAATAAAGCACATAAAGAGCAAGTCTGGAACACAGTGATAGGCTTTTATACTAATACAAGATAATTAAGGTTTTCCTCAGGCAGCATCACAAGCTTGAAAAGGGTTCATTTGCCATGTTGTACACAAGTGTTGCATTTATAGGCACCCTATTGATTTGCACCAACAGTACCAAGCAATTAATCAATATTCACACCTTGCAGTGAAGTGGCGTCTGACCTTTTAATTTTATTTTCTCCACACTGTTCTCAGGTCAATAGTTTCATTTATTAGCTAACAGTAACATATTATGTTAACACAGCTTCTTTGTCCCATAATATCACATAACAGCAACCTGAAAGAAGCATGTAGGGTTCTCAAGTAGGCAAGATATTTCTGCAAAAATAGGAATTGGAGGTGCTCTGCTGTTGCACTTTGACTAAGAGCATTACATAAATACCTACATCATGTATCCTACAAGTGCACATTGACAGCTTAAGCTTTACAATTCTACAACATTTCAGTCCATTACCACTTAAACCCTGTTATATACTATTAGAAATATGTAGAAACAAGAGTATACAGCCATTCTAGCTAAATGCTAATGTCAGCATGGTCACAATGACAATGCTAACATGCTGTAGCTGGTGTATTGTTTACCACGTTCACCATTTTACTTTACTGCGTTAGCATGCTAACGTTTGCTAATTAGCACTAAACACAAAGTTCAGCTGAATCTGTAGGGGATTAACTTTGCAGGTATTTGATCATAAACCAAAGTATTGGACAGATTGAAATGTTGACCCAGTGATGGTTCTAGATGAAAAGTCAGGGAATAACCAAAGTTATGACATTTCCTTCTAAAGGGAGACAAGAATGTATGTACCAAATATCAATGCAATCCAGCCAATAGTTTTTGAGACATTTCATTCAAAACTACAAATGTCAACCGTATGGTGGCGCAAGAGGAAAAGTCAGTGGATCACCAATGTTGTTTGAATTCATCCTTTGGGAACCATTAATGTGGAAATCCATCAAAGAAATGTCAAGATATTTCAGTGGACGAATGAAAACTTTGACCTGAGATGAAAAGTCGTTAGGTCACCAAAGTCATTAGGTTCCATCCTCTGGTGCTCTGAATGTCTCTGTAAAATCCCATGCCAATCCTTTCAGTAGTTGTGGAGATATTTCAGTCTCAACTAAAGTGGTGGATCGACTAACAGAGCTACATTGCCAAGTTTTTTAAAAAAGTGAGAAATTCAACCCACTGTACACAATTTGTCACCCCTTTTTATAACTCAGATACACCTTTTTCAGCCTATTTATGAAATCTAACCTGTTTTCAAGCTTAGGCTTATTTTTTATTGTATTTGGGTTTGTTCCAAGGACATATTTGTAAAAGGCAGAGCAAGGGGAAAAGCAGATGAGCAGTCTTAGGCAGTAACCTCATTTAGGATCGTAGTGGCTTGAGGGTAGAAGCTTTTCCTGTGAGCCTCTCAGTGCTGGCCTGGTGTATCTGGTACCTTCTTCCCGACCGCTACCAGGAAAAAAGGCTGTTATGTGGGTGGTTGGGATCCTTAATGATTCTCTTGGCTTTATTCTTGCAGCGCCTGGTCGCCTGTTGTATGTTCAGCCGAACTGACCACTCTTTGCAGGGCCTTGCGGTCCTGTTCGGTGCTGTTTCCATACCAGACAGTCCTGTCTACAAATCATGTAACTAGGCAGAGAAAATAGTCACATTAGATGATCCTGTTTCTTAGAAAATAATAAAATTGAGCAGAATAAAAATTCTATCTCTATTGCTATCATGTAGACATTATTCCTGAAATAATGTCTAAAGGCTGTAAAGTAAACTCACAAATATTTCAATGTGATTCATATATTAGTATGAATCACATTGGCCTTAATTGTTATAAGCCTCAACATTTATTTGTCTGGACAATTTTATTGATCTGCACTCTGAGACTCCTACAGTAGTCTAAAGTCACAGTGTTACAGCAGCAGGCACTAAAATGAGTCAGTATTCATATGTTTTCATTTCATGTCAACAAGCTGGAAATTGCTACAAAACTGCAGTGGACTTTCTTGTACAGCCTCGCTGCCTGCTGCATGAAATACAGCTCTTTATTCCACTTGCTTTAAGGAACATCATGTCACAGTGCTTCATGATACCTGAGAGACCTTTAGCTGATGTGCCGGTTGTCACTCCTTTCTGAACTTCCCCTAACAATCTTCACCATCTACGAGGTTGCGTCAGCTTTTCTAAATCTGCTCTGAAACATAGGTGTGGCCCAGAATAGGTAATTATGGAAATCAGCCATGAGTTAAACCTATGACTATAAGAAAATAATAGATTAAATCTGAAATAATATAAATGTTTGAAATAACATTCGTATAGAAAATATTCTGTAAGAAACTCTCAGAGGTCCTTGAGGTGACTGCAGACCCCTGTCCTATTATAAGTCTTTTCAGAGTACCCCCTGATGTCTACTCTTCTAACAAGCTCCAGTGTGACTTCTTAGCATTCTGTACGCTGCTTGCTGGTCGTCTAATCCTACTGAAATGGAAAGATGCAACGCATCCTCCATCTCATATGCAGTGGATCAGGAATATCTTGTGTTATATAAGGTTAGAAAAAATTAAGCACACATTGCAGGGTCGTCTGGCAAATTCTGTAAGATTTGGTGACCTTTTCTCAGATACATATAAGAGGAGCTAGAGCTACATGAGAACCCTTAGAGAAAATGTGATTATAGGATAACGGTATTGGTTGGATATCCCACTCTGATAGACCCTGAGTAGGATAGTCTCTCCTGAATCAAACTTCCCTTCCTTTTTTTCCTCTCTTTTATTTTTTTTTATTTTTTTTCTCTCAATTTTACACTATGGACTCTAATGCTATTCAGTGTTATAATGATCATGCTGAAGTTGTTGTCAGTACAGTGAAATTGGGCACGTAAACTCATATTATTTGAGTTTGCTGCATTTAGTCCTTCCTTGCTGTATTTTTATGGTATGTTATGTATCTATTTTATTTCTGGTGGGCTTATCCAATCAAATGGTTCAGCCCACCTCCTGACTGTCCACCGACTGCTCACAATGAACTTGACTAGAGCGGAGTCTTGTTTTGTAAGTGGTCGGGACCTTAGCCAGAGTTTCCTAGAACTTAATTCTCACTGATGATTCTTCATGTTGTTAATTCATACTCTCATAGAAAAAACTTCTGTCTATCCACAATGTGGATAGACAGAACACCATTACTTTCAAGCAAGAGACCTTTTGCAAGCTAGAGTGCAGCGATTTCCTTAAAACAGGTCAGGTTTTTTGAGTCCTTTTTAGAAGGCCAGATCCGTCAGATGAGATTTCAAAGATTCCAGAGGACAACTCCTTCCAATGCTAGATGGTGAGCTGTAGCCCCTTTGGATATAAAGCCTGTCGCTTGCAGATAGAAGCAGGTGAACTAAGGATCACTCAATCTTACACACCTACTTGAAGTGCAGTAGGACTGAATCATACACACATATACAGCTCCATTGGAGGAATGCATTACTGTATATCAGTTGTATTTGCTTTTTTTGTGCACCTATTTCATTTTTAAGTTTGTTTATTATTGAAATTGTGGTTAGATTTATATTGTAACTTGAACTTCTATATGAGATTTTGGATCCCACCTTCCTGTTGTCTTGCTGTTCAATATATGACAATAAAATATACATCAGTGTCATGATTCTCTATTTGATTATGACTTGTCTTCTAGACTTCTACCAGTCCTAAAGTCTTGTGATACTGGTTCATCCTTACAGCTCATACTGGTTACATAAATCCTGTCTCACATAGATAACATGGCATCACCTGTGGCGTCCCACAGAGCTCACTTGTTGGCTCACTGCTCTTCTCCATTTTTATGTTCCTTTGAAACATCATAATGTTCACTTTGCTTTGTATGTACAAGGTGACTCAAGCTGCTTGAATGGGCTGTGTGTATTGTGTCACACACATGAAGTGCTGTGTGTTCTGTAACATTCTTGAGCTAAATTGCAATGAAGTCCTTTTCTTCTAAACAGCCAGCTCCTTCAACTGGATTCAGGGCAGATTTGATAGGCTTTCAATCAATAGCAAACCTTCGGGAACACTATGTGACCTCTGCTGTAACCAACAATTGATGAAAGTAATTGTGTCCTCCTTCCCCCAGCTAAGAAATATCAGGAGACTCAGATGCGGGTCTTTAGGAAAGTGATTCATTGCCTCATGTTTCCTTACATTGCTCCATTTAGGATTAAGAGTGTAAAATGAATATTAAGATTTTCAGGTTGGGGTGGTTAAAAATTAGATATATCCTCACGAGGACAGAATTACAAGGGTGTGTGTGTGTGTTCCTCAGGGGAAAAGGGAGCAGAGGGCAGTTGCAGCTATTTCTAATAGGTTTCTAGAGTTTGTCTCTGGAGAACACGAACACACACGAAGACACACACACACACACACACACACAGAGTCATTATTGCTCTCCTACCATTCTCCAGGTATTTTGTAACCTTTGCTCCACCTCGGCCCTCTCACAACAAGGAAAATGGCAGAGCAAAAGACAGAAGATAGAAAGAGAGACAGACAGAGGGAGGGAGGAGAGAAGAGAAAAGCACAAAAACAGATCTTTAGAGAGGGAGGCTTGACTCCGTGGGCTCCCAGCTGAATCAATCCACTGGGGGTTGGCAGCTGCTGGGAAACCCATTTTTATAATTTTCAGTGGAATATCTGTGATGGACATGTGCATGTGGTGGTGAGGGGACACGGGGATCGATATGTGACTTTTGACAGAAGAGATTAACTCTCGAAACTCGCTGTGTGAATTAATGTGAAAATGTGCTGTTCACATTATGACGGATCAAATGAACAGGTAATTTAGACAAGTAAGTATGTAGGGTTAATAGTTGTTCACACTATTAAAAATACAGGTGGCAGTAAAATACGGTACATTGTGTCATGAAGGTGCAAACGACAGACAGCCCAAACAAGCAAGATGCATTAGGTCACATATTGTACACAATACACATCTATAATATGCACTAACAGGTTGAAGTAGCAACAACTGAACTGAAGACAGTCAGAATCAGCACTGAGCAGCATGTTGGTATGTACTGAATTGCATTTGAATGGTAATGCATTCACTTACTGTTGTAACACTGAAGTGCATTTTATGAATTTAATGGTTTAAATCAGTAAAGGGATTCATAATTTTTACCTCTAATTACACACTGTGTTGATACAGGATTTAATAAGTATTAGTATAAGTATTTAATAGTTGCAGGGGATCATGGACAGAGACTGCACTTTGTGATTTTTTTTAGTATTAGTATTACAACTCCTCATGTTGATGTCCTCATAAGAACAAAGTCCTTCTGGTGTGCCCATTTCTTGATGATGTCACTCGGAAAAGGGCACACACAAATCGAAGATACCTACGTGGGTGATTACCTTGTGTACTGATGACAAGGTAATTAGGTCATTACAGCACATATGGCCTAAATGCTGTATAATTATTATTCAGCTTATTAAGCAAATCATATTGTTTCATTGTGGCCGGGTAGCAAATGTTCCGTGGCCCAGTAGTGGTACACATAATGTAATAATATAATGCGATGTAGCTAATTTAAACCCAGCTGCAAAAGCACAAAAATTACTTTTATATTTAAGTATTAGACAGTCATCATGGCAAACAAGAATGTTCCCAGTATTTCTCTGCTGCTTGGGGATAGCCACACATAATATATTAATGAAATGTTATTAATTAGCAAAAATCCCAATACCTTTTCAACCACTGTAGCACCCTAGGGTGGGAAACAGTTCTGAACTGAATGAAGAGGAAATATTAGGAAGCAATAACACAAAGCCAAGCTTACTGATTATCTAATTCATTTATTAAACAGATGGAAAATTGGGTCATTAGAAAATGAATACAAATTCATCAGGTTGGTGTTTTTCTCCTGCAGTCAGCAAAAGTCAATTTCCTGGTTCATTGCAATGTACTTATGGGAAATAACACTGATCCAGTTCAGTGCGTTGTGGTGACTTTAAAGCAAAATTTCTAAACCCATGGAAAGGTGGAATTTGTTCATCTGCTGTCAAATCAATGTCACTTTGTTCACACTAGGATAACCAATCTCCCGCCGGACCCCAACCCTCCAACAACCACCAGGTAAGTTAACAGACTGTAGGAAACACTGCACACCCAGCAACTCTCCAAAAACTCAACTTCAGCCTTGCTCCTATCTTGCAACCTGGCATGATACAGTACATACATGAGGGATTTGTGTAGCTGACAAACCTGAGAAATCCTCCCCAGCTCTGTTTGCTCATTCAGATGCAAGGAGGTGAACAGGGAAGTTCAGAACTTGCTTGATGTCGCAAGCAACAACAGTTATTTACGACCAAGCAAGCGGACTCCTTAACGAAAGAAAGACAAAAGAGGAATATGGGATGAAACCTGGACCATATTGCTGACAGCCCACTGAGTAACAATTATTAAGCTGCTTGTGGCTGCTTGGTCTTTGAGGCGATCCTCAGCTAGTGAAGAAATTTGCATTTGTGAGGGATTTCTTGATGTATGATTGCTGTACAACAGCGCAAATAGTCTTTGATTTAGATGTTTACATTGGTGTGTTCAATGTAGAAACCATTTCTCCTGTAGAAATGTGCTGTAGCTGCAAAATATCTCCCTGTGACAGCGATTCATCTACTTTCCGCCAATTACTCCAAATCCATGATTTAATTGGCAAGCTAGCTACATCTTTGTGAATGTCTGTTGTTGAAAATTATTCTGGGAGAATAAATTTTAAAAATCAAAAGCGGATGTGGTGGAACACAAGGTAGGTTGTTGAAAGGGAGGAAAAAGTGAGAACACGATAACTCCTGGAATCATTTGAATATTACAGATTGGTGAGATCAGAGAACTAAACTCTTCAATCTGTAGATTTTTCTTTTAACTTTGTGCTGTGAGATATTTTGTCTGTGTACATGTCAAACTGAAATAAACTTGAAAGTTGACACTAAAGCTTTATTGATTCATGACATCGTGATACCTCCGGTAGCAGCATCTCACCTCAGCTCTCCTGAAGAAAAAGTCTCTCCTGGCACAGAGGCTTCACGCTGTACTGCTGATACTTCAGTTCAAAGGCCAGACAGACATTTTGTTGTTTAAGTTCAACATCCTTCTTTTTTCCTGCCTCTTCTGTAATATTTCAGTTTTGCTGCCCCTGTCCCCCATCAGTTTCTTGTCCAATCTCCTCCATTTTTCTCTTTTATTTCCTCATTCCTGAATCCCTTTTCTCCCATCTTCATTTCTCAATCTCACCCCTGAAATTTCCCTGCATCCTCCAATCATCTCCTCCCTCTCTCTCTGTCTGTCTATTTTGAAGACCCAAGCTTCATTTTCTGTCTGTTCCTGCTTTATAGCCTCACACACACACACACACACACACACACACACACACGCTCACACACACTCAGGGCCACACATACTACAGCTGTCTCACAGACAGTCATAAAGCCAACCAATCAAAACTGTTATGCCACTTGACAGTGTGTGTGTGTGTGTGTGTGCGTGCGTGTCTGTGTGTGTGTGTGTGTGTGCGTGTCTGTGTGTGTGTGCGTGCGTGTGCGTGTGTGTGCGTGCGTGTGTGTGTGTGCGCGTGTGTGTGTGCTCAGTATATCAGCTCTTCCCAAATTTCATGAGTTTATAGCAGTAAGGGCAAGTTTCACTCCACTCTTCTGATTCATTGGTTCCTGGCAGTTTTAGAGTTTATTTAAAGCTCTAATGTGCTCCAAGCGTCTTCCTCATAATTACTTTTATTAGATTCATGTTCCCCAAAAAATACATTAGTATGTCCAACTCAAAGTATTTTGGCAGAGTTGCCCAAAGTAGTCCAGCTTACAAACTAGTAGACAAATATTTCAACCATAAATGGCAGGACATAAAATGAAACTGTAATGATTTTTTTGTAATTTTTTTAAACAATGGGTTCTTGATTTCAAACAGATGTAGACAAAAGCAGGCTTCTCTTTTCTAGCTAACAACCATCAATTTTGCTGTCTGAGAAGTCACCTGTTGGTGGCAGATTTAATCAGCTGTAGCTAGCTTGGTAATTTAATTAATTAATTAATTTAATTTAATTAACATTAGCTCGATGAGTTTGTTGAAAACTCCAGCTGACATATTTCTAGCGGAGCTATTTTAAAACGAGTATCTTGTAAAAAGAGTACAAATTTGTGCTTAAGGCCTATTGTGCTAATGGACTGAGGCTAGAGCTACATGTCTCAGGCAAAAAGTCAGCATCCTCACCAGATGATGATTCATGTAAATAAAGAAACAGCATTGTATTAAGTATACAGCAACTAGTTAGTCCTTGTATTATGTTTGTATTATATATAAGGAAAAATGTATGATCAGATTCATTCTAACATGTTCCATGTTCACCCTGTTTGGCTGCTTATCTAACATACTTGTTTGTATTTTTAAACAATATGTTTTCAATTTTAACATTACAAGACAAAAAGCTTTTAGGATGATGACTATGTGTTTGGCAAACATAATATCTTGGGTAACGTTGGCTGGGGTTGCTGGAGTAAACTTCCCCAAAGCCAATAAAGAGCAGGACAGAGCTGCTAACATTACCCTAAACAAACAAAAAAAACTGCTAGGTCAAGCTTTCACACAGTGCAGAAATGCTACACAGTGGATGTGCTAGTTATGAACAAAACTTTTTAACGCAACATTTTCACCCCAAGAATTAATGTGGTTAATGCTAGTTAATGCCATGATTCATGGCTTTCTAAGTAATGTTCGGTTACTGTAGATAAGCTAATTAGCTGGGCATGCTAACAGTTGCAGCTTACATTGGAGCAGATTGACACTCTATTTAATGAATTCCTTAAACTATTGCTTGTGTTTTGGATTTTGGAAAGACTAGAAAAGAAGAAACACCCCTTCAAACACTTTAAATTCAGAGAGTCGTCTTACTACTATGCACATTGTTTTAATATGTTCAGAAATCCAAAGCTTGACAGGCCTGCTGTGCCTAGTTATATTTGGTAAATTAGGATTGCACAATCACTATTCAGGGAAGGGGTTTAGCAGACAGTCAAATCTCTGTGCTAAATTTGCTGCATACTAAAACTAAAAACACCATACAAGGTGTTGGTGATCTAGTGTAACGTTGCAGGATTTGTTTTCTTAATGCACTCACCTTTAAATGGAAACTTTGCCGATTTTCAACCAGCATTGTATCATTACAATGTGGGTAGTATATGCAAATGAACAATGTTTAACTTCCCTCCATATTGTCTGTACCCAGAGTTCGCCGGGTGACACAAAACATGTCATTCTCTCTCTCTGTGCAAAAACGTAATAAAGTACATTTAAAAAATTACAGGGCACCAATTTAAAAAATAATTGCACATTTCTACTACATAGGTGACCTAGTTTTAAGAAATCATCATATTCACAGCAATGAATTCTCCCCTTAAGGAAGTCAATGCAACAACTTGCCCTTTAAAATAAGGGTCAAGTATTTTTATTCAGGTATCTTTCTATAAATGACCTTAAAACGACAAAACAGGATTACTGCAAGAATGAGCTTTCACTCGGCTATGAATGTAGTTATATAGGAATATTACATTGTACAAAAACGATAGAATACTGTTTGTAGAATTATGAGTGAAAGTTAAAAATGAAAAACAAGAAAAATGTAGGAGAAAGATATAAGACTGTTTTATATTGTTACTTGGTTTTAAACCATCTTTGTAAGATAGGGCCAATATGACTGCTGAAAATGAGTGTATTCAAATGCACCATTCAGCAACAAACCACTATTTGGAAAGAAACATATTCAGTCAGATGGGTCATTACACTTTGTGTGCAAACCTGGAAATATTCTGATCCCATTTTGAAATAATGTATAATGGTGACTCCATGCTCCAAAGAAATTATATTGCACAGCCAATTTTAAAATGTGCCTCTGGCATTGTACAAAATGCGATTTGGGGCTATAAGTATGATGTTCATTAGGATGAGATCACCAAACAGTGGCCATGACAACATTTGTTGCAGTGGAAACAGGTGGACTACTACTGTAGATTACAAATGGTGTTTGTGCTGGATGAAAATACTGGACTCCAAACCTCCAACACCATAAAATGTTGTGTAACCATTGGAGTGTGATAAGCTGTGAGTGGGAATGTTCATGAGCTACACATGCTTGCTTTGTTCACTGTTTATGTCTTCCACCTACAGCTAATATTGACAGACATAACTACTTTCTGTAAGGATCATCCTAAAGGTGTTATTTACAGCACGTTTAATAGCCTTTGCCGCCATCTGTAGAGGTTCTCCATAGCATGTTGCAGCACTTGCAGAAGCAGCACAGAAGGTCTATTCTTATGTCTGGAGGACATCAAAACACAACCAGGATAAAGGTGTCATCGGTGAATCATACAGCAGGTGCTGTCAATGAAACAACTCTGCCTTCCGCAGGAATTCACCTGCTTATCAAGCTCAAGGTGAATGTTGAAAATATACTGTATGATAGCAACTTGATAGATTGAACACCAGCCTTCTTGACAGATCAGATGAGTCACCTACACAGCACCGGTGATGAAGGAGAGATGTGACACCATCATCTCTCAGGCAGAACTGCAGTTTTCACAGCTAAACTGGTCGACAGCTCATTTTTCCTCACTTTTTGTTGGGTTGATTCTTTTCCCTGAGCCTGACTGTGATGTCTAACCGTGGCTATTTTGGGAACCAGAGGGATGGTCAAAGTTGGACCCTCTGTGGGCAACAGTCTGGGCCTCAGGGTGCAAAGGCACTCCTGTCATCCATCCATAAAAAACACTTAGACAGGGCTTTTGCTGACTCTCATTCTGCTGGAAATCATCACAAATCCTACATCTGAGGCTGACAGAAACTTTTCCACTTGGAAGAGGATAAAAATTTGCACTCGCAACACCCTGTCTTTCCACTGAAAACCTGCTGACTCAGCATCTGCAGGACTTTTAGCAAGAAAGTTTCTGAAAGGTTTCCCCACGGGAAAAACTGCTGTATCTTTTTTCTCTTAATGTGAATGAAAATGTCATTATATCACATTGCCTTTTACAGTAGGTGCATTAATATGGGGGATAATGTTAATTTTTTCAGGTTATGCATCTGTGCATCACTTTGTTGACTTATCCATGCACTTCACCTCCTCCCTGAGAGAGGAGGTGAAGTGGATGCCTTTGTTCCTGACAGACAAGAGTCATAACTCACATGGCTGTTAGAAGTGTTTGTCAGGTAAACATGAACATAGGTTGTATTAGGCAATTGAACAAATGACTGGTGATGTCATTTTTCTTGTGAGGTCTAGTTGTACTCTGCTTGCTCTGGAAGGACCCTAAATACTGTGACATGAGAAACAGACACATTTTTTGCAGCATATCAGGTAGAGATGACACTTGATTGCATGTCCTGTGACAGCAGCACTAGGTTATCTGATGTTCTTGTGGCTCAGTGGTTTTATTGCCAGACGAAGCAAACTCTTCCAACAGCACCACTAATTAATTCATCTAAATGTTAGTTTTAGCTGCCTCGACAGACAGGCCCCTAAAGCTCACACCTTTTTTCTTTATTGAGTGAAAACATCTGTTCTTTTAATGCCACTGCCATTTCTCATATAGATTGATTTGATTGCGCTATAAAATTTACTGCAGCCTATATAACGCTCTAAGAACTGTGAAATAAAACTCTTCTTGCCAAATACAGTCAAATCAAAAATGTCAAAGTTAACTTAGTTCAGAGTCTAGGATGTGATCAGTAGCATTAATGATTTGAAGTCTTACTGACACCTGTGTACATCAAAGTTATTATCCTGCCTTCAGTTATTATCACTAGACCTTGATTTATGGCACACAAGGAGAAAAACAGGTTCTGCATTTATGAATGGAGGTGTTAATGGAATAGTTCAACATTTGGGAAAATGTGCTTATTTGCTTTCTTGTCAAGAGCTGAGAACATCAATGTCACTCTAATGTCTTTAAGCTAGATATGAAGCTAGAGCCAGCAGGTGATTAGCTTAACCTAGAATAAAGACTGGAAACAGAGACAAACAGCAAGGCTTGCTCGGTCTAAAGGTAAAAAAAATGACCTAGTAGCACCTGTAAATCTCACTAATTAACACATTTTATCTTATTTGTTTAATATGTACAATAAAGGTCATAAAAATGACAAGTTGTTCTCATCACTTCTTTGCAAGGAAACAAATAAGTATATTCCCAAAATGTCAAAAGATTCCTATAAGCATTTTGGCTTGTTACATTAAAACAAATGGTGAATGCCAGAAAAGCATTGGCCAAGCATGATGATAAGCATTTCTTTTCGTCATGATTCCTGCCTCTGTCCTGTTTATTTTGTTATCTTTGCCCATTCTGCCTTTGTCCCTGCCTTCAGCCCCACACTTTCTCTTCCCTAGGTTTTGCCATTCTCCACCTGTCCACCAGATGCCCCTGGAGATCCCACCTGCTCACCACTTCCCAATTATCTTCACCTGCTGCTTATTGCTTCATCAGCCCCAGTATCATTAATACCGGTCCTCTGCCATCCTTTCCCTGCCAGATCGGTAATGTTATTTTGTTGTATATTTCTGTTCCAGCCACCTGTAGCCTGTTCCTGTTCCTGCCTTTACCTGTGGCTTAGACCTTCCGCCTGTTTGTGACCTGCCTGCCTGCCTTTGGACTCGTTTGCCTGTTTTGGACTGCCTTCCTGTTACCAACCAGTAAGCCTCTTTTTTTGGATTCTGATATTATACGCCCCTTTTTATAGAATATATCTTTATTGTCCACCAGGGTGGAAAATTGTTTTTGGCTCACCAAAACATGAAGACACATACATTCATTCTTACAAGAAAGAGATAGCAGCCAGTATAACAGTATTAACCTGTCCTGCCCTGATGTCTGCATTTGTGTCCTCCTCCTGTTTGCCCTGCTATCTCATAGCTACACCCATGACATTTTTTAATTGGAAAAGGAATCCTGTGAGTGTCTCTGAATAACAACTGGTCTAGAACACAAAAAACATTAAACCAGGGGTTGTACATGTCTGATTCCAGAGAGCTGTAAGAGCTTAAGAATAAGTCAATTACAAAAATGTAATATTATAAACAAATTGTCTTTGTCTGCTGAAATACACGTCTAAAAGATTTGATTTGCTTGACAAAAGGTCATTGTTTTTCCTAGAGCTTTATACCTGTCATCTTTTGCTTTTAAAGTGTCAGCTACAGTTTAATTGAATTCTTAAACAAGGTCTTCCAGCTTCATTTGGAGAGACCTGTACAGCCTGTCAGTTACAGACAGACGTTTGGCATGTAGTTGCACTGACTGATGCTGGAGAGGCATTGAAGCACAGCAAGGGATTGTCTGACATGGCATTCACAGAGCACAGCTGGCATGACTAGCGAGTCTCTGACAGCTGTGAATGTTCACAGGGCTGCTCAGAGATCTACACCCACATCAGTATAACTCTGCAAACTCAAAACCAACTTAACTGACAATGAATGATGTGTGGCAGTTATTGGCACCACATACTTTGTATTGAGATGTTTGATGAAATGCATCCAGGGATCAGTTTACTGAGCTCCAAAAGGTTTAATGTTGTAATAACTTTCCTTAGTTACAGGTCAGATTGTTGGGGAGTCTGCTGTAAGTAACAAGGGAAGATTGCTTTATGGCACAAAACTGAACAATAAGCATCCAGATTTTTTGCCATGCAAGCAGCATGGATTTGGGGATGCCAATGTTGGCAGCTGGTCGGTCCAGAGTGAAGTATCTCAACAACTATTAAATGAATCGACATGAAAAAGACATTTTTGTAGTCTGTATGATGATCGGCACTTTAACCTGGCTTGTTTCCCCTCTTTGTCACATACACTGAGCCAGTTTGTACTATAGTATGTACTTATGCTTGCACATAAAAAAAAAATTAAAAAAAAAAAAAAACTTGAGTGGAAACATAAAAAGATCTGGGGGAAAAAAACCTGAAAATATCTCCAAAAGGGGTTTTTGTTTGTTTTTGTTTTTTCTTCTTGTGACAAAATGCAGTGGAAACAGACTTGGAGAATAAATCATGATGTACAAGCATGTGACATAAACATCACTTTTTTTTTTCTTTTTTTTTTTTGCATTACATTTGGATGGAAATTTAGCTATTGTCATTGTGTGAATGTTAGCATGCTGACATTAGCATTAATTAAAAGCTCCACTAAGTACAGCCTCACAGAGCCAGTAGTGCATGTGGCTGTAGACTGTTAGTGTTAGGTCACATTAAATGCAGCAAAATGAGAATGACTGACTGGTGGAAAATGCTGTGAGGTCAGGGTTGGCAGTTGTCTCAACCATTGTGTTTACAATAATTATTCCAAGATAACTTGACAGTAATATACTGATGCTTAGAATTGCTAATTTGCATCATTAAAATGGAAATGTGTTTTATGTATCCATATTCTCAGTATTCTTGTGGCTTATTTATTGAATCTTCCCCACAACCATTTGAATGAACCCCCCCCTACACACACACACACACCATATCCATCCCCATTGTTTATTTCAGCTGATTATTGCCTGAATGAATTGATTCTGTCTCCTTGCGCATATATAGCTGAGACCAGACTATTGGCATGATGAATAGATGAAATCCCAGACGCCTACACACTCCAGTGTACTTAATCTTTCTACAGTGAGAAAGAGAAAAAGTCAGATTCCTGGCACTGAGAACACTCAACCCTCTACCTTCGAGAAAACAGGGGAGAGATGCTTTCAATACAAGGTGGAACAAAACGCATACACCCACAGTTTGAGAGCTTAAGCATGTGGGACCAGTGTTTTTGATTTTAAAACAATATTTTAAATAAAATGTAGAGTTGCTTGGAACATAGTGGGCATACACTATAGTGAATGGATTGTGTTGCACTTATGAGTGGTTTTATTTGTTACAATTACTTGAGTCTTTAACTTTCCTTATAGAGAAATCCGGGTTGCATGTAGAAATAGCCAAGTTGCCATTACCGTGGAGGCACCTCACTTGCAAACCGCATATAACACTGTAATTTATGTAAAAGGATCTCACTGTTTGGACGTTTTTGCTAAAATATCTGGCAATCCAGTAAAAGCAGTTATGTTGAAAATATAGTCATCATATACCATTAAAATACAGGTTATAATCTACTAAACTTAATTTTTCTTTTAACTTTGAAAAATGGGAACTATAAGTCACAAGCCTCTGCTCTATGAAATCACTTTTACTTCCATAAATCCTCATGTTTCAATCGCATTCTGACCAACCAGGTACCCCTAAAGACCGATAGGCGTTGGTAATATGTTTCCTAGCTGGAATTCTACATTTACAGTATCATGTGTTTTATTAGCTTAAATTAAGCTTTCATTCCAATGTAAAATGCAAGAAATCATGGAGTTTGGTGAATTAAATCATAAGCAAGTTATTCCTGCTGGGTAAAATTAGCTAACGTTAACATCCAGACTGTGGAGGTCGGACAGAAGAGGTACGTTAATGTTACTTTTTTCACAAAGCCTGCATCCTGATTAATTTCATATTAGTATTTGTGAGTATGTGCATTGATTTTGATGTCATATGAGAATATAATATGATTTCTACTAATTCTACTGAATAGCGATTTTTCATTTAAATGATACTATTTTTTACATTATGAGCATTATGAATGAAGAATTAGGGTTTTGTGGTGCATCAGTGCAGTCACACAGGCCTGCCAGTAACAGCACATTTACAACTAATCCCCTCTGCTGAGACACTGAAATCAATCCTGGTACATCTACATGAAATATGAATCCCACAGCCTGCTGACACACACACTCAAACACTCTCCTGTTTATTGACCCAGTAAAGTTACGCCCCCTATAAACCATAAAGGTCAATATCATATTTGATAATGAGAGGCTATTGAGCATACATGTCACATAAATGTCTGGCATTTTATACATGTGGGTTTGAATATATTATACTCTACCCTTTCACTTTTCATATCCTTCGACTGTCTAAAAATTTGCAGCTTCTCTGGCAGTCTTTTCTCTCTCTCTCTCTCCCCTTCTCCCACTTTCTCTGTCAATTAGATTACTTATCCTCCACAGTGATGTATGCTGTGATATTACTTTACATCGCTCATAAATAATCACGTTCATGTTCTCATCTCTCTGCCTGAGTACTTGTTAAAGGGTTTCACCTGCCCGGTAGTTCACCAGAGCTTTGAGAGTGAACTGGTGAGACTGGGAAAGGAAGTTGACTGGCACAATGTAATCTGGAAGAAGCTACTCCCTAAAATGCAATATAGCAGGAGGGTGGTCATTAAACTTGGTAGCGATCTTCAAACTATCTAGGGCCCAATCCCTAAAGCCTAAACCCTGAACCCTCATGGACTTAATTGACATCACCTGGTAAGTGTTTGATTGCAAGAGGCTGCAAGGGAACAAAATGGTATATAATTCTTTTTTTAAAACTTCCAGACTTTCCCTTGTAACCCTGTATTTAACGTCACAACGCTATGAACTGTGGGTAATTCCCTCAGGCAAAGTCCGCAGAAATCCAGACTTACAGAAAGTGTGCATAAAGGGCTCAAAAAGTCTGCGAGGGAGCGCTCATGCACTTGACTATTTGACTGTGGGACAGCCCTAAGCCCTCGCAGACTTAGCGGGAACGCGCCTCAAAGTCCATGAGTCCATGAGTGTGGACATTGGGATTAGGCCTAGGAGAAGCTGCCACGCTTCCCCTTTAGCAATATCTTGACCTTACTTGCCTGTTCAACAATGACAGGAAGTTACACTCCACCTGTATATTTGTGGCCTGCTTTGACTTCAGGCAACACAGCAATTACTCTTCTACACAACAAAGGAAAAAGGTCAAGGAGATTTGAATACTAAAAGAAAATAATTGTGTTTGTTCAGCGTTTCCTGCTGGTGTGACCGAGCCAGGAAGAGGGTTGACTAGGTGTTGTTACAGGCCTAATTTAATGCCTTGGGACTTTCACCCAAAGTTTACACTCATTAAGCACTCTAAGTTCAGACTTAATTTCTCAGCCTCAAAGCAAGAGGGTTCCCACCGGCACAGGTAAGTCCACAAATAGCGCATGAGCTGCTTAAAAAAACCTGAAAACTATGTATTTGAAGTCAGTGGGCGATCTTTAATATCAGTAAAACAGTGTGTTTTGCAAATATTAAAATATACAATATTTAAAATACAACATTTATTCAACTAAATACAAAATAACCAAATACAACAAAATAAGGAGGACTACTGCCAGACCAGGCTTCAGCAGGGGTGGGGGGCAGGGGGGGCAATTTAGGGAAGACAATTTAGGTTTTGTGCAAAAACACCTTTAGATCAGCAATTCTTCTTTCTACTTTCACAAAAAATACCTTTATATTACAATAACAGTCTAAAAGAAAAAACAGTTTAGCCTTAAATACAACAACATATCATATTAAAATGTATGATACTATGCAGGGACAAAAGGCAAAGTAGTAATAAAAAAGCAAGTGTTGAAACAATAAAGCTAGCATAGCAGCAGTGGCAATTTCTATCCTAAAAGGAAATATTGGCAACAAACATTTCTGTAAATATGAAGACATTATGCCAAAACAGATAACTAAGACAGGGTACTTTGGCTGCCACTGGAGGTTTATTCCACAGCAGGTATCATCTCAGCCCCGAGCTGATAATCTCCAAGCCCAGCGACTATACGTGTGTGGCATAAGATTCACTTTAGACTGATTTAGTGGCCTCATATTTTTTCAGTCCAGTTTCAGCTGTGGTCCCATGCTTAATGTTGACATGAGCTTGAGGCATCCAGCAGGAATGAAGTGCAACATAAAATACTTGAACAAAGCAACACAACATTCTTTAAGAGAGGGTACATAATTTACTTTTAACTGCTCTGTCATGCTGCTGCATGTGTTGCTACTTACACTGGTAGTCTGTTGATTGAAAATGATTTTGTGCAGCTGAGCTACTTTCTTTGGTTGTTAATTCACTCGTGTATGATGCTTTCATGCTATTGTTTTCCACACAGGTGAAAATACTGATGTTTACTGGGAGGAATGACATATTTGTGTTGTCTGCATTGTTCTAGGTGTTTTGCTTTTGGTTCCCTCAACCCTGTTACCAGACACGTTACCTGGTACAATTAAGTTCAGTGACAATATTTGTTTGTTTTGGTTTTTTCACATACAATGCCAACATTTTTCAAGTTTTTACATTCTAAAATATATGAATATTGTTGTTATGGAGCTTTAGCAAATGATCAGTCAGGATCTTTTTGCATGCCTAGGCCTGTAGTTATATTTCTCATGCTATCCTGCCATTCTCAAGGCCTGACACATTGGATGCCCATACCACCCTGCCATCCACCCCCTCACTTTCCACTTTGCTTCATAAAGGGCACGCTACTTCCTCCATTAGTACTGAACCTTGTCACTGATGGTAAACTCTCAATTTTTATCATTTTGGTGTTAAACAAGATGGTTGTGTTTGCAACAATGTTTCTAAAAGCAGTATATACATGGAATAAAAAAATGCAATTCTATAAATTACATGCTTCTGAATCTTTAAAAACATTTCAAATTTCACCTGAATTGTTTGTTCTAGCATTTTTAAATTCTTTAAATGGATCATTTATACATCCCTCCAAAGATTTTAGTTCGGTTGTGAAGACGAACAACTCTCCCTGAAGGCTGAAAAAGCCAAATGTTTCCTCAGAAGCTTCTTCTGCTGTTGCTTTGTTGACAGTGAGCGGGGAAACTGTGTGTTCTCGTGAAATAAAGAGTTTTGAGATTTTACACCCAAGTGTGTTTGGTTGCATAGCGGCACAAACATTTCTGAGACAGCCAATAATGTGTCCATCTGTCCTGTTCCCTGTACAAAGTCTGGCTTCTGTCACAGTGTACACAACACAGGACTTGTATTCAGACATCTAAGCTGAAGTTAGGCCAGGCAAACTTTTTTTTTTCTTCCAGACTTACTAATGAAGTCTGGCTTCTTTTTCACGTTCATAAGCCTGATGATAATGAACAGTAATATAGTAGAAAGTCTGTGAAATTCTGTGCCTACTCTTCCTTCCTCTGTCTTATTTATCTATTTGTGTTACGTGTTGTGTTATTAGGTCATTTGTGTGCCACATCCCTTACAAAGATTACTTTTTGTGCAAAACATCCTGCATCTGTGGTACATGGTTCAGCAGTAATACAAGCCTTTTATAGAGCAAGAGAATAAATATGCATGCAACAGATTAATGACATTTTGAAACTCTTTACTTCAAAACTAATTGAAAAACATGTCAAGGTTCAAATACTGACTATTGTAATTTTCACTTTTCAAGCAGCCACAGTTATGTTTTTAGGGATGAGGCTCTTTAATAAACAAGGTGTTCAGGTTTTTAAAGACTGGCTGACAAATCATGTTCCCTCCTCCGGAGTGCCTTTTATTCAGACAGGCCAAATCCTAAAGCGTAGCATCTCAGAAACAACATCTTATACCACCTCCACACACTCATACATGCTCATTTAACTCATCACTCAGTCACTGGGAAGTAAATCCCCACATGTATTGCAAATTGCAATATTATGCCACCATGATTGGTTAAAGCGATTTTGCAAATCACTCCTCGTGGGCAATATACTGAACAGTGATGGCCGCTGTTTGCATTCACTAATGCTACTATTTGAAAAGATGTTTGTGTATAGTAAAGCCATAGTTTTGTTCTAAAGCCAATTCCATCCATCCAGCACTGCCTGCAGTTGCAAAAAGATTTGTGACAGAGGTGGAAGGTGTGTGTGTGTGTGCGTGTGTGTGTGTGTGTGTGTGTGTGTGTGTGTGTGTGTGTGTGTGTGTGACTGTTGACTTACCTGTCTTTAAAACTCAGGCTGGACATCTGAAAAGAGATCTTAAGGTAATTTAACCACTAACCCACCATCAAACCTGTTGGCAGGCCATATTCATCTTACTATATATGTTTTTTTTTTTACTGTTTGGGTCTTTTTAACCCTCCTGTTGTATTCGTTTCATGTTAATTAATTCCGTTATAGCTGATAAATCCATAATAACACATATACTGTCACCTAATGTTGTGTTAGTTGTGTTTTTATCAACTTAAGTTCTTGTGAACATTGCAAGTTTTGAACTTCTGTTTGCTATTTACGGCCTGAGCTCATACAACTCATTTTTGAGTAAAAAAAAAAAAGTATAATGTATGGATTATTTTGACCATAACAAATATGAAATATCTTGTTGGCCCTTGGCTCATCCTGATAACATTTTCAGCTGACAGACACCCTCTACTCTCAGGTGGGGATGAAGACCAGGACAAATTCCCATTCTTTGACCAGAATGTAACAACAACCTCAGCAGGGCTCCTCTTCCTCATCACTGGATTGTTCCACATCTGTTGTCTCTGTGTGTGAGTGCTCAAACACACATGCATGTAGGAGTCTGGGAGAGGAAGTGTGTCCATCTGATGAATGAGCATGTGCCTGAACTCAATTTTATACACTAATTTTAGTCTTGCCCATTCTTTTCTAATGACCAGGAACACCACAGGTTTACAAAAGTTAAATAAAACACCCAAAATTTAATGAAAATGGTCAAATATTATTTTGTGTGTTCAGATGCCCTGTGTGGATAAAGTCATGGAACCTTATGACAATCAGATTAAATGAACTACATTTTTCAGAGGGAAAACTAAGTCGGTCCAATTCAACAAACAACACAACAGGAGGGTTAATAAAAATCAGCTAAGCATACTTGATGCTATTTTTAAGCATCATGAGAGGTCCCAGGCTGTGTCACACAAATGACTTACACTCATTTTCTTGCTAATGCTCCACATCTGTAGAACCAGACGATTATCAGGCTGATGTGAAGCTTTCTTTCCACGTTTTCTGTTTTTCTCTACTCACTTTTTTTCTCCTCAGCTGAGCCCATTTTACAAAAGCAATCCGTAAGCACAGCTTAGAAGCAGATTGCAAATTGCAAATTGTGGCTGCATCATGTTTCACAAATGATTGTCGCTCTCAAACTGTGGATAAATTTGCGGGTCCTACAAGGCTACACTGTATTGATCGCAAGTATAGAATTCATTTTGTGAAACGTATCAAAATTAACGGGGCAGTAAATGTTCTCATGTTGCAAATTGCAGTTTGATGTTGCAAATTCATTCAACCTCATATGTAGGGAATATCCTCCAGTATTTCTTTTGGCATTATTGCTTGCAACATTTCTGATCCTACACACAAATCCAGTGATATTGATGCTAATTTTATCCAGCTCTGTGTGTTATTGACTCAAGTAATAATTCAGTCTTCCCCGTGGAAAGATGCCTTACTGAGGATCAGTCAGCCGGTGCTTGCGTATATATGTACTATACTATACATGCACACGGCTGCCTCACTCAATATCACAGCAGCTCAGTATGACAAATATAATCCCTCCAGTCTGCTTTCTCGTCTTACCTGTCTTACAAACCCCACATTCATTTTGGATTTATCCTCAGATAGCCACCTTTTTGTTCAGCAATTTAGGCCTTATTATATTTTGGCCTAACACAATATACAAACAGTGATAAAAATCTTTGGGATGGGGGAAATTCAGGGAGCTAAACTCCTTATACAGTCTAGTCACCCGCAGCAGCACTGTAATTTGGAGGGTTATTTTGCTTCTGGCTGTAGAAGAGCTTCTACAACACACTCAGCGTGATGGCCAGCTGCCTGTCAAGCCTCTCCACCTCATTCTCCATCCATTAGTTCCTCAGGCAGCCAGCCTGGTGAAGGAGCTGCCAGCAAGCCAGTCTGTTCTTGAGAGTGACCATCTTCCTCTCTACAACCGTCACAGCCTCTATTAGGCGCTCCCTGATGTCCTTCAAGGTCTTCCCTTTCCCCCCTGACCCTCCTCAGCTGCAGCTCCTCACCCCTGTCAGTCAGTCAAATGTTGACCTTTTCTTCCTGCAAATGAACCTGCAGTGACCACAGTGACCGCTTTTTTACATGTATTGAAAATACCTTAAAATAGCTAAGATCATTTATTTAATAATGACTTGGACATTGAAATGAATACTGCTGGGCTCTACTGCATTTCTATCCTTTTCTTTTCTCCTCCTTTCTTCTCTTTTAAAGGGCGAACTGCTGACATACACTCTATGACATTCATTCTCTTATTTATCTCTGTCCATCCAATAATGTTCAATAATATTTGCTGAACACTGTGATTTTTTTTCATAATTACTATTATCCAATATCTTACTGTTTAATACATGCCTGAACATACATTCCTGTATTTTACATACCTGTCTGTATATGCAGATTCCCAACACATCAATGCAATTGCAATAGCACCTTGCTATATCAATACAAGACAATATGCAATATATACCTCTCCCCTCCTCTCATGATGGCAGCTTTAGTATCAGTGGGACAGTAGCAGACAGTCATGGAGCTCTACCACCACCCAGTGTTTTGAGGTGGACCTGCAGCAAGCTGTAATGGCAGGTGATTCAGCACTAAATGGATGAAATGGATCTGTTTGTCTACAGGGCTGAGGTTCACAAGAACTATCTGGTCTCCACGGAGACTGAGAGCTGGCTGAACGTATCTACCACAGTTGTCTTTATATTCTATGAAAAAACAGTTGCATGAAAAATAGCTCCACATACAATTATTTTTTTCAAGTGAGCATATATAATCAAAATGCTCCAGTTTAATACTCACTTCATTTTCTCTTGTGCAGGCGGAATCTTGGCTTGATGGCGCCTCATAGCATAAAATCCTGGATCAAAACAGTGGCAGTGGTGGTGTCGTGCAGGGGAATGCAGATAGACAAATATCTGTGTGGTGAGAGCTTGGAAGCTGGTGAGTATTCAGAGGAAGGCGCCAACATGTCTGCAAGCAATCAGAGCAGCGAGATAGAGTTTGTAAGGATGCCATTGATTAGCACACTGCAACAAAGGAGGCAGACTGGCAAAGGCTCTTGTCAGTGGAAACCACAACTGAAATGCCTACACTGGCAAGCGTAATAAATAGTTCTCTTTTTATTGTTGTCTCTGCAGTC